>OX457088.1:9425639-10625639 GCA_949752835.1 Empis stercorea | reverse complement strand
TATCATATTAGACGAATGCCGGCATATTTTATGTTCAACAATTTTATGCTTATTTGCGTAATTTTTTTTTTACTATTTATGCTATTAAATTTATTTTTATAAAGAACGTTTTTTTTTTTAGTAATTTTTTCCTTTTCTGTTTTTCTTAATTTTTTTTTATTGATTTCTAATGATTTGTTATTATTTTTAGTTTGAATTTAATTTCATTAAAAAAAATTTTATTACATTTTTTTAGTCTATCGAATTGTAATTCAAAGTTATATTAGATACAAATTTGTATTTACTTACTTTTCCAATAATAATTTAACTTTTAATAAGAATAATAAAAAATATATTTTTTTTAATAGATTTTCTTGTTTTTCTTTTAATGTTGTATAAATAATTTGATATTTAATAGCTAATTAAATTGAAATAATATTTTATTTTATATTTGTTTTATGTACATAAACTTTTATGGGTTGAAATTACATAGTGAAAATTCATTAAATTAATTTGTTTTTTCTTTTAGATTGTATAAATTTAATTTGTCTTATCAATTACATTACCTTATTAGAGACATTAATGATTGACATTAAGTGTGGTGTAATTTGATAATAGTTTTTATTATGTCGCATTTTGATAGTAAATTATACATGGTTTTTCTTTAATCTGGAAATTTAATAGAGTTGTAAACGTCATAAATGAAAAATTAAAATAATATACATAAATATACGAGTATACTAACATATTGAATAAGAAATTTTCGTAATTTTGTGTAGATATTTAAAGATTAAAGTAAAAGTTAACTTTTAATATTTGCTAAATCATCGAATAATTATACGAATTTTTGTTAAGATGCTAAAATTATATCATTTTTTATGCTTCGCAAGCATTAAATGAAAATTTGAAATTTTGTAGAAAGATAATTAAATCAATATTGAACGAATATTTGAAAATTTCATAATAATGATAATAAAATAAAGTACATATATACAATTTATACCTTCCAAGTTCCAAGCTAATTTAAACTTTAATGAAAATATAATTTTAAATTTACTAGTTATAGAATAATATATTAATTTTCCCAAATTTTCCAATCAAATAAAATCAAAACTATTTCAGATTTTTACAATGAAAAATATGATGAACTTTTCCATTAAAATTCAATATTTATAAATAAAAATTTAATTATAATCTGAAAACTCAAAAATGGCAATTAATCTTTAAAAAAAAAATTTCTAACATATAATAAAAAAAAATTAAATTATTTCCAAGAAAATTTTCATTTTATTGATTTATTGAAAATAAAAATAAAAAATTCAGTTTTTCAACTTTGTATAATTAAGTAAACAGATAACTTTTTTACATATAAAATAAAATAAAAAAAAAAACAGACTCAGATTCATTCAATTTTCTTATAGAACTGAAGAAAAAAATGTAAAAATATAATTTCGAAAATTCATCGAAGAATCACGATTCTTTTACCAATAACATTCACTACGAATAAAGCAACATTATTTACATATATATTCGAAATAATTTTCCCAGATCATAATTTCCTGTAAAATTGCTATGTAAATTTTACAATATTTGATCGGAAACTAAATGAATAACAAAAATTTTTAAAATTAAGTTATTTTATTTCCTTGGCATAATTTTTCGACAAAATAAAACCATTTTAACATAACAATAAATTTTCTGTATTTATTTAAATTTTAGAAATTAATTGAAAAATCAAAAAAAAAAATCTATCTCATAAATAAATAAGCCAACATAAAAAAAATAGTATGTAAAATTATTTTATGCTACTTTAACATTTAACAGCATTAGGTGGATATGATATTATTTAAAACTGGTTTTGGTTTTAGTTTTCTGTTTTGCTGTGTCTGCTATAAGTAAGTGCACAAAATTTTTATGGTGCGTTTTTTTTAATAAGGTTTTATTTTATTTTTTGTGATGGTATCTGACACAAAAACTTTCATCACGATTAACAATTTTTTTAAAAGTTATCAATAAAAATAAAGAAATATACTTACTATATAAAAATGTTTCAAAAACGATAAATGAAATGACATAATTAATTGAAATTATTATCTGGAATAAAGTAATAAATAAATTTACTTGTACATAATTTAATTTCAGATTAAATTTTGAAATTTTTTTTAGTTAAACAAGGTAACAAAAGATTTTCAAAAAAGTGGAAAAAAGTAAGAAAATTATGTAAAAATTATAATATTATGTTAACATTAAGATACTTAAAATTATGACAATAAGATACTTAAAACGGACACAGTTTATATTGTAATATGGGTAAAAATATTAAGATTCGAATAGGAAATATCATAATATTCATAGGTCATTAGGATAAAGATATACTTCAACAGTGACGACAATAGGTTAGGCTATTAACATCCTTCATGTCAAAATTTCCGTATAATTCATTATAATTTTTATAAATTCATGTTTGTACGACCTTAAAATAAAATTAATCTGTTCGAACTGATATGCTCAAGAGTCGTAAACCATAATTCGATTATTTTAAAGATATAATGTCATTCGAAATTTGTAGTTTTGCTCTCAACCTTGAATTCAAATTTAGTTTCCTCTGTCGCAATTTTTAAATTTTGTTACATAATATAAATATGTCATATATGCCATACCAACCAATGCCATATATTTTAGCCCTAAAACTGAATTATACTCAAAATTGACATTAAACGTTTAATTATTATCATTTCTTACTATAAATTTATACACAATTTCTATATTTGCAAAGTATCTATATGTTCATTAAATAAAATTATGACCATATTTTTTTTATTACTTTATATATACAAACTTTATTGTGCCATCCTTTTATTTTTAAGGATATGGTCACGTATGATCTTTTAATAAAAATAAATATTTACTTTTATATTATTTTCTTTTATGTTTTATAACCGTTAATACAACATAAAACATTAAAAATATAGTTTCATAAAAACATATTTTTGTAGCCGAATGATAAAACTAAAAGTTTTTATATATACTTATGTGGTACATACGAGTAGGTACTTGAAATTTTACATCATTGCAAAAATATTTTACTGGTTGGATAATAATTTAGCAAGTACCTGATAACTTTGTCATGGCAATAAGATGAAATATTTTATCTGAAATATATAATGTAATATACATATGCATATGTATACAAAACATTTATTTTTTTTAATAAAATAATTTGCAAGATTTCGTGAATTTTTCAAGAAAAATAATTAATTAATTATTATGTCAGGTATTTGTGAAATTTTTATTGTACAGACAATTTTTGGATTTCTTTTTTAAATAAATACATTCATAATTATATATTTGCAAAGTATTTTATCAGTTTTTCAATTGATTATACATTTTAAAAGAATCATTATTGTACTTTCGAAGAGCCAGCATTCACTTTTTTCTTGTGCAAAGCTACGAGGTTATTGGTTATGAAAAGAATAGAAACTTTTTCAGGCAAAATTATTTTATTTCAACTCATATATGGATTGAGTTATAAACACTGTACTCTATAAATAATCATTTTTAACAAAACAGAAATTATTGATAGAAGCTCGTGTATCCAATTTCGTTGAACAGAAATTGTGTTTTTTTTTATTATTTGCTGACTCCATTAAAATAAATAATTGTTTATAAACAAAATACACAAATTTATCATACTTAGAAAACTATAAGCACTTAATATGATTATGAAAACTTAAAATCGAAATATTTTTTTTCTTAAAAATATTAACTATAAAAAATAATGTTTTATGAGGCCATGCTGTCAGTTAAAATGATGTTTACAATATCAAAATCATATTTTATACTTTATATTTCTAAAATGAAAATTCTGAAAAATCAATTGGAGATTTGGCGGTCAATTTATGGTGTTCAGTGTTCTACCAAAAAAATACTATATGAATGATACACTTTGGATCATCACATGTTCATGTTCTCTAAAATATACGTACTTCAAAAATTTTGGGGAAGCAATTTAAGTTGGAAATCATTTATGAAAATCTCAGAAATGTGTGTCAGAATTATTCAACATTTGTGCCAAGTTAGACAAATATATGGGTCAGTTTACACGATTTACATGATTACGTAATTGAATTTTTGTAGTTATAAATGGCGATTAAGTAAATAGAATTTAGAATCAGTGTTAAATAAATGAAAGTCACAAATATGCAAAAAAAATCCCTGTCAATAAATTTTCCAATTCTGCCTATTGATATTGATTATAAATTAAATAAATCTCATATCAATAATTGAGACATTGTTTATTAGAATTCACTGAAAATCTCTCAAAATTTATAATTTTAAATATTTAATTATTAACCAAAAAATTCTCTAATTTTTAAAAACCATCAAATCAAATATTCTTCTACTCTATATTTTCTTCGAAGATCCATGCGACACAAACTGATTACTGATTACTGATTAGCATGACATAAATTCAAATAATTAAACTAAAGTACATACATATATTTATATAAATCGAATCCATGTCAATACATTTTTCAATTCTGCCTTCCATAAGTCACCAAAAGTGAATGAAGTTGACAGTTAACATTATTACACACACAAAAAAAAAATCAATTGCATCCACACTTTATGTATAATGTCAAACAATTTTTATTATCACTCCCCCCTTTTGTAAAACCACTTCACTTGAATGAATTATGAATGAGATAAAATATTATGTGATCATCTTCTGAACATGATTTTAAACGAAAATATCGAACATTGAAGTAAAGTAAATTATGTTTTTGGTAAGAAAAACCCATCAACAATAATAAATGTTAAACATTATAAGATTGATTTATTCCAAATACACGATAAAAACAAACTTTATATTTTTATGTAATGCGAAAAATTCCAACAAAAAAATATGTTGTTTTTTTTTTTAAACCTGAAAATTGTATCTTTAAGATAATATATAAAAAAAAATATGTAACAAACAAACATTAATACGCCAACTGAGTACTTATAAGATTTGAACAGAATAAAAATAACAAAACCACTTGTCAGATTCTTGAAAGTCATGTTGTTAAATAAATTTGTTGGTTCACAGATAAAAAATAAAAACATTTTTTTGTTTTCAGTTTAGTTTTTAATATTTTTCTGGCTTAGCAGAGATACGAATTTTTTTTTTTTAGGTTACAGTTGAGGTGATTTTTGAGTAATTTTTGGATGGTTTTCAAAAAAAAAAAGAATATTGTGATGGGCTAATGATTTCCGGAACCATTAATTAATAATTTTATAAATTAAATTTTGAAAATATAGAAATTTATGTTAATTGGTGACTTTTAGGGGGAAAAATATTTGATGTCATAAATTTAGAATTATTCAGAAAGTCATAATTATAGTATTTCATTTGATTGACATCAATAAGTAGAGTCTTGTTATGTTGAAAATGTTAAATAGATAATTTGAATTTAATATACTTATTTTCGATGAAAAATTAACTAAGAAAACAAAGTTATAAAACTATTTACAAAATTATTATAAATTAAAATATTTTAAGTGCAAATAAATTATCAGTGCAAATGCTGAGTACATAAAATCTAATGTTAATTTCAAACTATAGGAGGCAATTCACAATCTGAAATGTAACAGAGGTAACAGAAATTGATTATACATATGCAGAATTCTGTCACGGTTATGTTAGAGAGTCAATATTTAATAAAATCTAGGTAGTTTAATCCTCATTTTTAATTTATAATTAATTGCATTATAAATTGTTGTACGAGCAAATGCCACAGTGAGAAATGTCTAATTTTATAATCTGAAATGTATAAAATCGAGGTTTCAGTAAAATAAATTATCTACTGACATTTAGATGATTAAATTTGTATTAAAATCATGCAATATCTTTAAAATTTATTTCAAATCGTGAAACTAAATAATTCGATCAACTCAAATTAAAAAAGTTTACATTATTTTACTGCCCCGAAAATCTCAGTAGTTTTTCTTAATAAATAAAACTAAAGTTGAAACAACAAAATTTTAAAATAAAAAATCAATTAAATTATTTTACATATAATTAAATTAAATTAAACAAAACCCACGGCATATTTCTATATTTATAAAATCTGATTATTGAAATCTGATAAACACCATAAAACAATGTAAACAACAAAAATTTTCAATGTCATTAAACAAAATTAACCGTCCGTGAACTTGAAAAAAACTTCCTTCTTTAATTATTTATTTTTTTTCTATCATCAGAAGCAAAAATATGTCCATCAAAAAAAATTTAATTTAAATTTCTATAAAAAATAATAAATTTCTTTATTTTATAATATTTTTTTCAATTCACTTAAAATACTTCAATAATTTTAAACTGTCATTATGTGTCATAGTTAAATGAAATACCTGAAAAAAATCGTCAGATTAAAAGACCCAAAATTAAAAATCTAATAGAATCTTTCAGGAAAAAAAAAATGCCCACACAGAAAAACTAATTCAAAAAATTTTATTTCTCTCAATTTCCTTAGAAATATTTATTTTCTTATATGTTATCATAAACATTAAAAAAAGGGATTATGTTTTTTTCCGTATCAGATTAAAATTATGAATTCTCTAGTTTATTTTTTTTTTTTATAAATAATTTTCAATAAATAAATTGAAAATAATCTTTAGAAATGTTATTTTTTTTTTATTTAATATCATCAACAAAATTTTTTACAGATGTCCTCAGATCAAAAAAATAAAAGAAATTCCTTTATCGGATTTATATAAATGAAATTTTTTTTTTGATTATGATTTAAAATTCCACAAAAAGATTTTTCTATTTTCAATTTTCCCCAACAACAAAAAAATGAACTGATAATTATTATAGATTATTGAGAGCTGATTTTCTTGTCTACAATGGTAAAATATTTTTTTCTATAAAAATTTATGATTGAGAAATCATTTAATATTAGATCAGTGGTGTGCCAGTTTAAATGTGAGCTTTGTCTTTCGGGGTCACAGATTTGAATTGAAAAATCAGCAACACCTACTACAATACCCAGTGAATTAAAATTAGTAATTAAGAGTTTTCAATCGTAAGGCATAAATATCTTACAATTTTAAGATGAAATATTAGAAAACATAAATGGTTCATCAATAGCAAGCTTTCGATTGGGTGTCTTTTAGTCTCGATTTGTCAACTTTCTACAGATCGTTATGGTGAAGATTGTAGTTACAGCAACTAATGTTGACACTCAGTAGAAATAGATAGTGCATAAGACTATCAATATAGATAGACTGTTTTATCCATAACAATAAAAACAATTTGTATAAATTAGTTTTCAAACACATATTTTATTGAAGTTTGATAATATTTCTGTCAGACTTTTAAATGTCCATCACAATTTTGTCCTTCTCTAAAATGGAATATACTATTTTTATACATTATAAAAATTAAGCTGAGCTGATTTCAACGCCACTATTGTAGCAGTAGACCTAACATATCGCATCATATAGTTCAATATTCCACTTTCCACTCCAAGCACCAAAGTAAGACATTTTACTTTGTAATTTTATAAAAAAAAAAAAAGTTACATAAAATTTTTTTAATAAGATTAAAAGTGTAAAAAAAAAATTTATTGATTTAAAAGCTTGATTTGAACAAGGATAATAACAAAAAAAAGAAATATACTTTGTAATAAACGATAAATTTTTTTTCCGCCGAACGATGGAACAACAAACAAATTGGTTCTTAATAGTACCAAAAAAAAATTATTGTATTTAATTTATTTTTTTTATATAAAAGTATTAAATTACTTAAATTTATCTAAAACAAAAAAAAAAACAGAATCCCTTAAGGTCTGTGTAACATAAAACAAGAAAAATAATGGACTTTAGAGTTACACCGAAAAAAATATCGTAAGACTTTTCTTTTTGTATTTCAATGTAAAAAATCTGTCATGACATCAGACCAGAGCATAATTTTATGTTTTGAACAAAATCTTATATAAATAATCTTTAACAAGTAAAAAACATTTTTTTGATATGGAACGCGAGACGACAGAGTGTTAAAATTACCCTTGTAGTATGTCGTGTAAAACTTTTAGTAAAAATATTAAAGGTTTTTTTTAACAACGTCCCATGAGGTTTTTCGTTTATTAAATTTAAAGTAAAAGAATTTTGATTGTTGATAAAAAAAAAATTAAAAGGGGAGAAGAAATGAAAATATGAAGAATCACTTTAAAAAATTGTGACAACTTTTTATTTATATATTTACATTTGTTTAGAGTTGTAATAAAAATGATTTTTCTGTAATTTTAAAATTGTATATAATTTCGATCGTATAAATGAAAATTAATGTAAAAAAAATTGAATATTTGAGGTGACTTGAATTGAATGATTCCTAATTTAAAAGAGTTACAATTTACCTATAATAATTACAAAAAGTAATAATAGAAATATACTTTCTAATTTAACTAACCTAATAATTTTCTTAAATTTAAAAAGAACCAACACAAAACCATGAAAATTATGAACTTAGGACAAAATTTCAAAATTAGGACAAAATTTCAAAAACCACAAAAACCACAAAAACCACAAAACTATAATTTTTCTCAATGATCAAAAAATTTCTCCCCCAAGAAAAAATTCAATAGCTTTTCTTGTCACCATGCAGATACACCATAATTTGATATTATTTTTTTTAATTCAACTCCGGAATCTTGAAACGAAAACTATGTCATTTAAATGTAAACAAAATCGGGAAAAAAATATTTAATGATACAAATCGAAAAAAAAGCATAGGTTTCCCCCCTTCATTTTCTGTTTTTTTTTTTATAAGAAAAAAATGTTATTGCAAAGAAGCTCAAAAGGTCGGTCGAACCCACAATCAACCTGTGATATCACATTTTGAAAAAAAAAATTATTGAATACAAAAATAAAATGTTTTTCAACAACAACAAAAAAACCACATGACAAAGAAAACACACAAAAATAAACATTAAAAAAAAAAAACATTTAACAAAAAATTTCATTTTCACTATTTTTGATTGTAAAAAGCAAACGCAAAAATGTTTTTACAAAACATACGACGAGAAAACAATGAGGAGACTACATAAATTGAACCAGTTTTTTTTCTTCATTTATTTAGAGAGGAAAAAAAGTACTTAACCCAAAAAACACACTAAAAATTGTTTCTTTGGTGTTGTTATGTTTATATTCGAAACATACAAAACATTTTGAACGCATATCCAATTACACAACAAAAAAAACTGATAAAAATCAATATAAACATATAATAATAAAAAAAATTATAAATGGGCAAGAAAAAAAAAAAGCAATTAAATTTAATGATTTTTAGAAAATTTAAAAGGTTTTTCACTAAAAAAAAAATCCAAAATTAAGCAAGGACACAGAAATGTTTTCGAAAAGGAAAGGAGAAAACTATTAACTTAAAATTACAAATTATTATTTTTTCATTTTACTTTTTATAAGTCAAGTGGAACGAAATTTTTCATTTTAGTTTGTTTTTTTTAGTGAAAATTGAAAATGTCTTTTTAAGATTTTTTTTACGATGGCATTAAATATTTTGAAAAATAAATTACATAGTTTTTTTTATTAAATTGTTTCAATTATTAGTTACAAGATAATAATTGATAATTAAATTGTTTTTTTTATAATGTTTCCATAAACTTTATAGGAAAATTGGAAATTTAACATTTGATAGTATGTAGAAGGGTTGAGGTTGAGGTCAAATATTGAAGTTTTGCTATTATAGAAATTGAGAAAAATATCGTTTTATGTAAAAATATAAGGAATTTTGGTATGAATTAAAATGTACTAAAGACAACAAATTTATAATTTATCGACAAATTTCAAATTTATAGAATCAATTAGAAACTATTGATGTAATGGTTAAAATGTCTAATTTCAAAAATTTCATACATATATTACGAAAATCTAGTTTGCAGAAACTGTATAGAATTTACCTAACGAACCGAGTATCCTTCTAGAATCTTACTTTGTCATGTCAACTAATTCATTCATTTCATTCAATTCATGTCAACTAATTATACAAAAATCAATGATTAATAATAAATCAATATAAAGTCATGTTGCTACCAAAAGCACTGAATTTTCCTAACAATCCTTTGTCAGAAAACTGCCTGCTAAAATTCAATTTTAAATTCATTAAATTTTAAAATAAATGCATTATAAAATTATATTACCAGTTAATAACCACAAATTATCCGCCAAACACAACAATTTTTTGCAATTTCAACCTATAAAAAATTGAAAAATTCTATAAACAGTTCATTAAAAAAAAAACTGCCTAAATTGCAACAAAAAAACAATTTCTTTTTTTAAACCATAAATTTTCCCTAAATATTTTTAAATTTTCCATCTGGCATATCATAAATGTCAAAAATAGAAACATTTTATTCCTTCACATTTTTTTTTAAAATTTTGTTTATAAAATGATTTTTAGTTTCTTTTTTGTTACAATAAATATTATAATTTTCTAGATATTTTTACTTCAATCAGACAACGAATGGTCTTCTGCTTTACATTAATATTTTATACATAAAAATAATTTCAAAATTTTCATTTTATATATAAAAGTTACAATATTGTGAAAAGCTGATGAACATTGTTTGATTGTTTTCATTCACAAACCAAGAATTCAGAAATGTATATAGTATATAAATTTTCTTTTTATCGATACTCGGAATTTCCTGACATAATGGCAAAACACAAACATAAGGGCAAAAGAAAATTTTTTTTTTTTCAAAAAATATTATAATAATTTATTTTCCCATAATTTATTATAAGTAGCACAAAGTTTCTTCTTCTTCTGATATGCTATTACAGTATGCAAATAATCACGCTATTCCAAAGGTAAAAAAAAATGAATTAGAGGAAGTCTAAGGGGTTGGAAAAATATTTGTGTAGATATAGGAGGGTCATAGAACTTTTATAATAGATTTTTAAATATATTTTGTTTGTTTGTTTTTGTGTCAAATGTAAAAAAAAAACGCCTAATAAATTTTCTAGAGCGTGAAAAATAAAGATGTTTTTTTTTATTACTCATAAATTGAAGTCATGGTAAAATTAATCGATAATATTTAATGTCATTTTATGAAAGATGATTATTATTTTTTGTAGAAAGATAAAAAAAAATTGTCATTAAACATGAAAATTTTTTTTTGGTGGGAAATTTACCTTATATAGATGAAACTAGAGTGTAGCAATTTGAATTTTTTTGCAAAAAATCCTAAGAATTTGAAGTCTTAAAAGGAAAAATATATCTTTTTGAATTCGAACTAAAATTTTGAGTGATGTTTGCTAATATCTTCGATACTATGGTCTATTTAACCAATTTTAACATTAACGTTAATTATAATTTATAACAATTGACCTAATTACTGTCTACTTTGAAAATTAATAATGATGATGATAATCATTAATACTGCTTCAAGTGAAATCCACTTTTAATTTCATTTATGTTAAACTAGATTTTATATGTTAGAATTAATTATCACAAATATAAAAATAAACAATAATAACACCCAATGTCGTTAATGTCATTTGCATGATAATTAAGAGCAAAACTTTCTGCTACAATATTTAACATAAAATCACTAATGCATTTTATATTTTAATTAGAAGCGTTTTATTTTAAAAGTGTTCATTGACCGCAAAATTTTCACATTTACTAATTACTGTATGTATATATTTAAATTTACTATAATTATGCTTTTGCAAATTAGCACGTTTTTTCATATCACGATTAAATATGTTTCCCCTTTTTTTTTACGTTTGGATTTCCATATTTTATGGGACATAATTCGAGTCTCGAGGACGTTAGATACGCATAAATTTTAAATTCATTAAAAAACACTTTTTTTTTAATTTATCGTTCAATTTTGCAAATTTTATTTAATAATAGCCAATAATCTAGTTTTTTATTATACATTTAATCGTATTTAATTAAAAGAAAAAGATGAAAATTCCAAGTAACAACATTTTTTATATCTTGTAGATAAATCTATGTAAATTCAATGTTATGTTTTTTGTATTATGGGAAAATTATATATGTATGTATATATGTAAATGAACATATAATATTGGTAAAGTGCGAGCTCATACACAGTAATTAATTACCAGCATAACACTTTACATGCCTATATTATTCAGTAATATTCATGGAGAAAATACTTAACGAATAATCAATGTATGTGATTATATGTTAGTACAAGTCTTAATTGAAAATAATTTTTAGTTTTTTTTTCTACTAAAATAATTTACAAAAGTAGATCTAAAATAGTATTAAGATCTTACTAAGACAAAATAATATAGTTTTTAGATTTGCCTACAATTTTATTTAGCTTTATTTTTGGGTCCTAGAGAATGGGAGTTTAATCAAATTTCCAACTCCTAGTAATTAATGTTGTAATAACCAAATACAAATTAAAATTTATTAATCATTGCCTAAAATTTGTAACCTCTGCTCCTAAAATTAAATGTCATACGTATTGATTATAAATTTTAGTACATATTCCAAATTTTACTATTTATTGTTTTTGCCAAATTGTTATATATATGAATTTTCTTTTTTTGTTTAATGTAAATAGTACGCGCCACAAATAAACAAAATAAACAAATATTTATAATTATAGTAAACAACACACGTAAAATTATCAAGCAAATAAACAGAGAAACATACACAAAAATTACAATTATATTATTTAGACATTCTATAGAAACATTTAGCTTGTGAAGTGTGATTAAAAGTTAAAAGAAGATGTGCTAAAAAAGAAATCGTACATACAAGTATAAGAAGTATATATAAGATAATAAAATTTTATGAGATAAGTAAAGATAGATTAATAAGAAGAAGAAAAAAAAGAATTATTCAAATACGAGTACATAAGAAATAAATTTTGATTTAAAGTTCATTGGCTCACCAATAAAATAAATTGATTTTGATTGCTATGCAACTATATCTGTATATCATAAATTTTGGGAAACATAATTAGGACTCGATTTCCATCTAATCTTGCAAACCTATTATAATTAGGATTAATTATTTTAATCTCTAACTTTTATGAAGTCCCTTATAATTTTGACGTAGGCTTTCGTTAAGGACTTAGAATTTCAACAAAGTTTTGTATAATCAAAAATACTTGTTTGTACCATTTTAGTATCAGTAATGAGTAAATGAGAGAGATCCGAAAATAGCAGTAATAATAACAGACACAATGACAGAATTAGTAACCAAAAATTAAATTTATTTTCAAAATTCTACATAATTATCTATATACAAAATAAAATTATGTATTTTTAAATTACAAAAATGTAAATTAATTTCTTTAAAGTTTTAACAGAAAATTGAATACATATTACATTTAAATAAACTACACTATTCAAAATTATTGCTTTAAGCTATTTAAAACCCAAAAAAAAAACCACAACAAGTCCTTACCTTGTCAAAGTCTTACAATAAAAATTTATGTTTCTGACTAAAAAAAAAACTTTCATAATCGATATTTTATTTTATAAAATTGTAGAAAAGTTTTGTAAAAATGCGTTTTGCTGTGTGCCCTTCTGACCCCATAAAAAGACAGAAAACCCAGAAAAAAAATATGATAAATTATTTTCGTTTTGTTAACTGACAAAATAAAATATTTATTTTAAAGAGATTTTTTTTTATTTTCATATTTATTTATTAACTCTTGTGGAAAATTGTAAAAATATAAAATGGATGATTTTTTTTTTAGATTTTTTTTATATATAAAAAAGAAACTTTTAAAAATATTTAATATTTCTTTAGGTAAATTTTGAGGTTATACGCATTTAAATGGAAAATAAAATTTATTTTAGATTTCAATTTTTTTTTGTTAAAGTGAACGTACAATTTTGTATACATAAAAACTTTCAATTTTTCGTGGAAACGCATAAAACGTATGTACGTACCTATATAATAAAACTTTATGAAAGTTAAATATTTTATTGGCTATATAATATTTGAATTCAAATTTAATTGAATATACATACAGTAGCTTGAAAATTATTATAGCATTTTTTAGGTCAAATAATCTTAACTCAAATTGGTTTTAGTTCCAAATCTAATTTTTCCTTTTTCTGTTCAAATTCAACCTTTAAAATAAACGTAGATCGTTTCATATATAAATCCAAATGAATAAATTCTAATTTGAATTGTAAAAAGACTAATTTATATTCTAATTTGATCTGAAGTGGTTATAAAAATATACTTCAATTATATATATAATAAAATTCTTCAATTAAATTCAATATTTTTCAAAAAAATTGACATATTTATCATTAAAATTCGAGTTTATATTTTTATTTCAACAATTTTCATAATTTTTTTTATGTAAATTATCCTTCAATAATCCTGTAAATATATTTTAACTAAGATTTAATAAAAGGGCAATTCTTCCTCAATATATTGTTGTTAATTAAATTTGTAAAATTCATCAATTTCTTGTAAACATACATTAAGTAGTTAAAACAATCAAAATTTGCATAGTTATTTCGTATTCTAATTAATTAAAAATTTCCCCTTTTAAACATAAATCAATGTCTCTTATTAATATTAATTTTCTTTAAACACAGCTAGTTGAAGCAGAACCACAATTTATACCAAAAATCGTTCTCTCAGAGCTACCTGGTTGTTACACACAAAAGTCTATATTGATTGTTATTTTGAACTTACCAAAGCATATCACTATAATTTTCCAAACTTGACTTTTGCTACAAATCCAAAAAAAATGTCACAAAAGTCGATATTTTTGTTTGGCTGTCATTTATTTATCCTTTTCCTTTTTAATATATGAAAAAAAAACCTATAAGTAATAATTTTAAAAATAAAGGTCAAATGAATATGAAATTGTATACAATTTTTTATATGTGGTTTTCCCTGTCAAACATTTATATTTCCATATTTATATACACTAATAATTTTCTAGTGTCTAGTCATGTAGAAAATTTATTTACTAAACCAATTTGAATATCAGAAAGACAAAAAAAAAATTAATTTAAATATAAAACAATTTTCATTGTTAATAAAATATTTACAATTGAAATTTCACCTGTCATTTTATTTTTTTTTTATTATTTATTAATTCCCATAAGGAAAATATCATAAAAAAAAACAACAAAACATAAAAAACCAAATTGTATCCTTAATGACCATTTATATAAAAGAAAAGGTCCCAAATTGTTATAAATTTATTATTATACTTTTTTTTTTTGGTTTATAGAGAATTGAGTAATTTGAAAGGCGCTTATAGAAAATATAAAGGATAGTTTATTTTTGGGAACCTAAAAAAAAAAAATATGATTATGATTTAGAAACTATATTGTTGTAAAGGTTTTTTGTTTTTTTTAATGTACATAAATATTATATTATTAAAAGGATAGACAGGACGACAAGTATATAAAATATTTATTTTATAGGTAGACAAATACATAATTTTTGGATCTCTTTCGAAAAATTAATGTTATTAATAATTTTTGACTTTCTGACTGTCAGGACATTGTAAATATGTTTATAAAATAAATGTCGACATCCATTCCTTGGTCTTTGAGTGACAATCTTTAGGAAATATCGTACTAATCATAAGAGAATTTTATCCTTTCTAATAATAGCGAATACAATTCAAGTTTCTATCACGTTGTTATCGAAAAAAAAATTGGAAAAGTACTTGGAAAACAAACTTGGAAAACTGGATTAAAAATTAGGGATATCTATAAAATATCTGTAGTAGCGAAATATGTACATGTTCCAAAATATATACATAGCATAGTGTTATAGATGGCGTTGAAAGTGAAAAAAGTCGAAAATATTTGGTGCAACCTTATTTCAATTTATAAGCACCAATGCATGAAACTGATACTATTAAAAAAAAGCCCATTAGTAAGTGATTATTCTTATAACAGTTCGGCTGCACGATTTTTTTTGTTAACCAGGGCCAATCAAAATTTCTATAGGTCCATAAATAAAACGCTCTAAAAATTAAATTTATTTTTGGTATATAAAATATTTAAAAAAAAAAAACAATCCTTTTTTATGATATTTTTTAACAATGGAATATATTTTAACGAAATTTATTGTTTTACAATTTTAAGTATCAGAATACTTTGGAAAGAATGTTGAATCCTTTTTCTTTTTTAATTTTTCAAAACTAAAAACAACACTGACTCTTTTTTAAAAAAAATATGTAATAATTTTTGTCATAAATATTTTCACCGATGACATCAGTAATTTTACTCTAATTACTTGTAATCACACAAAAGGATATAATAATAAAATAATACCCTATAATTTTCATTGTATACAACCATCATACAACTCAATATTATTTCCTTAGTTAAATTTCAGCTAAAAATTAAAATTTAATAAATATAAAAGCTAAACAACATTTGTACTTTTTCACATATCCCACCATAAAATTGAAATGTTCGAGTTATATTTAAAAAAAAAAAATCTTTAATATGAATTATAAACCGGACAAATGAAAATTTAATTGTCTTAGTCACGATATTGAACTCTTTTTTTTTTACTGTACGTACAATCAAATTTGCTTAGTTTTTTTTAGTACTTCAGTTACAAAGTATTATTTTACATAAAAGAAGTATAATATTATTCCGAAAAGGATATAATTTATTTTATTTTTCACATATACACATATATACAACAAAAATATTTAATATTCCCTCTGGTAATCGAAATTGTAACAAAAACAATGAAACGAAAGGATCCCAAACAAAAAAAAAATATATAAAAGTTTTGAGACTATAAATCAGGATTAAAATGAAAATGGTTTTTATGGAATTTTCGGTTTAACGTTTTCCTTCCATTTTGTCGTCGTCCATCCAAATAATAAAAATCTGCTTTTAATTGTTAAATTTTTTTTGTTGTTGTTTATGAAACGAATAGAGGATGTGGGGTCGTGGGATATAAGGATATTATTTTTTTTGATAATTACACTTTTGTTGTTGACCTAAATTTTCAATTTTATATATTCAATTTATTTTTTTATTATTATAACATAATTTTGTTAGCGTGTTTTTGTTGAAAAGGATATAGAATTTAGTATTAAAGTTTTTATACAATTTTAATATCAAAGTTTTAGATAGTAAGGATGAGGAATTTTATGACACGGGTAATTTTTTACAGAATGTTCGTAAATTTATAGAGACGAAGAGAATGTTTTTTAAATCTTTAGTGCAGAAAATGTTTAATAGTTTATATAGAAATTTCAGGATTTGATTATTAAAATAAGTATTGAGATGCATTAGGAATTGTATGTAAATAAGTTTTTAAAATAATTGAAAAATATTAAGGAGTTTTAATTGATAATTTAAAGCAGCTTGTTAAAAGTTAATTTGAATCAATCTTGACTGATTCAAGTTTACTATTAACTTGAAAGTTATATGTATTTTTAAAGATTAATTAATCAATTTCATTCTTTATTTTAAAAATATAGCAAAAAAAATTTCAAAATATTAATCAAAAATTTCTGATAATCATCCTCACGAATAAAAATGCTGCACAAAACGGATGCATAATAATAAACTTCCATAATAAAATAATAATTCAAATTAAATAATATTTTTGTTTTGCTGCAATACTATTATTGTCATGGCGGCAGCAGCTTATTTTTGTATAAATCAACCAAATTTTTATAATATTTTCGCATATTCGCGTGCAATCACGACAATAAAAAAATAAATCTGCTACAAAAACGGAATAAAAAGCGATGAAAAACTTATTATAATTTCGATTTGATTTCCTGAAACTGGTTATATTATTAAAATCCCAATCGTGACAACTTCTCAGACTCTTTTTTTTCTGTGTAGCAGCAACATTTTCGTGCAAAAATACCAAAAACATTAAAGTTTCTTGTGCAACAGTTGGGTGGCCCAGTTTTTATGATATTTGTCATGAACCAGAGAAAAAAAACAAAATTTTTCCAAAAGATTTTATGACGTCGTCGTTGTTGTTCGTGGTATTTTTTGGAAAATAAATATAGACACCCCCCACTGGGAGGATTTATTGTTAATCTTCCTAAAAAAATGTCCACCTTAACAACAACAAAAATAAATATATTAAACAATTTAACGCAATTTTGTTTGTTTTTCTTCTTCTTATATTTTTTAAGTGCAAATGATAATAAAGAAAAAATTCCGACAAAATAAGACCTCAAAAAATTATTGCGGTTTTTTCTTGTTGTACTTTTGTCTCCGATTATAAAAAAATATTATAATAAAATTAAAATATATTATTTTATTTATTTTTGTTTAATAATATAATAATAAAAAAAAGTTCTCGATCACCACAGGTCATAAGCAATGAAATGCGTGTAGGAGTTATAGGGTGGTAAATTTATAATTCTATACTATAGGATAAGAAAAGAAATCATTGATTTAAATTGTTGTAGAGCAAAACTTTTTGTAGAAAAGTCTAGATAATGGCATCAAGGTCTTACTTATATAGTAAATTTATGTGTTAAGGCGATGAACTGAAATATTTTAAGGTCGAACCAAAATGTGTCTTAAATGATCCTAAAATATATCAAGAAATATAAATAATAAATAAATCGGATTATGATTATGAACCATAATTTTATTTTGGTATGTGAGTTTACTATTAGCTATAAAACCAGACCACATAGAAGTAAGCTCATTTTACTCTCCAACTGTATACAAAGCTTGAAGCGTTTCGATTTATCCTACTTCCTTAACGAACGAATGAAATTCCTTAACTAAAGAAATTTAGCTCATACAATAGAATTTAATTTAATTTACCTGGTAAATCTGCAGTTATTTAGAATGAAATTAACTAAATTACTAAATCTTCTGCGTTAGAGTAATGACATATTTCTTACTGATTTTCTGGAGTATAGTTACTTCCTTATGGATCATCCATTCAAATATATCAAAGATTTATAGTTAAAAAAAAATTTCAATGAAGGAAGGATTTAATTTTACTATTACTTGATTGTAAGACAAATTCATGATGACTTTATAATTTAATTCTACAAAAGATTCCATAAAAAATGAAATCTCTAAATCACACTGTACTTAAACATTTGATATTATTACATTAATTTATTTCCACCACGAACAAGAAAAGAATGTTGATTTTTATATATTTATATATATATACGTTACGTATATATATTTATTATAATCATTAAAAGTAAAAATGGATCATGATGGTTTATATTCTTAAATTCTTGAATGGTTTGACATTTATAGGACATATTTATGATACACTCAAAGAGTATCATAAAATGTCACATAAAAATCCCACACATATACAATGTTATCATTATAATTTTTTTTTATTTAGCAAAAAAAAAAAAAATAGCAAGTATAGATGGATAATAATGGAAACATTCTGCACAACACTATAAAGGATTCTTCGTTCGTTGATATTTTATACAATTTTATACAAAAAAAAATAGTTATTTTTATTATAATTTACGTTATTCCAAAACTTTTACTATATTATGTATAATATTTTTAGTCTGTTGTCATGGAAATCGAGGATTAGAATTTATCGCTTTTTAGAACTTTTTTACTCTATTTCATATCTCCAATGAGGAGGCGAAAAATGAATGATTTATTAGATGAAGAAAATTTAATCTTAATAAATTTAAGTGAAATAAGATATAAATTTAAGAGTTTGTTGAATTGTAAGATCTATTTTGACTTGATGATAAGAATATATAAATAATCAACAAGTGGAAAGGAAGGGTTCGTTTTACAAGATAATGCTACATAATATAGATGAAAGTAGACCAAGTCCTATACTAGGCTCTTAGGTCAAAGAAGAAGTAGACGCATTAATGAAATGCGTAGGACTGAATCATTGGAGTGAATTATTCCGAAAAGACACCAAAATACTGCTTCAAGAATGCAAAAGATCGAAACCCGGGATGCATTATTAATTAAAAAATATTTCTCCCACACTTTTGGAACACAAATCTTCACTTTTAACCGATTCATAAATCAATAACTTTCCAATTTTCCGAAGAACTATATTTAAACAGACAACTATTATTTCTCTGCATCTTTGATGTTGCGTTTCTTGGGGTCTATAAACGCAACCCCTTTAAAACTCCACAAAAAAAATCGATTTAATTACATAGCGTGCTTTATCCATATTATTAGAGTTATCTTATGATTATATATTTCCATTCCACACAATATACTTTTTATCCATCCACACGCCACAATATTATGAATTTTTTTTTTTTTTTACTTTTAAAAGAATGTCTTTTAAATGTTATTATTACACACATTGCTACTGTCGGCGTTCATTAAAAGCATTTGTCACGCAACTCTTATAAATTATATAAGCAATAAATGGAAAAAAAGACGACAGACCAGAAGTCGTCTATCAATTACTAATTACGCTTGTATTTTTAATCGGGCATTTTCAATAATGCATTTTACTTATAAATATACAAAAAAAATACGCCCTTCTTTTACCTTTTCGTATCGTGTCTGTCACCCACAAAAACAATTTCTTATATAGTATAAATAATATATATTATATAATTGTTATTTCATTATCCTGAACGGATCCGCTGTTTACACCGGAACTACGGCGAAAGGCTATGCTCTACTAATAAAAATTTCCAAAATTTTTAAGGATATATAAGACGTGGAAAATTCACGCTTGGCAAGCGAAATAATATATTTCGTCCAAAAAAAAGATAATAATAAAATGTGGGGAATTTGTCTTTATTGGTTCAGCTGTTTATTAGGCTAAGACGTAAAGTGTATATACACCACCAGCCCAGTGTTGTTAACAATTTATGGTCGTTTATTAATAGAATATATACCTAAGACAACAGGTTGATTCCCTTTAGATTTTCATTTCATTTTATTTCGATGGTGGAATGGAAATGAACGAAAAAAAGAAATTTCACATTTAGACTATTAAAAGTTGAAGTTTAACACGAAAAATAACATAAGATACAAAAATAATATTACAATGATGTTTAATAAATTAAGAAATTCTTTTGTTTGGAAATTTTCTTAAATTATCTTTAAGATATTTTTTTTTGTGGCTATTTCAGGTTTTTTTTTGTTTTTTGTTTACGATGGTAGCAGATTAAACTCTATTAATATTTGATTTATATAAAATGTTGATTAAAATTTTGTTTGTGGTTCCTTTTTATTTTTTATTCGGAGTATAGTTTTTATATACATTATATAATTAAAAACAGTAAAGAAATAAATTATTAAATTGGAATTTTTTTTCTGTTGTTTGTGTTTAAATAATAAAGATTGTAAAGATTATGGATAAAAATAGAAATTAATCAAGTAAAAATGTTATAAAATTATGACTACATTTTGTTGTTGTTTTTTTTTTTCTACATTTTATATAAAAAAAAGAAATGTGAAAATATTTTATTAAATAATTCAGAATTTTAGAATTTTATAAATTCATTGAATTTTACCTTTTGCGTACACATTTTTATATGGTATCCATTATATATTTAGCTGAAAAATAAAAATAGAGAACCACTTTTCATAATTAAATTATGGCTTCAAGGCAAATTTAAGTATATACAATTTTAGCCTACATATTTTTTTTTATTTTATTAATCAGGTGTTTCCCTCGGGTTCAAATATAGAAATAAAATGCAAAAAAATATTATTAATTAATTTTTTTATAATAATAAAAGATGAAAAAAGCACAAATTTTAATTGAAATAGAAAATGGGGTCCTTTGAAAATAAATTAAAATAAATATTCGGTGTTATTAGAATTAGAAAATAAAAAAAGTGCTGGTAAATTAATAAAATTTTCTATATAGAAAGTTTAATATTTTTTATTATAGAAACTACAAAGAAAAATATCATTTTTGATTTAAATTTTACCCATTACCCATATCAACGATAGTGTCAAGTTCCTATACCCATATTTTCAAATATTATTTAACCAATCATTGTATTTGTAACAAATGTCATTTCTCAAGTCTCTCAAACTTAAGTTAGTAATTTAATTTAAATATGTTTGTTTTAACGTTTTCATATTGTAATTTTACGTCTTATTGCCGTTCATGTCACTATAGAAAGATTTCAATTTTCTAATCAAATTAATTGGTATATAAATAATGTTAATTAAAATAATTTTACGCCAATTAAAACAGAAAATTTCCCATAACAAAATTTCCATATTATTGAAATTAATAAAAAAATAAATCTTTTTATTTATAAATATTTATTTATAAATTTCATTTATATTTATTTTACACGAAAAATGTAAATGTCAACACTATGTGACACTGACAGACTTTAACAAAAAAAATTTCACCCATTTCTGTTGTTATTGACAGTTTTTAAACTAGAAGTTTTACTCTGTCATCTCTTGGACATTAAAAAACTGTTATAAATATATAAATTGTATCAAACTGTGTCTAAAAATAAAAAAAAAATGAATATTTTAGTATTAGCCAAGTTAAGTTAGGCTTTCGATTGTCACTAAACCTTTTTGTATACGTATCTCTATAGGGGGCCATATTGTCTGATGTTGTAAAAAGGGCTTGGTTAAAAATATATCAAATGAATATTTTACGATTTTTCTAGTTCAATATTTAAATATATTATATAAATTATAATAAATTTTATGAGATTTTTGTAAATTTTTACAATTTCAAAATTTAACTATATTATGTATACTGGTCCAAAAAAATTAAGTTTCGATCATAATTAAATGTTCAGTAGACCGAAAATAATTATTTTTCTAAAAGTCTAGACACTTCCTTAACACAATTTCCTTTTTGCCTAATCAAAAACATAAGTAAACATTTAACATATCCTTAAATATACAGCATTTATATCCTATATCTCAACAAAATATCCTTTTTATATTTCTAACAAATCCATCATTTTTTTAAATTAATTATAAATTAAATAGATATAATATTTCCAAGTATAAATCAATAATTTCCTATAAGTACAAGAGAAAAGTATAAAAGAAATTCTCAAGAAATTGTTTAAGGACATAAAATATGTATATATACGAGTTTACAAATTTAAAAATTTCTACCTGGAACATCTTGTCTTATTATTTATGAATTTTTGATTTTGACATTTCTGGGAATTAATTTTTTGTCCTTTTTAGATTTTTTTGTCTGTCTAGTCCTATAGTATAAAAAAAATAGAAAGTCATGTGGTCTTTTTGGTGTTGATATGACCTACAAATGAGAATTGCCTTTTTTTATGATTATTTCATACTGAAGAATGAAAAATGACTATGTGAGTATATATAAAAATATGATGAAGATGATGATTTTGTATCTGTTGATGACAGATCACGTCTTCAAAAAAAGAAAAATATTTTAGAGATTTTATTTCCATAATAATAATTTAATGTTTAATGTGTCCTTAAAAATCCTTAAGAAAATATTTATATTTTTATTATAAATAGCACATTATTAAATTTAAATTTCGAAATTTATTCTGAAATTTTTCTTTTGAAATTTTCTGTTAAATTATTTTTTTTTGGAACATAAAATTTTTTACTTGAACACCTGGCGGGTATATAGAAGTATTAAAGTAACTACAGACTTTTGTAAAAAATAAAATAATGTCCTCTTAATTGACCTTCTTTACTATAGATTCTTTTTAATTAAATAAAATATAAAAAAAACCCTAAAAACCCAAAATGCGACATCATTTTTAAATGACAATTTCCGGGATAATGTGCGGATTTATATATGAAAATTTCTTAATTAAAATTCCCTTTCATTCATCTTTCCCGTTCCCTAATACAAATAAATTTAACACATAAAAAAATTAACTTACCCTCGTCAATCCAAAAAAAAATCTATCAAATAAATACCAAAAAAAAAAATTATCCGAAAATAAATACAAATTTATGTACAGAATTTTTATTTCAAGTATCTTTAAAATTGAACGAATATTTATATTTAAACGTTCTATTAGTGATTCTAATCTTAATTCAACTTTATTACTGTTTACTCAATTTCATTCTTCTTTTTTGTAATTCAACAATCTTTAAAACTTGCCTATCCATCATCATTTCCACAACAAATATTTCTAATGATATGATCATCATTATTACTTTTACAAAAAAATAAATATATATATTTTTATAGTTAACAGACAGAATCTGTTACAGTTTTGTATATATAGTTAGAAGCTAGAGGAAATAGTTTGTTTGTCTATATCAATTAGATTGTTTTTGAGATTGTGGAAATATATACACAAAAACCTCTTATCAGGTCAGTAAAAAGAAATTTATTGAAATTGTAGACCTGGACAGAGACAAATTTCATTTCAAATTTATTTTTATTAATATTAAATTGTCGTATATAAAATATTATTATACTTTTTATTTATTATATGATATTATTAATTTAAAGGCACGTTTCGAAACTTCAAATAAATTAAATTAAATTGAAAATAATATTTTGTGAATCAAAGGCAAAAGAATTTAAATTGATAGAAAGAAGAAATTTGTTTTGTTATATAAATTTAATATTTTGAAATTTTATAGTTGAAAAAATGAAATGAAAACTTTGTCTGGAATTTTTTTTGAAGATTTTTTTAAATTTAATTATTGGGTAAATCATTAATTTTCCAAAAAGTTCTATAATCAAAATTATGTTTTTCATGTATCAAAATGAAAATTGAGCATTTTGTAATGAAAAATAATTTATAGAATTCTCAAATTAAAGATTTTTCCTAAACAGGTTGTTATTAGTATATAATTCTACTCTACTGAATTTACTCTCAAAAAGAAATTTTCGATTAATAAGCAACCGATTTCAGATGAAACTATTTAATAAAACATAACAAACGCATGAAATTTTAGGTGAAAATGGAGTCTAATCGTATATCGAAAAATGGTTCAATAATGTTATGAATAATTCCAAATATTTTTAACTATAATCAAAGAAACCAAATCAATAAAACATATTTAATGAACTCAAATCCAAGTTGACCTTCACCATTCCTCTCGATTTCTTAACAACATTTCGAAAAAAATAAATATTAACTTAATTTTTTAATAAAAATTTCTATTCACACTTGAAAGTGTCAGTGGCCCCTATCATTATTTGACTTCCAATAAAAAAAAATATGATTAAAATATTTTTTTTCAAAAATTTTTTAAAAATATCTAAATTGAAATATTTCTTCATTATTATTTCTTTTTCTATAATTTTCAGATTTATCAACAATCAAAACGAAAAATTTGAAGAAAAATCTTTTTTAAACGTTTTTTTTTATACGATATGGACGGAACGTAGTGTTTCGGTCAGCATTTAAAAAGCCTCTGTGCGTTGTTATCAGCAGAAATTACAACCCTCAGAATTTTGGTATACCAAAAAGGTAAGAGAAATAATTTTAATTTTTTTTTTGTTACTGTAAGGATTTGAAAAACAGGAAGAAAGGCATTAATATGTTCTCTGATAAGACAAAATGTTTTATTTACCTTTTACGTTACTGAATGAAAATTAAGTATACACACAAACAGAAAAACAAAAAATTCTGTTTATCTTTTTTTGTTGTTGTTATTTATTATTTAACTTTCTTGACTTCTTTGACTTGGAACACAACACAAATTTGTACAATTTTCAGTTTTTTTTTTTTTTTTTGGTTGATAAAATACAAAAAAAATATATTTTTCTTGTTACATTTATTTAAGACTTTTCTTTCCGTCACTTTTATGAGTTTTTTTTTCTTCTTTAAAAGATAGCAAAATGATATTTTCACTTTTATTTTTCATTTTGTTATCAAAAAGGTGAACAAATTGTTTATTTAATGGCGTCTTTATTAGATTTTCTTGTAAAATTTATTACTTTTATTTTTTTTTGTGTTAAATTAGTTAAGATATTAAGAAGAAATGACAAAAAAAAATTAATGGAAAATATGATTTGGCAAAAATTTTGGTAACAAAAACAAAAAGTGATTTGGGAAAATTACATAATTTATTCTTTAAATGAAAAGTTTTTGTTTAGTTAAAGTAAAATAATTAGTGAAGAAGTGGAGAACTGGAATATGATAGAATTTGATACAGTTCTGAATTGATACAGTTCCGAACTTAACATAATCAAACCATATTTCAAAAGAAAATACTTAATTAAGTTGAAGGCATAATGTGAATAACCTTTTAAATTACCAAAACATTCAAACTAGATTAAAACGCATATTCCCCCGAAAATTTTATGATTGTCTGGAAAAAGGTTGCTTTTTAAAGTATACTCAGAATTAACAATTAGAAAAATCATCTTAAGTCTTCTTACCATTATATTTTTTGACTCCCTCAACCGACAAATTTTTTTTTTTAAATTATTTTGATAAATTTAAATAACAATAAAATGAATTAAGTATAAAAAAAAACTAATCTGAAAAAAAATTTCTCTTAATTTCAGATGAACTACTTGAAACGATTTCAATCTATTTAAAATATTATAAAACGCTCATCTATTAAATTCGATCAAGTGGAAGGGTGAAATTAAAAATCTTAAATAAGAAACAATTAAAGAAATAAAAAAATAAAAAAAAAAAACAATTTTAAGTGATTAAAAACGAAATTTTTATTGAATGTGCTGTGCATCTGCTAGTAGATTACATAAAAAATCTTACCAATCATTACAGATGCATTGGATCTGGAATTTAACGTTTCTTTTGGAAAGTGTTTTTATTCGTGCCGGTCAAAATTCGGGAAATAATTAAAAAAAAAAAAGAAAATTCAAACCACAAAATAAAAAATTATTACAAATTTCATTTATGTAATTGAAAAAAAAAAAAAATTTGAAATTCAAAAATTATGTCGAAATTATCAACCCTATTTCCGAACGGGTTGATAACCGGATTCACTCCACCCGTTAATAAATTACGATTATTTTATTTAGTGCTAGTATGGATAGTATTTGTGACTTATAATGGTTCAGTAGGTGTTGCTGCTGAACCATATGGTGTTGGAATACATATACCTGGTAGTAATAATTATGGTATTAGTAGTTTAAGTGAATCACGTTGCCCAAGGATATGTACATGCAATGGTTTAACTGTTGATTGTTCACATCGTGGTTTAACACAAATACCAAAGAAAATACCAGCGGAAACAGAAAGATTGTAAGTATATATTTCATATATAAAATTAATTGATTGAAAAAGATAATTATGGAAACTATTATATTTATGAAGTGGACCTAAATCGGGAAATTCCGACATTGCGATAAGTTGAGATGTATATTCATATTATCGCAAATTGCGTTATATGCGATGGGAAAATCTTCAAAAATTTAAGCAGTTATTGATATTTATAGATGGTCAAAGAAAGAAAAGAGCGAGTCAGCTTCAGCTCTTTGTCCTGCTCCTGTCGAAAAACTCTTTGATAATTCATAGAATGAACAAATTTCACGTCTTTTAAACAAGAATTTAACTCATATTCCCCATTTAATTCCTTAACTCACAATTATCTTCATCCGTTAAGACTTAAAAGCTTCCATTAATTGCAATTGTTAATTGATTTCCTATACAAACTATTCAAATAATCACCACCAGACAATAAAAACCATGATTTTATAAGAAACAACCTCCTTAATTAATCCTTCATAACATATTTCCTTTTTTTTCTGTTACTCTTCATCCCCAAAACAAAAATACCTTCGTGTCTTCGAATTTATTATTTGATTTAATATACAAAAAAAAAAAAAAACATAATCTAAAAATGAAATGAAAACCTTTTTTTTATTCGAACCTCCAAATTCTAAGAAATAAAAACGTGCTCACAAACAATATTTTATAATTTACGCTTTCACAAACAAGAAACAACACAGAACGCATTTCCTTTCAACAAAAACTATATACTTAATCCCTAAAGTAAAGTTTTTTAGTAAACCCAGTAGCCTTCTAATAAAAAAATTTCTCATCAAATTAACAAAAAAAAAAAATCTTCTTGTAGGTAAACAAGAGCAACAAATCAACATATGTTGTAATAATAAAATCAAAAAAAAAAATAATTTTAATTCCATCCGTTTGATATTTTCCAAAAGAATATCACGTTCGTTTCGGTCACTGACTTTACAATAATAATTTATATAAAAAAAAAAAATTCGATTATAATATTTACCCAAAAATATTTTTATAATTCTTTACTATCATCAACTAAAAAATTAAAACTTCTGGTCAATATTTTTTCAAATTTGTTGTAACCAAATTGAATTTCTCCATATGTTTCAATGTTCAAAAAAAATAAAAAATTATTATACTTATTATTATCATTATTTGTTCAACTTTTCATAAAAAAAAAAACAAATATTATATTCCCTCATTGCATCCCAAGTTATAATAAAACATATTACAGAAAATCTCTAAATCCAACAAAGTGAAACATAAACACATATAATTTTTTTTCATTTTGAATTCAAAAAAATTGTTGAACAAAAAAAAAAGTATAATACAAATCAGAGTATCCAGAAGCATTTACCCATTTACCACTTACAACCAATTAGCAGTTCATATCTATATACATATAAAATAATATACAAAGTAAGTATATAGGATGCTATTAAGCCTCTGGAAAAAAATATTATTGTGGATCCATGAACAAATGAAAATAAAAAATTTTCTGTAATGTTGTTTTTAGAATTTTAGTAGTATTTTTTTTTTTAGTATTGTTATGTCACATTATTTAACGACCCAATATCGTAGCATCTATCTATCTCATATATAGTCAATTTCTATATCTTGCATTATATATATATACTCTGTTATATATAGTAAACCTGACAAAAAACCAACCTTTGTTTATTTAAAAGATGTTACAACTAAAACGATATATGAGGGTGATATACCACTTACTATGTGTAGTACTTGTTTTTTTTTGTATATTGAAGAGTATTTGCTTTTCTAAGTAAATACTTTCTGAAAATTTAACTTTTTTTTTATGAAAGAATGATAAAAATTATTATACGTTCACTATGTCTGATATTTTTAATCTGATAGAGATTTGTATGATTTTTGTTTTTAAAATTGGATTAGAATTAGACAAATAAAATCGGTGAAAGATGTTAATTTTGAACATTTCGAAATGAGTAAGGAAACGAACTTTTATATTCTTCTTCAGAATGATTCTTTTTTCATCATAATTTTTAATTTATGATTCAGATTCGTTATTCATTGCATTGCAAATATGTGATTATTCTGAGACAAACTAAAATTATTCATGATAACTTGGCCGTTTTTAATCATGTTTGATATTGTATGTGGTTTTTTGAACTATCAAGTTTTAAAGGTGCTCATTAACATACTATAAATTAGCCCATTTTAACTAATTGGCAAAAATAATAATTGGTTTTGGTTTGGTTACTGTTTGGTTAAGAGCAGTTAATCTAAATTGATCATTTGTATTTAAATTCGGTTTCAGGTAAATCTCTTGTACTATGCACTATGCTCATTCTCCTTGGATTTATAGACATTCTTATATAATCAGTAGAAATTCTAAAAATCTAATCGTCCTGTATAAGGTTCAAAACATTTTTCAACAAAATGCCTTCACAATTCTAAAATTCTTCCAGCCAAAACACATCAGAATCAATTTTATAACAATTCGATTTATTATAATTTTTGTTTCCAAATTTCTTTCTTAGTTTTTTTTTTGTAAATGTTTATATAAACATGTGGTTTCAACTTTTACAAATTGAACTTGTTTTTCATCAAAACCATTAGCTAAAGTAATTTATAATTGTCTAAAAAAAAAATCATGTCATTTTGGATATTTTCTGTTATCAGATTTTCAAAAGTTTTTTCTCTTCTAATTTCTGTCAACAATATGCAACAATCTTTTCGAATTACTTATATACAAATAGATTTTTGTTTGCATTTTAACATAGAAAATATTTTTCTTATGTATGTATATAATAATAAAAAACCATTTAAATCTTTTTTCCGTAATGATGATTTATAACCAAACTGAATAAATTCTCATCTTCTTCATTTTGTATACGACTTTTTTCCACATTCATGTTTAATTATATCAAAAAAAAGAAGAAGAAAAATATTCTTTTTTTGATGGCTAGAAATGATAAATCTGCATTTGAAACGCTCTTGGATAAACAAATCTTTCTTTTTCGATATGTATAGCAGAATTTATTTAGTTGATATAATTGTCCTTTAACAAAAAAAAAAATTTATTGAAGATGAAAAAATATACTTATATACGAGTATAGTAAGAATTTAAATACATAATCAATCATTTTGATTAAATGTTTTTGTATTAAAATTTCGATACTCGAAATATTTTAATTTTTTTACTGAATTTATTTACTTACTATTTTATATTTAGTTTATTGTTGACAAAGTTAATGTTACTAGTTTTTGAAGGAAGAACAGATTGAATGGATATGACAATTAAAATTATTAAAATAAAATTATGGCAACCAAAAAACTGAGCTTTTGACATATTTAGTATAGCCGATAAAAGGACTCATGTTTATCGAATTATCGTAGTCAAATAGTTTCTTCTTGAAATGTATACAACAAAATGAATGGTATAATTTCCTTTTTACCTTCATCACAAATTTCTACTTTGTTTAATCAAAATTTTTGGTTTTGATTTGTAGGATTTGTTTTAAAAATCAACCCATGACAAAAATGAAAATATTTAAATTCACATAAGTGGTTCAATGTCTTTTAAATTAGACATTTCAAATTATTTTTCAACAATATAATGCATTAAATTCCTTTTTTTAAACATTTCTAATAATATCTTATAAAGTCACATAAAAATTTTTAATGAGCTAACAAGATAAAAAACCAAAAACTTTTCATTTTAAAATTTCACAGACAATTTTAAAACTATTTTATATTAAGTATAATTAAATAAATTATTTTTTCATAATTATAATAAATTGATTTCGTCGTCTGTGCATATATATCTGGAAAATTAACATTCCAGTTTATATTAGAGAAATATGTTAGATATGTGATAATAATACCATAAAATTATGTAGTAACAATTTATTGTATATTAAAAACTTTATGCATTATTCTTGTCTAATTTTACAATTTTATTCATTAATAATAATTGTTTTATTACCTGACACAAAATTTATGTTTTATGTTTTACGTAATGACTTGAATTTTAAATATTTTTTTTATTAAGTGGAATTTTAAAGAAACCAACATTTTTTTTTTTTACTATCCTGTCAACTTGAAAATTAATTTTCTCTATTATATATGTAAATTTATTGCTTATAAAATTTATTAATTGATATGTCACTCAATCAAAATTATCAAAACGAATATTCGTCATTTATTATCAAATCTGGTTATATTCAATAAATTGTTTTTTTCTTCCAGTGTGACTGAAAATAAATGTGTTTAATGCATAATACATCAAACCTCAAAGAATTTTGATACATTAATGTATATCTAAAAAGAAGAAATTAACAATGACATCCGGATTGCATTGTAGACATTAACCCCTCAGTAATAAAAAGATACTATATGTAAAGTAAAATAGTTTTTAAACATATGCATTTTTATCATTTCTCATTCATATATCCTTGATATTATGTAATTTTATGCTAGTTACAAATACAAAGGAGTGCATATCCTTTAAACACATTATTTCTTATTGATGAATAAGTTGAGGACAAACAGTATACCAATAAAATTAGATAATACTCTTGAGACTTTCCTGATATGATTGCCGTAGAGAATATAATGAATCTGATATCCTCTTTTTATTGAAATGTAGTAAATGTAATCTGATAATGTGTTTCTCTTTTATTCAAATATATTTTGGTTGAGGAGATAAAATTTTCTATCATAGAAATGAATTATTAATGAATGTTTTAGTCTTGAGGACTGAGATATTGTTGAAGAGACATTTGTTGCAGATTTGCTAAATAAATATGATTTTGAAATCTTAGGAATAGGATTCTCATCATCTGTTCAAAGATTTGATGGATATATGATTCTAATTCAACGCTCTACATATCTACATATTTCGCTCTACATATTTCTATGGCAAAGGCATTGTTATAAGAAAGTACTAACTACTAAGTAAAAGTATGTTATTAAATACAGTAATGTAAATAGTATTACTGGAAGGATTGGTATTGATTGTGGCCATTTAATAACATATCTCCACTATGCCATTAGTTTATTAAAATTCACCCCTTTAAATCCAAAGAAATAAAATTAATGGTCCCAATTTGAAAGAGTAAAAGTCACGAGATGAAACTCATAGCCAGAATAATTAAATGAATTAAAGAAAAATATTATTTCTATATACTAAAAAAAAATTGAGATTAATATGTCTCTTACCTTTTAAATTTTAATTAATTCTGATCCCATCATATAATTTCAATTTCTCTAATTATAAAAACAACCTTCTCATTTCTCAAAAAAAAAAACTTTCCTCATTGCCACATCCAATCAATTACTGCATACTTATATGTACATATATTTTTTATGCAAAAATTTATATATATCACAACAATTTCTGATATATTTAACAAGCCACTTTACAATTAAATGCACACACATTGAATTCATAAGCAGATGTATTATAATATAATCAATGTTATCCTCTCCTGTTCATATTAAAATTGCAAATAACATGTCCAAACAAACAAAATAAAAATATATGTATACATACTACGGTGAAGTATCTTATATTATGTATATAAACATAAATGCTTCATTGATTTTGAATGTCCAGATAATTACAGTATAAATGGAGGAGACTATACACAATCTCTTAGGGAGGTTTTTTTTTATAAGAAGGATTTTTTTTCCATTCATAAATAAATTTAATTTAATACAAATAATATTCTTTATACATATAATATTTTTCTCTTGAACTGACATGGTTCTGACGTATATTTTCTATACGTATAGTATCAAAAGAATTCGTTTAGTTGCAGCACGTTTCATTGCAATTGTCAGAGTAAAAATGTTGAAGTTTTTGCGTACAGACAAAACTTTATTTCGAAAAAATATAAATATATATATATTAAATTAAAAAAGTTAAGAGAGATAGTGAACTATATATATACAGAAATGATGACTACAAAATATTTCTAAAAGAACCACAAAGAGAACCAAAACGTGATTTCAAAACAGATGTATATCATTTTTTTTTTTTCAAGAAAACAGGTCTTACTTCTATGCTTCTTGTTGTTTACCTTTCAGTTTGAAAGATAATATAATAATCTTATACGAGTATATACAGTTTGATAGAGTATAGAAATTTTGACCATTGCCATTTGAAAATTATCATCATCAAAACAGCATCACAGCAGGAAGCATACATATGCGCGCGATATAAAACAAAAAAAAAAACATAATTTATAAAAGAATGAATGGCTCTTGGTTGTTTTTTTTTTTTGGGATATTTTTATATTAGGAGGAAGACAGAAAAAGGAATTTTTGAATAATAAAAATAAATTATAAACAAAATACGTGATTCATGAATAAACACATAAAACGCATAATCAACTTTTTATCTTAACTAACAAGAAACGATGCATTCCAAAATCGAAATCTTGTTTTAAATAAATTAAAAATTAATCTATAAGAAAATCATCCATGAAATTAGAATATTTATTTTTTTTTTACATTTTTTTATTTAAAATTATTTTTTTGAACCAATTTGCAACAGTGTAACAAATTCTATTTATTTGTAATATAAATTTTGGATTTAAAGAAATAAATTTCAAAAATATCATAATTTTATTTTAGAAAATATAACAATGTGGGTGGTCTGAATAATAGCTAAAGGTGTGACCTTTATTTGAAAATTATCTATTTATTGTATATTTTTAGTTATGAAAAATTGTATAATAATTTTCAATTCAATTTTGATAATACATATAAATTTTTATAGTAATGGTTTTCATGGTTTTTCCAAGGATTTTCAACTCTGAACTTTAATATTTGAAGTATTTTAAAATTTCTCTTGTATAAAATTACTTTCGATGGACTTTGAACTAATCTATTTAATGTTAATTACAAATCTCATTATAAAAATTGATAGATAAAATTTATACAATTTAATTTGTAAGAGCATAATTTTAAATTATATGTAAATTTGCTTATCAATTTCTGTAGAAATTATGTTGTTTCTTCATTATAAAATTAAGTGGAGTATTTTCAATAAAATGTAACTAACTAAAATTTTAAATCTAGTTTATAATGCGGTATAAATGTCTATTAAGCTCATTTATTTCTTAAATAGAGTAATTATGCATAAAAGTATTTTTCATAAAAATGATTAAAAACGATTAGAAGATTATATAGTTATTTAATGATGATTAGTTTTTGAATATTTCCTATACAAATTTTCTATAAAAATGCAGTCAAATCTATGTCCATGATGTCGATTAAGATTAAATAATAAACGATAGAGTAACGCATAACATCTAGCGGGCAATTAATATCCTTCTGCTTCATATACATTAACTAATATACATTCAATTTGTTCTATATTTGTCTAGAATTTTTCAAACATATCTCAGAAACGACTGGGTCAAATTTTTCGTTCAGTTTACATAGAAATTAAAATATGAGAGATTATAATCTTCAAAAAAAAATTATTTTCAAATTGAAATAAAAATAGGGCAGAAACATAAAAAACAAAATTATAATTCCTACTAAATATAAATCCGAAAATAAAAAATTAAGGTCATAAGTCATTTTCTCCCATCTCTGATATCCTCAAAAATATATCAATTTTTTTTTAATCCAGGTACATATCAAGAAACTTGCGTATACGATCAGGTATAAAACGATATATTATATTTTTTTTTTTGAATCACATAAATATAATCTTATAATGAATGTTTCAAATATAATGTCGGTTCGTCCCTCTTAGCACGCCCTTTCGATTAATTTTAATTCCCAATTTATTTTTTCACTATAAAATAAAAATGAAACTTAAATTTTGAAGTCAACAAGGAAGCCGCCTGAGGCTTAAAATCATGTAATGTATAAATACAGTTTTCCCCCTTATACATATAGAATTAGTTTATGCATGCAACATTTTTGCAGATTTTCCATTTCGATTGCAATAATTTTTAATTTTCGCATTAAAATCTTTAGTTTTTTTTTTATTGGAAATTTATAAAGTGCAATAATTTTTGTGCACAACTGGGGAATGCCTAAGTATACATTTTTTATGTTGAAAGGTTATTGCGGTCGGGACAAGTAATTATGATTTATGTTATGCGTATATAATGTTGTTATATTTGAGGAAATTATTTAGGCCATAGTCAGGGGATTATTTAGGGATTCCCTATGTCAGTCAGCTGCGAAATTAAGGATTTGTTTTACAGTTTTTAATACTTTTTACTTTTTTTAATGACACGAGTGTTCGAAATGTTATAAATCATTTAAAAATATCGCATTTTTTGATAAATAATATACTTTAATTAATTTGTAATGAAATTTTTATATTATTTCAGAGATCTACAAGGCAATAATATTACAGTAGTATTTGAATCGGATTTTCAACATTTATCAAAATTAAGAATATTGTAAGTATAAATTTTATAGAAAATACTTTAAAGTATATTACTTTGATTATGTGGAAAATATTGTAACCAATTTTGAATGCATTGTAATAATGACTAAGAACATTTTCTTTAAAACTTTGATTTTTCAGTTTGATATAATCATATCTCTTTCATTAAATTCTAAATACTTCATAATTGCATAAATACTTCTTGAAAAATTATTATTTTTTAAGTTTTCCTAGAAAAATTCATTTCGATAAATCTAAAATACCAATTTAAACGCTACTGGATACTCTAGAGACTTTTAAAATTCCATTTTAAATTATCAATATTACAATGCAATACTACTTAAATTTCTTGTCTCACTATAAAATACAATCCAATAATATTAACTTGTCGTAAAAGTTTAATTTATTAGCACTTAGATTACATATACTAATTTCATGATTTATTACTGGAAGTCATTAAAATATTTTTTATTTTTATTTTGTAAATTTATGCTTTATATACATATACCAGAAATAATGACTAGACCTTTAAAATTTTACTGTAGATTATAAATTTTTTCTACATCAAAGTAAAATATGTCTAAAAAAATTTTTAGGTTTGTTATAAGGAAAAATGAAGAACATTCTTCAGAAATGTACAAACTAATTACAGAGGAAGCAATAAAGATAGCAATCAGAAACAACACAGCAACAGAAAAAAAAAATTTGTTACATTACGTTGTCTCACTAATCAACTACAAAAACAAAAATTCCATTCTTTAATTTCATTTGCCCCAAACCAAACCACACATTCCCTTCAAGGTTAAATTAAGGCCATACCATCATAACAAAAAAAAAATTATGATGATTACTTATTTTCTTCTGTAATTTTTTTTGTTTTCTAAAGAAGAAAACCGAAAACAGATTCAGTTCATTTGATTTTTTATTCTGTTATGTTATAATGGCCCTTCTAGCTAAATATTTTTATTACACCTTGTATGGTTTTTGGGTAACAAAAAAAAAATTGTATTATGGCAGTTTTTGTTTTTTTTTCTTCTTTTTGGTTACGTAAAACCCCAAAAAGCACCACAAAACCAAAAAAAAAAAACCATTGAAATTGTGCGGTTAAATTACGTAAAATTATATAGAGAAGGTATAGCAGCGCAACGTTAAATTAAACCAACGAAACGCACGATATATGTAAACTCTTTTACTTTAATATAGAATTATATGTTTAGCATCTGTTGGGTCCACAATCCACAATAACAAAAAAAAATAATAATAATCCAGATACCTGATTAAAAGATCAAAAGAAAATCGATTTTTCTTAATTCAAAAATTATTCTTAATAAACTTTTTTAACAATTTTGTTTTTTTCTTTTCTTGTTGAATGAAGAAATTTCTTAAGTGGTTAGCCATTAAAATTTTCTAATAGTTTTTCAACAGAAAAAAATATAAGATTTTTGTTAGCCTCTGGGTATTAGATTAAAGATTGTTTATAGTAGAGAAAGATGAAAAAAAACTATTATTATTATGTATAATATTTGAAATAATTTTTTTTTTGATGTATTAAGACATAGTAGCTGGCAAAAATTGATTATATTTACCAGATAAAATATACAGAAATACGGAAGCTGCTGTTGAAAGATTATTTTTTAGTATTTTCGCTTTGCAAAAAAAAAAGTAAAGAAGGGGCTGAGCTAATATTTATAATAATGTAATAAAAATTATTGGCTTTAAGGTGTATAATATATACAAGAAAACAATATTGTATATATTAGCTATGAAACATAAATCATATTTTGTGTTAAATATTTTTATTAATTTTATGATGAAATTTTAAATAAAGATGCTAATAGATTGCTACTTATTTGAGTTATTTGATTTTTTTTTTTATTTTCTTGGCGAATTACGTCGTAAAATGGAAGATTTAAGAATAAGTTAAATCAATTTGACAAGTATAAATTATAAATGGTAAACTGTAGTGTTAATACATAATATTGAAAATATTGTGAGCCAATCATTGTTTTTTAGAACACACTAATTTAATAGTTTATTCGAAATTGTCTGAGTCTTATCTATTTTGATAGTCTAATATAGCTCAATATTATAGCTTCTTTATTTTCACTATTGATGGTGTCGGATCTTGAATTTAGCCTCTTCAATTTAAGTATTATGGTCTTAGAAGTAAATATTTTCAGCTATAAGATTTTCTATTGCAAGTTGCACTAATAATCGTCAATTAGACTAAACAAACTAAAAATCAATTCATTAGAGAATTTTGTACAATCATTACCCCTATTGCTGATTATATATTATGTATATGTCCATTTTTTACATAAATTATTAATTGTCGGTATTATTCAATACTTACTCCTATTTGAATTGACGTTATTTTTCCAAAACAAAAAACTGAAAATGAATTTTTACAATAAAAAAAAAACCACAAAGGAAAAACATACATAAAAACGCAACTTAAAACTATCTAATAAACTTGGGTTTTTTTTTTTATTTTAAAGAAAAAATTATGATTTATTAATAATACAACATTTTTTTTGACATGTTAAATGTCAATTATGACAACAACATGAAGAGTAATAACCGCAGGGTGCGTGCATTGTGTGTGTTTGATAATATATAATAATTTTTTTTTATATATATTTTACTTCGTTTTTACAATCTCATCCCTCATCCAGTTAGGTATCCAATTGTAGTACTAAGCAAGTCCAATATAAAAAAAAGGCGCCACATGACTTATCATCTACAAAAAAAATATATATGCATTTCCCTCCTACCATTTATATATGTTTCCATACTTTTAAAGCTGTTACTTTTTCAGCTTCAGGTATATTTACATAAAAAATATTTAATTGGAAAACAATCTTGACATTTTTACTAACTAGAATGACTGGATTATGTACACCATCATAAAAAATATATATATTTATAAATTGTATAAATAATAATGATAATAAATATATTTTAAATTAAGAAAAAAAAATGTATATAAAAATTAAAAATTTGTTACGATAACCTTTTTAACTGACAGCTTTCATATTGGTATACATTAATATGTATAGTTCATACATGTTAAGTGCGAAATTGAAATTTTATTTTTAATAATCATTTACAATCATTTTTTTTTTTTGTTATACATTTACATTATTTTATATATTTGCTAATTTAAATAATTAAATTTAAAAGTGGATTTTCTGTTTTGACAGACAATTAACCGATAATCAAATTCACACTGTTGAAAGAGATGCCCTCCAGGATCTGATATCAATTGAGAGACTGTAAGTAATTATAATTCAGAATAGTTTTTTTTATTATTGACATTTTGTTTTGTAGAGTAATTTGCTATAACATTTAAATTTTTTATCATAGTTTTCGAAATAGCGTAAATTTAAAATATTTTTTATAGTTTTAATGCTAGTAGTATTTTAGATATCTATACAATATAATTATAATATGCAGATGAATGCCTTGTCAGTTTACCTAATAATTTTGCTTGTAATCAGAATCACAGACAAATATTCAGAATTATAAAATTAACAAAAGTTGACATAATTAAAAATCAGAAAAATATCTTTAAGAATTAATTACAAAAATATTATAATATATATATTTAATTTTAATTTATCGACAAACAGGAGTAATTAGTGGTCATCGACGGGACTAAATAAATTACTGGTCATCGACGTGATTTAAATAGTTTTTAAGTATATAGCTCTTAAAAACATAATTTTTAATGTATTGAGCATAATAAATAAATAAATAAAAAAAAAATAATATATTTTCGACTATTTTACCATCATTGACATTCATCTTAGATTATTTAAGTATGAAATAGACAGTAGAAATTATTATTAGTTAATGCTAGTTTTGAAATTAAAAAAAAATATATAAATTATTATTTTTAAAATTTGTTTCTTTTTTTTTTATTATTGCTTTTATTTAATTTGCACGATTCCTTTTCTGCAGGCGTTTAAACAACAATCGCTTGAAGGCGATACCTGAAAATTTTGTTACAAGTTCAACTAGTCTTTTGCGATTGTAAGTAAAATTAAATTTGATTCATTTTATTTTTATGCTTAATTTAATTTTAATAATTTGAAAATGCAAAATTATTTGGCTTTATATAAACTTTAGGCATAAAGCTTTTTTAAAAAATAAAGTTTTTAGGGTTAATTTTTTTCAGAATTTATTTACTATTTTTTAAAATTTGATTTAAATAACGATTTCTATAAATCAATTGAACAAAATAGTAAATACGCTTTCAAACATTCTTTTTTTTTATTTTCAATAATCACAGTTGAAAAATAAACTAAGAAAATTTCTCGAAAAACATATTCACCCTTTTTTTTCATTTCATTTTTCTTCAAAATTTTGAAACAATAGAGACTTATCGCATAATGAAATCTCAGCAATACCACGTAGAGTATTCAAGGGCGCTCAATCTTTACGTAGTTTACAATTGGACAATAATCAAATTATGTGCCTCGATGAACAAGCATTTAAGGGTCTCGCCGATTTGGAAATATTGTAAGTATACACAAAAAAATATATAGAAAGAAAATAATATTTACAGTCTGTTTTGATATCAATCAGAATTTATTTATTTTAATCCAAAAAAATTACCAAATCAATAAAAAAAATAAATTCTTTCTGGAAAAAGTTCAAATACAAAAAAAAATTGTGGAGAGTTTATAAATTATTCATCAATCATTGTTTCATAGCAGCAAATAAAATAAATTTACTTTTTTGTTGTTTTATAGGACACTAAACAATAACAATTTGACAGGATTACCACACAATGTGTTTAATGGTTTAGGTCGATTAAGGGCATTAAGGTTATCCGACAATCCGTTTGCATGCGATTGTCATTTATCATGGATGTCGAAATATTTGCGTAGTGCACCACGATTAGCACCATATACTAGATGCCAATCTCCAGGTCAATTGAAAGGACAAAATGTTGCTGATCTTCATGATCAGGAATTTAAATGTTCAGGTAAGTTTAAATAAATTATGGTAAATATTACTGATCGTTACTACGAATATTTTATAAACAGTTGAAGAAATTTAATACATGATTTTCAAAATATATATAAATGGACATATGTTTATGTCCTGTTTATCATAAATTTATAGAAAAATAAATAAAAATATAGAAACATGATCAAAAATTACAATTCGTTCAGTACTATATCTAATAACTAATAATATACATTATTAATTATTAAATTTAGATTTTCATAAAAAATTAAAACCAAATTTACGAATTTTTAAACATGGGTAATAATAGCATAGCTATTAATATTTTAACACAAATGAAAAAACTGACTAAATTTTCATTTGCATATCATATAAAGCTATTAGTCCTATAAGTTCACATCTTTTTTATATAAATTCTTACAAGGATGTTTGTAATCATTAATTTTCTGAACAAATATATAAAAATCATTTCGAATTTATCGCAGTATGATTTAAATATTCCATAACATCTTCATTCAAAAAAAAATTTTTTAATTGACAGAAATTACTCATCCTTCCACTAACATTCTAAACGTCACCTCTGATTTATAAAGTGTCTGGACACATCACGCCTTTATGAATAAATTTCAAATTTGTTTAACATAGAACTATCGCAGCAGGATTTTTTTTTTTATTTTTCATCCATTGCCCATTTTTGTTAATTCCATTTTCCAAACATGTAAACAATTAACGTCATATTTCGATTTTTAATCAATCAAAAGATTATGAACTTCTGTATCGTCAGAATTTTTAGCTGTTAAACTCAGTTGGATACCACAAATGTATTTTTTTTCCTAAATTATTATATGTACTATCGCTAATCTCTAATTAGTTCTAAAATTTCAAAATTTCACATCGTTCTTTAATATAATTTATAAAATAAACCAAAAATTACGAGGAATTTATAAAATTAATGATTCTTCACTTATTAAACAAAATAAACTTTATCTAATGATGAATACTGATGCGCTTCTAGGGACTATAATAATAATATAATCTGAACTTTTATTAACTCTTAGAGATTTGGTATGATGATTTGACGTGTAATTATACATTTTCTATTTTCGAAAAAAAAAAAATAAGTTCTTATCTCCCTAATGTCCATTTATAATAAATTAGGTTGTATATACATTATTAGTTTACTCTACTGATGCTTCAACAACAACAAAAAACTAATAAACTAATCAAAACCAATTTATCTATAATATGTAGAAGACTAATATAATGTTTATTTCTTCCTTCATTGAAATGTATATAAATTTTCTATATTTTATCGATTTTTGATTGAAAATGTTTTAGACTATAATGCGTATATGATTAAGTTCAAATAAAGGAAAGAGAAAATATATATCTAAATGCCAATCAATTGATTGCATTTTGATATTTATCTCTAGAATATCCTAAATATAATACACAAAATAAATGGTATAATATCAAGTATAGCCAGAGACTGTTTTGAAGTTCATTGATTTTAGTACATAATTATAGTTACTATGGATGCTTTGAAATTATAAAATTTCAACTATTTATTATGCTTCATTAAAAAAAAATTGAGTTTTTTTTATTAGAAATTTAATTGGAATTTGTATATGGGATGAACTAAATTATTTTTATTTTGTTTTAAAATTATGAAGTGTTATTTAAAATAACCAAAGAGCAATTAAGGATTTTAGTTAATTATGAATTTCATAGGAGTTTCGGTAGGTGGTATTTTGGTAGGAAGACTATCTTGCCGATTCAATGAAAATGCTACAATTGGGTTAAAAATTTAAATTCAACTTTATACTTATCCGAATGTATCCTCATAAAGTATTACATTTAGAAAATTTGTAAACATTTTGTTAATTTCTCTTGCATTGATCCTCTTTCCCAAATGAAATTTTTAGTTAATTTTCTTCGAAATCGTAAATTAACCCAAAAAAAATATCCAACTATGTATTGTAATATAGTTCAGTTCACACCTTTTTTATGTCCAATTTCTGATCTGTGCCAATAATCTTCTGAAAATAATCTATACCAAAGTTTTTGTTTATTTTGTTACCTTTGAGTTGGAAAAAAAGTAAAAATACTATTCGTTATTTCTGACAAGAGATTCATTTTCATACCAATCTGTACACGTCAACAGAAAGTGTCATTTTCGAATTTATTGCCAGTTTATTACCACAAACGCAATATTTCTACTATATAAAAAAAACTCTTTTTACAATTATTATTTTCTACTGTCAATTTTTCTCGATTAAAATTTATCTTCACATCTCGTAACACTTTTTATTTATTTTTGTTAATATTTAATTGAAATTTTACTTTACTTTATCCAACTAACCTTATTTTTCGTTATTATTTGTATAATGAATCGTAAAAGTTTGTTTTCCCCCAAAAAATTATCTTTGACTATAAAGCATATAAGTATTTTTGCTTTTGAATAGTTTGATTGACAAGATTTCCAAAAACTCTTTTCTTATTTTTATACATTTTGAAAGGAATCTTATTTATTTTATCTCAATATGTGAATCTTAATCCCAAAAACAAGAAAATCTATTTTATTTTTAATGCTCTAAATTTTTGCTGGCAAAATAAAAATATAGTAAATAAGGAACAGACCAGATGCGTGTAGTAGAGCCAAAATAAATATGTTGTACAACATTAAAAAGATAGATAAACCTCACCTATAAATTGTAAAAAGAACATATCTACATTATAATCAATCAATGACGATATGTGTTCATCAGTAAAACTTTTCTTATATGATTGTGCATGGGAAATTTTATATATATTATATTTTCATCATCGACATTTTTACGATATAATGAAAATTTATTGTGCGCAATTTTATTATAAAGTATAATTATCAGTTAAAATATCGTGAAACATGATGAAACTAAAAGGCACGACTTTATGTTTATGCATTGTTGTAAAGTTGGTAATATTAGACTCATGATGGATTTAATTGTACACATTTTCATGCTGTTATTAGCGTTTTCCAGCTTACAAATAAAAAAAAAATAGGAAAAATTTATTAAAGACGGTACAGAAAACAAAAAATTATTGATAAAAAATATAATAATTTTATTTTACACGAATTAATATAATTATGATGGAGGATTTGAAAAATAATCAAAAATATATTTGACTATGATTAGTTAATAATATTAATTAAAGGGCTGGGTTTTGTTAACAAACAATTTCTTATAAATACTTTTCATTAAGTTCACATAGTTCAAGTTTAATAAATGCTGGTTTTTATATTGATCAGTCAATTATTATGATGATGATTAATACAACAATAAGAGAAAATTATGATATTTTCATTTTATTTATATAATTTTTAATAAATTTATTGGAAATTTTCAATTAAATTTTTATGTAGAAAAAAGAAAGATGAAGGCTATAAAATATGAAAAATTTTCACATTAAAAAAAAAAACAATAATTTAATTTCTGTCATGCTGTGATTAATAATTGTGTACTGATGTTATCGTAAATTTTGTTGTGGTGCCATAAATGATTATTAAATATATTGCTTTATTCAAGATATGGGGAGAAAAATGATAGCAAATATATATATTGAATATAAAAAAAAATGATAATTTTATTGATTTGTTGGTTAGTCTGTGTTGAGCTAATTAGCGTTTTGTGGGTAACTGAGTAAACAATATAATTAATTAGTATTTTTTTTAAAGCAAATTAGTAATTAAGTGCATACAAGAGTAATTTGAATTTTTTATTTTCAGAAAATAAAACTTTATTCATTTGCAGAATGAAAAAGGAAATTTCAATTTTATAGCTCTTTTAATATTCAGATCGATTTCGTTTTAAAAAAATTAATAAATTGCATCTCTAATATTTCTTACTAGTGATGCAATTTATTAATCTCATAGTTTAAATTACAAATAATTTAATTGTCATTTTCTTTTAATAAACAAGTAAACTCTACATTATTCTGAGAAATATTCTAAACAATTTTCACATAAGAATAATATACTTCTTCCATTACACAACTCAATGCAAAAACAATTTTCTTTCCTAAATATTTTGTAAAATTTAATTGTTAAACCAATTTCCTTTTTGAAAATGTCGAAATCAAAACTAGTTAATTAATTCGTAACTACTTTAAATACTAACAATAATGTTGATATTTTTGTAAACAAATGTATAATCCACAACAAATTTTATATACCAATTTCAACGAAATAACAAAATGATTGATTCCAAAAAATTCACTTTAAAATTCAATTAAATGTTTTTAATAAACACTGATATGCAAACACGCATTTACTATTAAAATTAAAAATTATACTTGATAAATATATTTATGTTTTATATAGTAAAAATTTGTAAAAGTTAATTACTAAATCATAAATTAAATTAAACCTGCATATATCTAATAGCAATTATCTGAATTATTCATACGTAATTTTATTTTTCATCCCCAAATACTTACAGTAGAATGATGAAAATCATCATCAAAAAAGGATATAATAAATATACTACTAATATACCTAACTTTATAGGTAAAATGTTAAATTTAAGCCTCTACAAAATTTAACAAATTCATTACTGTTGTTTCTCTACCTATAATATACTAAAACATTTTTTTTTGATACATTTCAATTTGTTTCAATTATAAATCCTCCATGGTAATCAGACTGCAGACAAATTCATTTCGACGAGATGTAAAATTACCACCCTTAACAATAAAAAAGTGTAATATAGTCGAAAAATTTAGCAAAAAAACAAACATTTCTAATTTTGTTGGGTGAAAAGTTTATGATTTTATGTACTGATGGAGATTTGATAAGTTTTTGAAGTGAATTTTTAGTTAAATTCAATTATACCACACAAAAAAATTGTTTTAATTATTTCAAATATTTTTGTTGAAAATTCTGGTTTACTTTTTTTTTTTAAATTGAATTTGTTGGAAAATTTTTGTAGGAAAAGTTACGAGTTGTTTATAATTTAATTAATTTTACAACTACAATTAACAGTCGTCAATGATTATAGGAGTATGGTTTATGTATATATAATCAAATTTATCTTTTGGAGAATAAATAAATGAAATTATTTATTTACCAGAAATGGAAATTGGTTTTAAGTAGGTTGGTTCAATAAACTGTTCGTAGTTAAATTAGTTTAAAATGAGAAAAGGGGGTATTAATGCAAAAAAATTCTAATAGCAAATATATTAGGCTAAATCTAAGCCCTTGGATGCTTTTCTATTCACAATTAATTTCCAACAATTTGAAATTAATTATTTGTGAATATAAAACTGTATTTACACACTCAAGACCCCAAATTTGAATCAAGTAATACTAAACATTCTTTGTCTGCAATAAATTCGTTCCTTTCAACTTCTTGGTACATATAAAAGACTGTGTCTCCATTGTAGCAATATACCACAATTTTTAAAACCTAAATTAATTAAACATAACCTAAAAATAATTAAATTTAATTACAGGACATTTAAAACTAGTTTTTAACAGAATTAAAACTCCTCTCATGATAATAATCATTAATAAAAACGATTATAAGATTCTTTAACATTTTCACATAATCCTTTTACAAATTTCCTGTTATTGAATGTCCCCAAGCTCAAACTATATAATATTAAAAAAATTGTAAAATATAAATTAACTATTTTATAGTTATTACTCATTTAAATTAACAAATTTACATTTTTAATGTAAATGTAGTCACCTTATTCCTTTCTTAAGTAAACAAATTATTAAAAAAAATGTTAAAACTCGCTTTTTAATTTGATATCTACACACAACATAATAATTATCTCATAATTTAAATAATTTGAATATTATGCAAAAAAACCAACATTAAGAAACAGAATATCCTCGAAGCTAATGTAAATTCACTGAAATTTAAATACATTTTAATATTTACCCAGAACATATCTCAATTATGTCGTTTTGTTTTAACCATTAAAATATTTACTTACTTATATATATATAAAAAAATGTATAATTTTTTTTATATCCCCATTCCGACTTTTATTATAAACTTTTTATGAACCCAAAAAAGATAAATATCATCATCGTTTTTTCGCACAATTATGGCCTGTGCCAATATTTACATAAGAGACTATGTACCACCACTGGTATAACAGCAGCACAAGAACATAATCAAATATAAAATCATCAGCAACAACAAAAATTAAACATTTTTGTTGGATATATTCTTAGAAACTAAAACTGTGATTATATTGTTTGCGTGTTATCGACTACGTCTTAATTGGATAATTGGTGGGTAATTAATTTTGGCATAGCATTAAATTTTTTTTCTACTATGAATGCAGATAAACATTATATGGTATAAAAAGAAATATGCAATAAGTTTGATTATGTGTTGGCTATTTTACACTTACGAAGAGGAGTAGTTAAAGGGATGACATTTTAATAGTTAGTTTTTTTTAATAAAATTCAATTTTATAATAAAAATCGGTTCGTAAGATCTGTGAGATGAACCATATGTCAGGCGAATGATATATGATATCAGATATGTAAAAAAAAATGCAGAATATATTAAATGTCATTATTATTATTTACCTTTAAAGAACACTTGGTGTATATGTCATTTTGTGGTTTTTCAATGTAATTGGATTACTCGTTATGAAATTCTTGGATATTTTTTAGAATTTCCTACATTTACCAGATTTTTCTGATAGTTTTGCACATCTGCAACAATTTTTTATTGTTGTCGGAATCAATTCTTTTTTCTACACTTAAAAATTATGCGTGATATTTTTATATTAATGTTTCCGTCGTTATTTGAGCTTTTCGGACACAGAGTCATATATATCTTCATTGTTAACCAACTGGGTGATTTCGCATTACTATAGAAAACCAAGACTTTCACAATATACTTTATGCTTTATATTTCATATAATTATTTTGCTTAATTTAATCTAGACTGGTTTTCTAATAAAAGTTATTAAATTAAGTTTAAAGTTCGGTGATCTCTACGTCCTACCATAATCAAAAAGTCTTACACATAATACCTAAAAAAATATGACCATAAATAAACCTTTAAGAAAAAATCTCAGAATTTTGTCAACCAAAACCATAAAAAAATAAAATAAAAAAAAACATTTCTTGAATTTTTATATAATTCAATCTTCCAGAACTGCGTTCAGCAAAAAAAAAAAGAAAAATGCTTCATCAACATTTTTTTTTTGTTCTTCAAAAATGCCACCACACAACAGTTCACAACATCCCTGGAAAACGCCACTTGACTTTCTTGTTATTTTAATTTTCTATTCAACATTCCTTTTAATTATTCCAATTAAAAAAAAATCACAGATGTTAAAAAATATTATATGTACATATAAATCTTTTCATCCGTATATAAATTTTTAAAAAATTATCTTTAATTATATTTACTTTTCTGTACAAAAAAATAAATATTTTATGTACTTCTCTCTAACAGAAAATTTTATAAAATAATTTTTTCTTTTTTTTTATTCTTTTCAACAGGTCTAACTGAAAATTCACCAATGGAATGTGGTGTCACAAGTACATGTCCGCATCCATGTCGTTGTTCTGAAGGAATTGTTGATTGTCGTGAAAAGAGTTTATCAAATATACCAGTATCATTACCAGACGATACAACTGAATTGTAAGTTTAAAAGGAAAAAAAAAAAAATAGAAATAAATAATGCAAAAGATTTTGCAAAAAAAAATTAATTCTATCTTTTTGTATTAATTCATTTTCTTTCCGTAGACGTTTGGAACAAAATTACATCACTGAACTTCCGCCAAAAGCTTTTGCAAATTTCCGTCGTCTGAGACGTATTGATTTATCTAATAATAATATTTCTCGTGTTGCTCATGATTCATTTAGTGGTCTAAAAGCATTAACAACCTTGTAAGTTTAATGAATTATAAATAGAAAAAAAATAATAGAAAAACAGGAAAAACAAAAGTAGTTTCCGTTTTTTTTTTGACGGATTGAAAACCAAAATGGTAGCAAATCTGTTTTTCAAAATTATTAAAAAAAAAAAAAAATTGTGATTTTTCTTTACATTTTGTTTCTTTTGCAGAGTCTTGTATGGTAATAAAATAAAAGATTTACCCTCTGGTATATTTAAAGGACTATCATCATTACAATTATTATTATTAAATGCAAATGAAATATCATGTATACGTAAGGATACATTTAAAGATTTACATAGTTTAAGTTTATTATCATTATATGATAATAATATACAATCATTGGCAAATGGTACTTTTGAATCAATGAAAAGTATTCAAACACTGTAAGTATTTTTCTTCTTTTGTAATTTGACTATATATAATAATCTTTCCTATTTTTTCTTTTATTGTTATCCTTTTGCTGTTCTGCATCCTGTTTTGAAAATATTTACTACATAGAATAAAAGCATTTAAATTGCATATATTTACTTATATGTATTTCAAATAGATTATAAAAGCAAGTTTGTTGTTTTGGTATTAAATTGCTCATTTATAAATCCCTCCTGTTCTATTCAAAAACAAGAAAAGTTGTTGACAGTGTTTTTTTCTCTAATGTTTCAAGTTAAGAAGATTTTTTTTTTTTTAAATATCTTGAATTTCTTTTCATTTCAATCTCTCTTCTTCATTTTTTGTTTTGTTTTAAAAGAAGGATTAAATATTTTTTCGCAACACTGTCAATCTACTCTTGGTATTTTTAATTATAATGAAAATATTCTTTTTTTTTTCGATATATACATAATATCCTTTTATGTTTATTTTTTGTCTTTTATATTGTAAAACTTATATTTTATTTATATTTTTTTATGTATATAGTCATTTAGCTCGTAATCCATTCATCTGTGATTGTAATTTGAGATGGTTAGCTGATTATCTACATAAAAATCCAATTGAAACTAGTGGTGCACGTTGTGATGCACCAAAACGTATGCATAGACGACGAATTGAAGCACTTCGTGATGAAAAGTTTAAATGTAAGTTTTATGTTTTATAATATAGAGAAAATTTAATTATAAAAAAAATATATAGGTATATATTTTTTATTTGTTTGGGAATTTCATTGTAGAAAGGATTTTATGGAAAAAGATTAGTTATATTTAATTTTGTTTTTCTTGTAAGCTTCAAGGTTGTGTGGTAGTTTGAGGGAAATTAGTGAAATTAAATATATTTTAAGGTGGATATATTACTGTCGTTGTTTTTTAATTACTTTTTTGACAGTAATTTAAATGTACGAAATCTGTTACAGAACACATAAGTATCATTTTGCAATTGTTCGAAATAGTTTTCTGTCTAAAAAAGATTACAATTTGAGTTTATCATGGAATACTTTTTAACTATGAAACCACACATGATCACAATTAACTATATAAATATTTATATAATTACACTTTTAATCACTTTCCCTCTAATAAGACAATTTTGTTTAGGTTCATCATTGCTTTCTCATTTTGAAAATATTCAAAGTAACTAATAAAACTCATTACTGTTTCTTTTAACTAGCAAAATTCACTTAACCCATAAAACATTTTTTAAAAAAAAAATTAACTATCGGAAGTCCTTTAATTTACCCCAAGTCTCAAAAATTGTATTCCACTTATTTATAATCCTTGAACAGCAACAACCAAAATTGCACATGAATAATTGATAAAATTCACGTAGACGTCTGGCTGTGAGACAATTAGATTTCCGAACACAAACATATGAATTTTGCCTTTAACTATATATATACAAAAAAAGGATGATATATCCGGACAAAAATTATATATACCTCTTCATCAGACAAATGGAATGAAATCACGCGGAAATGTAATAAAATAGTAATTAATATTCTTGTCCCTTCGTATAAATATTTTCTTCTTTTTTCCCCGAATATTTCCTGTCCAATTAGAAAAAAATATACAAAATTGGAAAATTATTATCAGCTGGGGATTTTCCTATTTTCATTCACATTTTTTCTTCTTCAATAAATTTTTTAAAAGGTTTTATTATAGATTTATTGAATGTTTTAGAGACACCTGTTTCAATAGTGGTTTTACAATCATTGCTAAGGATAAAAATTCTTAAATTTAACTAGTAAATTTTCAAAAGTTATTTCTAGATTAGACTTTATAAACTTTTATGACAATTTAATAATGAAAATTGTACATTGATTATTTTTTTTAAAAAAAATTATTTCAAAAATCACGTATTTAACATTAAAATTTTGATAACTTTGTCCATGAGTTTATCTACTAAAAAACCAAAAAAAAAAAAAATTCCAAAATTTATTGAACTCGAAGTTGTTTTCCTCACTTTTTAATGTTTCATCCCCAAAAGGCCAATAATATTCAATAAATTTTATCATTTATTTACAAAATCATAAATTTTAAAATAATTTTCTTTCATATCATTTACCAATAAAAATACATTAGTCATTTTTTGGTTTTTGCAAATATTAAATAAGTTTGAATCATTTCCCATTGGTACAAAACTGAACATTTTCACCACAAGTTTAGTATATTAATTTATCACTAAAATAAAAATCAATTGCTATGAGAATTAAAAAAATTATGGTAATTTTGTTATTTACAGAAAATTCTCTTGTGGATAATTTTTAATTTTTCAATTTACGATTTTTCATTTTGTCTCTCTAGTCTAGACTAGTCTAGACATCTACACTTATATCTCTAGCAATAACATATTTCACTACAAAAAAAAAATGTCAACGAACATTTTATTAAATTTATCAATTTGACTAATAAGAATGATTTTGACACAGAAAAAAAAATTAATTTAAATATTAAATTATCTGCAACGCAGTTGTAATTTGTTATCGAAATTATTAGGTACCATTAATTTTCTTTTTCTTTTTGTTGTGCTGAAAATATAAAAATACCTGTCGCCGGAAATTTTATTTATTATAAATAAATCTTGCAGATAAGCTATGTTTATATTTTTGGCAGAATTTAGTATTGGTAATAAAAAGAAATATTACTTTTATGTTCATGCCTTGAAAGATTAGTCTAAATCTAAAATGAAATAATAAATGAATGTTTAAATTTGGTAAATATAAGTAATAGCTTTGTATAAAAATTTATATACAAAGGTAATAGGGAATATGGTGGTTAGATTGTTCTTTGACGAATTACATATTTAATGACAATCTTTTGAATACTAAACCATTTTTGGGTATTAATTTATTCAAGTATTCATTTACATTTTGCATTTTTACTAATTTTTTACATATTTAAGAGTGTTTCTTTCATATCAAATTTAACAAAATATATAACTTCATTCTAACAAACTTCTTTGAACAAATCAAAATCCACTAAACTTAGATTAGAAAAAATAATTAATCATAAATTTATATCCCATTTGAGACGTGCATATTCGCTAATTTGTAAATAATCCAAATTTGTTAATATATTTGCTACTCTCTACTTTATCAAAAAGTCATCAATTTGTGTGTAAAATATTTTTATACATAATCCTTTTAAGGTACAGGGAAAAAGGAAAAAGAAATGTAAGAAATCAATCTTTATGAATAAATCAAAAATTCAATTAAAAATTTCAAACCCAAAAGTGACTAACAGAAAACTTTTCTTAATCTGAGTGAACCTAATAAAGTAAAGATATGACTAAAGAACATGTAATTGACTACTCAAAATCACACAATTCAAAGGGAAAGTAGAAATTTTTTTTTGGATCATAAAATGCTCAGAATACCAAAAATTAGTAATCCGAAATATAATTACATAATCTTATAATTTCAGAAAAAAAAATATAATTAAAATAAATTAAAAAAAAGACAATTTTTAATCATCGGAAAATTATTGCTCACATTTTTAAAATATTAAACAAAAAAAAAAATTAATTTTAATTATTTAAAATAATAATGTTCAAAAAAAAATTTATATAAGAAAATCCAAGAAAGAAAATTTTTAATTGGCTCTTTTCCAAATTAAGAAAATTTTCGATAATATAATAAATAAATAAATTTGTCTTATAATATTCTTAATATAAATAGTAAAATTTTGAAAAATGAAAAATTTATATAAGTTTAATTTATGATTTTGATCACGGGGTAAAATTTTCTATGAAAAGGTGAAAAACTCTTTTAATTAAATATAATTGGACTTTTGGGGGGCGACTTTCTTCATCATAATAAATTATTGTTTTATATTTTTCTTTTGCAGATAAGTGAAAACATTGCAAAATGTAAATTTTATAAAACAAAAATGAATTCTACAATTTAAATATATTTTTCTTAATTTGTCTCTTTGTGATGACCAAAAAAAAAAAAAACACAACAACGTAGAAATTCTTCGGGGTGTAAAAATGTGATTAATGAGGAATGGGTTAAAAATATTTTAAATAAAAAATATCATAATAAAAAAAAAAGGTAAAAAATTTTCTTTAAAGAAAATAATTAAAGAAAACAGAAAAGTCAAGATAAATATTCACCAAGTGAAAATTACTTATTCAGAAACGATTGAAGACAATGAAAAATGTTTTTCACAATAAATTTTCCAAGCTTCAAGGCAATTATTTCAAAAATGGTTGGATGATTTTTTTTTTTTCTTAAAAAAGAAAAACAGGAAAATTATTATTAATATTATAAATTTTATTCGTATAAATGAAAAAAACATTTCTTTACTATGTGAATATATTTTATATTTTCAACTTGATAGCTTTTTGATTTTTATATAAATTTTCCTTATCCCCCTCTATTCGCATAAAAATGATTAATGGAATAAAATTTTGACTTCTTGTTTTTTTGAAAGGAGTATTTCACTGTTGGGTGCTATATTTATAGAATTTGTAATTTTTATTGTGTATATATTAGGTAAGCTAATATAAAGGTCGAGAAATTAGTAAGAAAAGACAATTGGAATTTGTCGTCAAAAATTTGTTTTTCTGTGTTTTGGGAAAATGGGGATTTTCATTACAATCCTCCTCCCAATGCTAATTAGAATTTTTGAAAAATAAATTTTAAATAAGTTTTTAAAATTTATACCTGGGTTCCTTTTTCGTAAAAGGAATAAATAAATTACTTAAGGGGTTAATTATTATTTTTTTTATAAAATTGTCAATTGACCTATATTTCAGGAACAATTTATTAACTTGATATTTCAATTGAAAAGTTTTTAAAAAAAGATCATACTAAAAGTTTTTTAAGAAAAGTTTTCTATGTAATTGACGCTTTTCTTCAGTTAATTTCAGGCTATTTATAATTATAAACTTAAATCTTCTGTTAATTCTAATTACATAGAATCAGCAATTTCGTAAATTCCTATATACTAGCACAAATTTAAGTTGTGAAGTTTGTATTCCCTAATGCTCTGTATAAAGAAATATAAAGTACTATCACTTAACTCAATTGTTTTCGTAAATGGCTAGATACTCTTAGATACCAAAATTGTCTACATTGGAGAATTTCCGAAAAAAATGCAAAGCCATTTTTTTGGCGTAAAACATCGACATTCCTAAAATATAGGTAAATTTGGTGTCTATGGACAGGGATTTTTAATTATAATAAAGTTATCCAAACCAATTCAAAATATCTTTTAATTTACCCAAGTTTTAGCATGCCTAAGTTAAAACAGGATTTTACTTCATAACTTTTCTTTATTCTTTTTATACTAAAAGTTAAATTATATATTGCAATACTATGTGAATGATAATACCATTCACAATGATACTAAAGTCCACTTTAAACTAATTATCAAATCTATTTGAAATTGAAAAATCTCTTAATATTAATGACCAATTAGTTATTTAATAAAATGCACTGGAACTAGTTAATAGAGACTAGACGCTAACTTCAAAAATTTCATAACTTCCTCAAAATTCTAATTTAGTCCAATAAAATTTTAATTATTATTATTACCATAATTAATTTCTTAGTTTTTTTCCCGCCGTTTTTCCAAATATTTCCAAACTTTAATTATATAATAAATTTAAATAAATTAAATCTCTTCTCATAAATATTAATAACCATATTAAATGAAGATACTGTAATAAAAACTTGAGGCTAACTTGAAAAAACTATCAGTTAAAAATGTTAATAATTTAATATTTAATTTAATTTAATTTTTTTTTTTCATTTTTAATGTAAATATTAATTTGATTTTTTGGTAAGCCTTTTAAAATTTAAAATTCTTTTTTTTTTTTTTAAATAATAACGAATTGAATAAATTTATGATGATCAGCGCGATTCCAACCAACGCGCATATATAAAGAGTATACCGTCAAAGTGGTTTATGTGGATCTTTATGTTTTGTTTTTTTTGAAAATGCCCGCGTGATTATTGAAAAGTTAACAAATTTACTTCCCACACGCCATCATCATATTCAATCAAAGTAATGCTTTGGTTCATTAATTATTAAAATTGATATTTTTTATAGTTATAGAAATTGAATTGTAAATAATAAACTTAAAGATTGGCTCTTTACTAGACAATTAAAGTTTATTAATAAGCTGAATAGTTGATAAAATTGGAATAGGGGGAAAAGCGTTTATATAGACAAGATGAGTCAATAAGTTATATAATCGTTAATAAGAAGCTATAAACGAGGAGTTTGTAACTAAAATTTATATATGCATGAAGATCTTCTACATTTTTTAGGGTTTTGAAGATTAAAATTTATGGTGAAACGACAAACATATTGATAACTTTGAATGTTCAGTTTATTTTCGGGAAATGATCTAGATTGATAGAGGATAAATAATTATTAGGCGTTAAGTTATTACATATGATAATGTAAATTTCATTGTCGACGAAATTTTGACGTCAAAATGATGGAAAGACGACTTCTTGCTATTTTTTTACCAAATGAATTGTTGAACTTAAATAGTTATGACAAATTTCCCAACAAAAAAACCAATCAAAACTATAAAACTAGTCTTTTTCCACAGTCTCTGAAACTTAAATGCTATATAAATTTTTTTATCTAACAATCAATAAAAAATTCAAAATAAATTTGATGGAACTTTCATAGCTATAATCAATTTAAGAAATTTTAATATTTTTTTTACCTATTATTCCATTCCAGGCACAATTGAAGAATATCGTACAAAAAATGCTGGTGAATGTCGTATTGATACTGAATGTCCAGCTGCTTGTCATTGTGATCGTACAACTGTTGATTGCTCAGCAAGAGGTCTAAAAGAAATCCCACGTGATATACCACTTTATACCACAGAATTGTAAGTTTCCCAAAAAAAAAAAACAATTCTCCATTTTTTTTTTAAATTTTGATTCAGGAAACAAATTTTTAATTTTTTTATATTTTTTTTTTATTAGATTATTAAATGATAACGAATTGGGACGTATTAAATCTGATGGTTTATTTGGACGTTTACCAAATTTAATTAAATTAGATTTAAGACGTAATCAAATAACAAGTATTGAACCAAATGCATTTGAGGGTGCATTAAAAATACAAGATTTATTAATAGCTGAAAATAAAGTTAAACAAATTCATAATAAAATGTTTTTGGGATTACATAATTTAAAAGCACTGTAAGTAAAGTGTAATATAATTTTTTTTTTTTTAAATGAATTGTTAATTTAATTTATTTTCTTATATTTCATCAGATCATTGTACGATAATTCAATTTCTTGTGTAATGCCAGGTTCATTTGATTATTTATCAGCTTTGCATACATTGTAAGTATAAAATTCAATTTTCTAAAATATTATTAGTATATTTTTAAATTTTTTAATGAAATTTATTAAAAGTTCTTGTTCAGAATATGAAAAATATTATATATTATAAAAAATAAATTATTCAAAATTATTTTTTTGTGATTGCATGACGAATACGAAGTATAAGGTCAATTCCAATAAGTCAATTGAAGATTGCAAATAAATTATTGATTTTTTTTTTGGTAATTTCGTAAATATATTTATAGCTTATACACATTTTTAATAAATTTTATTTTTAAATTAGCCTTGCATAAAATTAACATTATGTAAAATTACTTGAAAGTTTTCAAGCAAAATTACCATAATTCTATAATAAAATGTAAATTATTTTTTTAGCTGCAATCAGCAATAATCATTGGTAAAATGTTAAGTATATATTAAATTAGTATTAGTAATGCAATGTTGATTTTTTGACAATGAACTTTGGATACTTTAAATTAAACTTTGGATGTTAACTTTATGTTATATTAAATATGTTTCTGACATGTCTTTGACTTTAGAATATTGAAGGATTCTCTTATTCATTGAATTGTATCATTACTTTTCAAAAATTAAATACTTTTTCTAACACTATTTTCTATATTATAATATAATAAATTTTGAATATACTGTTAAAATATTCAAAATTTATTAAATTATAATATAGAAAATATTGTTTTTCGAATTGACATTGCAACAAGCTCATTGATCGATCATTTCTATATTTTATTAAGTTCATTATTCAAGAGTATTGTTGGACTAATTTGAATTGAATTGCAAAAAAAAAAACAGGAAACTAAAGAAACTATAAACTAAATAATTTAACAAACTATAAATTGAAAATTCACTTTTAAATTATACCTCAATAAATATTTTCAAGTTTAAACAAAATTTTTACCGCCTCAATTACGTCAAGGTCGGATAAATTAAATATCGATTGATCTACAAGTGAATTTCATATCCATACTTATTTTTTTATTTCAAATGTTTTTGATATTTTTACATTGATAAGATAAAATTCAATTTGCATGCAATTTTCATCTTCTATACAATATAAAAATAAATTATTTTATTTTATATAAAAATTGAATTGAACTTATCATTGACGAGCATACAGTATCGTTTCGCTAGTGCTACAATATTATTGATATGATTATTTTATTAAAATTTATTATCGAACATCAATTTATTCGTTCGTCATGTAATTTTACAAAAAAAAAAAAAACAAATTACTTTGGGGGTGATGTTCTGAATAAATTTATGTAGATACTATTTATATCTAGTATTTTAAAATGATTTAAGAGTTTTTTGAGCTGTTGTCCATAACAAAAAATACACTGATGTCCATTAAGAATCGTGGCATAAGTAACGCGTTTCTGTAAATTACATTAAATTGATCAGAAAGAATAATTTTTATTTTTGCATATTCTTAAATTGCAATTCCATTATAATGTATACGAGTACATAAATAATATAATGTACAATGCAAAAGGGAAAATAAATAAATAAATAAAATTTAATATATTTTAAAAAAAAAAATTATAAATTGTCTTCCCCAGTGGCAACAAAATTTATTTTTAAATGGAAAATATTATAAAGAAAATGATATATCGGTGACAGATAGTTTTATTACTTGAAGCGCATATTTATTTATTAAATTCAATTGTGGGGCGGAATAGGTTAGAAATCACGGACTCTACACTTTTTTTTTTGCAAAATTGATAAAATTATTATTTAGTAGACTGGAGGCAATTTTTTGTTAGTTAATAAAACAAAAAAAGTGGTCGATTTGATAGAGATTATTAGTCTGTGTGCAAAAATCAGGATATTGGAAATTTGTCATTAGAAAAAAGAGGTGCGTATACAAGGTACATAAATGTACAAGATTTATAGATGTTAAATAGAAATGGAATGCACATAGTCTTTAGTTTTTGGAATTAAATCAACAAGTAAATTGAAAGCAAAGTCATTTTGGTCATTTTTAAAAGTCCAATTTAAACTCGAATTAAAATTGATCTGAAAAATATGAAATCATGAAATTTGTCATTCACGTTAGGCGCTTCAGTATGTAGTTAAGCAATTTTTAGATGAAATTAATTGTTTTTACAAATTTTTAAACATTTTCGCAATAAATTTTAAATAATTTTTCAAAATAATAAAATTTATCACCATTTTCTGACCGCGGAAAGTTTCTAAGTAAGTAAACCATTCAAAAATGAATACTTTTGAAATTTAAATAAAACATGTTTAATTTGAAAATGTAATGATAGAAATTACAATCCAATTTTCAATGTTTAATACTAATTTTCTGTTAATTTGCACTTAATCCTTGACACAAAAAATATACTAATTTAAAATCATTTTTTAAGTGTTTCGATTATTTATAGTCAATAAAATTTTAACTATTAAGTGAAATCATTGAAGAATCGGTTAATATTTAAAGAAATGTGATAGGAATTATTTATTTTTAATATTTCATACATGAAATTCTAATTTTCCGTATACTCAACTGACCTGAAATTCAATTTAATATTTATGCAAAACACCATTAAAGTCTACATAACATAAATCGAAAAAAATTAAAACACATAAAAGTCTAAAATCTCAAAATCATTACGACCTATTTGCACTTACTCTTTTTTTTAAATCATTTTTAATATTCTATAATTTCCATAAATGCATTTCTTTTTTTTGCAAATCTTTTAAATGTTTTACAAAATGTTCACAATTTTACCATTAAAAATCAAATATTTATAATACTGTCATTGAAAAGAATCTTGTCAAGTTCTCATCTACAGTATTTAATATAACATAAAATTTAATGGTGCACTTGAAATTACAACCCCCTTTAACATTTTTTTAAGGAAATGTTATATGTTGTTTTTTTGTCGTTCATAGGATAGAAAAATCATAATTTTTAATGGAGTATATAAAAAATATTTCAAACACCATTCTATAAACAACCAAATGAACAAGATAGAAAACTCTTTCACAACATGAACACTTTTAAAAATCGATAAATATTTATAAAATTCTAAAATATAAAATTTGTGTACATTATAGAAATTTTTTGTGTACTTCCTACTCGTTCACAAAAAAAAATGTCTATTAAATTTTTGATGTAAATGTTTTAGCCTAGAAGAGAGATGATTATTATCGCCAGACATTATAAAATTTATATATTATTTCAACACTTTGGGGGGTACTTGTTACGCTTTAAAAAGGAATAAAATTTTATCATATATAATCATAATAAAAAATTAGGCGTTTGTTTAGAAATAACTTCTATACTTCCCAAAGCACGAATTATAATTAAAATTATCAAATATTTTAGTTTATACACCTTCAGCAAAGTTTAAAAAATGTTAGTATAAAATTTCATTTTATTGATATTTGTCTGTAAAGTTGGATAATTTAGTTTTCTATTTCAAAAATTTTATGTGATATTTTTTATGACACTCAGACAGACATGTTACAACCATAATTATTTCTACTAAAAATGTTGTGGAATATGCTAATTTTTAAATTCTAATTTTCCAATATGTATTACAATTTTAAACATTTATAATATTTTATTTTATTTTAATTTACTGAACAAGAATTTCCATAAAATTTATTTAACATTTTATTGAAATTTAAGTTGTACCTTAGAAATTTGAAATTGTGGAAAATTTGTTAGTAAAGAAATTTTCGTAATCCAATTTTAAATATACTTATACTTCAATATACTATTTACATATACTATAACCAAAGTATATAATACATGTATTATGGTATTTGGTTATAAGTATTAATTATATAAACTTTGCTATAACGAATTAATAATTTAATTTCCTTTTTTTTTTTTTTACAGAAATCTAGCATCAAATCCATTTAATTGTAATTGTCATTTAGCATGGTTTGCTGAATGGTTACGTAAAAAAGGTTTAAATGGTGGCAGTGCTCGTTGTTCATCACCACAAAAAGTTCGTGATGAACAAATTAAAGATTTACCGCATCATGAATTTAAATGTACACCAGATAATAATGAAGGTTGTTTAGGTGATGGTTATTGTCCACCATCATGTACATGTACTGGTACTGTAGTACGTTGTTCACGTAATAAATTAAAAGAAATCCCAAAAGGTATACCAGCTGAAACATCAGAATTATATTTAGAATCAAATGAAATTACTAGAATACATATGGATCGAATTAGTAATTTAAAGTCATTGACCAGATTGTAAGTTTTCTTATAATAGCAAAAATTACAAAAAAAAAATGTTCAACTTTTTTTTTATCTTTGATTTTTCACCCACAGAGATTTAAGTAATAATCAAATTGCATTTTTGTCTAATTATACATTTGCTAATCTAACAAAATTATCAACATTGTAAGTATTTGAAAAAACAAAGAATTTTTCTTAAATTTTCTTTTGTTCTTATATATAAAAAATTATCAATGAAATTTTGTCTTTAAAATGAAATTGGAAAATTACAAATCGAAATTGGAAATATTCTGATTTGTTTACATAAATATTTTTTTGATATGATTTTTTTTAGCAAAGCTCGCAAAATGAATATTTGAGTTTGTCATCATTTTTTTTTTAAAAAAAAGCACTTAAATTACTTGTATTTCTTTATATTAATGTGTTCGTTTGGCAATCCTTAAGAAAGACGTAGCAAAGTATAAAAACGTACAACATAAAAGCACATAAATATTGTCTAAAAAAACATAAAAGCAATTTTTTTACTTGAGGTAATAAAATTCCATTACATATTCTTTACATTGCAAAAACATCAAAAGAAATTAATTTTTCTTTTTATACGTAAGAAAATGGAAAATCGTTTTCAATCACTGGAATTTTTTTTTTTGTTGTATAAAAAAAGAGAAATTTTACGATGCACAAACAAAAATAATTACTTTCGAAAGAGTTTAAGTTTAAATATAGGTAAAGGGTTTAATGAGCTAAGCAAGTTTCTTACCTATAATTAAAATTACACTTTATATGATTTTAACATGTCCTTTCGGTTCAATTAAAGACTACTCCGTCATACAAGCTACAAAATCGATTTGTTACAAAATTATATTTTCAAAATTATTTTATCGATATTTTTACCAATTTATTTCCTATTTAAATTCTTCAAAGGATAAAAATATCCTATAGCCTAAATTAAATAAAAAACAGCAACAAAAAATTCATTTTATATTTTTCTTTATGGGAATCCTTAAACACGAACACTGTTTCCTTTTAAATGTCTTTCTGTTATGACCTCTTTAAATCACATATATAACTAATCTTATATGTTGCTGTGTGTATACAAGTCCTTTTCCCTGTCGAATTTATCTATAATATATAAATATTTTATCTTACTTAAAAAGGATATTTTTCAAATAAAAAAATGGAATACAAACTTTTTTACAAAATTTCAAGAAAATTAAATCATAACCGGAAATGTAATATTTTTTTTTTGTGGAAAACTTTTTCGATTTGTAATCATAAAAAAAAAGAGAATTGGTTAAGTAGAAAATGTGTAACATAAAAATTTCCAACTTAAACACGTTGGAAAAAATATATAAAATTAGGTCGAGTAGATGTTTATCAAGTAAAAAATATTGTATATTTCTAAGCAATATCGTAAAAAAAATGAACTGAAATTAAATATATTAATTTTACATTACTAGAATTATTTCTTACAATCGTTTACAATGTATTCAACGTCATGCTATGAGTGGACTACAAAATCTTCGTGTTCTATCATTGCATGGTAATCAAATATCAATGATACCTGAAGGATCCTTTGATGATTTAAAATCAATTACTCACATGTAAGTATTATTAGAAAATATATCAAATTAAATTTCAATCACACTAAAATTCTCAAGAAATTTTCAGCTAAAATTTGAAAACGAAAATTTCTAAATAATTTTATTTTTGTTACAGTGCTTTAGGCAGTAATCCACTATATTGTGATTGTTCATTACGTTGGTTCTCTGATTGGATTAAATTAGATTATGTTGAACCAGGTATAGCACGTTGTGCTGAACCAGAATCAATGAAAGATAAATTAATCCTATCAACACCATCAAATTATTTTCAATGTAAAGATAAAATTAGTAATGAAATTTTATCAAAATGTGATGCATGTTATACATATCCATGCCAAAATAAAGGTGAATGTTTACCATTAGATGAACGTCAATATCAATGTAAATGTAAACCTGGTTATCATGGTAAACATTGTGAATTTATGATTGATGCATGCTATGGTAATCCATGTCGTAATAATGCTACATGTACTGTATTGGAGGAGGGTCGTTTTAGTTGCTCATGTTCTGGTGGTTATATGGGGGCACGTTGTGAAATAAATATTGATGATTGTACAGAAAATAAATGTGAAAATAATGCAACATGTATTGATGGTGTTGAATCATATACGTGTCAATGTCCGCCAGGATTTACAGGTAAATATTTTGAAAAAGTATTAATGAATTCAATTCAATATCAATTTTGTTGTTATATACTAATTTTTTTAATGAAAATTATTTTGTTTTATAAAGGATAGATTTCTCGTAAATTTAAAATTAAATTATTTTATATAAAATTAGTTTTTCATTTTAAAATTATTATTATTATAAAATTTAATTTCTGTTCTTGACATTTTCTATTTAAAATATTTCTCAATTCCAATTTTTTCTTTTATATAATATTTCTAAATTAATTAAAATTTTCTACAGTTTAGACTTTTTTTTTCGATTAAATTGTCAATTAATCAACTAAAAAAAAAACTTAATATTTATAAAAAAAATGACATTATAAAAAGAAAATAAATAATTTGCCACCATCCAATTATAAAACTTTTTCAAAAATTCAATTTTTTTACATTATTAAAAATTTAAATGCATACTTTCAGGCGAGAATCGTTTTTCTCTATAAAATTTTTCTTATAATGTCAAAATTATAAAAATATCCTTATCTTTTTCGTGTAGACTACACAGTGAAGATTGTAAAGACCATTAACAATTTTAATAATAATAATTTTTAATGAGTTCCTTTTCTATGCTTTTTAGTCAGAAGTTAGTTTTTTTTTATATTATATTCTTATAAATATTTTCAATATCCTTTAAATCCAATAAAATAGATTTTTTTTTTCCATTTTGAAAATCGATATTACCATAAAGAAAAAAGGAAGCTGGCAGGCATTACATTTACTCTACATAACAAAAAAATATATTTTGTCGTCTACATTCCATATTTCTGTGTATGCTATTTAACAAAAATATGTAAAGTTTATATTTATTATTATTATGGGAAATAATCGCGATATAAAATGCAAAACTTGTTTAAAAACTTTTAACTAGATTTTCCACTTCGTTTTTTTTTTTTTTAGTTTTTCAAGAGAAGAAAAATTATATCCTTGAAGGCTTTTTTTTTAGTTCAATAACTTTTTTTTTTTTGAAAAATAAAAATAAAATGCATTTTGTTAAGTTAACTACCCAATATTTATAATACTAAGGATAAATGAAATATTATAGGGTAATTCATAAAATTAGATTTTGCAAGTTATTAAAAATATTTTATATTGCATTTACTTGCAGTATTATTTAGTAGTAGATAAGGATTTGGTGGAAATGTAATATTTTATTGGTATTACGTCAAAAATTATACCCGTAATAGGTAATTCTTATTTAACAATTGTTAATTGTTTCTAAATTGAAGGATAATTTGGTAATCAAAACAATTTACCTTCAAAATATCAGATTGCATAAATAATTGGATCAAATTTTAGCAATTGCTGGTTGAATTTCAATGAATTATCAATAAAATACTATATTTCGTAAATTATGTTAGGTTATTAGCGTTAGATAAATCAGAAAGTTAAAGTGCTCCAACAGACAGAAAGTTTCTTTAACAAATCCAAGTCCAAACTCCAACTACCAAATCTAAATCGAATTTCATATTATTGAAGCATATCATTCGATTGTGTAATCACCCTGTATTACAAGGATATATTAACTAAACTATTAAAGCCTTTTGTAAACTCTATTAACTTACAAAAACTTTATTTCTGGATAAAAATCACATTTTTTTTTTTTTTTGGGAAAATCGAATCCATTTATTTCTTTGTAAACCACTGTTATCTGTCTATAAATATCGATTGATTGTAATCGAATTTTCCTATATTTTCAGAAAAAATATATAAAAAAAAAACATTTAATAGATTTTTTTTGAGAAGGGAAAAACTTTAAATGCAATCACAAAAAAAAAATGATTTCTCTTTAATTTTCCGCTCCAATTTTTTTCGGAATTTTTGTATTTTCAAAAGTTTTTTTCCTTTTTTTTGAAATTTTTAAAATTATATTTTTTATCATTTTGGGCAAAATGATTTTTTTTTTATATTCATTTTCCTGTCATATAATGGAAAAAGTTTTGTTTTTTTCTATATATAAATTTTCCAACAATAAAAAATATTTAATAAAAAGAAGGAAAATTATTGCATTACGAGTTTTTTTTTATGTGCATAAATTTTTTCATTCTTTTCAATTGCAATTTTTATAAATTTACATTGACATTTTTATTAACTCAATTTTTTCCAGTTTTATTTTTTATTTTAAATACTTTGTTTTTCCGTTTCTTTCCTTTTTTTGTAAATTTATTTTTGTGGGGGATTTGGCTGCAAAAATTAGATTGAAAAAAAAAAAACGGAAATTGAGAAAGTATGCAAATTTGTTTTATAAAATGATAAAAAAAAAATAAAATTTGAAAATTTTCATAATGAAGATCAAAAGATTAATAATTAAAAGGAAATTATTTATTCATTTAAGGATAGAAAGGAAACAAAAATTTGCAGTTTTTATTGCTCATAAGAAAAGTTTTTCATAGTTGACTTATAAGAAAAATTACTCTTATTATTATTTAAATTGAGTTTAAATTTGTGTGAAAATTGTCCATCAAAATGTAGAAGTAATTTTAGATTTTAGCTGAGGAAGTTAAATAAAATAATTTTTAATGATTCAAATTTCAATTTGTGGAATATTATTTATATGTTATTTTTAATTTTTTGAAGGATACACTGAAAGAAAAGCATTTTACTTTCAAAAGATGAAATTATATTAAATTAAGGAAGCTTGTAGTTCCCCCTCGACGTCGATTTTTAAATATTTGATTAATAATAAAATTTAAATAAATTTTGTATCTATTATGAATTAAAGGTCATCATCATAAATAGCACCACTACTACCAACGAGAAACACTTTAAAACTCATGTACCGCCCAAAATTATCCACAATGGACATGAAACGATATTTAAGATAGCCACAATTTATTATTTATTTTTAAATTTTCTTGAATAGCTTGTAGTGGTTGTGGTATTTTTTCATGTAGTAGATGGTACAAGCTTTCAGACAGTACTCCGTAGAAGAAAAAAAAATCCTCCTTCAAAAGGATATAGTTTACTAAAAACCGCAAATTCCCAAAACTATCCTTTTAAGAGGAACCAGAAAAAAAAACAAAGTCTATATTAAGAATGAATCGAATTTTTCCATGTTGGTTACAAGAAATCGCTTCATCTAATGGATTTTTAAGAGTCTTTCATAAAAAGTCCTTTAAGGGAATATTAAAAAAAAATGGAATTTTTCTTTTAAGTTCTTTCTGATTTTCTTATAAGTTTTTTTTTTCTATTTTTCTTTTCAATCACAGATTAATATTTTTTTTTACAACTTTATATATAATAGTAAAACTATTTATAAATAATATATATTTAATATAATATCCTTAAGCGTATTGACTGTGTTACAATGTCCTTTTACTTATATACAAGATAAAATTGTATATTTCTTTGGAATTTTTATTTTGTTGGTGATAAAAAAATTGTTTTTCTTGTCGTTAAAAATAAGGAAAAACACATAAATTTTTGGTTGTTGTTTTTATTTTACTTTTATAAACGAATCAGTTTTTAGTTGGTTGTATAAAACATAAAATATTTTTATTTATATATTTTCTTTCAAAACCCACGGCTATAAACTATGTAATGATTTTTATAAGAAATATATATTTTTTTTAAAGATTTATATTTTATAGAATGTGGTTGGAATTTTTTTTATAGAATGGGGGTTTCTGGTAAAAGTTATATGTACTTTTCTTTTTTTATAAATTTATGTCATTTAATTTATATAATGTCAATATTAAATTTAAAAGAAATATTGCAATTTTTAAGTGCATTTTGATGACGATTTTTATGAATGCAATTTTAATGGTTGCATTATTTTTTATTTATTTATGAAAAAGCTTTAAAAAGATATCGTCATAAAACTGAAATATCTCAAAAATATGGATTAGCTTTATGGTTAGGTGGAGAGAGTTTATGTTTTAACTTGTATTCGTAATCAAAATCATTAAAAGTAATTAGCTGCTTCAGATAGGAATAAAGTATTCACCGTTTTCTTAACTTCCTATCAGATGCGAATGTCCTGTAAGCAATCACATCAATTTTCGAATTTCCTTGCTCTGCAAGTTTGCTTTATTTCATAATTATATTAGCACTGAAACGAAAAGCAGCAAATGTGACTATGTATTGGCCCAGCTCTTTCCTTTAAGCATATTTACGTATTTGGAAAAAAGGTAGAAATATCTAAATCATATTTCAATTTTCATTAGAACTTTTAGTCAATGATTCATATAATCATCACACAATTCTAATAGGAAACTAATATTTTTACAGCAAGCTCGTAAAATTAATTTACTAAACTATTATACTATAAATATACTCAATTATAATTTTAACTTTTAAATTTTTATAGGTGAATTTTGTTCTGATAAAATAAAATTCTGTACAGATGAATTTAATCCATGTGCAAATGGTGCTAAATGTATTGATCATTTTACACATTATGCTTGTGAATGTTTACCTGGTTATCATGGTTTAAATTGTACCGAAGATATTGATGATTGTCAAAATCATATGTGTCAAAATGGTGGCAGTTGTATTGATGGCATTAATGATTATGTATGTAAATGTCCAAATGATTATAGTGGTAAATATTGTGAAGGTGCACCAGTAGTTGCAATGATGTATCCACAAACATCACCATGTCAAAATCATGAATGTAAACATGGTGTATGCTTTCAACCAAATCCATCTAATTCAGATTATGTATGTAAATGTCATCCTGGTTATTCTGGTAAATGGTGTGAATATTTAACTAGTATTAGTTTTGTACATAATAATTCATTTGTTGAAATGGAACCATTACGTACAAAACCAGAAGCAAATGTTACAATTGTATTTAGTAGTACACAACAAAATGGTGTATTAATGTATGATGGTGATAATGAACATTTAGCTGTTGAATTATTTAATGGTCGAATACGTGTTAGTTATGATGTTGGTAATTATCCAGTTTCAACAATGTATAGTTTTGAAATGGTTGCTGATGGTAAATATCATTTAGTTGAATTACTAGCAATTAAAAAGAATTTCACATTAAGAGTTGATCGTGGATTAGCACGATCTATAATAAATGAAGGAGCAAAAGATTATTTAAAATTAACAACACCAATGTATTTGGGTGGATTAGCTATTGAACCAGGTCAACAAGCATATAAAAATTGGCATTTAAGAAATTTAACAAGTTTTAAGGGTTGTATGAAAGAAGTTTGGATAAATCATAAATTAGTTGATTTTGGTAATGCTAAAAAACAACAAAAAATTACACCAGGTTGTGCATTATTAGAAGGTGAAAATGATGAAGAAGATGATATGGCAACAATGCAAGTAATGCAAGAAACTCCTCATCAATATAAAGAGGTAATTTATTATATCTATAGACATTTATTTATTTGCAATTGAAAATTTTCAATTATAATCTATTAGCCGGATCCATGTGAGAATAATAAATGTCGAAGAGGAAGTCGTTGTGTACCGAACAATAGTGCTAAAGATGGATACACATGTAAATGTAAACAGGGTACAAAAGGGCGTTTTTGTGACCAAGGTGAGGGCACTACTGAGCCCCCCGCAATTACTGGTACTAATCCACATTATGTTTCTTATCTACTAATAAAATTTAATATATAAAAATTCTCTTCTGTAATTGTGTCGTTTATACATTGAATGAGAAAAACATTAGTTTTCTATTAATTTCGATGTAGTTTTGTTGACAATTTCTTAATTAATTGAAAAGAAATTGGCAAATTGACAAAAATATGAGAGTTCAATTTGTTACAATAGCACATTTAAATTATGAACAAAATTTCTTAATTTTTAATGGAAAATCTTGTTATATAAAACTCTGTAACAAATTTTTATATGAAAATTGACAAATTCTACCTTTTTGATTATTAAAATCTGTAGAATAAAAATTTACGTTAACAAATTTAAAATCAAATCACATTATTATTAATATTTTATAAAATTTAAAATAATTCTTAATTTTAACAGTGTTTTTTTTTCATTCAGTGTACAAATATCTTTTCTATATTTTTCAAACTGTCTATAAAAATTATAAATATTTGTAAAAAAAAATATTTAATTTCCTGTTTAACATTTTCCAAAAATATTTCCTTATTAATATTTTTTCTTTTATTTCATCTGTAAATGATATTAATTTCATATAGATCACGTTTTATTTTACTAAAAAAAATTGTGTATAAAACTTCACTTTTACCCCTTCTTAGCTTTGGTAAAACTTCTCTAAATTTGCCAAAATGATGATTTATAAATTTAATTTTTAAATTTATTTTTAAAATTGTACATTATTCATTTTATTTTTTGTACGTATGTATTTATGATAATATAAATAGTTGCTTCAACCTGTCGAAAGGAACAAGTTCGTGAATATTATACAGAAAATGATTGCCGGTCACGACAACCTTTGAAGTATGCCAAATGCGTTGGTGGTTGTGGTAATCAATGTTGTGCTGCGAAGGTCGTGAGACGAAGAAAGGTAAGTGGACTTTTTTTTTTTACAAATAAAAGTAATCAGAAAAAAAAGGAAACATAAAAAAATAATTGTATTAACATTTTTTTTTTTTTTGGTTAGTTCGACGACATGAAAAATTATTATAATTTTTAAGGCACTTAAATGTTGATACAAGCAAAAAATATATAAAAATATAAATACTTTATTCATCAAGTTTGAAGTATGCACTTAAAAAGGTTTAAATAAAATTAACTTTTTTTTTATTTGTGAATTTTTCTTTTTTTTTTTGGTTTTAATTAAGTGCTTTTTATAGTTGAGACAAAAATAAAACTTTAATTTTATAAGAGTTTTTTTTTTTTGGGATATTTCCAGAAAAAAAACTTCTATTTTTGTAAAAATATATTATATAATTAAAAATGAGTAAACTAATAGCTATTTTTATAGTTTTAATAAATTATATTTGTAGTTTGAAAACAAAGATTTGAAAGGAGTCTTAATTAAGATAAGATTATAATTAGAAATATTATAATTAGGTATCCATATTTTCCATGCCATTCATTATTTCAGGAGTTCGATTTCATGATATAATATACAATTCATTTCTTGTATTTACATACTTCTCGAGTACCATCGTTCTACCAACCATTGCACTGATAGTAGCTCTCTTGAGTCCAATCTAAGAACATTATTTTTGGCATATGGATGCAGTTTACCAAATTCACAATCTTCCTGTCACTACGGTTGACTGGGGGTTACAGATATGCCTAAAATTCAAATATACATATTTGATTACATTAAACCCAACTTAAGTCATAGCACGGTCAAATTTGCTTACGACTTTGACCACATTTGCTTATTTACAATGCTACTATCTATTTATGACATATTTAAAAAAAAAACTCAATTAAAGCATGTATTTTTTTAGTACACAAAATAAAGTAAATGACATTATACCACTTGCAACAAGAAATTAATTCAAATAAATAATTATGATGACAATTAATTAATTTAATATATTTTCTTTTATAAATTCTTTCTTTACAGGTCAGAATGATTTGCAGTAGTAATATTAAATATGTTAAAAATCTTGATATAGTACGAAAATGTGGATGTACTAAGAAATGCTACTGACTGAAAGATGCGACTACCCAACAACAACATCAAATATTAAATATACAAAATAGTAATTCAGATATAGTAAAAGATACCCAATTAAGTAGATATGATGATAATTTAAATAATAATAATAAAAATAGTAGTAGTAGTAGTAGTAGTAGTAGATTTAGTAATATAATTAGTTATAAGAATAATGATGATAATAATAATAATAATGACAATGTGGATGAAGATAATAAAAATTCAAAAATAACCAATTCATATAATTGGAATGAAAATGATGATACATTTATGAGTGGTACTGAATATTATTCAGATGATGGTACAGTACAAACACAATATAATGATTTTCAAGATGAAGAATCTACCGAAATTAAAGATACTGTACATTTAAGTGTCAGCAATGATGATAATTTCTATGTTGATGATGATGACAATGTAAATGATGAATATCCTGAAGAAGAAGATGAAAATATTGAAATAAAAGCAAACATTCCAAATGAGAATGATAATAATGACGAATACATAAATGGACATAAATCAAATAATAATAGAAATGTAAATTTTTATAATAAAAATAGACCATCTTTAGAATATTTAGAAGAACAACAAAGAAAAGAACAAGTAAAAGAAAAATTTATGAAAGAAGATGATAATGGAAGTGGAAGTTTTTCTAATAATGATGATGACAATGATGATGATAATAATAGTGATGAATTCTTTTCATCAAAACATAATACAAATTCAAATAATTATTTTCGTAAAAATACAAATGATGCAATTAAAATAATTTCCACACCACATGGTAAAGTTGGTATTGTTTATGATCAAACTGAAATTGAAAATTTAAATTCAAAAACCACAAATATAAAACATCAAAAAATTACACCAGTATTAACACCAGATGGTAAAGTTGCATTATTATATCGTGGTGCATCTGAAAATACAAAATATGAACCAATATTAAATTTAACATTAAATCAAGAATTTAATATACAAATTAATGATGACAATAAAACAAGTGCCGGATTTGAAATACAAAATAATAATAATAATCATAATAAAAATATTGGTAGTAATTTAAAATTTGATTATGATACAACAACAGAAGATTTAGGATATGATGATGATGATGATATTGAAATTATAAAAGATATAATAAATCCAACATTAGAAATTCCATCTAGGGAAATGGAAAAAGCAACAATTATACAAACAACCCATTTACAGCCACATTTAGAAATTGAATATGAAAATTCAATTTTACCAAATATTAATCGACCATTATCAGAAGTTTTAGGTATTAAGAAAAATCAATTTAAACAATTTCGTATTAAAGATATACCAACAACAACAACAACTACAACATGGTTGCCACCATTTTTTAAAGTTGATAATCGTGATATTGATAATGATGATATAATATTAGGTGAACGAAATCGTGGTTTTAGAGGTTCATCGTCATCATTAAATGATTATAATCATAAAAGTTATTTAACAGATATCACAAATGAATATGATGATAAAAATTTTGATTTAAATTCAAATCGTCCATCTGATGATGCACCAAATAATGATAATACTGATTTATTATCAAATAATGATTTCTTATCAAAAACTGAAGTTGTTAATTTAGCAATTATACCACATTTTGATGAAGAATTTGAATTAATTGAGCAACAGCAACGTTATCGAGAACAATATGCCGCTGGTGGTGGTAATGGTTTACATTATCATCATCGATATCGTTATCGTCATTTCAATCAAGATTTAACAAGTGTTCATTGTATAATGCAAGCATTAATGGGTTTAGCAGCAATATCAACTGTTTTTGGTATGTTAGGGGCATTTTTTAAACAAAGAGTTATAGATCAATTTAGAACAATGCATTGGTAAGTTGTGTTTCATTATGGTAAAAGGATTTTTCTAAAAATATTTATAGGATCCTTTTTTAGCTGACATAAGCAGAATAATAAATTTTGTTATTCGCATTATCCTTACAACTCCTTGAGTGAATAAAAACCAATTCTAGAGAACTTTATTGATTGAAAATTCGCAAAATATTACCAACAGACATTTAGTCAAAATATGTATATTAATTACCTTCCTCAAAGAGGCTTCATTATTGAGTCTGCTGAAAAACCTTTTAAATATCACAATTGTGACATGTAAGGTTCTTTAAGACTCTGTCGAGATTAAAATAACTTAAAATGACCAATTTCAAACACCATATTTGATTTATTATTAAAAAAAAAAAACAATATTTATATTAATTAATTATAAATATAAATTATAGGATAGAATTTTAATAACAAATCTATATTTATTCTATATATTTAATGTCTAATATATCAATGTATAAAATATTAAAAAAATTATGTTTAACTTCCCCTATATTAACCTCATCGGCCTATATATAATCGAAAAGTACCAAAACACTTATCATCGAAATTAATAAACAAATATTTAATATTTGTACGCATCCTTTTTCCATTCCACATTAAAAAAAATGTAATTATTATTATTATTATCATTATTAAACAAAATATATTATTTTAAGATTTTTAAACATATAATAATTTATTTAAAATGAAAACTCACAATTTAAAATATTTAAATATAAAATATTATAATTTTTAACCATAACAATATATATTATTTTAAAAGTAAAAAATTAATTGTTTTTAATCAAATAAATATATTTAGTTTTCTTTTTATCGAGTTTTATCGATTTTATCATCATCCACCATTATCACAATCAACAACCAATTTTTTTTTTTAATTTAAACGAATTCCATTAAATAGCAAAATTATTTTAACCTCCAACAAATTTTTACCGCCAAAAAAATTACAAAATTGAAAATTTAAAGAAATAATTTCAAAATGGCTCTGCTATTTAGTAAAAAAAAATTTGCTACTATTTGGCTATATTTGTTATGAAAATTGTGCAATTTTATAAACAAAAATTATAATAACATAAAATTAAATATTTATAAAGAACAAAATCTAAAATAATGATTTTTTTTTTTAAAGAAACCATTTTTATATTTTAATTAATTAAGATATAATTTGTAAAATAAATATTATAATGCAACAATATGAAAATCAATTTTTTTTTTTAAATAAATTTAGAAAAACCATCATCAGTAAATTTAATATTATCATCATTAAATCGAAAACCTGGGTAGTCGCATGTTAGTTATATTATATTATTGATTAAAATCCAATAAACTAAAAAAAAAAATGTAATTATAATTATTATTTAACAAAAAAAAATTGAACGTAATAAAAATCCCTAATATTAAAAAATATTTAAAAAAAAGCATTTATGTAATATTTATATTATTAATATATATATTTGATTAAATAAAAACTCTATTATTATTATTATTATATTATTGCTAAATTATAGTTATATGCTAAAAAAAATATTTACAAAAATGTACCAAAATTGTTTTCACTTTTTTTTTTAAATACATAAAAATGAATGCTTTTATATGTAAAAGAAATTAAGATGCTTTTAACCTTTAAAAATATAAAATTAATTTACCTATAATAAAAAAAAATTAAATTATGTAATTAAAATTTAATAAACTTTTGCCAATTAAACTGCCAATCAGTTGAATCAAAAACAAAATTATTTTTTTAAAAAACAAAAAAAAATATTTTAAATAAATGATGTACTCAGTTAGGAACGAAGACGAAGATTGGTAGAAAAATATATTTTTTGTTTTGTTTATATATGATTCATTAAGACTTAAAGTAATAAAATATGGTGACAAAAAATATAATTATAATATACTTTGGAAATGTATTGGACAAAGTCAAAATTTTCACATATTTTTTTGTGTTACTTTTCTTCGAGTATATTTGCAGACTAATTCCATTTCGGAAAATTGAAATTATATACAAGAAATTTAGTAATCTACAAGAACTAACAATTCTAAATTTTTAAATATTTCAAATAATGGTTGGTAATTTTCCATCTGATAAAAATTATGTCCTGTGTTTACTTTAAGTCACATATAAGTCATATGAGACTAATTATCAAAATTTTTGGATATACAGGAATAAAATTTAGTAATCTAAAATTATTCATTTAACATTAATTTTCAAATTTTCATTTCAAATTACTTTTATTAAAATTTTCATATAATTATTTTTATAATATTTCTTGTCTAGTATTTAATACACTGCTTTTTTTATTTACTCTAAAATTTTTGAAAATTACTGTTTTTTTATATTTTCGATAATTATTTTTTTTATTATTTTAGATATTTAATAATTAAAAATTTTTTTTACTATAGATATATGTTTTCAGTATGATTTTTTCGCAACTTTTATGTTTCAAAATCCAATTATTTTATTGTATTAAATTAAACATTTTACTTTTTTTTAAATATATATTATAATTTATATAATTCTAAAATAAAATTATATAAAAATAATAAATAAAAATTATTAAAATCTATACTCTATTTCGCCATCAAAAACATTTATATACAAAGAAACAAAAAAAACTATATATACATTTTTTGATATAAAACAAAATTATACATCAATAACAACAAAAAATCCACAAAATTATATTGAAATAAAATTATTTGTAAAAAAAAAAGAAATATTATTACATAACAAGAAAAAACTATATATATTATTATGTATATGAAAGAAAAATAAAAATAAAACATGAATGTAAAATGCTAAAAAATATAAGATTTTTTATTTCATTTTTCCACAATTCATACAATTAATTAACAATTAGAAAGGCACTAAGTATTTTCAAGAAATTCAATCGCTACAGTAATCAAGTTTGTATTGGCAAAACGCCAGAAGTCCCTGTAAAATGCATTAATGCTTAAATTAATTTCATTTAGTCATTAAAATAGAAAATTTTCATGAAGTTTGACTTACCAAAAACATATTTTCTAATTCAAACATTTAACCGACAATATTCTTTTGGTTTCAGTTAAAAACGGAATATCCTGTTCCGAAATTCTTATTTCAATAAAGCATTGCCATCTATCGTGACATCTTGAAAACTTATCATATTTCCGGTGAGAAAATGAGCTACAATTACCAAATTTAAGCAATAGAGGTCGATAGATAAGAAACACTTTAGTAACAAATTTTAACACTTAGTGTCGTTGAAAGCATTTATTTTACCCCAGATTCGCTGTCAGATGCTGGAACATGAATTCTAACCTCTTTAGGTTCTTTGGGAAAAACAGTAAAAAAGTTTATATTGGCAACACTTTCTATCCGGCAAATAATTTGTACTGTATGTACTGTACAGTATACTATAAACTATACACGCTAAGTTTGTTGAACTTGTTTTATAGATTTTTAGAATTATAAAAAGAATTTAATTCAGGTAAAATTATATTTAAATTCAATTTCCAAATTTAAACAATATATAAATCATATCTAGTAATTATGTTCTAAATGACTATTTATACATTATACCTAAAATATAAATGCGTTTTATTTATTTATTTTTTCACTCCCAAATTTAGAATGCCAAAAAATAAGAAGGAATCTGATACTGAAACTGAATCTGAATCAGATTCTGGTCCAGAAGATGTAAGTATATTATATAGTATAGTATATATAAGTTACAATTGCAATCAATTATTGAATATTGTTAAATAAAACTAAAAATTCGATTTATTTTTTCAGAGAAATCAACCACCACCAAAGAAAGCTAAAGAAAATGAAAAAAAGGCGCCAATTGCCAAAAATACTGGTGAAAAAGTAACAAATTGGACCTTAGAAAAAACCAGACAAGTTAATATTAATGAATTCCGTGGAAGACAAATGATTGATATACGTGAATTTTATGAAAAAGATGGTAAATCATTACCTGGTAAAAAAGGTATTTCATTAAGCATTCCACAATGGAAAAAATTAATGGAAATTGCTGATGAAATCAATGCGAATTTAGACTAAAAAAAATCTTCGGATTTTTTTCAAATCGTAAATTTTTGTTGTTTTATAAAATAATTTTTTTCTCTTCTTAAGAATCAATGAAATAAAAGTGAAACTTTTTGGAAAATTATAATTTTAACAAAAAGAAACCATAAAAATCTTAATTTATTTAAGTATAGTAGAGTAAAAGAATTACAGTAATAATAATTATAATATTTGGTAACCATGTTTTAAGAAAACCACTAATTCCAACATATTTTCCAAATATAAACATCCAACTTGCTAATATGAACATATTATATGAATGTGATTGTTTATATTGCATTGTATTTAATGCCAATGCACAATGTGAATGACAATTATCACAGCATATATTATGTATACGTCCTTGATAAACAGTTGATGCTTTTGTTACAGATTCATCCCATTTCTCAATACCACCTAAAACATTTCTTGGATTTAATTGTAAATAACGTGTTGGCCGTCCAAATGCCATATCATCTTCAGATACAACATATGGTCCAGCAAAATCACGAATAACACCATTTGACATAGCTAGAAAATATTCTTATTTTATTTAAAAATTTATGTCGATTATGATTCGAAAAAAATACAAACCAATTCCCATATGTCCGATAAATGGAAATAAATATGTTAAAAGTGGAATTGGTGTCCATACTATACAAAATGGATATTTATCCCTCTTAAAATCAATTTGTCCTATTGCCATTTTATTCACTTCTTCCATTAGTTTATCAGCTGAAATTGTGGTGTGTTAGGAAATTCTTATTTGATTATTTTTTTTTGTGCCGAAGTTCTTGTTTTTGTTGTGTTTTCAAACAAAAACTTTTAGTTGTCAAACACATAAAATTTGTGTATATGCAGAAGGAATGACAGTTAATTTCACTCTCACTTTTACCCGGTTAGCTAAAATAGTTTGTAGACATTTTATATTATATTCAGTATTCCGATTCGGAAATTGGAATGATGGTATAAAATTGTTTGGAAAGCTAAATGTAGTAAGTCATATTAGATAGAAAAGTTTTAAGTTCTGTGTGTTCTGGATCCAAGAATATCCAGTATACTTTTTTAGTTAAAATTTATAATAATTGTACTTATATATTTATATGAAATGAAATAACTTTAAACACATTCATTTAGAAACTCAATTTGTATATTTACAATAATTCGTTTCTATATGTACAACGAAATATAGCATGAAATTTACATAAAATTCAATGATTCTTTTATATATTTTTAATATTATTTACGATAGATATATAAATATTAAGGGGGAAGAATATTCCTGAAAAATATATAGTCAATCTAACGAACCCATTCTTAAGTACATAATTATAATAACATATATGTATGTACTAAATAAATAACAATATTGGTACCCTCAATATAGGTTATTTTTTACCAATATATAAAATATTAGTATACAACATCATCCTAATATGGTCAATATAGTGTAAATGCAAAGCATGTATAAAGTATGTATACAAAACTATTAACCCTAACCAAATTTTGTATAATTTTTCATATTAATATTGAACTTTTTGGAATATTTAGTTCATAGTACAATTTCAAAAAATTATACATAATTAGACCATTATAAAAAAATTACAACTATGATGTTGTACAGTCCAAAATCTACCGAAAATAATAAAACAAATACTAATTCACTAAACCACATAATCGAAATGGAAATTTTGATTAAAACAAACAAAAAATTTTTATTTAAATTTAATGACCGTTTAAATGGTTTTGCAATTACATATAGTTAATTAAATAAAAAAAATTCGAAAAATATCAGATTTAATATATTCCAAAATTTTTATATATTAAAGTATATATAATTATATAAATCAGAAATAATCAAAAATATTTATTGATGCAAGACATAAAAAAGATTTTAAAAATATATTATTACCCAAAAATATCAACAAAAAAAAATTTTTAGTAAGATTTTTTTTTTTTGAAATACCTACAAATTATATATAAATAAAATTTTATATGTATACATATGTGATATGTAATTAATGTTTTCTTTTTTTGTCTAAAAAATATGAAATATTTTTAATTATCATTATCTAATCAAAGTACAAATTTATTCGACTAAAAAAAAACATAGAAAATCTTATGTCTAAATTAAATAGTTGTATTATGTCTAAGAATTAATATATACTACTGATAAACTATAATTAATTTCCCTTTAGAATATTTCATTAAAATCATTAAGCTTATTCATTAATTATAAATGTCGAAGCAGAAATAAATAATCTCACAAATTGATAGAAGAAATTATGGTGACCTTTCTGTTATTAAATACATAATACATATATGTATATATATTTGCTCTTTATACAATTATTAAATGGCACTATTGCTGGAGAATTATTCTTGAAATTTATTTACATGTTATTTTTGTGGTTTAATTCATAATGCTATACGTTCTTGCGAATTGAAAATAAAATTATTGCATAATTAAAATAAATTTCCCCCGAACATATATACAAAATTACATAAATTTGCATTCTGTATTATATTTGCATATCCAAATTGATCTAGTTTTAAATTAATGAAGAAGGCAGCTGGACAAATAAATAATTACATACTAAAAGAAGGGTTACGAAAATAACACAAATAATGGAAATTCATATATTAAAGTACTAAGAATGTAAATGTTAGTAATTTAATGATCACTGTTAAAAATAACTCAAAAATTATTGCATCACAAATTTTCCTTGGATAATTTTAATATATTGTGCAAAAAACACAACTACATACTCGATTTCCAACTACATACTCGATAAGCAACTGTCCAAAGGGTAAAATATGATTAAATTCTAACCGTGTACGATATAAAAATAAAACCATATATATCAGATTTTTATGTAAAACATAAGTGTCTTGCATCAAGGACAGTGCAATGAAGAACAGAATTTTCCTTATAAAAAAAAATTACTTTAACAGCCCAATTTATACATAAAATCAGATTAAATTAAATTTATATAAATATTCAGTTGATTATTTGTTATCTTGAATTTACAATAATATTTACGAGATTAACATTTAAGATTTATAATTTATTAAAATTAATCATTCAAATCTTAATCAAATTTTTTGCTATTGATAAAATTTTAAATATATAAAATGCTGAGACTAAAATAACTTGTAACCGTTTGTAACATAATATACTAAAAATATATTTTAAATCAGTTTACCATAAACAATTACGTCAATAAAGTCATAACATAACTTTATCTTTGCCATGCCAACGTTATCAGTCACAGTAATTTGAATTACCGTCACTCTACACTACACTATTATTATTATTTTTGTTATAAATAAATGAAATAAACGTTTAAGAAAAATATTGCATTTCCTTACATATACATTTGTCACACTTAAATGATATACTTATACCAACTTCATACTTCTAAGATAATTTTTATGGTATACTTAAAATGATATTAAAATATCTTTTCCATATGACAAAAAAAAAATAAACTATACTAAACTAAAATGCATTTTTTTGTGTGATTTTTTTTTTTTTTTATTTTGGTTTTTGCTTAAATATTTCGCGGTTTTTAATTAAAAAATATTGCACATTTTTTTTTTTATTAATTTCACATATAAGTCAGCGCACAGATATTATTTATGTACTTTATAGTGTTATTTATATGAAATTATATATATGTTTTCGCGCTTGTATATATCTTTTTCAATTTACAAATAAAACAAAAAAAGTTTTTCTTTATGATGAACGTTTTTATTTTGCCTCATTTTATATGGCAGTTTGTTTTGATTATTTCTAGTGACAACATCTCATAATTTTATTAAAAAAAATTTTTTTTGTTTATATATATTTATTTATTTTAAATTTATAATAATTTTGCAACATCTTCAAAAAAATATATATATATGCATATATAAATGTAGCTATATATTTTGTTGATTATTTATGTTTTGTGATTTATTTTGTAGCATAAACATTATAAATAATAAATAAAAAATTTCAATGAAATAATATTTTAATTTAATTTAGTGCAATTAATAATAGTTTACGCGTTATTTTTAGTGAAATTATAATAAAAATTTAGTGAAATTATTTAATTATTTATTGTTGAGAAATTATTTTTTTTTGAAAAAAACAAGAAGGTAAAAATAACTAAAAAGGCCCTTGATATAAATAAAATATAAAACATTAAAAATTATATCACTTGTAAATATAAATACATAAATAAAATTAAATTGTTCCAAGGTTCATAAAATTTATTATTTATATTTAAATGTTTAATATTAAATGTAAGGTACTTTTGTGATTAAACAAAATAATTGTCTATATTCTGGTATATTTTAATAACAAAGCAAAAGAAATTAAATATATAATATTATGAACTTTAGTCTTTTTATTTGGTCTGATAAAGGGGATACGAGTATAAATTCATATGCTTATATAGTTATATGTTATACATACATAGATTAAGATTATAATGACTATAAAATTCATTAAATATGTAAAGTAATATTATTATTTTTTATGGTATATTTTATAGATTGCAATTTAATATTGAACACGGTAATACAAAAACTGATAATATAAATTATGCACACATAAAAAATTATAATGATAAATATTAGACTATTTTAAATTATCATTTAAACATTTTAATGTTCCATCCGCACATTGGCAAAATAAAAAAAAAACAGAACTTCTACTCAAAAACCTTGATCTTAAAAAGATAATATAAAAAAAAATATTATTAAAAATTGCACTGCAAAAAAAATGAATATACATAAATTGAAATAATTTTTAAGATACATAGAACGAAAGTATTTTTAAATTTTGTATCTGATGCAAAGAACAAGACCAGAGAAAATGCATATATGTATGTATATACATATAAGATTTGTTATACTTTTCTTTTAAATATTCGAAAATTTATTATAATTTGTTTGCAGGTAATATTCCTCTTAATGCAATATGGATATAGTAGATCCACAAAAATCTAGTAGATAGTTTAAAAATTAATAAAATTAACAACCGAAAATACTAATCTAAATAATTAATTACTATAAATCTAAATCTCAGGTACATATATTATGATAATTATAGTATATGTACTTCTAATTTATAGTAAATAATTAGGATCACTGTAATTAGATCATACAATTTCTTACAGTGTAAAAGTATGTAATGCACGTCGGAATGATATAATTTAATATAATAAAATTACATCTACAAAATAGATTAAACTTTTACACAAATAAAAATTACAATTGCCATACAAAAAAATTATTGTAAAAAATAAAATCGTCAATTAATAATTATAATTTGATAAGAATTATTTTTAGACAAATATAATGACACGCTCTTTGTTCAATTATTTACGATATGATTTTGGTCCAATTAAAAATTACTTATAGATAGATTATTTTTTACTATCAATTTTTTTTTATACAATTATTTCATCCTTTATAAAGGTCAAGTATAGATTTCTATAATTTAATCAATATTTTTATCTGATGTTTTGTAGTGTCTTTTTTTTTAATGGGCGTTAAAATCAAAGACAAATAATTAAAAGTTTAATAAATTAAAATGTAAATGAAACATAAACTATTTAGAGTGTGTTACACAAAATTTTTAATTTTGTGTATGGAATTGATTTGTTACAAACAAGATTTTTTAACAAACTTCAAATATTAATAGAGCTAAATAGAAAGAAAGAATAGAGTTTGATATCAATATTTATGTTATGCGGCTCAGTTATGAATAAAAGTTAGATATAATGAAATATAATGATTATTATGCCATTCAAGATCAGCTCGAATGCTAAAGGAAATTATTGTTTAAGACTTTATGAGCATAATAAATTTTATAAGATTCTTATTTAATATATACCTAGTATCATTTAATTTAAATATTTGCTATATTTGACATGAAATTAACATGAACTGCTATTGTTTTTGTATACTGACGAAGAAAATTAATATACACTTATCAATGCCCCCAATGTTAATCCACTCCTGATTTACTATAAATATTATTTATATAGTATTTAATTTATAAACAAACTAAATTTTAAATTTCCGCGATATCAAATGTCACACCACAAGAAATAAACTTTATATATATATATGTATGTATATTATTTTCATTTTTTGTGGTGTATATCGTATATAAAACGTAAAAATAACAAGAATGTAAATAATTATCAGATAATATTATAATATAATCAAATAAAATATACAGCAACAAAAATATTGTAATGATAACATTCAAGATAAGTTAATTTTATGCTGTCAATCAAAAAAAAAAGCTTTTTCAAAAAAAAAGTAATAATTAATCAGTGGCGTCGATTTAGAAATTATAAATTAAGCAATGTTGCATTTCATGTGAATTTTATTTTACATATAATTATATATGTATTTGAAATCTTTTTTATAATGTCAAAATTTATTATATACATATATATACCTTAATTTAGAGTTAATTTAGTTATGGGGTCAAATGTAACTTTAACATCAAATATAACACATATTACATTATATCCATCAAGGTTAAACTTTATTGATAGTTAATCAAAATTACTCAATAATTTTTCTTAATTTCATAATTATTCATTTCATCTAAATTTAAATATTTATTTTACACCTATATAAGTATTACGTATTACCGTATTAAATACATACTATAAAAATAAATACTTGTATAACACTTAATAATAACTAAATAAAAATTTGTCATCATTGTAATTTATATTAATGTATAATTTAATTATAGAAAATATAATTAATTTTATTAACACGTTCGTATACACAAAATTAAGTGATAATAATTCTTTATGTTTATGTGACTTTAGAAAAAAATTTATTTATAAAATTATGTAAAAGAAACAAAAACATAAAGAGACAAATTAAAGAAAAATCATATAAATAAAAGCTTTTTTTTACATATACTTGGCTGCTCAGCATACATTAAATTTTATGTTGATGAAAGGTTTCTGTTTACAATTTAGAATTTTCATTGGCTTTAAATTTTTAAATGACACTGAATATTAAAATTACACTAATCTGAAGGTATTGCTAAATATATTTACGTAATGAATGCATTTTGTTTATAAAACCAAATTGTTTTTAATTTATTGTATAATATTTGTAAAAGATAAAAAAATATTTAAATTTAGTTTTTTTTAAAACATCGTTAGTAAAAGATTTACAACAAATAAATTATTGAAATATGTAACTAGTAATAAAAAAGAAATAGTGAAATAATAAAATGTGATAATAATAATCAAAAAAAATTTATGCCCTCTCACAAAAAGGGAAAAACAATTGTAACACAGAAGAAATGCATATCTGTAGACGTGAATTGAGCTCATAAAAGTAAATGAGTTGTGAAAGGAAATACTTACGTACTTACGTATATACTTTACTGTAGTTTTGATCATCCCTCACAATTCTTGATGAAAATAGCTTTATCTATAAATTCTACATCTTGTTTACTTGAGCTTGATGAATACATTGAATACCAGACTTAGAACTAATAAATTTTTTGTTGTGTCGAATATAGATCACCATGAATATATAATGTAGATAAAACAGGATTAGTACAGAATAAAACAGAAACTTCTATTAGTTCTGAAATTGAAATAAAACCAAACCCAATTATGGCGTATGGGGCCTGATCATAGTGCATCTTTAATTTGGAAATTTTCTAATGTACTTCGAGTGCAACCCTGCTTTAAGTTAAAGCTCTCTCAATCTTTTAATTGTCCTATTCTCTTCACTTACACCAGCATACACAAAATTAAATTATATTACAATTATTTCACCCCTTAACTTAACATTTTTCTATTAAAAAAAAATCAGTTATAAACAAAATTACCATTGCGCAAATGTCAGTAAATTTCCAATCCCCCTTCAAAAATTATATGTAAAAAAAAAACAACAATAAATGAAAATCGGATAAGAAAAACTAACAACAAAAATAAAAATTATATACTATTTTCTTTTTACTACCGCAATCAAAAGAGAAGTGTCAGCTCGCGTGAAAACATTAAAAACGTCCGCGTCGGATCGTTATTTAAACGAAAAATTCGGCAGCCCTCAAAAAAAAAAAAAAAAACAAATAATTTTATTTAAAATTGCATTTAAAAAAAAAGCTAAATAATTTCTTTAATTTTCATTACATTCCATAAATAAATTTAATTTAATAGAGAAAAATTCTGCCTTAATTATTTCCCTATAAAATGTTAAAAATTATTTTTCTAAATTAAACTGTTTCCAAGAAAAAAAAAGTTAAAATCAAATAAAAAATTATTAATTCTTAAATTAAAAAAGAAATTAAAAATAATTTATAAAAATTTATAATAATAGAAATTTTTAAGTGAACATTCAAGGTCGGATCCTTTCAGAAAACGGAAAAAATAACAAACAACAAATTGTATATATATATAAAAATATTTTTTCTAAGAATTATTTTTTAATAAAAATATTATTTATTTTTTATTAATAATAATAAAAAGAAAATAAAAATAATCCAAGGATTTTCTTATAAAAAATCCTTTTATTTTTTCTTCATATAATTTTCTCTGTTTTTGTATTTTATTTGAGAAAATTATTATTAACAAAAAAATATATATATATTTTTATATAGACAGAAAATTCAAGGTAATTTTTCCGGGCTGTCGTCTGTCGTTTCTCTTATACAACTAAAACACATAAACATATACAAATACGTGTATACATAAACATACATCAGTGATAAATAAATCAAACAAACGAAAATATTTATAAAATAAAAAAATATATATATATAAATAATCCTTAATATACATATCCTGGAAAAAAAGCAATTTCAACACGAAAATAAAAAAATATATTGAGGAGACAGAGGAAAATTTTATATAAAAATTTATCCTTTTGTTTGCACCCCCGCTCTTTCGGTGTGTTAATAAATATTTGTGTATTAAAAAAAAGCTTGTACGTATTTTATTAAGTTTAACATTTGACAAAATAAGAAAGAAAAAACCCTGTGTCTTCCGTAATACGATTACATGTGTATAGGTGTTATATTTTCGAATAAAATAAAATAAAATTATTTATTCAATTATCCTTATATGAAAAAGATAACAAGTGATTTTTTTTTATTAATAAAACACACGTCAGAATAACATTAATCATTGTACATATATTTTTTTCTAAACTGTGTATACTTTATATTATACTTTACTGTTAACAGAAAAAAAAGGATATAAATATATATGTGTATTAAAAAATATCCTTTTAATTTAATAAATTTTTGTGAGAATTTCAAAAACTAATTTATTATAATAGATTTATATCCTTTTTGTATGTTTTACAAATAATTTCTTTATTATAAATGACAAAAAAAGGATGTATTTGCTTCTGGGTAAATACTTGATGTTATAGCATAAGCAAAAAGAAAAGGAGTAAAACTGGTAACATAAAAAAATAGAAAAATAATCACCAGACAGTAGAACTAATCATTTAGTATACACAGTATTATAAATACTTATATAGTTAAAATTATTTATTCCTGGCACAAATACATCTATCAACAAATAATCCAACAAGAAACAAATAAAAAGGACATACAGCAATAAGTTTTTAAAGAAGTATGTAAAACATTTTTCCCCCTTTTTTTTAATACAAATTATTTTAATTGTAAAATTGCAAAAAAAAAAACTGTTTTTATGCACATTTTTTGTACAGAAATTAAGATAATTGCAAAGGCAGGCAAAATTTATAAAGTTTTCTTTATGTTCAAGAATTTTAGGACTGAAAGTTTAAATATTTTTGTGTTGTTTTTGAAGGAGTTTGCCAAATGATTATATTTTTATTTCAATTTCGATAAAACATTTTTCCTTTATGTAATTAAATTTGTGTGTTAGAATCATTAAAATACAAAAATAATGACAAATCTTGAAATTTATCTTGGACAATTGCGAAAATACAGAGGTGATGTGGTGTTGATTAAAATAGAGCTTGTTGCAACAAAATAGAGAAACTATTGAAATTTACTAAAAACTACCTCTTCATTTTTATAAGATTACAGCAACTAATTTACAACCTATACTGTAATTGTTCCCCCTATTTGTTATGAAAGCCCGATGTGGCCTTAATAAATTTATAGTAAAGTTAACATAATTTTAAAAAAATGTCCTTTTTCTACCAATTATTCATTTCATATGTTAGTTCTGAATTAATATTTCAAGTTCATTGAAAAATTAAATCTGTGATATAAAACACTATTTTCTTACAATTCAAAATTTTTTAATTTCAAAAATTTCATATCCTTCCTTTACGAATTAATTTTCTTGTACTATACTAATACAAAATGTAATATCATACAAAAAAAAACGGTGTTCATATTAAATTTTGTATATTTCACATATCCTTTTCTATTTCTGTTCTCCTGCTATTTAAAATATTCTAAATAAAAATTTCTAAATTTGCTAATAATTATGTACACTAACGGGTACATATACACTAAAAAAATATTTAAATACAAAAAAGGATTTTATTTTTATTATATATTTGTTTAAATATGAAACTTAAGTATATTATTTTTTGTATGTATATGTGTGTTCATATTTATTTAAAACTGCTTTTATCGTTTTTATTATATACAAAAAAAAACTATTCTCTACTGGAGACCATGTTAAGCACAATATAAAATCAGTTTAGTGGTAATATTCTGTACATATATTTCAGATTGAAACTAAAAATGGCAATAATAAATAAAAACGTGTACAACTTAACTTATTCATATTTCCCCATCCCAAGTTATAAACTAAAACATTATTATTATTTTTTGTCTGAGAATTTTATGTAATAATATTTGTGTCTCACGTGTTGTTTGTGGATTGGTGTAGGTATATCAGAAAATAAAAGCTTTTTATTTCAATTTAAAGGATTCTATTCATAATTATATTTCTTTCTGTGTAGGATATTACAAATAATTTCTACTGTTTTATATTTTCATGTAAATCTGTTACCGCGTGACTTGCTATTATATTTTACGTACTGTGTATATGTATATATTTACTTTACTTATGTACATTTAGTAAATATCCTTGAGAATTTTTAATATTTTTTACATGCTTTATCCGTAATAAATATTATTGTAAAAAAAAACAATATAATTTAATGAAAAATTTGTATGTCATCTTTGTTTTTAACTCGTTCATTTTTGTACTCTCTGCATCAATTTTACATTGCAGATATTGTATAGTTTAATAAAGGATGCTAATGGAATTATATAAAAAAAGGGATATTGTGATATATATAGGGACGAATGAACTTCGTAAGACTGGTTTAATGGCTTTTATTTCGAGAAATAATAATGTTAGGTACAAAATGTAATTAATTTGGTTAAACGAATAATTGGCTAATTTAAGATTCTGTTTTGTTCTTTAATTTGGATATAAAAATATGAGGTAAATTAATATGATTTGGACTATTGAAAAGTACAGTTTCCTATTCCTGTTTTGGTAAAATTAATTTTAAAATATTCATTTAATATCAATTAATTTTAATTGCTTAAATTTATTAAATTTAATTATTTTAATTAGAAAGAGTTTAGCCAGAAATAATATAAAGATTACCTAAGTATCTGTTACATGTTTTTATAATGGAATAACTGGTAGGAGGGTTTATATTCTAAGTATAGGTGGGAAGTGTAATTACAGAACACACAAATATCACTATATTTAAGTATTTATAATTTATAATTTTTCATGAGAAATTAATTATAAAATTATTCTATTTATTTTCTGCTTTTTTATCATATTTATTTTTCTCTCTATATTTTAAATATTTCCAAAGAAAAATCAATTATTATTATTACTATTAACCATTCCAATAAGTGAAGTTAAAATGATTGAAAAATTAATTGATTAAAAAGTAAATTACAATTTCCTCATCATTAAATTAAATTTAAATTGCATAAAATTAAAAATAAAAACAATTTTTAACTCAATATTTTATGAGGATGAAATTATCGCACAGAATGTATGGATCTTTTAATTAAATTTAAATGCAAATTTCACTTTTCCGGTGGTACTTGTATGTAAATATATATCACAATTTTCATAAAAACACCGTAAAACTAAAGCTCAATTCCTGAAGTAGATTTAATTAAATAAAATTTGAATTTTATTTCATAACTTTTGTATATGCAAATTTTATTTACATAAAACATAAAACTTAATTTATATTGTGCAGTAACAGATTTTTCTCTCGAATACCATTTTTAGCATACAATACATAATTTTTTTTTTATATTTAAATGTAGGTCAAAAGGATATTAATGCCTTATGTTCATTATGCATTTATTCAAAAATACTGCATTTTAACAAAATGTGGAAAAATTTTGAATAGTTTTAATATGTATTTAAAATTTTACAGAAACTTATATAAAAATAATCTCCAAAAATTAGAAAATCAAAATTAGTACTTTATATCTAAAAAAGGATATTTCATATATAATTTGGTTTTATTATCATTATCATTAAGGATGATGTTTTAAATATAGTTAACTAAAATTAGACTTTACAAAAGCTTTATATCAATATACATTTTCTTTCTCATTTTACAATTTCTGTTTTGTTTCTCTAAAAAGGATTTAAAAATAGAATAAAAATTTTTATCCTTTTTATATCCTAAAAAAAATTATATAGAATTTTTCCTTTTTGGTCTTCAGGGTATTTTTAACGATGTGTGAGTTTTATTTATATATTTATTTTTCATTTTGTTCAAATTTAAGGTAAACGTACAAAACGTATCCTTTATTTGTTAAAAATAAATATTTATAAAGTTTATATTCCATGTCTGTACTCATTTCTCAGTGATAATTTACTTTTATGTTTGTTGGGATAGGTGCTAATTTTTTTGGATTGTTTATTAAAATTTAGTTTTAAGTTTTAACCTTTTACGCTTTTCATGTGATTTTTCTTCTCTTCTCTTAATAGGATTTATTTATTTTGTGATGTTTAATATAATTGTGGTTTTTGTTAAATTTTTCATAGTTTTTCACATTTTTTGCATTCATTTTTTTTTTGGAAAACTATTTAAGCTACCAGCTAAAGTAATTTTCACAACATCTTTGTGTATCACAGAAGTTTTAATATCTTATTATTATATACATCAACTTATGAATGAAATTTAATTACTTGCTTGATCTCAAGAAACTGGTATTTCCAGCTTTTATAGTTTACAAATGAATTTCCCAGATTATAGTTAAGTAAAATAATATACAATATTTTCTAATAAATTATGAAATATAAATCAATGCAATGTAAATTGACTAATTAAATTCAAAATTATCATTGTAAAAACAAATTATTAAAACCAGTTTTGTGTTGTGAACAGTTGTGGGTTAATATTTTAGGGTGAAAGAGGTTTACCAGAAATATTTCTTAATAGAAATAAAATATATTAAATATTTGGAAAAACAAATTTAGAAAATATTAACTGGGTTCAAAATTTTAGTAACAAATTGTATTATGACAAAATAAGTTTAACAAATTCTTATTAGTATAATTCATTTTTCACCACACAGTAACGCATTTTTTAATTGAATTTTAAATTTAAAGAGTTTTTGCCGAAACTTTCATCATTTACATCTCTGGAATTCCATTAGCATTTTACTTATACAGTCTCCCCCTAAATGGCAATTGTGTTCTTAATAAATCATTGAATATATACATTTCTAAATTAATTGAAAATAAATACTTATGTATTAAATTTCAAATAAAATTACCTATGAAATAAATTGAATTAATCTGAATTTACATATGACATAAACGAGAAAATTTTGTGGTCATATTTGTGAAAACCTAGAAACATTAAATGATTTTTAATATCAATTTAAATATATACTTAAGTTTGAATAATATATTTAATTTAAAATAGTATAATTTGTATAATTTTATAATGAAGCTAACGATAGAGTATTAGAATTAAATTTTCTGTTAACACTTCAGTACTTTATTGAAAATTATTTAATTGAAAAATTGTATTACCAGAAACACAAAAATTTCTTCAATTAATTCGATTCATTATCATTATCATTTATTCATTTGAAATTGTACAAAGTAATTATATATTAAATTTTAAAATATTTACCAAAATTTTCTCCAATTTATAAGCTTCTTATACTGAAACATAATAGATCTAATAAATTATATTTATTCTAAAGAATTTTTATTAATAGTAAATTAAAATTTCAAAAATATTAAATTTATTGAAGTGGAAAAGTTCGTATTATCAACATAATGAAACTATAATTTTTTTATATTAAATACTAAATAAATTTCTATCTTAATACTTTCATATTTATTTGAAATTTAATAAATAAATTTATTGATTTTTCAAACCATAAATTTTTGTTTGTTAAAATACATAAAAAGACGAATGACGCCAACCATCATTACATCATTTCACAATTTTTTTTTTTTTTTAGAATTAATTATTAAATAAATAAAAATATATTTTATATTATTTTTATATACGTACATATTTAAATTTTAAAAATTTTTCTTGCGTAGAAATTCAAATTTTTCAAAATGTTTTATTTACCAAATTGCAATTAGAAAAATAATTGTATATTCATTTTCTAACTTAACTATATATGAAATAGATAAATAAATGGTTTGGATAGATTTATTATAAAACGAAATACAAATAATGTTTAAATTAATTCGGAAAATTGATTTTCCTGGTATAGAAAAACAACAAAACAATTAAACTAAAACATTTATTGTGTTCGTTTGTAAGTCTTCATTAAATAATATATAAAAGCTACTCGTATAATAATACTACCATCATCGTATTATATTATATTACCCATCATTAGATAATAGGAGACGACGAGTATAAGTATAACCCACTTTTTTTTATAGAATAGCCAACCTTGAGTCGATTTATAATAAGCAAAGTAAACACAAATGAATTATTTAAGTAAATTATAGATATAAATTTTTTATGACGACATAGACAGAAATGGAGTCCTTTAATACAAGAAATTAAATATTTTAACTCGATTTTAAATTCAATTTTATTTATTAGTATTTTTTATGAAAAATTAATTATACTCTCCTATTTAAGTGTTGACTTAATTACATTTTAATGAATCACTTTTACATGATTTAGTGAATTTATTGATTATTTAGTGCGTTCATTTTCTAATTCTTTTATATACTTATGTAATTGGAAAATTGTATTACATATTGGGATATTGTGAATGTTATTATTTATAATAAGTATAAACTAAAAGTTTTTTCTTCAAAGTTGTTTCAAGATCAGACGTCAGAAAGAACCTTTAAAATTTTTATTACATAAATAATTTACGATATTTTTTTCCAAAATAATAGAAATGTAGAAAATTATCATTAAATAAACACTTAAAAAATTTATATTAATTACAAAACAAGAATGTTATATAATTTTTATATAAATTATATATCATAATTATATATTTTGACCACAAGTTCGGTCTATATAATAAAAATAATATTTAATTTAGTAAACCAAAAATAAAACCACAAAAATGTCCTTTAAATAGAATGTTAAAAAAAAAAACAAATAATAATAATAAAAGTATTATCCTTATATGTATATTTCTTTACCTATGTGTCAATCAAAATAAAAGTAACCCACTACTAATTTTCTTTTTTAATTTTGTAAGGAAAAAAGAAACCTCTATAAAAAATATTTATTTTGTAGGAATTTGTTATTTTGACATTAAAGGGAAAACATTTTCTATATAGAAATATTCTTCTTGTATAAACATACATTATTTTAAAGTCACGTAATTCTTATTATACATATATGTATAAGATCCTTTTTATAGTGGTTTCTTTTTTTTTTCTATTTGCTAACAACAAACAATTTTTCATACATTTTTCATTAGTTAAATTTTACCTCCTGTTCCTGTAAACGACAATCAAATTATATTTTAGTATATAAAAAAATATTTTAATACAATCAAAAAAATGGTTTGCTGTTGACATTAAATAAATTAATACTATTAAAGGATATTAAGGCAATTATTATAATTTTCCTCTTTTATATCAGAATTTTTTTTTTAAATAAATATTTGGCCATTAATCTTTCGAACATACAAATTAATTTCTAAAGTTATATTGACACTGATTAAATAATAAATTTAAGGATAAATAATATATTTTTGAATTGTAAAAAGAAAGTAAATATTATTAATGAGGAAAAGGAATTGAAAATTTTGCAAAGAATACCTTTGGGAAAATGAAAAAAAAAGTAACGAACAATGTTAATTTGTATTTCATTAAATATTCATTCAATTATTTCAGGAATCTCTCAAAAAAATATATCGAAATATTAATTTATATCCTTTTACTAACCATTTACACAATGAATAAGGAATAATTTTATTTTATTTTGATAATTTATTATTGATTAATAATGAAATAAAAATGGAAATATGATTATTCCAGTGATTTAGTGCTGAATAATTTATGATAAATAAATTATAATGCGAAACAGAAGAGAAAAATTAGAATATTTATGATTTTGATTTAGAATTCATGAGAAAGGATTCAGAGTTCTTAAAAGATTATTTGATATAAAATAGTTTGGAAAATTAATCTTCAAGTTAAATATTATTATTTAATTCATAAACAAATCTGTCTAATTTTGAGTATTTCAACCTCGGAAATATTCAGATTTGAAATATGAAATATTTTCAACCATCTTTATTTCAAATCTAATTTATTTATAAAAGTTTCTGTCAAAATTTTAAAATTTTGTTATTTCACCAATTCTATTAAAAATTGAAATAAGATATCACAATATTAATATGGAAATTCCAGAAAATCTCAGCAAATAATCTATGCTTATTCTATCAGCAAAAAAAAATTCATTCACATCACATATTTTCATATAAGATCATATCATACCACATACTATACGTTCTATTCTGGAAATTATTTTTTTATTTTTTTCTATCCATTTTTAGATTACAGTCTTTTATCGATCCACAAAACAAACATAAATTATTTTTATACTTCTCAAAAACACGTGATTTTAATACTAAAATAATTTTTTTTCCAAAACAAACTCTCAACCATTTTTAGTGGAATTTTAAACATGGGATAACATAATTTTTCATAAAAAGTTTTTGTTCTCTTTCAAAAAATTTTATAGAAAAAGGATCATATTTTTATTTCCTTGTTTTGCTATATACTCGTATATATTTATTTTTCTAGATTTTCTTTATTTCAATTTAACTTTTCATACTTTTAAGGATTTGTTGTTATTATATTTTCTGAATTCCTAGTACTTTTGGGGCTTGGAATTTCTTTTTTTATTTATATTTATATATTTTTCTCCTTGATAATGAATCCCTTTTTAGTTCAAATATATAAGTAATACATATAAAAAATACTTGAGGAAGAAAATATTCATATAATGATTTTGTGCATTCAAAAACTTTATTTCCTAGTTAATTTTTTTTTTGTGTAAATACAACGAAAAAGTTTATTTTTTTTTTGGAAAAGCAGATAAAGTTTTTCCAGCTTTTTTCGTTTCGGTTTTGTAGAAAATACTTTTACATTTTTGGTATATGTACATGAATGTAAGAACAATAATGGAATTGGGGGAAAATTTGTATAAACAGTCTGGAAAAGTTTTTCTAAAATGTTTTTGATCGTTATCTTTTATTGGAATGTTTTGTATATAAAAATGTAAACGTGCATTTATAATTGAATTTAAATAATTTTACTTAATTGTATAATTAATCGTATAGAAATTTTTTTTAAAAGAAAAAAGTAAGTTGGGTAAATTGTTTTGTAATGAAATTTTACAATTATATAAATAAGTAATTAAATTTTCTGTAGATTTCGTGGGTTGTCCATAAAATTTATTTTTTAATATAATTTATATAAATTAATTAAAACTATTTAACCATTTATAAGACTATAATTTCACATTTAAATGCCTTTACGAATCTACTACATATGAGAGTAAGAGAGTCTCTCGTATTTTATGAAAAATACTTAGTTTTGTAACTAATGTAAAAAAAATCTTAGCTAAAATATATAACATAAAACGTTAATTTATATTTTAAATCAAATTCATGATTATGCAAAGGAATGCTTTTATTTTGCGAAAACATAAATTTTAAATTGTAAAGTAACCAATTTAACCTGAAAATGCCATATACTTTCAGATTACTGTGATTGTACCATAATATTTTCGGTATAATATATTTTCAATTATATTTTTCTGAAATTTACATTCTGATATATTACCATAATTTTGAACTGGATTTATATTTTTTATATTTTTTTTTACAAATTTCTATATTAAATAAATTCTTAAGGATTATTTACTTTAAGGCAAAAATGTTGAAAAAATAAAATCCATTAAAAGTTTCAAGGATTGTTCTTAAAATAAATATAGAATATGTACGCAAATTTAAATTTTTATTTTATTTCATGCAGAAACATTTCGTTATATTCTAATCCAAGAGAAATATTAAAGATTTTTAAAGGACTATTAAAAAGAAAATAAATGTAAATAATTTTAATGGAAAATATAAATTTATAATGTAGAATTCTTTTAAGTATAAAAAAGGAAATTTCATATTAAGTGTGAGAATATTAAGAAACTTTGTACAAGGTCGCAGTAGGATATAATTTTATGACTTCATATAAAATTTGTAATATATGTAATAGAAAATATCATAAACTTTAAAAAATCGTAAATAAACAAAAAAAAATTAATTATATATATATATTTAATAATATTTAAATTTAATTAAAAAAATTTTATGTCGCCAAGAAAATGTTGAGAAATTAATTTACAATTCTGATGCCCAACTACGTCAGATTAGTGTTCTAAAGTGTATGACATAGCTACTGAAAAGAGCAGGATATAATTTTGATTTTATTATTGCTTATTATTATATAGCGCTGTTCGAAAATATTTAAAAGTTTTTCATTAAATTATTTTAAAAAAAAATTATTGTGTGGAAGTAATTATTTCAAAATTAAAGAAAAACTTTTTATATCCCCCCGTAAAAAGAATTGTTTAATAAATATTTGATTTTTTTTATAATAAAAAAAAAAGGATAAGAATAAAACAAAACTGAAAATAAACATAATAATTTTACCGCATTAGGATAAATTTTTGGGTAGACATTTAGGCGCCAAATTATAAAAATAAAACATCAAATAATCAAAAATAAAAGAAATAAAAAAAAACTACATATTCATTTTACCAAAGTAAATATATAAAGCATTTAAAAATATCCCTTCATTGCTTAAAAATAGATTGAAATATTTCTACCAGAGTAAGGAACCTTTTTTGTGTTGGTCCTTATAAAGAAATATAAAATATATATTTCTAATTCCTGTCACGCAATAAAGTAATTTAAACATGGGGTGATATACAAAAAAAAATAATATGTTCACGAGATCAGAAATAAGTCATTGGCCTCTGTCAAGGTAAATTTTATATTTTTGTGCAGGAATTAGAAGATTAATCATCATTTTTGTTTCATACCTAAATACTAGGTGGAAATTTTGAGTATATTTTCTCTTTTAACCTGAGTTTTTAACAGTATTAGAACTTGCTAATTGCATATATGTATATATATATATATATATATCGATGATTCCTAATTTCGGTAATACAAGTACTTATCTCCATTAACTAAAAACGGAAGAAAATTATTTATCATTACCACTTCAATTATTAATGAACTATTTCTACTGTTCTAGGACTCGTTTTTACATATATAAGAATTTATTAAGTCTCTAATCTACTAATTTTATTAGACTTTATTTATATACATAAAAACTTTGATTATATTTGATATAATAATAACAGGGAAGTTTATTATTAAACTAAAGTCATTTTTGATAAGTGATTATATAATATTTTTCCTTTTTAATATATATACTTAATATCTGTAATATTTATTTAATCATTATTGAAATTTCAAAAAATACTTTATTTTGTTTGTTTTTTTTTGAAAAAAGGTTTAATAAAAACTAAATAAACAAACATTACCGCAACCAAAATTGCTCCCGCTCTACGTTGGGTATATACATTTTCATTAAAAAGCCATAACAAAATAAAATCTATATGCTCATACTTATTTATATACAAGAGACGTACTCTTACTTCATATCAAAATTTACTATGGGTAAAATTTATGTACCAGCTTTAAAATAGTTAAATTTATTAAATGGAAAGTGTGACAAATAATCGAAATATGTTAACCCTAAATATAACCATTGGAGTCATAGCTCTATGCTCAAATTTTTTTATACTATAATATACATATAGTCTCTAGGGTATGATCATATTTTGTTACATTCATTTATTGTCTCTATATAGTTTGACCTAGAAAATATTCATTATTTATATTGCTAAGGATGATAAAAGATATAATGTAAAACAGAATATATAATGTAGTATCATAGATTATACTTCTAAAGCTAAAGTAAACTATTTATATGTATACTATTCAATGTTAAATATTACAGAGCTTTTAAAAGGTGTACCAGTTCTGTTGTGCTATTTGCATATGAATAAGAAATGTTTATATAAATACCATATATGTACTTAGATCTGAAACACAGAAATTGTAGAAATCTCAAAATACAATATATTTTGTTTACTTTTAGAGGAAATTTTTAATTTAAATTTGTGTAATAAGGAATTCAATTTACTACATCATCGATATTTACATCATCAAAAGAAATTAACTACTAAAATATTTAATATAAAAAAATTGCTGCATTGTTGTTTTAAATATTTAAATGTTAATAAATATTACAGGAATATAGCCAAGGCTCGCCATGGACTAGTAGTAGTAGTAGTATATTTATATATATATTTATGTATATATTTATATATTTACATATTTTTTGGAGTATTTCAGTAAAATTTTGTTATTAAATACTTTTAGGAAACATAAAAAAAATGAATCTTTCATATCAGCATAAGAATATGCAAGAATCATTTATTTATAAAATATTTTTGCACAAAATTTAATTTCCAATTATAAATTTTAAAACATTATTAACATCTAACACAAATTTATATAATTTTAATTTATAATATAAACAAATTGAAGTGTCCTAGTTAAAAGGATATTTCCCCATAGAATTAAGTTTTCATTTATAATAATTTCAAATTTCCCATTATAATTTACAAAAACGAAAATTTACAATTTTATATCCCACCACACAAAAAAATATTAATTAATATTTATTAAATAAATAATATTTATTATTATTTTTTATCATAAACCCAATTTATTTTAATTTATATTTAATGTCAATTAAAAATATTAGCATAACTTGTAGGCTCGTAAACAATTTAATTAGCATAACAAAAATTTGTGATTATAAACGAAATTCTACGAAATATTTATTCTAATTAAAATTTATTATAATAAATTAATTTTGTTTTGTTACAATTTTCAGTTCACAAATTTTTATGTTTTTTATCATAATAAAAAATAATATTTGTGAATTTATTTAGGTAAAATATATTTTTTTACCTCATTCAAAACACATCCATATCCATACAAGTAATTTTACTTAAATTAAATGAACATATTTACAATATAAAAGGACATTATAGAATATTTCTATTTTTAGAATATTTGCGTGTTCCTTATATTATGATTGTTATTAGCTATGTTAAAATAATGATAAATATAATTGTAACATATAAAAATTGATTAAGAAAATTCAAATTTACTACTTTAATTATGAAATTTATTAAATTTTTAAATAAATAAATTGCATAATTTTATTACATCATAGAGGAAATTAATTAAATATAGAAATTAGTGTAAAAATATGACTATAAGGAAATTGAAAATTTCGTAATTCCGTAGAATTTTTAATTAATTAAACATACAATTTCTAGGAAAATTTAATTAAAATTTACTGCTTTTACTTTTGATTGGTAAAAAATTGAGAAAATTTTATACCAAAATTAAATCCCTGAACAATTTTTGTTTTTCTGATGTGAATCACGAATGTTTACATTTTTAATTCTTTATTTTTAATTTACCTAAATTTCTAAAACAACATAAAAAGTGTATACATGATATTTAATTGCAAAGTTTTACTGCTTCACTGATATTTTTTTTGAATTTTACCAATTTCGTTATCATATATACTGACTGAACAATTGAAAAAAAGATCCAATTATTTTGAATGCTTCACATTTTTATTTATAAAATTCCATTGAAAATTTTAATCATATAATTTTTTTTTTAAATATTTATCATTGCCCAGCGATAACGAACACTACCCTTAAGAACTATAAGCTTCCGGGTGATGTCCTCCGGTATTTCTCTAATCAACACAAAAGATAATAACAATTATTATTTTCCACTTCTTTTTATGCAAAACACAAATTTTATCTACATACAAAAATGGATATTCTACCATCAGGTAGACGTATAAGGACTTTTTTTTTAAAAATAAATAAGGAAACTTTTGAAATACATATTAAAATTGTTCCCCAATGCCACAAGAACGAGAAAATGTAAAAAAGACTGGATATCTATATGTTTGTATGTTATCATTATGTTTTCTGCTTTAAAATGTATCTCTATTTTTCTTTTTCTGATCCTTGAACAATACATCCATTATTATTGTTATTTTATCCTTAAGTATTAGTTTTCATTTTGTATATAAAAAGGACACTTTTTTAAGTTTTTTTTTTGTAGATATTTTTTTTTGTTGTCGATTTACTCTATGTTTTTAGAATTCATGTCAATGTATTTATAAATATTTTATTTCTAGATAAAAAGGATCTCTTAAAGGTGCAATTATTTTTTATAAAACTTTTAGGTATACACAAAATGAATAAAATCATAAATACATAATGTGATTTATTAAATATTTTACAACTTTCTTAAAGACTTATTCCATCCCTTAATGGGGAATTTTAATATTTTATTGAGAGTTTCTAACATATTACAAATTTAAAAATATTATATATATAGGTATATCGTATATATGTATAGTTTGTTTTTAAGCAGGAAAGTGCTGCACAAAATCAAAGATTTTAATATAATAAATTCATTGAATGAAATTAATTAATTTGCTTTTTAGTTTCAATGAAACAAATTTAGTCAAACAAAAGTTCTCAGAAATATGCAATGTTCCTTGAAAGAAGGATACTATAGTATATTAAAATTAATTTGAAGCTATTTTTGATTACTATTTTTGAAGCTATTATTTAAAACTAGTTTTAGACCTCTCCCTAAACACCGGCGTATGGCGTAAAACGTCTGGGCGTATAAAAATTTTTAATTTGATTTTTGAAATTTAACAAAAAGAAACATCGATCAAAAATTTTTTAATGTATATAAATGTGGCATTTTATTTCGGGATACGTATCAGGGTATCGACGTATATAAGCGACCATACGCCGGTGTTATTGAGACAAACAATCAATTTTTAAAGCTGTCAAATTTTCCTATCGATGCTACTACGATTATATTTTTAATATTATAAAAATAATTTTTGTAATATCCTTCAATAATTTAATTTACATAAATTTATTTTGCTATATATATTTATATAAAAATTAAAATATACATTCTTGCTCTCCTTTTCTTATAAGATAAATGTTAAAGTATTATAACAAATATTATTTTTAAACTATAAATTTATCAAATTTTCTATTTAATTTCAGAATTAACTGAGCGGATATATAAGATATAAAAGAGAAAAAAAATATAAAATACGTCAAATATTATTATTATTATTTATTATATTATAAATAAAAATGGACTGGAGTTGGGCTATTGGTGGTATATCTGAAAGAGTACCAAGAACATCTGGTCCAGAATGTTCAAATTATATGACAAATAATCGACGTTTAATCGAAGGTGTTATTGTTACTATTTGTAGTTTAATTGCATTAAAATGGGCTGTACAACGAATGCAACCATTAAATTTATCATGTTATTTAAAATCACATCCTGAAGAACCGCCACAATTAGGTAGACGAATATTATTAATAATTATGACATTTATATTTGGATTAGAAATGGGTTTTAAATTTTCAACAAAATCTGTAATATTTGTATTAAATCCATGTCATATCACAACAATTATTCAAGTAAGTAATTTTACCAATATATTGAATATTTTTAATTTCTAGCAAAATTGAAAAATTTCAATGTTTTAATAATTAGTAATTAGTAATAGAGTATATATCTAATCCATCTTTCTTTTAAAATGAATTATTTTAATAATTTAAATTGTAATCATTTTATTTTAACACGAAATATTATTATCGAAATCATCGAAAATGATTATTTATTCAACATATTACAAAGCTTGAAAGAAAAAGTAGGAAATACAAGGACTATTTATTTCGAAACTTTTAAGAAGAAAATTCCATCAGAGAAAAATTTTATCCAATATAACATTTTGAATAATTTCAAGGATTAAATTTCCTATCATCATACCATCACACAATCAACTATTATACATATTTGAATACATAAACATAAAAAATGTTTAAAATATAAAAAAAAATACTTCGTTCTACTGTTGGGTTATTTCGTCCCCAATGAGCTGTTCCAATAATGTAAAATGTTCGATTGAGGAAGGATATTTATATTTTTTGTATTTATCCTGATAACTAAAATTGATGAAATTGCTTTCCTTTTTTTTGCATAAAATAAATACAGAAAAGTTTGTTCACAATTTTTCATTATAAATAAAATTTGAAAAAATTCTATAATTTATAATTATTATGCAGCTTAATCTAAAAGCATATCTCCAGGCGCTATAAAAAATTGAGTCTAAATTTTAAATATGTTTCGCTTGTGATTTTTTTTTGGATAAAAATTTATTATGACAACATTTTGAATTGGATGGATATTGATAGAAATATACCTAATTAGCACATTTATAGTAAATATTTTCTATAACATGAGAACATAATTAAAAATATTTATATTTGCATATTTTTTAAATGTTACATTTTTTATCCCATTTCTTTGGGGTTCGATTTATATTTATATTACAATTTTACATATTACTGATATACTTACATAGGTACATATATGATTATCATAAAAACCAAAATTAACGACACCATCAAAAAAATATTACAGAAAATTGGTAAAAATTAACTTTTAAATTATAAATTATTTATTATTCATCAACGATAGCATTTCTGTTATAATTAAATACTGTAATTAGTCTCCAGAAATAAGAAAATTATATTTCATTGTTATTTTTTTTTTAAATAAAAATCATAAATATTTAAAACTAATTTTTTTTCCCCCATTTTCTAGATTTATCTTTTATCTGCTAAACCTACCAAAACAACGACTGCTTTATTTAGAATACAAATGAATTATTTAAATGGACCTCTATTAGCATTTTTATTTCCTGAAACTGATTCACGTGTCCAAACATTAGAAACATTTACATATTGGATACAACATGGTCTTTTATTTATAATTCCTGTTTATTTAATAAGACACGGTGGTAAGTGAATTTGAAAATCACTTAAAAGTAACCTACTTTATTTATATTTCCACTTAAAATATTAAAAATGTGTAAATATTTTTTGAAAATATTATTTCGTTTCCAAGGTGCCTATAAAATGGAAGATGTTATGGATATTAATTGGAATGTTATTGGTGTAGCAATTATGTTACTATATCATTTTGTAATACTTAGCGTAATGGGAGTGGTAAATAATTAATTCTATTATATATACTTGTTTTTTATAAAATTTCAAATTGAAAATCATATAATACAATATATTTTTAGCTGGCTGGTGTCAATTTAAATCATATGTTATGTGCAGCAATGTCAGATCCATTCCAAGGACCACATTATCGTGTTGCTGCTATTATACATCAAACAATATTATGTCCATTTTTATGTAAATTAACTGGTATTATATTTACAGATAATAAACAAAATCAATTAGACATGAAAATTATATTAAATAATAGTGAAATAATTTATGATGAATTTAATAAACAAAAACGAATTAGTGATCAACAATTAATGACAACTAAAATTGATTAGTATTTAGTTAAAAATTATTGTTATTAGAATAAAAAAAAGAAAAGAAAACAAATTTTATGTAATTAAAAAATATAATTGCGTAAAATTTTTGAAAAAATTTAAATTTGTCTTATTTTAAATTTGTCTTTTGGTTTATAAGTGAGTTAAAAAAGAAATTATATTAATTTTAAATATTATTTATTAAGTAATATTATTTTAAGATTAATTGCAAAATATATAATTTATTTTAAAAATATATATATATATATAAAAACATTTTTTGGTAGATTTACAAAAAAAAATCCAAACAGTATATAAAAAAAAAATTCCATAAAAATATAAATTTAAAAATCTATTTATCTATAATTATAAATAAAACAAAAACAAAAAATAGATAATTTCCAAAGAATAATATTTAATTATGCATTAAATTTAATTTATAAATATCGCTTTTATTTCTAGGAATTAAAAATATAGGAACTTTTGCAAATTAATTAAAAATAATAATAATAAAAATAATAATTTGAAATTTTTCAATAAAATTATAGTAAGTATATAATAGTATATAACATTTAAAATTATATTTCATTTAATTATTTGAACATCGGAAATGTTATAGTAATTTAATGTTAGCCTTAATAATTTTTAATAATTATATTAAAAATTAAACTATTTTTAAATTCTACAAAATTAATTTTCTAAATTGTTTGGAATTCTGTCATTATAAGTAATTTTCTTTTAAAAAAAAAATATTTGGAAAATTTTAATATTATTAATTACTTTTCAATTTTGGTTAATCGGGTTAATATTAAGAATTAAGCTGTCGTTTACGTTGCTCTCATTCACTGTCGGTCTTTAACATACATGATAAAATACGTATAAGGAAAATACGTTAATTTCGAGAAATGAATAATTTAAAAAACAAAAATTTTATTAACCTTACAACGTTCTAGCAGACAGTAGAATATTATATTTTAAATTGCATAGTTTCAGGCGTTATAATATAAAATATAATTATAGTAATATTATTTTTTCTATATTTGAAATTTAAGTACATTATGTGAAGTATTTGATTATTTTTTCACTTTAAATTTTTCAAAATTTTATTAAAGTTGCAAATTCTTTTTAAGGATATTTTAAAAACGAATTTAAATTTATTTTAATAATTATTTTTCCTTCAAATCATTTTCTGATCATGATTTAAAAAGAGTATACCTAGTTTATTTACCAAATATTAAAATATTAATTTCATAAAAATCGAATATTACCCGTAAAAACTATGATGATAAGTGTCCTTATCAATACAGCGTCTTTTTTTTAGTAATACCATTGTATTACATACTTATATATGATAAGACGGGGTCAATTCAAAGAATATGATGAAAATAAAAAAAAAATACCAAAAAAATTAACATTATTTAAAAAATCGAATCAAATAAACAAAAAAAGTATACTTAAAAATATTAAAAATAATTCTAATTAATTTTTTTTTTTTTTCAATTTTATGTAAATATATTATTAAATTGAAATAAAGGCAAAATTGAAATCTTTTAGTAATTAATTCAATCCGAGCTCATTTTAGCATAGTTTCAATTAAGAAGACATTAAATTTTTTATCTACGCTTAATTTTTTTTATAAATTCTTTAAATAATTTTGGCAGAACAAAAAAGTAAAATTAAAAAAAAAAAATAGAAATGAACAATTTTTAAATAGTCAAATAATTAATTAAATAATTATATTAAATATTATAATAAACCAAACCTACCGTTTAAGACTTTTTTCTACATTTCAATTTGTTAATATATTTATAATAAATATATATATACAAATATATATATATATATATAATAAAAAAAAAATAATTAATTAAAAATATTATAATAATAATATAAAAAATATTCAGCTGTGGTTTAAAAAAAAATCAGAAATTAAAATTTATCTATTTAGAAATTATTGCTTATGTTCAATAAAAATGAATCAAATTTAAAAAGTTGATAGTTATATATTAACCTCTCGTTCAATTAAATTAAAATAATAAAAAAAAATAATTAAAGGAAAATTCTTAGATTTTTAATTATTTAAAAAAATAATTGAAAATTTTTACTTAATATATATTTAAATTACAAACACTATATTGTATTCAAAGTAAAAATAAACTTTTAAAAGGGAATAAATAGTAAATATAAATAATTTAAAAACTTAATAAATTAAAAAAAAAAATTGTTGAAAATATTAATTTATAAAAACTGGAAAAAAAAACTCATTTAAATTAAAAAAAAAAAGATTTAAGAAAATAAACAAATAAAAAGAGAAGAAAATCAAACAAAATTGTCATTTTTTATTTTAATAAATACTCCTAATATATATTTATTTTTCGGCCTGACAAAATATGTATCCAGCTTAAAAAATATGTTTCTATGGTAAATATTTATTTACCCTTTTTTCACGAGCCTTTTAGCAATACTTTTTTTCATGCATCTTTCGTGATTTTTACATATGTGACAAAATCATGAAAGGGGCCTGCAAAAAGAGCTCGTGAAAAAAGGGTCTGATAAATACTGATTATGATAAATAAGCTTGAAAATTATTACAGAGTAAGTATGGCCATCTTGCATTAGAAATAAATCAGAATATTTACAAGATAATTTAAATTATTACTACCTCTATTACATACTATTACCTAAAATTTAATTATATTTAACTTAAGTAAATCCAAAAAAATAATATATTCTATTTTAGACCAGTATATTAGCATATAGAAGAAACCCAGTAATTTTAAATATTTAGTGGTGGTTGCCTCTGTAAGTAACATAGTCGATTTCAAAATTATAGGCAGTTAATAAACCTAATTAATGATACATTTTTAAATTCAAGCATAAAACCTGGGACCACAGTCATTTTAATATGAAGTTAAGTTTAAGGAAAAGGTTCAAATATCAATATTTTGTGACAACAGTTTTAATTTAAATTTATATTATAGACAATTTATGGCAAAAACATTTTATTGTGAAGATTTGAAAAATTTATGATAATTATTATACGAATTAGTTAACATAGTTGTTTGCAGAATATTCACTAAATTAAATAGATGATATTTAATTTTACAAGCTAAATGCCATCTAAGTCAAATTTTTTCTCTGAAATTCTGCAACATTGAAAATTCCTATGAAGTCTTGGTATAAAATGTCAGTCAAATTTCTGTGCGGATGGTTGGGTTTCTCCTGCTGAAACTAGAATAAAGTCTTAATTTTGTGACTATATAATCGTATACAAAACTTTAATTAATTCTTGAAATCTAAAAAAGGAAATTGGAAGAAAAAATAAACGAATTTAAATATTTTTGCTAAATTATTATTTGTTTGTTTTTTATTATTTTAAATTTTTTGTGTTTGTTTGTTGTTTTTTTTTATATATATTTATTTATTTATATAATTCTTACAAATATTAATTAAAAATATTTTTTTTTTTTGTATTTATTTTTGTTTTTATAATTTTCTTTACAATATCTTCTCTTGTTTTTTGTTTTGTTATCCCTCATATTTTCTTAGCTTCATTACCATTTTGGTTTTTGTCAGTAAACTAAGAAATTTTCAATATTCTCTCTATATATATTTATATAATATTTTTCTTCTTTATTTCTTCATCTTAAATTAAAAAATAAAAATTATTTTCGATTTTTTTTTTCTCTATTTATTTGTTGTCTTATATTTTAATATATAATTAATTTGTTTTTAAAATAATTAATTACATTATTTTTGTAATTTTATGTTTATACCGTATAATAAATTTTATTTTATTTATTTTTTTAATTTTACAATTATAATAACAATAAAAAATAAACAAAAATTAAAATATTAAATGTTAAAAATATTTAATTATTATTTTTATTTCTTTCATTGTAATTATTTATTTTTATATATTTTCTACACAAGAAAAAGAAAAAATCAAATTGATCCGATAATTTTGGTTTCATGACGTGTCCACAAAAACAGAAATTATAAAAGGTACTACTACAATTATGCTTAAAGAATATTATTTATATTTTAATTAATTGTAATTTATTTTTTTTTTTTTCTGTTATAAAAATTTTTTTTACTAGCTTTTGCTTTTTTTTTATTTTTGCGATTAATTTTTATTTAAAAATTTTTTTTGTATATTTAAAATTGTGAAATGATATCGTAAATTTTGTTTAAAAATCTTCAAAATAATATCGTAAATATCGTATAAGTGTTCTGATTTGTTGAAATGTTGAAAACAATTTAAATGATTACCATAAAAATAATGATTGTAGCTATATATTCAACTATTTAAAGGAACTATGTGACATAAATTATTTGATTTAATTTGAAATTAATTAAATACCAGATATGAATTTGTTCTCAAATTAATTGTCAGAACTACTAAATTTCGAACATTTAAATTCTACTTACAAATGCTCAATTGTTTTTTTCCTATTTAGATGAGAATAATATTAAAATATTGTTTTCGTTGTATAAATGTAAAATATATGTTTAAATATATTTTTAATTGATTTTGGTGTGAAAAATGGTGGCAATTTTACATTTATATAAACTAAAAAAATAACTACAACAAATTTAAATATATTTTTTTTTTGAAAAAGTTCATTGGTGTTTTTGTAAATTAACAGTGAATATTCAAATATACCGATATTTTTTGATTGAATTAAAATTTTAAGTTATTAAATTTATTTTTGTCCAAATAAAAATAATTTTTATGTTATTAACCACATTAAAAGAGATTTAATTACTGGTGATAAGAATATGAAATATTTCAAATATAATTTATTGGACTTGTAATATTTCAAATTTTTATATACTCTGTAAGCGTTTATATTTCAAAACTCTTTTCTATTTCCCAAGTTCAATAAGAATTAATTGCAATTGATATTAATTTTTACTTTCTCTTACAAAATGTTTTATTTGTACATAACTATAATTTATGATTTATCCAAACATTCACAAAATAAAATTCACACGGAAAAATTAAATTATTGAAAAAATTATAGTTTTTAATTGATACCAAATGAACGATCAACTTATCTTAGACTTAGATAGACTAATAAAATCTGTTAAGAAAAAAAAAGAATGTATGAAAAAAGAAATTGAAATTTTAAATATCGTAAAAAAATATTTTCAATATTTTAATTAAAATGATAAAAAAAATAAAATTAATATTCTTTAATAACAAAAAACCAAAAAATATATTTTTAATTACCAAATTATATATTTTTTTATAATTATTTATAATTAAGACTCTTTTATTTTTTATTACAAATTTAATTTAACTTTTTTTTAAAAACTAAAACATTAAAAAAAAAAATATACTTAAAAAAAAGTAAGAACTTAAAAATCAAACTTAGAATTAATTACTAAATTAAAATAGAAATGAAACAAAAAAATTAAAAAAAATATTTACAACAAATATTCCAAAATTATTTCCTTGTCTTAAGAGAAAATTTTATATATTTGAAAAAATTAGTTCGTTTTTGTTTTATTTACTTTTTTAAGCGTTTTTCGCTTATAAAAAATATTTTTACTTATTTCATTTAATTTTGTTAATTGATTTTTGTTTTTTGATTTTGTATAATGATAATTTTTTTTATGTTTTATAAAAGTTTTGTATTTTGTTGTTAATTTTTTCAGTGTTTTTTTTTTTTTGTGTGTAGTTCATATTTTCATTGCATCTAAATTTTCTTTGTTATTTCAAAATGATAAAAAAAAAATTATAATCAAATTTTTTATATAAAATTATTTAAAAAAAATCTTAATGTTGATTCAATCAACATCACTTGATTCAGAAATAAGATCTTCTTCATCCAATATTATTTCAACTGGTTCAGATGATTGATCTATTGTTCGTGTATCCACTTGTGTATTATCAATCACATTAAAATATGATGACAATTCATCTTCAACATCGTCTTGGCCACGGCCATAAGCTAAACGATTTGAAAAAAAAAAAATTGAATATCTTAATATAAAAAAAATTGGATTTCGAAATTTTGAAAAATTTACCGTCAATATATTTTTCAAAATTTTTGGGTACCATAGTTTTAGCCTTTTCAATGTCCTCATAACAACATTCACCTTTATCCAAACCTTCAAATAAAAAAATCAATAAAATTATTTATTTACAAAATTTAAATTATTATTTTATTTTTTTACCATATAATAAACCCATTCGTTTCAGAACTTCAACATCATCATGTATTTCAAATTTATCATTAAATTTAAAATAATATTCTGACCTATAAATAATTTTGATTTGTTAATTTTTTTTTGTGAAATGTTGTAGAGAAATTTAACAAAACTTACTTATCTGTTGAAACACTACAATTAACTTTTGTTTGCTTGTGCGTATTTACAATAATAAATGGCAATTGTATTGATGAATTTTGTGTTGGTATTATACCTTGTTTTTCAGCATCTTTATTACGTTCAACTAAACTTTTAAATGATACTTGTTGTAATAATAATTCACGTAATTGTTGTCGTTTTTGTTCAATACGTTCACGACGTTTTTGATTTTCTAGCTCCAATGTAGAACATTCCTTAAAGAATCAAAATTAGTAAAATTATACAATATTAATTATATAAAATATATTTTATTTAAATTAGGAGTATAATATTTTTATAATCTAACCTGCATTGAATTTGATGGTAAACCAATCCAACGTATTTCTTTTTTATCTTTTGATATAATATTCATCGCCATTAAAACATTTAAGGCATCATAAACACGACGACGAATATTTTTTTGATCGCAATTAGCTGAATCATATGTTGTTTGATTTTGTACCTCTTCACTAACCAATTCATCGGCAACTTCATTATATGTTGTTTTAACTTTATCTCTTACTTTTTCACATACTTTCATTGAAAAATGCCGTAAACCTTTACCAACTTTATCTGGTTTACGACGTCTTGATATTGAACTTTGTACTGTGCTCCTACAAAATGAAAATATTATTTAATTAAACAATTTATTATAACATTATTAAAATTTTAAAATGATTAAATAAAAAATCTAGAGAAATATATTGAGCCACAATTAATCGCACGGAATTAATATAATAACAATTTAAATTCGTTTCTAAAGTAAAACATGTTTGAATTATCAAATAATATTAAAGTAAATTTTATTAATCGTTTTCATAATCAGTTAAAAGGTAATTAATTAGTCCTTTCGGAATTGGATAATAACTAGAAGTACACGACTGCTAGAAGTACACGACTGCATCTCATGCTACCATACCAGAGCACGAATATTCCATTTTTATTAAATTAATATCTATTCGATATTTTATATTTTTCATTGAACTTTTCGAAAAATTACAATTTTAATTTTCTATTCGTGTAATGTTTAAAAACAATTATGCCAAAAATTAAATTATTGAATGGGAATCAATCAGTTGATTAAAAATACGTTTATAAAAAAATATAAGCACTTACGGTTTAGATTTGCTTGTTTGCGATTGACTACTATTAGTGTTTACTATAAATTTATGTACTTTTCCTTCGTTTGATTTCATTGTCTTTAAAAATAATAATAATAATAATATTGATTTAATCAATTTTCAATTAACTTTTCAATATAATTTTTATAATACCATATTTGGATTTGTATATTTAATCGTACGACCTGAACTTGTTGTATGTGGCACAACCGTAGTATATGATGAATCTATAATTTAAAAAAAAATTATTAAAAAATAAATTCAATAAATTTTTTTTAATTAATTTTAACATACGTTGTTGTATATTATAACTAGTTCCCATTCTTACAAAACCACTGGACGAATCCTAAAATTTATTTTCAAGAATATAACATTAAATAATTTATAATTAAAAAATATTGTATATATATATTTAAATACCCCATGTTGATTATAAACTCCAGAATCTGAATGCTGACCATAAATATGATTTGGAGACATTGATGGTTCTTCTTTGATATCGGCGTGTTGTATAATTTGAATCATTTTGCCTGAAATTAATAGAAAATATTATAAATGGATTAAATTTAAATGATAAATAATTATTAAGGGTAAATACATAATTTACGATAGTCTCAGTAAATTTGACAAAAAAATTCAATATAAACATTGAATTTCTCAGAATATTTATCATTATGATTTAATAAAAATTATTTATTAAATAATAAATGATAAATAATATTGATAAATAAATAATTAAAATAATTAACAAATAAATACATTTCATTTAGTGGCTACAATTATTAATGGAGGTAAGAGACAAGTACTATCATTATAGTACACAATCAGTGATCCTACTTATGAATAAAACATATTGTATGACACCAATCAATATTTCTATCCATCTTTTTTGCTATTTCTTTCAATTATCTTAAATCAGTTAAAAGATAGCTCAAAGTATTCCGAAATTAAATATATATTTTAAATTAACAAACTCCTAACATTTTCTGAGATATAAAACTCATATGGCCAAAGTTATATTTCCAAGGACCCTAAATTATTAGAAATAAAAACTATATCAAATTCTAATCAATCAAATACAATGTATAAATATTAAGTAAATAATTATAAAAATCTCATCCACCTCCCAACAACAAAATTAATATATAATAAATGACAAATAATTTGAAATTATAAAAAAGGATTTATTATCACAACTAAACAAAAATTAAATTAATCTTTTTTTTACATATATTCAAGTAGGTACTTCACAAAAATTCTATCATTAAGTATATATCTAACATATGTACAGAATTCAAAAAAAGTTTTTCATTAATTTTTCCCATAATTTTTCTATTCAAATTTGCAAATTAATTAAATTTGATGGGTCATTGTATTTCCTCAGCTTATCAAATTCTCATTGTTATCAATGATATATTGACACATAAAAAAAAAAAATTAGCAACTTTGAAAGTTTATAAAAACCCCACCCCTCAGAGTATATAAAAACAAATTCAAGACCAAATAAATTTTTTAGTAGATTTGGAACTTTTGCTTTGATAGCATATATTTAGGAGCGTACAAATTGGACATAAAGCCATAATTTTTTTTTTAAACCTAAAAAATGTATCCAATTTCATTACCATTAAATTTTAAAATATCAAATTCAATAGAAGGATATTATGATTATCAATTAAGAACAATAACAAAAAATCAACGTTTCATATTATTGTGTATTGTGTTTATAATATTAATAATATCGGTTTTAACAAATATAGCAACAATAATTGTGGTTTTTAAAAGGTTTTTTTTGTAAAAATTAAAAATTAATTTTTTATGATATAAAAAATAAATTATATTTATAGGAAAATTCGACCATTTTTTCGAGCTTGTTTACTATCATTAGCATTTAGTGATTTATTGACATCTACATTTCAATCATCAACATATTTAACACAATTTTCAACTGAATTTATACAAATATGGGTAGTACAACAAAAATTAAATTTTAATTTAATATCAATACTTGATAATACTTTATGTGTTTTTTTATCCTCATCTATATAGCATTTAGGTGAAATTTTTTGTCGTTTAATTCCATTTATAACAACTACAACAATTCTTGTAAATAGTTTAACATTACTTTGTATTGCAATTGATCGATTTATGGCTATTAAAAATTATATATGTGGATCATGGGAACCAAAACGTATTTTATGTACAACATTAATAATATTAATTTGGGGTTTATCAGCTGGTATTGCTAGTCCAATGATATCATCATATTTTATACATAATTTATATATTGGTTTTACAAAACCAGAAAATCGTACAAATATAATTAAACTTATACCAGTACAAATGTGCGCTTCTGATAAGGTAAGTGTAAAAGGTTTATGTTGTAATTAATTTGTTGCTTGTCAGAAAATTTAATTATAATTATTTATGTTTAAAATATGTTTTAATGAGTATAGTTAATTATATAATTTATTTATTTTTTTGCTTAAATTAATATTTCCAAGTTATTATAATTAAGGAAAAGTTTTCATAAAAAACAAATGAATTATATTTTTCATGAAAATTAAATAACAATTAAATAATATATATGTAATATGCATAAATAAAATATATAGTAGTGATAATACTGTAGAATTAGAAATATATAAGAAGTATAAGTATATCGAGAAAATTCGAAATTATGCAAATATTTAAATAAATTGAAGTCATTGTGTATTTGAGCTTAAAAACTATAAAGAAAACTTTATAATTTTTAAGGAAATCAAAGGATAGAATAAAAATTTTAAAAAAATTTTTAGTGGGCTTTTTCGCCACTTTAAAAACAAAAATTTCCCCACAATTTGACGAATTAATTTACAAATACTTTATATATATATTAAAACGAAAGAGATCAAAATTGAATATGCGAATGTCAAGCCGCTATTGTTCACAGTTTGAGGGCAGTTTTTATATTCTGTTTTATATAACATTTAATAATTTTTTAAATTACTTTCCGGAAACATTAAAACAGCACATTGAATTGTTAAAAATTAAGAAAAAAATTACAAATGGTTAGGAGTTTGTGTTTAAAAAAAATTGCATATTTTTAGGAATTTAAATATGATATTTGCATACTTTAAGGACGCAATATTGATTTTTTTTATTGCAAAATGAGATATGAATTCATTTTACTTTGATAAGAAAAACTAACATTTACAATAAATTTTTTTGTTATCTTATCTTTTTGGAAAAGTTATTTATATTTTTATTATTTATATGCATTTATGCTTTAATTATGTGTATATGTCATATTTAATTTCAATTTAATTGAAATTTTATCCTCTCTACTACACTACAAGATAATCATAGAAAAAAAAATATTATAATATTAGTATTTATTGATTTTTTATTATTAATATGTATTAAGTAAATTTTTTTTTCTATCCCACCTAAACTACAAATTTATATCAACATTACACTATATATACTACAATACATCCAAGAACAATAATGCTTATTATTATGTGCTAGTATTTTCAATTGTATTTGCACCAATAACAATTGTTTTCATTTGGTTGAATACTGTAATTGCTGGTGATATTTGGAATAGAAGAAAACCAAATCATCAACAAAAACAACAACAACAACAACAATCAAATAATAATAAAAATCAAAAAAATAATATAACATCATGTAAATGTACAATTAAGGATAGTTGTAATTGTTGTCCAACAATATCACAACAAATATCAACAACACCATCACCACCACTAACAATTAATAATGATAAATCAAAAAATATATTAAATAATCAAAATTCAAAAATATCACAAATTACATCATCATCATCATCATCATTATCAGCTTCAACTAAAATTATCAATAGTAGTAATAATACTATAACAATGGGAGGAACAACAGTAACAACAATTAAAAATTGTGGTAAAACAAGACGTGAATCAAGACATTTAAGAATGTTTTGTATTGTATTAATTTTAATGGCATTATTTTTATGTTTACGGTTACCAACATGGATTTATTTAATATTGCGTTTATATGGTAAATATAATAAACCAAATCATTGGATATTACATTATTCATTTGGTATATTATCATTATTTAATTGTATGTTAAATCCATTATTTTATACATTTTTAACAGAAACATTACAATGTAGTATTAATGCAACAAATAAAATTAAAAATTGTTTTAATTTTAAACGTTTTTATATTAAAAAAACAATTATCAATAATAATAATAATAATAATAATGAAAATTTACATAAAAAATGTTCTTGTAAAAATAATGAAAATAATTCTTGTTATTGTCAGAATGTTGTTTGTAGTGAAATATATAAAAAAATATCGAAATAAAAATCAATAAAAGACAATAAATTCATATATTTATTTAAAGGACATACATATATACATATAATTGAAAATAAATTGTCAAACATAAATTTGTATTTGTATTTATTTGATAATAATATTAGTTGATTAATTATTTAAATTATGGTTTTAATGTTAATAAATTGCTGGCAAGAGAAAAGTCATAACAAATATTTAATTATTTTAATAATTTAATATGTAATATGTCCACTTCAACTTTATTATGTAGGAATTTCCAATGTTGTAATGAAAAAACAAAAAGGACGAAGCTATATAAAAGAAGAATATTAATTGTCACCATTTTTTTTATACCATTCCACGTAGACATCGCAATTTTATAAGAACATTCGTAATGTTAAATGTTAAATTCACTCAGTGTAGTCTGTGAATCTCTCATACAACAGGGATATTTAATGTATGTGCTCGTCGCGAGGACCCTATTCTAAATTACATTTGGGAAAGCAAGAGAATACCTTATTTATCTCATTGGGGATAGTAAAATGGGCATAAGTTGGAGCCCGAACAACTCAGGGAATATTTCCTCTCAATCTATACATCCAAAATTATTTACGAGCACGATATTTTATGACACTAAAATTACTGATCAATTACCAAACATTTAAAATTCTCGACAAATCTTTTATTTTGGAATAATTTTCTGTTACTTAATATTTTAACAGAAAAAACTGGTGAATTTCATTATATACAATTTAATATAAAAGTTAAATATTTATAATCAATTTATTAAAAAATGTCACATCAAAAAATTAATATGCAAATATACTTAAGTACATATATTTAAGTACATGAGGGATATGAGGGCAATGAGATGGCAGACGAATTGGCAAAGGAAGGAGCGGGCTCATTATTTGAGGGTCCAAAACCATTCTGTTGGGTGCCAAAATGTCATCTAAAAGGGAAAATAAAAGAGGCAACCAGATGCGCTCAATTTTCTTCGTGGAACGGCAAAATCAGAATGAGGCACTCCAAACTATTCATGAATGAGCCATCGAGGAAATGGACAAATGAGCTGCTGCAGTTTAGCAGGAAAAAGGTCAAGGTACTAACTGGCTTCCTAACAGGACACTATGGGCTCAGGAAACATCTACACACTATGAGGCTATCACAAGAACGAGTATGTAGATACTGCCAAGACGAGGATGAAACGGCTGAACACCTGCTATGCGAATGCATGGCCCTTACCAATAAGCGGCTAAAGTATCTGCATGGACATATCATTACTCCATTCGACACATGGAATCTATCACTATCAAACCTGTACAACTTTATAAGTAGCACAGGTCTGATAGTTGAGTAACTATGAGGGAAGTTACAATAAGCCTTATGGCTGCAGTGACATCCCTGTATTTAAACGTTAACCTTAAACTTTAACATATATGTATATAATTTAAATTCAAACTGATAACTTTTTAAAGATTGGTCTAAGTTTATATTTTGTTCAAAGACAAATTTCTTTATTAAGTACTATATATGTAATTAATTTCATCTTTCTACTAAAAGCTGCAATTATACAAATTAAATTTACTAAGAAAATTTATTTAAGTAAGTAATAGCAAATTTTAGAATAATAAACTTTTCTTTGAATAAGTATTAAATTTTTTTGATAAATTTATAATATAATTTCATTATAACTTAATAATATGGTGTAGGATTTGACTTTTATATAACAAAAATATAATTTCGTACAAAATTTCTTTTATATCTCCCTATTTTTTATTAGCTTTTTAACTTTACAAAAAAAAAAAGAAGTTTACTTAAGCTATATTATGATATCCATTTTTTTATATTTAGATTAAATAATGGTTCGTTAAGGCGAATTATTTAACTTCTTTTTAATAAAAAATATCAATGATTTGTCATTGTCATGGAAATTGTGACAGGAAGATATCTAGGAATTTATAGAAGATCCAAAAGATTCAAAATTTTATATCGTCAACGGTATAAGGTATTAAGTGAAGCCTGATTATGATGGTTCCAAATTCGAGATTTATTAAAGCACAGATTATCAACCAATCAAAAAAATTGATAGTGCAATAAAAATATATGAATGTGTCTAAAAATGTCACAGATCACGATAGTTGTCAGTCACAAACGTGGAATGTAAATCAGCTTTATAGTCGGAAATGATTTTATTATCTTGAAATATTTAATATTTAAATATCATAAGTAATCTGCCTTTGAAATATAATTTTGGGATAGTATATTTAGTCAAACGCAAGAAAAATTTCAATGAAAAAACTCTTTATACTATATTTGTTTATATAACCTCAATAATAATAAATTTATACCAAATACCTATTAATAAAATTTAAAAAATTATAATTCTATTTTGTTTAAATAAAATACTATTTTAGATGCCTAGTTTTTATTTTTATTTTTTATTATTTAATTCCAAATAAACTTCCGTGTTGGTCTTTAAAATTGTTCTTTTTTTTTATCAAAATAATTTTACGCGCTGTTGAATAGCTTAATTTAATTGGAAAATTATGTAATTTTGTTTCACATAATTTTCTTAGTTATATATATTCTTTAATACATATATAATTTTTTCTTGATTGAGAATAGTATGTTAAAGGTAGACTCTTCCGAGTGCTTTAGGCTTTTTTTACTAACTGAAAGATTTTTTCATGATTTAGCACTTTTTCTTCTTTTTCGTATACATAAATTTAATGAAAACTGAAGAAAAATTGAGATATAAATATGTATACCTAACTATTTATACAATTTAAGTAGCTTTTATTCGAAGAGTAAAATTTTTGTTTATTTTGATTTGAAATTGTAAACAATTTAACCACCACACTAAGGTCATTTTCTTGAAAACATAAACATTTGGTTATTTTTTACACATATTAGTTTTACTTCAATATTATTTATGAGTACAATTTTATTGTCACTAATTTAAGTATTGATTAAAAAAAATGGTATTTCAAATATATTGAAACTCGTCTTTAAGTTATTAAGTATTCAATATTATTCAAGGATTACTTCTCAATTAGATTGTCACTTAAAGTCTTTAAGGTATTTAGTAGTTAGTAATCGTATTTATTGGCAAAACAATTGGAAAATTTCAAAGAGAATTTTACATTATTTGAAAACTTTTCTTACAGATTTAAATACAAGGTTCTCAAAGATTTAGAGGCAAAATTTTCAAGTTTCCTTGATGTTCTTAATGGTTATTGCATAAAAATATAATTTTAAAAATCAATATTTAAAAAACCCATAAAAACTTTAATTATTACATTAATTAAATTATATCACGTAAAATTATTCCAGTTTAAATAATATACATATATACATATTATTTCCAGTTGTGTTTTAACAGGAAGTTTAGTCACGATATTTTTTTTACCTAAAACAAAAAGATTTTCTTTCGTGTTTGTAACAACGATGCGTTTTATTCAACGAAATATGAAAAATAGTGTACAAAATTATTTGACCCAGAAAATAATAAAAAGCAATTATTGCTGATAAGAAAATTACATTTTTTAAATTGTTTATTTTTTTTTTGTATTAAATTTAGTATTTTTTTTAAATGTTAAATTAAGTTAAAAAAAATTTTAATTACTTATTTTTGTCGAAAAAATATATGTAAAATAAAATTCTCTTTTTCTCTATCAATAATCTATAAATTCAAATTATTATTTTTTGTGGCTTCCAATGATATTTTTTATGCTTCAATATGAAATGTTGTTGACAAATTCATTTTTGTATCAAGTGTTACGCAAAAAAAAAAAAAATTATATTCGTATTAAGAGATAATTCAATGACAAATATTGATAAAAAAAATAAACTTATTTTTAACTTTATTGGAAAAAGAGAAAATTTCAAGAATAATAATAATGATAAATTAGACTAATACTACTTTTATTTGGAGTGGGAGAGGCAAAATATTCATAATTTTCATGAAAATAAGGATGATGTATGTATAAAAAGTTGAAAATTGTCTCGAAATACATAAATTTTACCGAAAGAATTGGATATAATTTAAGATTTATGAACACAATTCATCAATTATATAGAAGAGATTAAAAATAAGTACGAAAGTATTGGATACGCGAGTCTGCACTCCGACCTATGGAGACCTATAGGACTGTAATATGGTTTTGGGAGCCATATTGGCTAGTTCATCTGTAGTAAAGAATTCCTTTTCCCATATGATTTAGCCTTCCCCTTGCAACTGACTTTTAATTAAAAAAACATCTTGTTTAGATGAAAAATATTATTAACATAAAATACAGAATTTTCCTTAACACAAAAAATTAAAATATGAATTAAATCCAGTAATTTATCCATAGGCGAAACATAAATTAACATAATTTACATAAAATTTAATATATTTATCATGTCCTATTTAGATTTAATCTTAATATGAATATTTATCCATTTATACATGGTCACATATTCGCTTTCCATTGATAAATTGGCATTTTCTTTCATTTTATAATAATATAACTTGGAATGGCGTCTAATCTAAGAGACCATTTCCATATTGCGCAAATATGATTTCTTCTCTTCAAATTCACATAATTAAATATCTACTATATATATTACCTATTTATATAAACAGCTTTAATATTAAAATATTACTTCAACAATAATTTAATTGTATATATATAAGTATATATTTAGAATGGAAATACTAGATTTTTTTTAAAAAACAACAAGTTTTTGGCGCTAAAATTTTAATACACAATCGCTGGTAAAAATATTTACAATAATGAATAATGAACTTTCATTAATAGTAAAATCCTAAAGTAAATAATTAGGTACTAAAAATCAATCTTCAATCAAGCAAAAACAAATTTATCAAAGAAATAAATATAAAAATAACAAAAATTCACATTTTACTGATAGTAACCCAAAAGTGTTAATTTCGAAATATACAATAGCTAATTTCGAATAAGTAATAAGTATATTAAAAATTGAAAAATTGAAGATAAAATTGGAACGAAATTTGACAACTACATAATGTAATAAAATGCAAAAATGCAGAACACATTGTGTTATCTTCTTCAAATTGCAACGATTTTGATTCAAACAAATAATTTCTGCATTTTATTACATTTATGTAGTTGTCAAATTTCGATCGAATTTTATAAATTTTGGCAATTAATTATTATTTATAGTATTAAATTTGATTATGTACATTATAGATATGTATAGTACTAGGTATATTAAATTTTCAATAATTTGAAGAAAAAATCAAAATAAACTAGACTTCAATCTATCATAAATTTTATGTTTAGTTGATTTTACTAAAAAAAACAGCTTTTTTAAATAAATATAAAAAAATTTCAAAAATTTATTCATTTCGAAAAATAACACAACCAAAAAACAACACAAAAATAAATTAATTGCTTCAAATACATTTTTTTTAATCTAATGAATAAAAAATTTCAATTATAAATATATATACAACACAAAATTGCGTCGCAACTTTTATTATTTTAACTAAATAAAAAAAACAACAATAATTTTTATGTTCAGGAAGAAAATTTTTGTTATACCAAAAATTGAAATCTTTTTTTTTTGTAGCTATACAAAAAAAAAACCAAGAAAAATGAAAGTGTTTATTTTTTATTAAGATTAAACAGAAAGAAATATAAAATTTAAAACTATAATTTTTGTTATTTTTGCAATTGAAGAAACTAGTGTAAGGAGAATTTATTATACCCTCCTCATAGTTTTTTTATATTTAAAATAAATCCAAATCATATTTCATATTATTTTTGGCTCCATAGAGCGATTGTTATCCTAATAGATATACATATCGCTTATATATAGTTTGTTTTTACTCTGAAATCTTATTGCATCAATTCCGAATCAAAGGTTCTGTACTGCTGTGGAAATCAGAAAATTTTACTCTACAATCAGGATCGAATTGGACTTAATAATTAAATTTGTTGTATACCAATCTGGTTGGTTGTTTAGAAAGAAATTTTTAAATTCGAATAACAAAATTTAATAATTTCAACAAAATAAAAAAACTTTGGCTAAACTTTATTTCTGATAATAAATTAATAATAATAAAAAAATCCCCCATTAATAAAAAAGTAAAATGCATTTTGGCGCGCTTCTATGCATTAAAATTCCATTTACCCCCCACACTCATAAAAAATTTATTGGAAATCTTCAACTTTTGTGGTTAGAATTCATTGTATATACCCTCTATGGCCTATTGAATCATTGAATGAAGAAGTCACATTACAACAATTTCGTCTTTGATTTGAATTGATTAATAATTTTTTTTAGCCAACAAATTTTCTTAATTGAAAATAATTTTTTTTATTTATTATATACTATATAAAAACAAAAATGTCTTTCTTTTTGGATTGCTGGTGGTAGTACGCCCAAATTAGGCATGCAAAAATTAAAATTAAATCCCCCGTTCTCTGACATTTTTTAGAAAAAAAAAATATATAAAAATTATTGAATAAAATATAAAATAAAAAAAAATGCGTATGTGTTGTTTAAAATAAAAACCAGCTAATCAAATTGGGAAGGCTTGGCATGGTTTAACAAAAAAAAATATCTATAAAATATAAAATTTTTCTTTCCACACATTTCTTTTTTTTAAATGCCAAAACAAATGAATTAACTTTTTTTTTAGATTTTGTTATAAAATCAATTTCAATATTTTATTGAAATAAATATTTTTTTAGAAAAAAACTCAATTCATTGGATGAAATATAAAAAAAAAAAATTTCGAAGGTTAGAAAATATACTTTTAATTCCCAACCATAAAAAACACCTTTTTTCCGATGCAAATAAATCCTGTTTCTGTAAATTGTATAATTCTATTTCCAAACTATCCACAAAATATCAAGTTTTTCCAATAAGAATTCTTTACTTTAATTTTTATAGTAGAAATTATTCCTTACCATTTTCATCTTGATAGTAATCATAATCATGAATTTCACTTCCCGAATGCGCCATAATTTTGTCGGATATTATATTTTTTTTCTTTTAACTATATATAAAAAAATTTTTTTTCTTTTATTTTAAAATTTTTTTATATTAAATATAAAAGAATTTATCACCTAACTAAATTTTAATGTTAAATTTTTTATAATTCTTTTTTTATATATATATATTTTTGAATCCTATTTGGGGGGTAATTCATATAAAAAATAATAATAATAAAATAAAAAAAAAATCCGCGTTGGAATAAAAAAAAATTATATTCTACTGACAAAACACACCACCGCGACAGTCAAAATGGCGATTAATTTTTTGGTTTAAAAAGCATTTTTTTCAAATTAAAATAAACTTTATTAAAAGTTTATAGAATTTTATTCAAATAACATTATTAATAAGTAAAAATTATAAATTTTCGTTTTAAATAATTTTTATAATTATTTATTAAAATTTTATATAAGTTTATATTGGATTCACTGGCTGCATTTAATGCAAAAAAACTCGCGCCTTTTGTCAAAAAAAAAGTCAAAAAAAAAATATAGTTTACAGAAACAGCTGTTCTATTTTAGAAAAAATTTATAAGGTTTTTTTTCGTAATTCAAAAGCACATTTATAAGGTTTTTTGTATTTGTATTTATTTTTTTTTTATTTACCAGCGCCAATTTAGTGGGTAAAATGTTATTTTTCCGTATGGTATCCCAATAAGCTTATTTGCTTAGTTTTATTTACAAAATAGAAATTTTGTATGGGAAAATGTTATTTTATCCCAGTACACTAAAGAAAATTGAAATAAATAAATGTAGGAAAATGTTATGTTATCCCAGTTCGCTAAAGAAAATCGAAATGTAGAAATAAATAATGTTCAGAAGTTTGGAAATTTGTACTAGAATTTATTACGCATTAGTATAAATTACGTTTCATATAAATTTTCCAACTCAAATTATACCAATTTCGAATTTAACGATTGATTTTTAGTCGGGATTTTTCAAGCACAGTTGACTTTTTCGAGCACAGTTGCGTATTTCCGTAGCATTTTCAAGATTTTTGATTTATTAGTTGAAAATCTGTTTCTGAACTCACACAGGTCTGGACTTAAAAAACGCTCGGTTTCGGACAAATTATCTTTTTTAAGATTGCACATATCAATAGAAACTTTTCAGCTGATGAGACAAAAATTTTCAATCAATAACAAAACTTTGTAGATACTTCTATTCTAGATATACCTGCCACGTCGGGCTAATAAGCCCTGCGGTATTTAAAAATAATATTTTTGGCGATACTTATTATTTATTTGGTCAAAATGACGATAACAAGAATTTTATTAATAATAATAATAAGAATATAATAAAAGAAAAGTTCAGAAATTAGAATTTCAAAAGAATGTAAAGGAATTAAATTAAAAATAGCAGTTAAGAATTATAATACACAATATTTTTTTCAAATTTTTCAGATTTATTATAGTGTGTGGCTAACTTTGTGCTTGATTTTCTGTTGTGGTTAAACTATTAGCAGATTATCATATCTCAATAATTTTGTTAAACTATTTTTTTTAATTATTTACATATTTTTACACCCTGCAAAATTGTAACATTTTTTTAATTGAAAAATCTGACTGCAGTCATGATTCTTATTTCACTATAGTCAGATTAATCTGATTTCAGATTTTAATCTACAGATTTAAATAAGAAACGCATCGTTAATAATCAATTTACGCACAAATTTATTATAACAAATATATAAAACTTATTTTAACTATATTCTACGATAATATGTTACGAATTACGGAACTATATTTAATTTATTTTGAGTATTTCCGTGCATGGGCTACGAATCATTTTGGGTATTTGCGTGATTTGGCTATAAATTTTTAAAATCTTTTACATAAATTTATGATTTTTTTGTTGATTTCTGTTGATTTTATAACATTTCCAGTTCAGTTATAAATTCAATAATGCATTTCATTTTTATTCATTTAAATTATCAGAAACCAATCACAAATTAAAAGAAAAATTTGGAATGAAACAACTTCAATTAAACTATTGTAAAATTAAAGAAAATTTAATTATTTAACTATAGACAATATATAACCAAGAGGAAAAAAAATCAAATGTAATGAAGGAAAAATTCTGATAACCAAAGAAAATATTTCAAATTCAGATATTCATATATTTGCTATATGGGGTTTTTTGAGGTTGCCAAAAATGACATTTCTTATTATGTCTGACAAGTGACAAGCAGCAAATTTATATACAACTTGGTGGAAATATTTTTTTAAAATTTTAATTTAATAAAAATGTTTTTAATTAATTAACCGAAAGTAGATAAAAATTTCTCAACAATTAAGATTGTTAATACGTTTAAATAAAATACGTTTCAAAAATTTCTTTTCGTTAATTATTTTCTTATAGGAATAAGAATTTTAAATAGTAACAATTATAATGGAATTATTTATTTCTGATTGATTTATTATCTATTTCCTATCTTATATTTTTTTAGTTTGAAGACATAGCAAAGCCTGAAAGTTCAATTAGTGTGAATGAAAATATTAAATATATATTTATTTTTTAAGATATAAAATGGTTGAAACCATTGCTTCTAGTTTAAATGATAATGTACTAGAAGTAATATTCTCCTATTTAGGAGATTTACGTGATTTACGAAATTGTTCACTTGTATGTAAAAATTGGTACCGTTTTTTAAATGATGAAAACAATGATGTTTGGCGAATGCATTGCATACGAAAATTGGCTGAAGAAGCACTTAAAGGTGATATCTTATCATCAGTGCCAACATATAAAGCAAAATTACGTGCATTTTATCATGCATGGAATGCAAATGATTGTTCACGTAATGTTTATATTAAACCAAATGGATTTACGTTGCACAGGTATTTAAAATTAATAAATAGTCCAGTAGATTTTTTTTTATTATAAATTTATTGCATTTGTCAAAATGTTTACTTTTTACATTTCATAGAAATCCAGTTGCGCAAAGTACAGATGGTACACGTAGTAAAATTGGTTTTCGACAAGGCAGACATGCCTGGGAGGTGATGTGGGAAGGTCCATTGGGTACAGTGGCTGTGTTAGGTAATTTCCAAAATGTAAATATTTCATTATTATTTAAAATTTTAAAACTATTTTATTAGGTATTTCAACCAAAGAAGCATCACTACAATGTCATGGCTATGTTGCATTACTAGGTTCTGATGATCAAAGTTGGGGCTGGAATTTAGTAGATAATAATTTATTACATAATGGTGATGCCCAAGGAAATTATCCATTATTAAATAATGCACCAAAATATCAGGTAAACATTTTTTTTTAATAAAAATATTTCTGTAGATTTAATTTTTTTTTTAAATATTTTATAAAAGGTTGGAGAAAAAATTAGAGTAATTTTAGACTGCGATGATAATACATTATCATTTGAAAAAAATTATGAATTTTTAGGTGTTGCATTTCGAGGTGAAATTAATGATTTAAATGAAAATATGAAAGAAATTAGATTTTATTTTTTATAGGTTTACCCGATAAAAAATTATATCCAACAGTATCAGCAGTTTATGGTAATACAGAAGTTTCAATGGTTTATTTAGGACCTCCCTTAGATGGGTAACTTTTATTTAAAAAAAATTTTTGTTTTATTTCGCGATTCCTGGAGATCTCAATTAAAAAATACTAATAACAAGAAAACAAAAACGAATTACTATTTAGATAAAAATATTTTTCACGTTCCACAAAAAAAAAATCGAAACATTATTTTTTATTTTAGATTTTTAATGAGAAAAAAAAATACAATGAAATTAAATCATATTTAAAAAAAATCATTAAATTTCCTCACAAAATTAATTCATAGAAGCCAAGTGCAAAGAAAAATACTGTTTTTCACTCAAAAGAAAACACTTAACATTTAAATTACCAAAAAAAAAAAAAAACTAAAGGAATATATTTGGTAGACAAAACTTCCATTTAAAAAATTACAAATCAAGATTTTGATATAAAAAAAAATTCATATAGTCAACATATTTTCAAAAAAAAAAAAATACAAAATTAGTAAATAGAACATTAAAATTAAGAAAAAAAGTAAACTAAATGAAGTTGAATGTCTGAAGAGAGAAGATTGTAGAATAATTTAATTTTTTAAATATTTATTTTATTTTAGTTAAGTTAAATTAATTTTTTCTTGTTTATTATTATTTAAAAATTAAGATTATTTGTATTTAAGAAATTTTAAAGACTTTTGCAAAAGAAAAAAAGTACAATTCTGCAATGACATAAAAATTTTTATAAGTAAATAATATTTTTTGTTGCAGACAGTAAATTCATTCAATTGTCTTTGAAGCCTTAAGAGTCTAAAATGTTAATAACTGACTAAGTTAGATTCTTTAACAAAAAAAAAACCTTTTTTTTTGTAGTAAAATAAGCAATAATTTTTATTATGTCATCGTTCTTTTTTAAGTTTTATTTTATTTTGTTGGTGCTAGTCAGTTAAATATTTAAAAATAATTAAATTCAAATTTTTTAATGTCTTAAAAATAATAAAGCTAATCAATTGTATTTTGGAGATTACAATATCAAAAAAAATCTAAATTAATATTAAAATAATTCAAATTTTCTTTGTCAAATTTATGTTTTAAAATCATATTGTTTTTTCATTTTGAAGAATAAAAAATTTAAGAAATTTATCTAAATTTAATGGTTTTTTAATTCTCAGACTTAGAATTTTTGAATTGCAAAGGAAATATAAAGAATTTAAGATATTTTACATTTGGTCAAACATGCACACTACTTCATAATGATCTACGAATATTCATACCGTATCTACTGATATTAGTTTCGAATAATAGTGTAAATATTACTTCATAGTTAAGAGAGTAAGAAATTTGTTTGATAAATTAAAATTTGCCAATTTATTTCAAATTGAATCACAATATTCATATTATATAAATAAAAAATTGAATAATATTTAATTGATTATTGACCACTTCCACCAGGTGTTGGATTATTTGTTGTATTAATCTGATATTCTTCATCCTCATCAAAAATATCATCAAAATCATTATAAAAATCAGCATGAACATGTTTTTCATTTGTTCCTAAATCCATTAATATTCCCGAACTTCCACCAGCCTACATATAAATATTTAATAGAATTATATACAAATTATTTCAGTGAACTAATAATGTATTATTTTTATGAAAAATGTGTGCGTGCGTACCTCGTCTAGGTCCATGAATCCAGCTCCTTCTGGAAACATCTCATCTGCGGGGGTAGGTTTCATTTCAGCCGTTTTGAATAAATTTTATTTAAATCAATATAAAAGCAAAATAATTGATAATTCTTGTAATTAATACAGTTATGTATATTTAAGAAATTTATTTAATTTGTTTTCAACAAAAGTTTGTTGTCTAATTTATAATTATAAATATTGTCACTAGATAGAAGTCAATATTAGTATTCACGTTGTAATACAATTGTAGTAAATTTATACCAATTTCTTTTCAGCTACTTTTTTACTAGAAAGTGTGCGTGGTGTAAATATTACCTTGTTTCCATGACGAGTTCAACTCGAGTTGAACTCGAGTTAGCGTGCATGGAAACAGGGGTTGAGTTGAGTTGAGTTGGAATGGAACGAATAATTGATGGTTCCATTTCAACCCCATTTCAACTCAACCCAACTCAACTCTGTACATGGAAACTAGGTATATGTGGTGTAACAAAAGTGCAAGGAATGAAAAAAACATACTTTTTATTACACCCTGACAAAATTCTTTATAATTTTAAATTTTTATACATTTTTTCATAATTTGTTAGCCACAAGAAAATCAAGCACAAAGTTAGCAATTACCTTGTTTCCATGTACCGAGTTGAGTTGGAATAATTGATCGTTCCATTTCACCTCAATCCCTGTTTCCGGATTGAACTCCATGAATTCGCCATGGAGATGGAAACCATATATAATAAATCTGAAAAAATTCTCCCATCAAAAAATTCTTTGAACTAATCTGAAATTACGATATAATTACTAGAAGTACTATATTATTATGCTTTCTTATGGCCGAAACACAATGCCAGGTTTGGCTGTGTGTGACTGTAATTTTGAAAAAGTTGCAACATATGAAAATCAAAAGAAATAAGCACAATTACTTTGTTTCCATGACGAGTTCAACTCGAGTTGAACTCGAGTTAGCGTGCATGGAAACAGGGGTTGAGTTGAGTTGAGTTGTAATGGAACGAATAATTGATGGTTCCATTTCAACCCCATTTCAACTCAACCCAACTCAACTCTGTACATGGAAACTAGGTACATGGAAGCTAGGTAATATATTAATAAATTTTTCAACGCCAGCATGTGTTTGGGTCTAACTTACAGTTACAGTTAAAGCAACAAAAAAAACAAAAACAAATTACGCGGAGAGGCAAATTCAAGGATTTTATAAAGATTCAGTTCAGAGTTAAGATCAGATACAAAAAAAATCTACTACTTCATTCTTACCAAACATTCATACCAATATGCAATTCTTAAAAATGTCAACAAAACTATTGCAACGCCACCTACACCACTCAACATCTTCTGCTTTTGGTAGTAAACTAAAAAATTTCCCATTGGGATTGTAATTATTAAAAAAAAAAGTAAATTGTGTGCGTCCAATTTTAATTAAAAAATCATTACTTAAATTAATCAAATTTAATAAAAAAAAGACTTTGTTTTAGTGTAAAAAAACAGTTTCAACATTTAATAAATATAAATTTCAATATTATAATAATCGAAAAATTGTGTGAACATTTTCTCGCGTATAGAAGAACCGCTTTGTAAAAAAAAATACTATGTAATCTTATGTACGTCAAAAATAAAGTTGCGAGTTTTCTATTTTTTTGAACAAATGTTGAGAAAAAAATTCTAGAAATATAATAAATTCTAATAACAAGAAAAAAGATGTTAAATTAAAATTCAATTTAATTAAAACAAAAATCTTAAAAATTGGAATTTTAATTCTGGAAAAAAGGAAAAAAAAACTTATAATAGTGAAGAGAATAGAAAGAACATACAAAAAAAGGGAAAGGAAAGAATAATAAAACAAAAAAAATCAAAATATTTTGTGAATGGCGTAGTTGAAAAATTTCATTATATGTTTTTTTTTTGATATTTTTACTGTGCGCTTTTACTACAGTGTGTATGGGGATGGATATTCATCAATTTTTGTTGTTATTCTTTCGCCTTTTCATGCACGGAAATTCACACACACATTAAATCAAAAAATTTGTGTATAAAAAACACGAAAAGGGGAAACTAACCACTCTGTAGAATAACTTTTTTCACAGGTTCCTCTCCTGTTTAGAAAAAAAAAGGAATTTTACTTATTTATTTATTTAAAAAAAAAATTAAATTAACAAAATAAATATACAATTAATTATAGAAATAAATATAAAAATAATTTAAATTACATAATTTGAATTAAGAAGTGCGCTTTAAAACAACAACTAATTTTTATAAGCTCAAACATTTCTTCATGTTTTTTTTGTCTTATATATATTTCGCCTCGCCATAACACAACAAAAAATTTAATATTAAAATACAAATGACAGGCAAAAACATAAACAATGACAACAAAGGACAAACTGTAGAAAAAACTAATAAGAAATGAATAAAAAGAAGAAGAAAAAAATTTTGAATTAAAAAAAAAATCGGGGGAAAAAAATGAAAAATTGTATTTGCTAAAATTTGTTATTTAAATTAAATTTTTTATATACCTATATAAAAAATACAAAATATTTGAAATAAATGAATTCAAAAAATTGTGAAGGAAAAGAAGTTCGAAAAAAACAAAATTTAAAAACAAAAGAAAAATTTTTTTTGGGTTAACATCATAATTTTTTAATAGTTTATTCTAAAAGCAATTTAATTTTCATCAAATAACTTAAAAAAAAAACTGCAAAATTTTATCATTATTAAAACGTAATAATAATAAAACAAAATTAAAGTAATGTAATTTTTAAGTTAAAAAGTCCATTGAGAGAAAGAAGAAATATACTCTGACGAACAATTTCATTGTCCATCATATTGCAAGAATAATTTTTTTTGGTTAGTTAATAAAGTAAACCATCCAAAAAAGCCAAGTAAATAAAAGCTCACAAAAAAAAAGGCAACTTATGGTTATGGAGATAAACATAATTAATTTATGAATTCATCTTTTTTATGTAAGTTTTTGTTTAAGACAAAAAAAAATGCATTTTTTAATATTAAATAATTTTCGAAATTTCGAAATTAAAATTTATTTTATTAAACATATTTTTTTGACATTTCTTTATTTAATCATATTCGTTCTTACTTAACTTTTTTTTTTATTAACTTTGTGTGTGAAATGTGAATATGATTTAAAAAAAAAAAAGAATGTATATTACAACAAAAAAGAATAAAAGTTAGATAGATATTTTTATATTATAAATTTCTAAGTCAAATTTTTCATTTTGGTTTGGTGGTAATTTTCTGACAGATAAAAAAAAATATTTTTATGGTATGTAAATGTGGTATATAAACAAATTTGTTTTATTAAAAATTTAACTTATTTAATAATTTGTTTAAAAAAAAAACAAGTAATTAATAAAAATTGAAAATTTTTTTTAAAAATACCATATGTTAATTTTATTTAAAATTTTCCATTAAATAAGAAATTCAATTATAATTTTGAGAAATATTATATACTTAGTAGATAGTATATAATATAGGTATAAAAAAAAGCATATTACTGAAATCGATAAGTTCTTATGTAGTAATTAGTTTTTTATTAACTTAGAAAGGATTTGAAAATTATATAAGTTATATTGTGATTAAATCACGTTTGTGTTTTTTTTGATTTTCTTTAAAATATTGAATGAAATTGTTTTTAAATCTTCTACAATAATATAATTATCATAAGTATATATAAATTTTGCATTGCACAATTATAATTCTTATTATGTACTCTTTTTAATTCTATCTACCCTGGAATTATTTTTAAATGAATAAAATTTTAGGAAAATTTATACCTATATAATATAATATATTAACTTAAAAATTATTATGTACTTATGGCTTATTTTAATGGTGAAATGAGGTATTTTATATTTTTTACAAACTTTTTTTTTATCATTATTTTTTCATTTAATTTTAAGTAATTAGGAAATGAAAGGTACTGAAAATAATTTAGAAAAATGTTAACATTTTATGTCAAGTATATATATGTACTTACATTATAAATTGTAGACTATTTAAAATCAATGATACATAATATAAAATATAGTTTTATAATATAAATTATTCACAAGTTATTTAAATATGTATTTTTTTTTAAATAAATTTAATAAAATAAAATTAATTCATCTAAACTAAATTTATTTACAGCTAAATCTATAATTTCATCAAACATGGAATGTGATGTAACATTGGTAAATAATGATCAAAAACAACAACAAAAACAATCATCATCACCATCATCATCATCATCGTCTACAACATCTCAAACACGGCAAATAAATTCAGTAGCTGTAACGATATCAGGATCGTTATCATCATCGTCAGCAACAGAAAATTATAATAAAAAACATAATGATATTATAACAATATCTAAAATTAAAACTACTACAGCTAATAATCATCAAATAATACCGCAATCATCTTTAAATACATTACAACAATCACAAACTACATTTCATTCACGAATTCATACAATTCAACAACATCAACAACAATCAACAACACAACAACAATCAAAACCACCACAAATTCAAATAATTCATCAAACAAATAACCAACCAACATCATCATCATCATCATCAGGAGCACAACAACAAAGTCGTCATTTACAAAATAATCATTATACACAACAAAAAATTCAATTAACAACGACACCAATTTTTATACCTAAACAATTACCCCCAAAATTATCAAAACTTAAATCACAATTGCCATCAACAAATCAACATCACCAACAACTACAACATCAACAGCAACAACAAAATAAATCAATTGTTACAGCTGCAATACCACAACTTCCAACACAAATAAAATTAAATACATCTGATATAGATCATCGGAATGATGATGAAATTGATCCATTAGCAATTGATAATACGCAAATAATTCCTGAATCATCACAAATAGCTCTTGGCCTTCAAAAACAAAATACACCTCAACATGTACAGTCAGCTACATCAACTGTAACAACAGCAGCACAATCTTCTTCATCATCATCATCATCAACGCAAATTGTTAAACATACTCACAGTTTAAGACGTCATGCACCACGTATTATTTTCAAACCGATACCAGAAAAACAATCATTATCGGCATCATCACAATCAACACAAAATAAATTAGATAAAAATGATAAAATAAATACGAATATTGGTGTAACATTACGTCATTCCACATTATCAGCAACAGCATCATCATCATCAGCTGCTACAGCATCAACAATGCGTGAAGTATTAGCATCAATTCCTGGTTTTAGTATGAAACCAAGACGTCGTTCAAATAAAAAAATCTCAACAGCAGCACAAATTGAACAAACAAAAGATGGTAAAATAGATTTGGAAACACCAGATTCAGTTTTAGTTGGTACAAATTTACGTGCGCTATTAAATAAACATACATTTTCACTATTGCCTCCATTATATCAATATAATTTAGTACAATTATTACCAACAGTTGATTGTCCTGAAATTGATTCAAATTCAATGAATTTAATGGATCCAGAACAAGCTCCATCTGTACGCTTAAATGCCTCTAGTTTAAATAATGAGTTTTTTGCTAGAGCATGTTTAGAATGGCGTGAACGTTTAGCTGAAGGTGAATTTACACCAGAAAATCAAGTTAAATTAAAAACAGAAGCTGAAAAAGAAAAAAGTAAATTAGATCCATGGAAATTGAAACATTTTGAACCAATTTGGGGTGATAAAAAATTAAAAATTATATCATCAACGAGTAGTAGTAGTATTAGTGGTAATAATAGTAAAAGTAATAATAATAATTGTACTGGTGTTGATAAAAAACAAACCCAACAACTGTCTCAAATTAAACCACAAGAATCATCACCGTCATCATCATCATCATCATCGTCATCATCATTAAGACCAGCTCTTAAAACGACAATCAAATTAAATAAATCAATAACGTCAATTCCATCATCATCATCATCAAATCAATCATCAATTTATTCAACAACAGCCAGTGTTGTTAGTACAACAGTTATTTCACCAGCATCAACATCATATTCAAATTTACAACAACAAGATAATTTAACACAACAAAATCAAATAGTTAATTCTAGTAATAATAGTGGTAATTCACCAAAAAAAATATCTAATAGAAATTCTGGTGGTGCTGTAACACGTGCCCAACAACATCAACAACAAATTAATAATGATGATATTATTTCCACAAATTTAGAAATAATAAATAATCAAGAAAATATAACTAATCAAAATATTTTTACAAAAACTAATAAACAAGATGAACAAAATGATATAAAAAATATAAAAATAACACCAATAAAAATTGAAAAATTAAAATGTGATTCTGGTACAGAAGTGATATTAGAAAATAAATTAAAATTTAATGAATCTCTAAATCAAAAATCATCATCACCACCATTATTAATAGATAATAATTATAATAATAAAACTGATTTAAAACTTGAAAATAATTTAAATCATAATAAATTAATAATAGAAAATTCATTATTACCAACAAAAAATATTAAACAATCTAATTGTAATTTAGAAAATGGTACAGTTTTATATGAATTTGAAGTAAATTGTTATGATAGTACATCAACAACAAAACAAAATAATCAATTTGATAATAATAATAAAAGCAATACAACTATAATTAATAAATCAACTAGAACATTAAAACGTTCATCATCAAGTCCTGAATATATTTGTGATAATAATTCTAAACAAATTAAATATTCAATAAATCAAAAAAATCAAATTGATTTAAATGAAATAAATAATTATTCAAAAAAATTAGATGATGATATTGGTCTCAGCAGTGGTAACAGTATTGTTAATTTAGATAATAATTTAACAGAGGCTACTAAAATTGATAATAATTTAATGATTTTAAATAAAAATGAAGAAGATAAAATTGTTAATTTAAATAAAAATGATATATCACATCAACAAAACCAGTTAACTAATGATAATTTAAATAATCCCAGTGAAGAGAGCAGCTCAAATGATATGCTTAGTGAAAAGACTTGCAATAGTTTAGAATTAGGTGTTAAATTAGAATTAAGTGATGATATAATATATCAACAAAATAATAATGATTTAGTAGATGATAATTGTAGTAATTCAAATGTAAATTTGATGAATGAAATTATTAATGATAATAATGATGATGATAAATTATTATTAGAACAAACTACAAATGATTTATTAAATAATCATGATGAATTAATATCAAATGATTATCAAAATTCAAATGAAGATGGTACATTAAGTGGTTATAGTTTATATAATACAAAACCAATTTCTATAGAATCAACATCAATTCAACCAACAACAATTAAAACTGAAGCCAGTACAACGAATTCATTTAATTTTCAAGAAAATCCATTTAATTTTCATCAAACACAAAATTTACAACAAATTCCTACATCATCATCATCAACAACAATATTAAATCAACAACCGAATGATGAAGATGATTTAATGGATAATTTTATGGCTGTTGGTGATTTAGGGAATGGTACTGTTGGCACAATGTTAACATGTTCAGAAGAGACAAGTAGTAGTACATCTGGTTTAGTTGATTGTAGTGGTGATAATAGTGCAGATGATAATGCTATTGAAGAATTAGAGCCAAATATAGAACAAATATCAACAATGCCAATTATTGAAGATGATCCAATTGAACAAAAATTCGCTGATGCTGAGAATTATTTATTAGAAACAGCAGGTGAAATTAGTACGGATAGTGGAGGTAAATTAACAACAAACAAAAAACAAAAAAAAATATTTTTTTAATAAATAATTTTAGTATATTTATTTAATAATTTATTTATTTTTATTGCAGAAGTTAGTAATTTGGCATTAATTGATGGTATTAAAATTGAAAATGAAGAAAATATATTTGGAAGTATGGTACAAGGTAAATAATTTAAAATCGTAATAAGTATTAATACAAATTAGAAAATATTATGACGAAAAGTAAATTAAATTTTAACGTATATTTAAAATATTTCAATTAATTTTTAACAATAATATTACTTTAAATATTTAATTACACTTTTAAATAATATTTTATTATCAAAAAAATTTATTTATAATCTTTGGTTTGTATATTGTGATAAAAAAATATTAAATTATCAATAATATTTACATATATGGACATTATCGATAACTCTTCAATGTCCGGTTCTCACGTAAATGTAAAATTTAAACAAAATCTATTAGTTTCATATTTCCTACAATAAATTAAATAAATTTCTTGAATGAAAAAATATTTAAAATATTAGAATTTACATGTGATAATTTTCATTTTATATGAATCGGTTAAATTTGAAATTTTCTTGAAAATTATTAAAAAATCTTAACATTCTTATCAACTATCGCAAACGAAAAAAAATATATATAACAAGAATCAAATCATTATATACAATTCATATATATAAAATATTTTCTTCGAATTTATCGAAAACTATCAGAATATTATTTTCCAATTAAAATTGATTCCATTGAATATCACACAAGATGTTAATTTATTATTTAATTTTTTTTCCTTTTCTTTGTTTACAACTTCGTCGTCGGCAAAAATAAATAAATTGTGTAACCTTACACCTTCCTAAGTCATAAGTGCAGAATTTCCTTTTTTTTTTCTTCTTCAATTTCATTCATTACGGATTTTATTCCCTAAGTCTTGCGATTAATATTTTTTATTATTCATGGCATGAATTTAATAAAACAAAACAAAAAATGAAAATCCAAACAAGTTAAAACTCGTGTTCAGAAGAAATTTTATTAGTTTTATCTTAAAAAAAAATTCGTAATTTATAAAAATTCTTGGTAATCTTGAATAAATATATTTTTATTTAAATATTTTTCATCTAATTATGAATATTTTTTTCTTGATTAATCAGAAATAATAAAAAAAAGCATTTAATTTATTTGAATTCCGAAAAGGGTGAATAATTTTTATTTTACTTTTTATGAATTCCAATATAAATTTATAGTATAAATATGAAGCAGCTGTAATAATTCTATAAATTTTTTTGTTTGTTTGTTCTAGGGATACCATCGACAAGTAATTCCGTGATTTTAAATACAGTTGAAGAAGATCAACAACAACGACAACATCATCATCTTCAACATCAACAAAAACAGACATTACAAAACGACGAAGATAATAATTTTCATACACAACAATTATTATCTGGTACAACATCGTGTTCATCGTCATCATTCACATTATCATCATCATCACCATCATCATCAATGTCACAGAATGGTGGTGTTGGAATTAATAGAAATATTGCCATAAATAATAATATTAATAATAATCAAAGCATGGTGCAACAACAACAAAATATTTTAACAACAAATGATATTTATCAACATGTCAAGCATGATTGGAATTTTGGGATTAAAGTTGAGTCCAATCAAAGCGCCATGATGGACTCAACTTCATCTACGGATGTAAATGGTCTTGGCGGCGATACATCAAATATTATCTTAGAACAAAATCAATTACATAACTTTGATTTACCACAACAATTGCTTAAAAATGAACAAGATGAAGATGACGAACAAGAACAAAAATATAAAATTGAAGATAATGTTATTGAAGGATCAATATCAGATAATATTATTAACAATAATGTAAATATTGATAATCGTAATATTATAATAAATAATCAAGATGGCAATGTAATCTATCAGAATCATAATCAACATCATCATCAATTAAATAATCAAAATTATGGTATAGATAATGGCTCTATATCACAGGTTAGAATTTTTCTTTATTAAATATTCTCTTTTTTAATACTAGCCTGTAGATTGAATCAAATTTTTTAACAAAATTTTCAAACTCATCTGAGTTGGGGGAAATATTTCCAATTCTGTTTTTCACAGCAGAATAATTATGTATATTACCTCGTTTTGGTCTTAAGCCAAGACTTTTTTTCATGTAAAAATATCTCATAAATAATCTGGGTAGTTGAGATTTATATACATGTATTTATTTACATGTAAAATGTAACAAAATACATTTCCAAAAATATTTGTACAATTTAATATATGTGTAATTTTTAAGGAAACGTTTAATATTATACATTTTTTATTTAATCCTTTTTTGTTGTCGTTAATTTTGAAGTAATTAAGTTGTACATTTCTAAGATAATCCATATTTTTAATTTTTTAGTGGGAAATTCCAAATTATCATTTGGAAATTCCAAATATTTATTGACTTTTATTATAAACCAATCAAATTGATCATAATTTTTCGTTGTGTTTCCTTTGTTTTAGATTTCAAATGATTTAGATATACCAATGACTGCAGCTGAAATGGAAGTATCTAGTACAGTGGCTAGTAATAATTCAACAAATTCAAATGATAGTTTAAGTAATCAATCAATAAATGATGTTATAATGCAGCAACAAAATAATAATAATAGTACGAAATTATTATTAACATCACAACAACAACAACAAATTCTTAGACAACAACAAAATCTTTTTGCATTCCAAGCAAATCAAAATCTTCAACAACAACAACAGCAACAATTTATTATAAAAAATGTTACACCAACAGGTGTAACACAATATACAACACAACAGCAGCAACAACATAATCATCTGCAAGCACAAACGCTTCATCAACAGCAACAACCTCAACACCAACAACAAATACATTTAAATATTCAATCACAACAACAACAAAGCAATATTAATCAAATGCCTTCAATACATCACCAACAACAAAATCATACGCAACAACAAATTATTAATAATAAAATAATAAAAGCACAACAACAACAACAACAATCCCGCACCACCACAAATAATCCAACTGGATATATTTCATTATCATCTAATCAACCACTTAAGGTTATTCCAAATACAGGAATACCATCAACAATTGCTACACAACGTCCAAAAGTAATACCACAACCAATAAATAATAGTAATAATAGTGGAACAAATAGTAATATTAATAATACTGGTAAAGGTCGACGATCATCTAATAAATTACCACCAGGTGCTGTTAATTTAGAACGTAGTTATCAAATATGTCAAGCTGTTATACAAAATAGTCCAAATCGCCATCAATTAACTGCACAATTACGACCACCACCATCGATGTTAGCATCAACATCAACGACTAGTAATTTAACAACTACAATGACAACAACAATGGTAGGAAATAATAATCTTCAGCAACAGCAGCAGCAGAAAAAAATAGAAGAACAAATTGTTACATCAACTGGTGGCAGTAGAACTGTGTATAAAGTATGTTTTTCTTTTCTTTATAAATTGTAAAATTTTATTGTTATTTTTTTTTTCCTTTAAGGTAATTGGTCCACGATTAGGATTTCCACGTAGAAAATTTGTACCACGTCAAGCATCACCGACATTAATACGTCATGTTTATACAACAGCTGGTAGTGGTCTAAATGGTGGTACAACAAATCAAACAATACAAATACAACAACATAATCATCAACAACAATTAATACAAGGTGCTGTTGATCAGCAACAGCAAACACAATCAGCTGGTGGTCGTTATGTATTAGTACATCGAGCAAATGTTGGTGCAGCTGATAATCAAGCACCAAGAGCATCAAGTGCACCACCAGCTCAAAATCAGGTAAATAATAATATATGTAGAGATAATGATAATCAAAGTAGAATTACATATGAAAACTAATCAAACAATTTCATTCATGTCTGATTTTTTTTTTTTAACTATATTTGAAATATAATTTTATTATTGATATTAATTTTATAGCAACTTCATGGTGTTAATGGTGTACCAATTAGTGGTAGAGGTCGACCAGCTTCTGTTGATGTAGACACCGCAAACAATTTAAATGAAGTGCAACACGGTAATGGTCCAAATCCTGGTATACAAGCTGTTACACGACGAACAATAAATCAAGGTTAATTAATTTTTAATTATTTTATTTTAAAAAATTTCTTTTTATACAACATAAATTTTTGTTATTATTGTTGTAGGATTACCATATGGTGATATAAGCTTAGATCAAAATCATCAAACTTATATTGTTACAGCAGCATCTGGTAATAGTAGTGGTGAAAATACACCACCAAATTGTGTATGCTCATTAAATCCAATGATTATATGTCAACAATGTGGTGCATTTATGCATGATGATTGTGCATCTATTGGTCCAGCAAAATTATGTGTATCTTGTGTAATTAGATGAGGAGAATTTATTATGAAAAATATTTGATTTTAATATAATTATTATCATTCTATCATCATCAATATCATCACATTATCATAATTATTATAATGAAAATCAAATATTATTATTTACTAAAAATTCTATGTATACAGTCTTTAGAAAATGATCAGAATTTTTCTTTAATGTTTAAAAAACCAAAAAATATTACATTTTAAAAAAGAAATACATAAAAATTACAAAAATCGTTAGCTTAAAAGAAATTATAACTATTTATATAATATAATATGCTTTTTCTATGGAAAGTATTTTAAACAAAAAATCAATTTTTTTTTTGACTATATGTAATTTTTTTTTTTTACATTTATTATCTGCCTTTAAAGAAATAACATCAAGAAAACTAATAAATAAAACTAATAAATAAAATTATTAAATAATATTATTATAAATTAATTAACTTTTACAAAAAAAAACAAAAAATAAACACAAAAAAGGGATAAAAATTATATGTAAAATATAATAAAAAAAAAAACCTTAGAAATTTAAAAAATGATAAAAAAAAATTAAAGAATATTTAATATTAATTGGGAGGACTTATAATAGTTGTGAAAAACTTTAACAATATATAAACACTTGACTTGACTGCAATATATTTTTTTTTTTCACTCAAAACTTTTCGATATTTATTATGTTCGTTCCCCCACTCCCAGAACACATTAATTAAATAAAGAGTAGAGAATTAAATATTTGCAAAAAGATTTACTTATAAATAAATAAAAAAATTCAAGCTTAAAAATGTCATAATTTAAAATGTAAATAAAAGATGAAAAAAATATTGTTAAGAATTCTTTTTTTTTTTTTTTATTATTTTAATATAATAATTTTTTCTAATACATTAATGTAAATCTCCACCCTCCCCCTTCCATAAAAAAATTACTATTTTCTAAATTTGTGTGAAATTTTGCTTAAATTTTAAATTATTTAAATATTTTTTTTGTAGGGGGAGAATATTTTTAAAATTAGTTTTTAAGTTTGAATAAAAACAGGATTAAATTAAAATATTTTCTTATTTTAAGTGAATTTTATGATTAATAAATTGAAAATGAAATAATAGGATTTAAAAATAAAAAAAAGAATTATATACTACTTTAATTTACAATATATTAAATAATTTAATTTTGAATTAAAAAAACATTGAACAAAGTTTATTTTAATTTATCTTTAATTTTCTTTAAATCTATTTATATTTTTTTATTGTGCCTAACTTTGAGTTAAATTTAAAATTTATTTAACACATTCACAACAAAAATAAAGATATTAAACACAAATATTGTAATGAAGATTTTTAAAGAATTTAATTATTAATTAATTTAATTATTTTGTGCATTTTTTTCTTTTCCTCTATTTTTTTTTTTTTTTGTTGCACAATTTCAAAAAAGCTCAAATATTTTGAATTTTATATAATTTATATAAAACATATTTCATTAATTATAAAAAAATAAATTGGTTTTCATTGTGATTTTGTATATTTGAAAATAAACAATTTTGTTTTTGTCTCTTTTTTTTATAGAAATTAATTAAAAATTTATATAAAAAATAAATAAATCATTTTTACACTCACATTAAAATAATTCAAGAAAAAGAAGAAATATTTCTATGTATGTAAATAATACCACATCCTCATTATAAATTATAAAATAATGTTGGAAAAATTATTCTAGAAAAAAATTAAACCCGTAAAAATAATAAAAATACATTATATTAATTGTAATATTTAATCTTAATCGTCTAAATAAATAAATTAAAAATATATATTGATAAAAAAAACACATCACTCTGTAAATATAAAATTTATAATTATATTAATTTTCAATATTTTAAGTTTTTCTTATAATTATTTTTTAATTATAATTTATTAAAAATAATATTAAACTAATATTTTTATTTAATCTTTTCGTTTAATTTCTTTTAAAAATGAATTTTAATATAAATGCAAATTATAAGAATTTATTATTTTACTAAAATATTGAGAATTTTTTTTAAAATGATTTTTATTTTCAAAATAAGTTTTATTTTTATTATTTCTTCTTTTTTTTTTAATTATTATAATTTAATTAATTTAATTTAATGGATTATTAAATTAAAAATTCATATAAATTTGAAAAAAAAAAAAAAAAAAAAAATTAAGATATATTTTTTCTATTCATCATCATCAAAATAATAAAAAAAAAAGTAATTTCATTTTATAAAATTAAAAAAAATAACGAAAAAGTTAAAATTTCTAAAAGAACTAAAAAACCTAAACGAAAAAAAATTATAAAATTTATCACAATTTTTTTTAAATGGCAAAAATATGAGTTTAAAAATGGAAAAAGTAAAGAAAACCTATTTGTTTTTAATGATGTAGTCAAAAAGAAGTAAATATTCAAAATTTATGAAAAAGGCAAAAAACAAAAAATATGAATTATGAAATTTATTAATAATAAAAAAAAAAAAAAAAGAAAAAAAAAACACATTTACAATTATAAATTATATTTGAGTTTATAAAAATAAATAAATATATATATAAAAATAAAAAGTAATTATAACACAAAATAAAAATTAAAAAAATAATAAAATTGAGTTTTATCATTGACTAAAAAATGGTGTATGTGGCGGTATCTGTTGACGAAAGTAAGCAGTGTTCGTGATTTATTATCTAGTTATTTAAAATCAATGGTTTGATTCATGTATTTTAAGATATTTTTTGAAATTCATACCTACGTGAAGAATTATCATTTTTCGGACAATAGTAATAAACCATCAAAATGGTATGCGGACTTCCCTTTACACGATAAAACTTGCGATATTTTTAAAGTCTTGTACCAAGTTTGTAAAATAACCAATTTAAAAAAATCATTGTGTATCGGAATGAATTAATTTGCAAAATTTTCATTTCACAGATAAATTTCATTTGAACTGGTGTCTTAAAATAATCAAAAAATTGATCTTCATTTCCTTTTTTTTGGGATATAGCCTAAACTTAGAAGACTCTTCAGTTTTAGGTTTCAAATTAACAATTATTATATGTTGAATAGGATATTATATTAACTCATTATTATTGAGTGCGAATACTAGATTTGAGGGTAATTATCTTCAAAAAGACCAATCGGTGCGAATACAAAGTTTATTGCCTGTTAAAAAATTAACTACAATAATTTTCCATTCAATCTCTTACGAATTAAACCCCCCAGAAAATTGAAATTTACTAATTTTCATACTCCTTAGTTTGTGATCTTTGTAATACCGAATGCGTAATATTTGATTTTGCTTGAGAATACATTAATATAATCAGCGCTCCCTGCCATTATCACGTAAGTAAATTGTATTCCATATTACGTATACTTTACGATTTCTTTTTACTTTTCGTTATAAAAATTCAAAATAATATCTACAAGTTCTCCCATTTGTCTATCTAAATTTGTATACTAAATCAATGTACTAAAGAATCGAAAGATCAAAGGGAGAAATAAAATGGTGATGAATTTCGCCTTCTATATAAAAAACAAAATGTCGAGTTTTCTACCGATATATAATTTTTTTTATATTTTTATATAATATATATGTATATATAATTATTACTTCACAAAAAAATATATTTTATTATTATTACATTTATAAATATATATATATAATATAGTCAATTAAAAACATGCCTAACAAAAGCGATCGATATTCATCTATATTAAAAAAAATTTAGAGGTTGATTTAAAATTTAATTTTTGTTTTAAAGAAATTGATTTTAAATCCTCTTCTCTTTAAATTAATTTTCCCTTGTTTTTTTATTTTATTTCTTAAAATATTTTATTTTCCTGATATTCTTTTTTTTTTTTTTTCAAATGTAATAAAATAAATTTAATGAATGATGAGTAAAAATTAGTGATCAATTAAAAATATTAAACAAAATGAAATTTATATTCATATATTATACATTATATGATTTAAAAAAAAATGATAAAAAAAATTAATAGTAAATAATATTAGTAATAGTAATTATGAATAATAAACAGAAAGTTATAATTGCAAATAATTATAAAAAATTTTATATAATTTTATTAATTATCCATATGTAATTGTTGTGGTTGATGGTGTTGTTCATCGGCAGTAGTATTTATTTCAATATTTTGTTGAATAGGAGATTGCTGTTGTTTATCAATTGATGATATTATTGTTTTTGGTGTAACAATAATATCTTGTTCACTAGTACTAGGTTCATTTTCAAATGACATTGATGTTGATATTGTAGCCATTGGTGGTGGTAATAAACAACTAACAATTTGTTGATAAATTGTTTGTACTTCAGCCATTGCACCAATACCAATATCACCGCACATTAATGTTTTATCGATACTTGGTACTTCAAAATAACCCCATAATTTTAATTTTGTTATTTGTTCAGATGTAATTGGATGATCATACATTCTAGTATTCATAGCTGGACAAAAGACTAGTGGTTTATTTAAATCCCAAGCACGACATGTACACATTAACAAATTATCGCAAATACCCTAGAAAATATATAAATTTTTCAATTAATAAATTTTTCTTTTCTAAATAAGCACAAAGTTTCGTCAGTACTAAAATAGTATACAAAAAGAAACATTCATTATTTCATTTATAGTCGTAATAATAAATTAATATTGTTAAGAAAAATCTTATTAAATAAAATTAAATTTTCCAATCTTTTAATTAATTCAATATTTTCATATTAATTTTAAAACTTACTGTTGCCATTTTTGATAATGAATTAGCATCTAATGGTGCAATTACAAGTAAATCAGCCCATTTTCCTAAATCAATATGTAGTACTGGATCACCACGTTTATTCCATAATTTCCATTCATCATCATCATTAAATATTTGTATACCTAATGGGATATCTTTTGAGTCAAAAAAATGCTTTGCGCGTTCAGTGATAATTATTTTGATCTAAAAAAAATATTTAAAAAAACAATTTTGTATTTAATAAACTTATTTTATAATTAAAATAAATGTAATAAAATAAAATGTATTCAATGAATATTAAATATTACCACAAATTTAAAGGGACTATCGCTATCTAAAAGCAATTTTATAAGTAGAGGCAATTTTATTGTTGCAACACTACCAGTGCAACCGATTATAATATTTTTAGTTGGTTTTGTTGAACTCATTGTAATTTATTTTTATATATAGTTAAATTATATATTTTATACGTAAAAAAATTTTCTCCGCTTTATTAAGAAATTTTTCCGTCGTGATCTAATAAAAATTCTATTAATGATTTGATTTTTAATTTTAACTTTTTCAAAATGAAAAGTTTAAATAATTTTCAAATAGATTTTTTTTGCTTTTTTTTTATTATTCTTTATTTAATTGAATGGAAGGATTTTTTTCTGATGTTGTATTATTATTATTTTTAAAACCCAATTTAGACCAATCTTCTTTAGCCATTAAATTATTATCCATACGACAGGATAAATATTCTCTTGCTTCTAAACGGCACAATGAATTATTATCGTTATTTTTACGTAAACAGCTCATATATTTTAACATTAATTTTTTACATAAATTCTCATGATCTAATGGAAAACTTCCTTTGTCCGGTGCTGTTGGTTGAAATTTTTTTTGACTGAATGTATGTGAAGCCATAACCTACATTGACCAAAGGAGATTTTTTATTTTCATTTGGTTTCAATCAAAAACACAAATAAAAATAATTGAAGGTAATTATGTTTTCTGTTATAAACAAAATTATAATAATAATTTCATCATAATTAAAATTGTTTTGATTTCTTTTTTTTTTTTTTGTAAAACCGGCACTAATTAATTACGCAATTAATTGTCTTTTTCTTGTCAATAAATTTCCTATCTTTTCTTCATCGAGATCGAATACCGCCGACTGTCAAAAAAATGGTAATGACATTTCTTCATCAAGAAAAAATATATACCCGCCAAGCATTTAAAAGTATACTCTAAATTCCGAACGAAAATGTCATGTTAACGTAAAGTTTTTTTTCTACTATTTCAAGTGTACGCTAAATTCTTTACGGAAATGTTAAGTTTACGAACGCCTAAAAAGTTACGAAAATTTCTTAACCAAAATGTAACGTTGGCGTACACATAAATTGTATACGCTAAATTCCGAATGAAAATGTAATGTTAATGTAAACTTTTTTTTTCTACTATTTCAAGTTTACGATAAATTCTTTACGGAAATGTTAAGTTTACGAACGCCTAAAAAGTCACGAAATTTTTTGTAAAAAGTTACAATTTTTTTATTCATTATTTTTTTTTATTTTTATATATTAATAAATATGAATTTATTTATTTTTGTTTGGAAATATATTATTAAAATAACTAATTTGTTTTTTAATTATTAAATAAATACGAATACGTTACATTAAATCAGTACGAAAAAATTACGCTAAATTTGTACGTATACGTTACACATAAACAGTACGCACAAGTTACGCTAAATATGTACGAATACATTACACCTAAACTGTACGAAAACATTACACTTAAATAGTACGAAAACATTACACCTAAACTGTACAGAAACATTACGCTTTTGCGAGAACTTATCGTAACGAAAAATAGTGTCACTTCTCATATAAGGAATGTAACAGTTGCATATCAATTCTGTTACGCCAAAACGTAACATTTTCCAATACCTTAGAAGGAATTAGACTCGGAAAACTTTACGTTTCCGTTACGCAATGTTTGGCGGGTAGTACCAACATTCCCTCTAAGAAAATTTACGGTCCGCTTTTAGCGGCTCGCAACCACGCCGTCTTTTTTCATATATTCAGACTTCATTTTCGTGCCGTTTTTTTCGGCTCTAAAACGTAACGCAAAAATCGAATTTTGCGGCTCTAAAACGCAACGCGTAATACGAATCGAAAATAAACCGCTTTAGCGGAGCTAAAGAGTAATATGACTAATCAATTAACATAAAATTATATATATGGCTTTCTTGTGTCTTTGTTATCATTATTATTTTGTTTGTCAGAGTGTTCATAGTGTGTGGAATATTTTTTTGGTAAATATTTAATGTATTAAATTATATATTAAATTAATAATTTATAAATAATCTAATAATTTTTGTTTTTATTTTCAGATTAAAATATTAAAGGGCTTTTGTGATAATTCATTGGATATATATGTGAAATTCTGCCTAAAAATGATTAACAGATTAAGCTGTCTGTATACTTTCCTGGTTTGGGAAAAATTAATGAAACATTGTAGTTGCAGTCAGTCATTTCAAGATATTTAAAATACAAAATATTTATATATTATGATAATTGTGTTGATAATGTAATAAAATACTAAATATTTTATTAAAAAAGTAAAGTTTTTGGATTTTATTTGTGGATTATTTATAATTATTTTAAGCGGTTCGAAATGGAGCCGAAAAGGCGGCATAAATTGGAGCCGAAAAGGCGGCATAAAATTGAGCTACAAAAGTGGCATAAAATTATGCCGCAAAAAGCGGCGTAAAATTGTATCGCAAATGCGGCATAAAAACATTACGCTTTAGCGTGCCGTCTTTCATTTCAATTTCCATACGCCCATGGGCACAGAAACGATCCGCTTTAACGCCGTAAAGGCGGTTCGAAAAAGGAGTCTTATATAGGCAAATGACTACATTTTTATGCCGTTTACGGCACGCTTTTCTTAGAGGGTTACGATATAAAAATTGGACCTAAAATGACATAACACTAGTATAACACGGTATGATTTTTTGCATAAAAATTAAAAATGAGCAATATCAACGAAACGTGTGTGTTTTTTAATTTATACATATTTCGACAATTACCCTCTAAGAAAAGCGAGCCGTAAACGGCATAAAAATGTAGTCATTTGCCTATATAAGACTCCGTTTTCGAACCGTCTTTACGGCGTTAAAACGGACCGTTTCTGTTCCCATGGGCGTATGGAAATTGAAATGAAAGACGGCACGCTAAAGCGTAATGTTTTTATGCCGCATTTGCGATACAATTTTACGCCGCTTTTTGCGGCATAAATTTATGCCACTTTTGTAGCTCAATTTTATGCCGCCTTTTCGGCTCCAATTTATGCCGCTTTTTCGGCTCCATTTCGAACCGCTTAAAATAATTATAAATAATCCAAAAACTTTAAATTTTTAATAAAATATTTAGTATTTTATTACATTATCAACACAATTATCATAATATATAAATATTTTGTATTTTAAATATCTTGAAATGACTGACTGCAACTACAATGTTTCATTAATTTTTCCCAAACCAGGAAAGTTTACAGACAGCTTAATCTGTTAATCATTTTTAGGCAGAATTTCACATATATATCCAATGAATTATCACAAAAGCCCTTTAATATTTTAATCTGAGAATAAAAACAAAAATTATTAGATTATTTATAAATTATTAATTTAATATATAATTTAATACATTAAATATTTACCAAAAAAATATTCCACACACTATGAACACTCTGACAAACAAAATAATAATGAGAACAAAGACACAAGAAAGCCATAAATATAATTTTATGTTAATTGATTAGTCATATTACTCTTTAGATCCGCTAAAGCGGTTTATTTTCGATTCGTATTACGCGTTGCGTTTTAGAGCCGCAAAATTCGATTTATTACGTTACGTTTTAGAGCCGAAAAATACGGCACGAAAATGAAGTCTGAATATATGAAAAAAGACGGCGTGGTTGCGAGCCGCTAAAAGCGGACCGTAAATTTTCTTAGAGGGTAGTGGCAATATTTTTAAAAGTCTTAAAAAAATCTTGCTAGAAATTAAAAATAATCCAAATAAGATAAATTTTTAAGAAGTGCTACCTATCAGACAATAGATGCACAAATTCACTATTTATAGATAATAGTTTCACAACAATAATTTCTTTGACATTCCAGTTTATGTCAATTTGACAAATGTCAGAAAGCGCCTTTTTTTACACACCATTGCAACATATTCAATTAAATTAATAAATATTTAAATTAAAAAACTAAAATATTAACTAAATAAAAGTTTTGTTATTTTTTTTTATTATTTTTAAATGTTTGTGTTTTTATTAATTTTTTTTCAAATTTTTATTACAAATAAAAAATTCTAAAAGAAATCATTCTATATAATATAAAAGTGTTTCGTGAATTTTAAGTTTTTTTAGTGTGTCAAAGTAGAATTCTCAATTTTTTGTATTGAAAAGAAAGAAAGTCGCGCCGCGAATTAATAAAAAAAATAAGAACATTGAAATAAAAATAATTTATAAATTATAGAAAATATTAAATATAAAAGTGCCTATTGATTTTTTTTTTTTTAAAGTGCCTTTATTAAATTACATTTTTTTATATTAAATTTAGTAATCAACATTTTTTGTAACAATTTGTAACAATTTGTGCGTTCATTGCACTTTCGGAATTCAACAGTTTTTAAAAGACTTTTTTATTGAAAAACATTTTATATATTGTAGAAAAAAATTGATAAAAGACACCAAAAGGTAATATATAAATAAGATAAGAAATTTTAATTATCTAGATAAAAATAAAAATAATAATAACTAAGTATATAATCTGATTAAAAATTGTGAAAATTATATTTAAACGTGTTGTGTTCGTATGAAAATATTTTTGTTTACATCATGGAAAAATATATATAATATAAATTTATATAGTATCCACCCAAACCCAAACAATTTATGTTATTATACTACTATATAACCCCACACCTCCCCAAAATTATTTTAATATATAAATTTTGCTAATATGAGGCCTGTATTTTAGCATATTTTATACGCGCCATTGAATTTGAATTAAAATTAAAAAATATGAAATTTTCAATAAAGAAGACGGAAATTGATTTATATATATAAGTTAAATATTTCGTTTATGTTTTTTTTATGTTAATTGAATTTGTATATTAATATATATATGTAAGTATATTAGTTTAATTGAAAATTTTAATCACTTTTATTTTAGGTTTCATATAAAACTATATCTTAATATTAAATTTTATTGTTAAAATGTTATCTTATAATATTAAAATTCTTTTTATAAAAAAAAACTTCTTTTTATAATTCCATTTCCGATCAATTTGCAAATTTGAATTTACTAATTTTTATATTCTGTTAATGTTTCGTAAAAAAACATACTTAATTCAATTTTATTTTGTTAAAATGATAATAAAATTCAAAATGCATTTAATATGCATTTTCATTCCTCCTAACACCTAACCACTAAAACTGTCAAACTTCATTTCTTATATGTTGGAATAACTAAAAAAAATTCATTCAAAAAAGCACACAACATACATTTTATTTTTTTATACTTAATATATACTTAAAACTTATGGTAAATTTTATTAGTAAAGTAGGTAATGTAATAATAATGAATCATCGAATATATATTTTATTTCCCGTGTATTAATGATGAAATTATTGCTATTACACTAATAATTTTGTTGTTTCTTTTTGAAGATATTATGTGCAGTATTTTCATTCGTCATAATTCTTTGACTTACAAAATATTGTAGACTATTGAGTGCGGTTCACAGGTGGGAGAATATAGTGATTCTGTTCTGATAACTATAAACTACGAGTATAGAAATTTTTCTCTAAAAACCACAAAGAAATGTTTAATCTTTTTTAAAACAATATACTTATATATAGTTTTTTGATAGACTTTTATGGGTTGCACAGTATACATACCATACATAAATAGTTTTCATTTCTCCTTTTTCACTTTGAAGTTTTTCTATATTTTATTTTTATTTCGATAGATTGACAGTGTTAAATTGTTATTTGCCTTTTTGTTTAGTTTGAAATTCTTTCATTATTTTCTTTTTGTATTTTCTGATATTGCAAATTTTTGTTGTAAATGTTAGACAGGCGGAAAAAAGAAGAATCAGAAATACATATATAAATACTGAAAAAGGAAATAAAGAAAATTTATTGTTATATTTATAGTGGGTTGAAATTTCGTTATTTTAAATCTATTATTGAAATTGACGAGGTGCAGCGAAAAATAGAAAAGATTGAATGGAAGTGTTAATGATATTCTTTATAACTGATTAGATATCGATAAAAAAAAATATAAACTTCGTTTTCTATTAGTAATATACAAATTTGGGTTGGTAAATATGGATAAATTTAGAATTTTCATATTATCTTGGGAAGTTAATTATTGTCATGATATATAGTATGATATTTTTGACTGAACATTCTGACAATTAAGTATATAGATTGAAAAGGATTTTAATACAAGGATGATTACAGATTTCAGTATTCAAAATACCAGCCATAAGATTAATTACTTATATAGAATATTGAATTTTGCATCTAGAATTATTTATTTATCATTTTAAAGGCCGACTATCCAACAGTCCGACTATGTGCTGGATCATTGAGGAAATTTTATAGTAAGTAATGATAGTAGACTACTACTACTACTACTACTAGTACTTAAGTATAAATTATTTGCTTTTGATATTAAGTACTTAATAAGTAGATGTACTGTTTTCCTGGGGAAATAGGAATCTTTTATTTTGAAAAATGTCATTCTTCAATCCCAGCCTTCGCAAAACATTAAATTTTAACATTAAATTTTCATATAAAAAATTTCTTGAAAAATGGCAAAACAGGAATAGAAATGCTTTAATGTGAACATTCGAATAACTACTTAAACTGGTTTTTTTTTTACATAGAAAATCGCCTTTAATTGTAAACAAAGTATCGAGAATTTCAGTAAAAGGTGACACTAATTCACTAATATAATACATAGCTAAGTAAGTATATATATCTTATTTTATATTTCTTATTTATCATCTTAATGTTATAAATGAATATAAAGATAAAATAAGTTATAAACTGATAAAATTGCGATAAGAACGAATTCGTTACTCATTATTTTATTTATATAAAAAATTAGCTTAACTAAACTAAGTATTTACTTATTCAAAGCTTTGAAAATGCAAATTTTTTAAAAAATACTTATAGTTATTTAATTCTTAGAATTTAAATTTATAACCTTTAAACTTTTTGTTTACTGATTTGAATAATGAAAAAGAGTCAGTCATTAATTGTTTAAAATACTTAATAAGTATATCTTGGAATTGATATTGCTTTATACGTTTATTTAACAAAATTTTCGGTAACAAATCAGTAAATGATTATTCCGAATTAGAAATTAAGAAAATAATTATTATCCATTGTATGTATATTTCGAAAAATACTAAGTACTTATGTAAGTAGGTATATATTTAATCTTTGCTCAATTTATTATCAAGTCTGTTGATTTCAACTTACTTATTTATATTTATTTGAAATATTTTCTTGTCCAAATTGGTTAGAATTCAAAATGTTGACAATACATTTTTTCTAATTTATATTAAATATTCTTAATTATTTTTTTTATATTTTTATTTATATAAACTTTTTCGAATTTTATAAATAAATATTTATATTTTCCTACTTTTATATATATACTTAACAGTGGAGGCGAACTTTTCTGACATTGGATAATAAGTAGTATATCATATAAAAAATATAAAAAATAGAAACAAAATCAATTCATTAATAAATTAATTTATCAAATTGATAATGAAATTTGATATTATGTTAATATTTTTCAATGACTTTATCGTAGATTTCTTAGGTTCCCATTTATGTGCAAATTATGGCCCGCATAAACCTAAGAATTTACAATATCTGTAGCTCTACTATATTAAATATACTTTATTAAAAATAAAATTGAGTTTTATATTATAATCTAGATTTTTTCTGAAACGTAATATTCTTGTATATTTAGTTGATTTTTTTTCGATACATATATTACTAACTTTAAGAAATCTGATCGTTATATTACATTATTTTCCCAAGCAAATCTTTATAAGAACTGAATAAAATCGATATTATACAAAATTCGTTAATTTCATCAATCATAAAACTCTGTTCTTACATAAAGCTGGAAAATTTCGGTCAATTATATAAATTAGATAAATATGATAACCATTAAATGATGATCAATTTTAAGTAATAAATTATATTTTCATTCGATTTCGAGAAATGTATTTAAATCATTTTTTCCCAATAAAATGTATAATAATTAATTTTTCTGATTAAATTTTTTATTAATTCTTTATAAACTTAAGTAATATAATGAGATTTTTTTTCGATAACCATTAAGTAAATGTTTTGTGAAATATGTTTTTACTTATACATATAATGTAATAAAAAAATTAAATTTAAATTTAAATTCACAATATTATAATAAATCCCATATAAGTATATTTTACTACGAAAAATTTCCACAAAACATATTTTTAAAATTTAAATTATATACTTTTAATAAAATATTTAAGAGTATTAAATAACAATATTTTAACATATAGGAATATACTTAATCAAAAGTACATACATAATTTATTGAATAAAATTCTGAATTTTTTTTTGATGATATGTATCCTACAATTTCCTAGATATATTTAACATTATGTCGACTGGAGAGTGTTTCAGTAAGACTTAAATGCGGCAAGAAGTTAGTTATAAAAAACTTTCTAATTAAGAACTATATTGGATTATTTTGCGCTAGCCATGATTAATCGATAATTTGTATCATTCCCAATCTAGATACACAATTGGGATTCAGAGCACATTACTTCTCATTCAGTAATGTACCACAATATAGTGTCCAATAACAACTTTCGGTCTACTTCACCACCTACCATTTAGGAACCATTTATCAACCGCCAGTAATAATAAGATATACATATACATGTATAGAATTAATCTCAGCATGATACTAAAAATGGAAAATGTCTGCAATTTGTGTGCATTGTAATATGTGGAAAATTAAATGTCCACATACTTATATAAAAAATCCTATTTTATTTTTTCCATTCATTGATTTAAAATCCAAACCAATGCACTGAAAAATACATACAACAGTGCAGTGATGGTATGACATAGGTAAGAGAGAATTAATTCGCTAATAAATTATTATGCAATTTATAAATACATACCAAAAAAAATAAACCACCATTTTTCTGATAGAATATTCCCCCTTCAAAAAGAGGGGTTAATATTTGTAAAATGCTGACCATAAAAAAAGACATGATAAAGAGGTTCGGTTCTTCCTTATTTTTTTTTTTGCAAATTCGCTTGCTGTTAATGCCAACATTTTGCACTCTAACGACGAATTTGTTTTTGTTCCAAAAAGTTTGCTCTAGTTTTAGTATAGTCTAGAATAAGTGCATTCAATTTTTGGCCAGAAAAACCTTCCACACTAAATAGAACATTTTTTGGTATTTTTTTGTTTTATTGGAGATATATGTAGTAATTTATGTACATTGCAATCCTATTAAAAGGTTATAAATTAAAATACGTTTTTTTGGTATGAATTTTTTATTTTATTGATTTTAGGATTTATTTTATGTACTTATACGTTTATATATTACTGAAATATGTTCAGATTATCAGTTTTTTTTTGCTATGGCGAGGCTTCTGTTTTGATAACAAATCTTTTGAGATATATATAAAACATATTTTTAGTGCATAGTATAATAGTTTTAGCTTAAAATATATTGTAAGCAAAAATATGATATTCGGATTTTAAAATGGGTAATTGTGCGGATTTAATGGCAAATTCAAATTATAGTTGATTATTTAAAATTTCATGGAAATTTGTTGATCCTTTACATTGTCTAAATGATGTTTTGTGATGAAAATTAGTTACGAGAAATTAACTTAACATTTAATTATTTACTCAATGTAATCATTTTTTAGTTAATTTATTGCTTAATAACATAATTAAATAGCAATCCTATTCACATACTTACTTTCTAAAATAATATAAGTACTTCCGCATTCTCTAGGTATCGAATTTCAACATTCTCTAACTGATCCACTTTTAATGCAGAATTCTGACGATTTTAATATCGCAGTTAATGCAAATTATACTTTTCTTTATTTGTTAAATCATCCAGAAAATAATTTGTAGACCATTTGAAGAATTTAATGTAGTAGTTAAAGAATTTTAATATATATACGCATATAAATTTTAACGAATTTTAAGATTACATATTATACAGAAAATTCTTGATTAAGAAAAATTAGTGTTAAATATGTATAAGAACTTATTAGTTATAATATTATATATACAGTTGCTCCCAAAAGTATCCGGCCACCCTACTTGTTTCAAAATATTTAATGTTTTTCACTTCATTTTCAATTAAGTATTTTTTTTAATATTGGCTATAAAAAGCCTTTACTAACGCACTTTATAATAGTAGAAAAACATATTAGAAAAATGAATTAATTATCAGAAAAACTTACATAGCTGTCCGAACTCATAAAACAATTGACACTAAAGTCGGCCACTAAGTGTGTATGCATACGGGGGACTTCCCCAAAGTAAGTTTAGTTACCAAATAGTTTCCAAATAGTGCGTCATTCGAGAAAAAATGCATTTCCGAATTATGTACTTAATTGTTTGGTTATCGATTTTTTCTGAAGTATATTTAATATTGATATTTCTATGGTTGGATTATAAATTATAAGACTAAATAATGTTAAAAAATAATAATTATTTGTTTTCTGATATTTAAAATTTAACGTCTAAGATTAATTCTATTGAATAAAAGAAGTGGCCGGATACTTTTGTGACCAACTGTATATACTTACTTATTTATATAAATTTTAAATTTTACTCCTAGTTTGTCTGGTTTTAAAGTCAATTAGTAAGAAATATTTAGAATTTCTTGAAATATGTATATATAGCTATGAAACAGACTCAAAAAATTCTAGTGTATAAAATCGACAATTATTTTAACCAAAATAACTTATTTAAGTTTGTAACAACTAAATTTGTTAACAACAAAAATTGCTAAAAAGAATAATTAAATTTTAGTTTTAGTTTGTTAGTTTTGGAATACTTAATAACAAAATTTATATTCCTATTTTAAAAGTTTTTGTTTTCGTTAATATTTATAATCTTTAACCATAATTTATATATAAAAACTATAAAATAAAAATATATGAATTACCCAACGGCTGCAATGAAAACTTTTCTAAAAACAAACGATTCCTTTTTTTTTCACACCAACAAGAAACTTTATCTAAACTGCAATAATTTAATTTTTTACAATATAAATTTTATGTTTTTGTAACTTTTCTACGAAAATTTCTTTCTATATTAAATATATAAAAAAAGAATAATAATGTGTAAAATGTTCTAAAACTTTGTAACCCTAAAATTCATATTTCCCAAAAAAAAATTCTTACAACATATATACAAATTATAATAAACAAAATTTTTCTTTCAAATTTTCATATTTTCCAGCCCGTGACTGATATAGACTAATATAAAAACTATATTAAATTATACTAAATTATTAACTAAAATTTTATAAAAATAAATAAAATATAAACGAAAAATGCTTAAAACACCAACACAATTGACTGCACCCATTCAAGATGGCAGTAGCACTGTTAATAATGAGATTAAGGTTAAAACTGCTTATAATGGTGAAGTTATGATTACTTATATTGATGAGAATATAACATATGAGAAATTATGTCAAGAAATTCGTGGTATTTGTCGTTTTTCACCCGATCAGGTAAAAATTATATTTGAATCTTTTTCAACAAACAATTTAATTTTTATTTTGTTAGCAATTTACAATGAAATGGGTTGATGATGAAAATGATCCTTGTACTATATCAACCCAAATGGAATTAGATGAAGCAATACGTTTGTATGAATTGAATAAAGATTCGGAGCTTGTAATTCATGGTAAGTGGATTATATTAATATTATTTTTGAAAATTATGGTGCCAATATTTTACTTAAAAGTTATGGTAATGCTGAGATTTTATTTAAATATTTCATAGTTATATTTTGTAATGCGATGGACCCTTGTACGAAATTATAATAAAGTATTTAGATATAGTCTAGTTCTAGTCTGTCATGAAATTAATCTGAAATTAATAAAAATCTTATTTCTAAATATAGTTTTAAAAAATTTTATCTTACCGACCAAAATATCTGCGAAAGATCAACCGATATTGTAAGTAATTGCAACAATCACTTACATTTCGGAAGTTGCTGTTAATTAACTTGCATTTTGTAAAATGTTAAATTCGATAAATTTTTTATTGTGCTTTAACGACCTTTGGAATTAATGTTCAATATAATAAGAGTGAATCCTTTTATACCAAAATTATATAAGAATTTAAAGGCCATTAAAATTTTAATTTCTGTAAAACAAAGTAAAAACGAAATATTGATTATTAAAATAATTTACATATTGAATAAATAAATATTAATATTTAACTTTTCAGAAATTTAATTAATTATATATTTTAATCTAAAAATATAAATGGTAAATAATTTCATTACATTAAAAATTTCATAAAATTTTTTTATTAAATATTAAGTTTATAAAAACTAAAGTAAAATTTCTTACTTGTTTTTCTTAAATAACAAATATAAATAATATTCCAAATATATATAAGAGGAAATTAAAATTTTACTATAAAAATTACATAATCCTTTTTCCAGTTAAAATTCCATAAATAAAATAATAGAATAAATAATATAATAATTTGTACCTAAGGCAAATTAATTTCCTTCAATTTTAACTTTTATCTCAGTTGTCTACTTAAAAACATTTTTTATTTTGGTTTTTATTATTATTATTTTTACTTAAAGTGATGACGTAAATAGGAAAATTAACGAAATTTTGTTTTTTTTAAGAGAATTTTCTTTTAATTTAAATTAAATTTTTTTTTCTTTTGGTTTTATGATGATATCAAATTTACCTTTGTGTTGTTTGCAGATGAATTTTTCATAATTAAATTTGTTTTGTGTGTTGTTTTCTTATCTGTTGCACAATTGACTTTTTTCCTTTTTTTGAAAAAAGTTTTAGAAATTTTCCATTTTTTTTTTTAATAAAAAATAAATAAATTTAATTTCCAAGGATCATAGAAAATAAAGATTTTTTTCAATTATATAAGTAAAAATAATTTTCATCTTTCAAAAAAATAAAAGAAAATCCTTTTATGTTTGTTAAGGGTAAGAACAATGGTTAAGAGTCAATTACAAAGTGAAATTTTACAATTCAATATTTTGAAAAATTTGTAATTAAGTAATAATGAAAATTCTTATATTCAAAGATGAGTCTTCAAAACCATTGACAAATAAATTATGTAAAAGTAAAATTATTAAATTTTATATGTATTTGCAATTAATATCGAAATCCTTCATTGGTATAATAATCATTCACAAGTTGTGTAGAGAAAAACGATTTTACTTACATTAGTAGATTTTGTTTCGGGTTAAATGTCAGAAACATTACATAGCTTGGAATATTTTCTATTTCTATTTGGAATCAATTTGTAGTTTAAATCTTCGGTTTAGAATACTGTGAGTACGGTTTTGAAATTGTGAGTATGTAATTTTGTCATAACATTCATTACTCACAATTTTAAACATATAAATTGAACACAATACAATAAAAATATATCAATTTTTTTTCAATGATATACAAAACTTACCTTAAATATAAGAATTTTGTGGACTACTTACTTACATAACTACTTACTTATATACTTCAAAAAAATCTACTTTAGTTCAAAATGTACTAACAGTAAGTACTTTTGAAGTGCTTTTGAGTAGAAATGGAATACGAAACGAATACTAACAATAAAAAAAAAATCTATCTTTCTTTCATTTTTTAACTTGAATTTTAAATCTTACTGCTGATTCACAATGAGAAACGATGCGCAAAGCAACGGAACGCAAATCAAAGTTAAAAAGTTGAACTATATGAAAACAATACTTCTGTTCACAATGAAGAGAGAGAGAGCCGACGCGACGCGTAACAAAGCAAAAGTTGGCCAACTTTCAACTTTTACGATAATCAACGCGAGTAATTGACAGATAATAATAAAAATATTTCTCATTCTCAAAAGTATTTGTGGAAAACTAGATAGAAGGAATTTAATTTGAAAATAATAGTTTAAAAAAATTATTAATTCGTCACCTCAGGTCTTAAGTGTTCAATAGACCATTTTTTGACAAAATGAGTTTAATATGCAGTTTTAATAATTTGACTACGATCTTGCGATTGGCGTAAAACGTTTTGTTCTATCACAAATCGTTTCCAAGATATTCTTGAAAAGTTATGTTCAAAAGTTATTTATAATTTACCGGTCTACATATAATATACTGTTAATATCCAATTCGACATCGATCACTAGTTTTTAAAAAAAAAAAAAAATTATAACTATTTATAAATATTTTTGTTATCACTTTTATATAAAAAAGAAATGAAATATTTATAAAAAATAATTACAATTGTTGAATTGTTGCAAGAAGTATTAAAACTTTTATGCTAAATCATAAATTTCAATTTCTCAACATTTTTATTTTTGGACATAGAACACTTAAGAACTGAGGTGACGATTTGTATATTAAATATACCAATTCTAGTAGTATTTAATACTATTAATATGTTTTTTTTATTTTATTATTTTTTTGTGGAAAAAATGGACAAATGGACAATTGACTGAAATAAATGAAAATCAAAAGTCATTTAACGCTGGAAATACCAACACATTGTGAATTGAAAAATTATTATACCGTCGCTTTGCTTTGCGCTTGCTTTGATTTCCGTTGACGAAATTACATTGTGAATCAGCTATTAAAGTCAAATTTATGTTCAAATATTATTTATTTATGTAATGTTTATTTGAAAAGATGATTTTATATATATAGAGTTTATTTTTTTTTGTTATTATCCGAAAAATAATATTTTATTATTTAAGCTTAAGGATTTATTTGTTATTAAATATACTTAACTGATTTTTAATGCTACCAAAATTTTTGTATTTTTTTTTCTAAAAGGAAAAGTAGTTCACAGAGAGGAATTAACATTTTTTTTATGATTATTATAAGATAATAATAATATAATTCTAGAATTACTTCTTGTAATAAAAAATTAAAATATTTCAGAATTATATATATAAGTAATTTCTTTGAATAGATGAATAATTGAAATTGTAATTTTTTTTCCCAAAACATACTTTTAATATGTTTCCTTTATAGCTATCCATTTTTTAAAGTATTATATTTGTTTGCCATCTACATACTCGTATTGTGATAAAATTTCCTGGAATCTACATTTTTCTACATCAAATACAAATTTTTTTACACGATTTTATCAATTCTCCTTGAAATCCTGGGGCAAATGCAAATTTCATTTATATTATTTATCTGCATTTAAACTTTTATTTAAAAAAAAAAATTAAATACTTCTGTCCTGACTTTAATTTATTACAATGTATTTACAGATTAATATTTAAAACAGAATTTATTTTCTATAAAATTGTGCATAGCCTCAAAAAAATAAGAACTTTTTAGATAAAATCCAAGAAGCACATATGCACGTGTCCATTAAAAGCTGACCAAAAATGTTTCGACAATTATACTTTGTTTTTCAAAATATTTCGTTTTATTACTTTTTATCAAATAAACATAAAATTTTACAATTTTATTGTATAAATTCACATTTAAAAAATAGAAGAGAAGAAGAGCTATAAAAAAATTATTATTATTCTTTAAAATTCAAAATATATTTTATATTACTTTATTGTACAACTGTTTATCTTGAAATTATCCCACCTTCTATCTACCCCCCCAAAAAAAAAAAAATACAAGAAAAAAAATAATGTAAAATAATGATCGAAAGGATACAGATTGAAAATAGTTTATTATACAATTTGTTTTTTATATAGTTAAAGTTAGTCTGCAGCAATTTTAGTATATAAAATTTATCTAATTTTTGAGAAAATTATATGAAAATCCATAAAGCATTAGAAATATTCATCTTTATTATACAAAGATAGTAAAGTTATACAAGAGTAAAATTGTATATTGTATAGAAAATTTTCATGTTACCCAAAATATCTAGTTTGGTTTTAGTGTATCAACATCTTTTTTTCTTTATAACTTTAGTAAGTAGCTATAAAAATTATTATATATATAAAATTATAATATTGAAATTTGTTTAAAATAATATATATTTTTATATATGTATATAGTAGAAGCAGTTGACCACAGAAATTTAAAGTTAAACAAGGACACAATAACATAAAATATCTTATATACATGTATAAGTATATAAAATATTTATATTAAAACGTCCTTGTCATAGTCATAGAGCAGACAGAATATGGTTTTTTTTTGGGGCGAAATATTGTAATGTCTTTGCCAGAAATCTGGTATATAAATCTTTTTTATAATGTATGAATATAAATTTTTTTTTGTTGCAATCATGACTCAAAAATTTAGTACGTGGCCCCTCAGAAAAAGGAAAGAATGAAGAAACAAACAAGTGCATATGAAATAATTAATATATATATGAAAGTACAATGAGGTTTTTTTTGGGTTTATAAAAGGATATAAAGTATAGGGTGATTCAAACAAAAAAAAGTTGGTTGAAATATAAACTGCGATTTATATAAATCATTTTTTAGTAAAATGTTAATTTTTACTCTGTATATGTATAGCTTCAAATGTCAATGAATTTTATCTGTTATTAATTTAGTCATTATGAAAAGGATTATTACATTTAATTTGTGATGAATGTTTTTAGACATTGTTGGCCAAGGCAGATACGTTTATGGCCTCCATCGAGTTCCTATGACTTAAAGTTGACCAATTATTTTGACAACAGTTTAGAAATTTGTTAATTCACTAATTCAGGATATTCGATTTAACAGAGATTTGTAAACTGTTTATATTAATACAAATTTTAAATTTACAGGTCCACGTGCCAATATTCAATTGTACTATTTTGGCACTCCTGTAATCGCTAATTCTACACATACAAATACATATATAATTGAAAATTTTTAATTAAAATTTTCCCATTTATAAATTATTATATATTTAAATTGGTATTTTATTTTTTTTGGCAAGAATTCCAAAAATTTTGTATATTTGAATTAATGATTTATTATTTGTTCTGATAATTAAGCTAAAATAAACATTTTAAAAGTAAGAAGACAATTTTCTTGATTGCAATCTAAGAATTAATTATGGAATATAATACAGAAAATAATTTTAAATTATTATTCCGGAATTTATTTATTTTACTGTAGTCATCATTAAAATTTAAAATTTTAGGTTATGAAAATATTTTGGTTTATTAGATTTTGTAAATTACATTATATAATATTAATTTCAAAAAAAATGGATGATAAATTTATTTGATATTTTCTGTATATTCCATAAATAACTGATTACACAAACTGTATATTATAAATTTTCACGAGAACATTAAAATTATTTGCTCCTACGGTTATGCAATTATTAAGATTAATATTATAAAAATATTAAAAAAAATGCCTGAAAGATAATAAACTAACGAATGTGTCCAAATAATGTTTTAGAATACAAGTACTAGCATCAAAACGTTAATTTACAATTGGTTAAAATTCAAATAACAATTAGTTAACAGTTAGACAACAGCTAGATAACAGAAAGGTTATAATTAGCTGTTAATAAACATTTGGCTAAGTTTTCCAAATTAAAAAAATTGTTTCATTTATTATACTCTGTCTGTCGAGCGAAAACTAATAAGTCGTTCTATCAAAATTTGCTATTAAGTATAATCAAGAAAAATCTCTAACATTAAAATAAAAATCATTAATAATAAATAATTTCTGATAATTGGAAATTATTGGTCTTCCATTAAAATCGAAAAGAATACAATATATTCTTGTGTACACAAAAATAATAGTTTTGACCATCTGCTTTCAAAAAAATTTTTTTTTTACGAAAAAATGGCACTTATACCTTCCAACTCACTGATTAAAATTTTATCAAAATGAAACTACAACAAAATTCAAGTATTCTTTATAAATTTAATCTCTATCATACCATAAGGACACCCACTTATACTATAACCACTATATTCATTGAACGAAAATCAAAATTATTAAATAAAAAGAAAAACCACAAAACTTTTCATTCATTTTTGAATAGTTTTTCTGATGCTGTTTGAATTATTATTGATTAAACAAACAAAAAAATATCGAAAAACTTTTCCATTTCAAATTTTTCATACAACAAAAAGGACATTTTTGTTGTTGTGAAAAACCTCATTCATCTTTTTCTTTCTGTTATTTTAAATTTCGATCAATCTTCAATCATTCTTATATATATTTTTCTGATATTATATATATACGAGTATTATTGCTTTAAATTTTATCAAATCTATATTTATGGTTAGATTTGTTTAGTTAGCACTATACTACAATGTCACTTCAAATCTCTATATATAAATATATATTTATATAATGTTCAATAAGAGTGTACTCTTAATGATAAAAGGACTTGTGTATAAGTCCTACATCACTAACGAATTTTGTTATCATCTATATATGTATGTATATAAACTTTTTGGGATTGTCGTTGCTGTCGTCATTATTGTGTAATTCCTTCTGTTTGCCTATTCCTGCACATATTATTATATTATTCCCTCTTAAAGACATCTGAAATCCTCTTAAAGGCATATCCTTGATAATTTCCCAAAAGGACTCTTCCGTATTCTTTAATAAAATATTTATATATGTAAAAAAAAATATATAAAAATTTTATTATAATGGGTACGTGTTAACATCAAACTTTAAGAATATATACATATATTTATATGAAAGAAAAGACCAGAAATTGACATTATATAACTCCCCGACACTTGATCCTTTTTTTATTGTGTAATGCTGTTGTATATACAGTACATAAGTATACAAAATTTTCGATATGTGTTCAAGGAAGTCAAATGGTTAAAAAAAATAATATTTTTGAATTTTCATAGTTTTTTGTAAGATGCCTTCAAGTTATAAGAATATTTATATAAATAAATAGTTTTAAAAATGATATTGATGAAGACGATAATAGAGTAAGTTTTGTTATTTTAAATAAAATATATACATATATGTACAATATTTATATATAATATATGTATATATTCGTAATCATTGTGTAAATGAATGGGATTCTTTGAAAGTTAACAAATTTATGTATAGGGGAAATGATGACAAAAAAATATCTCATTTTTATTAAAATTTCTTAAATTTATAATATTAATGTTAAGTAAGAAGTGTTAAAGGAGTATACGCAACTATCGAAAATGATTTTATAAAGTTAACATATCTCAATGAAGTCAGAGTAATGATAGTAAATTAATTACATAATAGTTATTTGATTTCGTGAAAAATCTTATGTCTAATTCAGTTGTCTACGTCTAATTCAGTTCAGTTCCATTGATTGTCCTTTGTAGTTTATATTGGTTACAATAAACAAATTAAATTACTAAAAATTTCTTCATTTCTAGTTCAATGTTATTCACTTTCTACTATAAACAATGTATTATCAAATACTTTCCATTTAAAATTAACTTATAAAGGGATTCATGAATATTCTCATGAAATTTGAACTAAGAACAATTTATTATACACGTATATACTTAAGAAATTGTTATAACTAGAAGAAAGTTTTTGAAATTCTTAAATGTAAATTTTTGTTGGAAAGAAAACTTAAAGAAAAGAAAAGTTTAAAATTTTCCTTTTTCTAACATTCAAAATTTTTACTTAAAAAAAAAATTTTTGATTTTAAATTTTAAATTTTTTTCCTATTTGATTTATAGTAAAATGAATTTCCTTATTGATTTTACTTATAAGTCTTCCGTAAACTTTGTCAATAACTGTTACACTCGTTTCCTTTTTTAGTTAAGTACATATTAAGGAAATGTATATATATAAAATTTATAAGAGAGTATCATTATAATGCCAATAACCTTTTTAATATTTTTCATTAATTTAACTGGTGGAATTATTTTTAGTCCTTAGTTCTGTGTACATATACTACTTCAATATATTAGTAATCATTATTCCATTGAAAATTAATGAGAATTTTTAAAACATTATAAAAAAATTTTAACTATGTATATTTTGAGGATATTTTTGTTGATGAAGCATTAACTATGTCATTTCCACTTGTCACCATTGTCATAGTCATTATTGCTATATATAGTTTATTAAAGCATTTATGCCATTTTAAGGATATCATGAATAAAGACAAAAATAAGAGCAAACCTCTTAAAAAATTGTTTTGTGCGAAGACAGAAATAAAGGATAATGAAAAATGGAAAAAAGATTTATTACAAAAAAAAAATTATTGTAATGAATTTCATTTAAAACATATTTTTATGAAAAAATTTTATGATTTGAAGAGGTGGAAAAGATATTTTTGTCAACGAAAAGGATTTGCTTTTTTATGAAATGATTAAGTTTGGCAAAAAGTCCTTTATTTTTGATTTATTCATTTTTAAGATTGGTTTCTTGTTTGGTAGACAGGGTAACAACAATTTTATCATTTTTTTGTTGTTGTTGATAAGTAATTTACATAAAAATTATTGTGAAATTTGGAGTAAAATGTTAATTTTATTAAATGACCTTCTTTTTTTGTTTATAGAATTAATTCGAAATTAATTCCTCGTTTCGTCAATCATTTACGTAATACTTCAAAAATGTAATTGAAAAATTATAAATTTTAATTGTTTAATTGTTCTTATATATTTATTTTCGATTTAGAGTCTAATCAGTCTAAACCTTATAAAAGGAAATAACTAGAGAAGCTGTATTAAAATATATGAGATATTGTTTACAGTTTTCTCAATTTTCAATATAAATTACGAGCACTATCTTAAAGAATATTCTGTTTTCTTTCCTTAAATATTTCAAATATGAAACAAATTTTACTCAAAATTATCATAAATTTATTTACTCTGAACTTATGTAAAAATTGAACCTTGTTATAATTCACATATGTTTTCCATTTTTGTTTTTTCCATAAATTCGTTCATTTTTTAAAAAAATTTAAATAAATTATATAATAAATCCTCGATAAATTTTTATTTTGATTAATTTGCATTTTTTTCTGAAATATTTTTATTACCAATTTAAATTTTTTCAAATTTTTTTTTTTTTCATTTATTTTTGTGTCCTTTTTCTTTCGACAAACTGCAAAAGAAAAAAGAAAGAACATTTAAATTGTACTTTTCCGTGTTTTCCGTTCGCCTTTTTCAATTCTTTATTTTTTTTTTGTATTCTTTGTTATGAGATAAGAAAATCGCTTTAGGGGTAACATTAAAAATTGGAAAAATGTAACGAATTTTTTCATCATTTTTGCATATATTAAAAGAAAATATATCATATTTTTCTTATTTTCATTTTGTTAGGTTGGAGATTTGAAATGTAAAACTTAAAATTTCCAAAATATATATATAAAAAAAGAAAAATTATTATAAATTTTCTTTTAGTCTTAAAATCACATTACACACACACATAAGAGAAGTTTTGACGATGATGGGCAAGTTATGAGTAAAAATATGACGGGTTTTTAAATAGAATTTACGTATTTTTACGTGGAAATCTTCTGGGAAAATAATGTAAAAAAAAAAGATTATATTATTTCTCTTTTCCAAAAGGAAAAAAATGTAATAAATTAATTTTTTTTTTCATTGCCTAAAAAAGTTAAAGTTATGAATAAGGAAAAGGAAAACAAGAAAAAAATTATATAAAAAAAAATTTCTTTCATTGAATTTTCAATATTTTTTTAAAGAAAAGTTTAAATAAAATAAATACAATATTTTTGAGTTCAGAATATGAAATTTTCAATTCTTTTTCTTTTCTTGGAAAGATTGGAAAATGTAAAAATTTTGTTTTTGGGAAAAAGTAAAGATAAAAAATCATAAATAGAAAAAAATTTATGTTATTTATTAAATTTTTGACAGTTTAATTTCATTGTCAAACAAAGTCTTGTCATAAGTGAAATCGAATATGACAATAATTTGTTAATTCGGAATGATTTTATGGTATTCATAATTACATAAGCCAAAATAGTTTGTGTAAAAATGATTTGGATATAATTTTCGAGAAATTATATACGCCATAAGCTTGTCAAATATCCAAGAAATTTATATATATTTTGTTTATAATTTTGACAGGATATCCTTAACAGGATGAGTGACATTATTTTGATATACATATATGTACATATATTTGAATTTTGAACAGACAAACAATGAGTTTCTATTTCTATACATAAAATCGACCTGGCAAGATATATATATACTGCTTAATTTATGAAATTAATGAATACCTGGAATACTATAAATTATTAAAGATGATAATGACTTGTATCATTCTTCTAGGTTATGTTATTTATTATCAATCTAATTGGTTTTTTTTTTAATCCAAATTATAAAAAAATATCAGAAACATCAATTAAATGTCTTGAATTCAAAACTAACAAATCATTTGAAAAAAAAATATGCAATCAAAAATAATTAATTTTCTATCATCTCAAAAGCAAAATTTCTAACAATTTTTTTTTCAATTAGAAATTAATTTCAAATTTGATATAAAAATCTATTTAGTAATGACATCTGGCGCTGCTGTTATCCTTTTCTATATATTAAACAAATTAACTTAATGTAATATAATAGTGCAATTTAGTTTGAAAGAAAAACAATACTTATATTTATTTAAAAAAATATCAATTTTCCAGATATATTTTCTTTTTAAATATATTTTTTTTCCTCTATTATACAAAGATATTTGATTATATATATTTTCTTTTTATTCAATTGGATTTCAAATTTCAACGCTTTAATGCCCTTTTTCCAAACACAAATTGGAAAAACAAAAATGCATTTATATAGAAAAGAACTACGTATTTCTACGTACAAGAAATAAGAACAAAAATATATTTTTTGTATTTTTATTTTTTTTCGTTATTAAATTGATTTTTCCTGATTTCAATTTTCTTTTAGTATTTTTTTTTTTTATTGGTTCGATGAAATTCTTGACTTTTAAGAAGAACTCAATCATTTAAAATAGAAAATTTATTGTTTATTTTCTATTTAATTCTGTATTATTGCCAAGATAAGGAAAAACTCTGTTGTATTCGATATAGAACAGTGTTATGTAACCCGTAACCCTAGAAAAAGGAAAAACAATCGAAAAATAGATTTTTTTTTTAAATGACTGAAAATAAGAGTATAGTTATAGTATAGTACAATAATTTTCTCTACAATTTTTCAGCAAATCTGATTGTAATGACATCCCAAAATATTTTTTTTCGGAAATTCTGAATTGATATATCCAATAAATGCATCAAATCAATTATTACACTTTAAATTTATGTATAAGCATCTGATCCTTTTATTTACGATCATGGATCGAAAATTACCCTCGCCTTGGTTATGTAATTTCTTGTTTGGGAACAACCAACAGCATTTTTGCTGCTATTTAATCTTAAGTATTAAATTATCTGTCATAATGTTTCCGCGCGGAATTAAAATTTGTAAAACGCTGTTCATTATAGAGTGAAATAAATTTTTTTTCCTCTTGTTTTTATAATAACAATTGTTCTATGTTTTGTATATTTTCCTATTTTTGAAATTTTATTGAGGGAAAATGCACAAACAAACATAAAAAAAAAATATCAAACAATATTATTTCTCTTATAAATTTACTCTCTAAATAGGATGAAAATTGGAATGATAACAAAAAAGTTCATCTTTTTATAAACAAATAAAATGAATGATAAACGATTGGTTTTTTGTAAACTAGAAGATGATATCGTTTTTTTTATACCTGTTATTATTCTGTGTATATTTAACTGTTTACACATTGAGGCTTTGAATAAATAACGAATAGTTTTTTTAAGATCATATCGTGTATTTTTCTATTTTGAAAAATGCAATTTGATTGAGCTTATAATTTCGTATTATTTTATTTGACATTTGTTTTTACCTGATTATTAAATACAAAAAATTTTATTCGAAATTTCCTTTTTAGTTTACGAAAGGATAAAAAAATTTTCCAATAAGAAGTTAAGAAAATGTAGAACTAAAAGTTAAGAATGTATTTCAATCATTTGTATATAGAAGATGTTCAAATTTTTATTGAACTTAGCAAGTTGTCATTTTAAATTTTTCATAGTTTAAAACTAAGAAAATTGGTTTTACAATTTGGTTTTTAAAAGGGTTCGTAAATAATCGTCATTCATACTTTTGAGTCAGAAGAAATCAGAAATTAACATAATTATCTACAAATTACTCGGTCTTATGATTATTTTCCCCATTTTGTGATTCCTGTAGGTCTATTTTTGTTCCAATATTTCTTTAAGAGATCTGAATCAGGCTTTAAGAAACAATTGCACAAAACTTATGAAACATGAACATGGTTGCCATTATTTATATTTTTAAAATCGATTTTAGAGTCATTCTTTTTCTTATTCTATTTTCATTTATCACATTATACTATAATGTGGTTTAGGATCAAAGTAAAATTGTTGTATAGAAATCACCCAGGGAGGTAATAAAAATGTTAAAAGCATAATATCATTTTTCAGCATACATATACATAAATGTGTATTGTATATGTTCATTTATGTTGCATTAAATTGTACTTTGAAATTCTATGTACAAATATATATAAAGATTGGATCATTATAATCAGATTACTGTCGTTATCGTTACTAATCATAAAATACCAACTATAATAATTGTAATATAATAAAGAGAGCTTTAAAAAGAAATTGTATTTTTGAAAATAATAATTGCAGTAATAAATTTCAAACATAATTTTACTATTTTTCTTTCAGAAAAATATATATAAGAAGCATTTACTATTATATGAAATTATTGTAAATTTTTTATTATCCTTTTTTGTTGTTAATGGAGCGAAGAGAGGAATTTAATACTTTAGAAAAAACGGTGGAGTTATTTATTATATTAATAATAATAATATTATAATTAGAAAGGATCTAAAAAATGAATTAGATCCTTTCTAATTATGGAAAAATCTTTCTGTATTGAAATTCGTCTCTGTATTTTTCGTCGTTTTAAAATGTTACTATGTACTTTAATATTTTCAAATATTTTTGGTTTAGAAAATTCGAAAGGATTTAATATTAATCTATTAGGATGGAAATTCAAATATTGTTTGGTATAAGACAATATTAGTTTCTATCCATTAGTTTCTATCCATATTTACATTTATCAACGACCATTTATAATATCTATTCCGAAATGGTAAATGTAGCATTGTACCGACAATTGAAAGGAAAATAAAATGCTGGTAGCCTAAAATAATGGTTTGTATGACTCCCCAGGTTAATTTTAATATATTCTTCTAAATGACTATATAAACTACGACACAGCATCGAACTTGTGTTAAGTAATTCAGTTTTATTCATTATTTAAAATTATTTCTGTTATGTTTGTCGCCGATGAACTTTAATCAATTTATAGATTTTTTTTATATAGAAATGATAAATTTTTCTAAATCTTTATGAAAATTAAATAAATTTTATTAAAAAATATTAAATCTTAAACAATTTGAATATTGAAGAGTAATAATTTTGAAATAAATTATGAACCAAAAATAATCTCTTTAATATTTTACATTCTTTACATAATTTTAAATCAATAATCTCAAATATCCATTTTATTTGTATCTCAAATATCCATTTTATTTGGTGAACATATTTCTGTATTTACATTACCTTTAACATTACCAGGATAATTTAATTTTAATTGAATTGAATTTACTATTAATGATTTATCTAATTTATATGATATAAATTCATTATTATCACCTAATCGACCAACATTAATTTTACCATTTTCATTCCATTCTAACCAAAATTTTGAGTAATTATTATTTTTTTGTAAATTTATAATTTGTACAATAATTTTATCAATAATTTGTCCATGTTCACATTTACTTAATATTGAACTATTTGTATTACCAATAATTATTTCAATATTTGATTCAGATTGATTTTTCATAATTATAAAAATTTCATTATTTAATAATGAACTACTACTAATATTAAATTGAAAACAACCTTTAATTAATGATAAATTATTAATAAATTCATAATTATCATAATTTTGTTGAATATTATCATTATATTTATTTGTTATTTTCATCATTTGATTTATTTGTTCATTTAAATAATTAAAATATTGATAAAATTTATTTTTAATAGATTGATAAATATGTTTCTCTAAATATTGATTTAATTCATATTCATTAATCATTGTATTTAATAAAATTTTATCATGAAATATTTTTGCTTTTGAATAATTTTCTTCTAATTCATTTAATACTCTATCAAAATATTTCTTATTATTATAATTAATATGTTCAGAACGATTTAAAAAATTATCAAAATCTAATGTTATTTGTTCTAAAATATTATTTTGATAACGTATTTCTGTTGATGATTGATATGTTTTTAATTTTTCACATTTTGTATTTAAAATTGTTTCAATTTTTGATGATGATGATGTTGTGAGATTATGATTCTGTTGTTGATCAGGACAATTTTGTTTTTTAAATATCCATTTACCAGATGATCGTGATGATCTAATACCAATATATTTAACATTAAACATATTTATTTCATTCCATATCATTATTGGTTTAATATCACCTTCTTTACCAAATTTAATTTCACCATTATACCAACTTAACCAAAATGTATGATAATATAAATCATTTAATATATTTGGTGTTTTATATAATTGACTATCTTTATTTTTTTTTGAATCAGATATACGACGTATTTTTGATTCATATTGTTGTTGTGAATCATTTTCTAAACCAATAAAAAATTCAAACATTTCATATTTATCAGAATCACTTAATGCAATTGTAATTTCTTTTTCAGCTTTTATACTAAATGTAAAACAATTTTCATGTTGTGGATTAAAATATATAAATGTAAAAACATTTGATCGACTTGTGTTATATTCTAAAACGAATTTCCAAAAAAAAATTTATACATCATGTATGAAGAACTAAATTGTATTTACCTAATTCCAAATTTGATTTTGTTTCCATATTAAATTTATCCAAAATATTACAATGTAATAAATCACGACTGTTAAAATCTTGATTATTATTATTTAATATTTTTAAATGTCCATTAAATTCATAATTTTCTACTATCGAAATTATTATTGTTATTATAAATATTAATATTATTAATTTTGTCATTTTTTATAATATTTTTATTTTATAATTTTTTTAAACACATCTGTTCGATTCAATTGGTAAAATTGTAATAAAAATATGAAACGTTTTTAAAGAAATTATCAATTTTCTTAAGATTATTGACATTTTTCATTGAAGAAATTGATTTGTCAGGGGGTCTGAGTCTGATAAATAATTATTATTATTACTGATTATATATTCAGAAGCTCATTTGGAGAATGTACATTGTATTTTTGTTCAAATTTTTTTTTTTATCATTATTTGAGAATTTCATTATGTTTTGTTTTAATCTGTTATACAAACAATTATCAATTTTTATAATCAGTTTGTTTTTTTTCTGTAAATATAAGAGAAGTTAAATAAATAAATTAAAATTTCAAGTTTGTATTTTGAAGATTAATAACACAAAAAAAAAAACTAATAAACGAAGAGAATTTTATTTCTAATTTTAAATTTATTATTTTTTATCAGTTTTCCATTTAAATTTAAAATTCTGGTAAGTATAATATTCTCTTTTAAAATTTCAGATTTAAATTATATTTATTTATTTGTTTAAAAGATTAATTTTTGCCCTTGTAAATAAAACGAATTAAAGAATTATTATTTTGGTTTTTATTTATAGGGAATTAAAATATCATTTTGTTCTTATATTGCCATTTACATGAAAATTTGATCACATGGAATAAAAATTTATTTATGTAATTATATGATCAATTAATTTATCTGTGAAAATTCAAAATGTATATTGCATTTTAATTCTTTCTGAATTATTTGTGGAAGTATCCGAAGAAACCTACAATTAGTTACTTAGCGTCACCACTATCATTACCATTTTTTCGATATGTCTACTATATAGATAGAAGCAAATTGATAGACAATGTGGACAGCTCTGTTCTTCAGTTATTTAAATTTAAAACAAATTTTGTGATGAAAATCAAGTTTAAATTGAAATTAACTGAAATTATCTTAACTGAAGTCGGACAGTTGTTAAGGCGCAAACAATTCTTTACTAGAAAAAGTGTAATAAATTGTTTACTTGTGTAAATTGTCTTTCCTATAGTAGGCAATAATTGAAGTTTAAAGCTAGTTACAGTGATAGGGGCAATTTACAAAAACTTGGTTTAAAATTAAACATTTAAGGCAGTTCATAACATAATTATATGTAAAAAGAATTAACAACTGGTACAAAACAAACGATAAATTGACCAAAGAATTGTTTTAAATTAAATATGTAGTTGAATCTTATTACATAATTAAATAAATAAATAAATGTAATAAAAATTAAAATTAAAAATACTCGTGATTCTATGTTCTGTACAATCATTACAAAACTTGGAACATTTGGACATTATACCCACCATTAATTAATCACATATTAAATTATTTAAAAGTATTATTATTATTTTTTTTTTTCCTAGTAATACAAAAAGAGCATGAAAATTATTTTAAAATTCAATTTATTATCCTTTAAATCTACGGAAAAAAAAGAAGAAGAAAGAAATTGAAGTAATCTACTTTCCTCTATCTTTTTAGTTAACTATGTATCTTTTAACTTCAAACAAAATGAAAAATGTAAAGTCAGTTCTTTATACATTTTCTCATATTAGTTAGTTTAAAAAGTCCTTTTTTTCGCTTTTCTTTTTTCTTAACGGAAACTATTTTCAATTCAGTTTGTTTGGTTTTTTTTTCGTTGTCTTGTGCCACGAAAATGTTAAGATAAATTGCAATGAAGTTGAGAATAACCATCGCCAACAACTAAAAGAAAAAGAAAAAATAGATATAAAGATAAACTACTTTTCAACAAGATATAACAATGCAATAGGGAGATCCTTAATTTTGTTCGTGTGTTGTTGTTTTTTTTTTTTTGTGAAACGTAATGAAAGGATACAAAACAAAAGTATATGTAGTAGTGGTGATAGTATAGATAGAGTATAACGCGAAATATTTTCATTTCTATTTCTATTATTATTATATTATCTTTAAATGTTTTGCTTGGCTGGGGATAACAAATGTGTTTCTTTCTACGAACGCGCGCCAACAAAATCTGTGTAATTTCTTGTTCACATTTTAGCTTTGCCGGTTAATAAATGAAAATGCATTGATAGAATATACAATAATAATGTAAAAAAAAAGAACGCTATATGGGAAAGATAACAAATCTTTTTTACCCCAAAAATTTTTTTTTCAAAGAATGGGAGAGTAAAATTTGCAAAAAAAAAAACAATTTTATTATTGATGTTTCTTAATGGTTAGAAATTTTTAAGGGTTGTAATGATTTTTTTTTATAAATATAAAAAAAAATTAAGGTAAATTTTAATCTTTGACTGCATTTTTTTCTAATACTTTGGTAATTTTTAACTTTTTTTTTGGGACTAAATCTAGGACATTGCGGCGAGATCATTTATATGGATCAAACAATTTCTGTTTTAATTTGATTGGATTGGATTATAAGAGAGGAGTCCGTTAAGGACTCGCGCACTTAAACCAGAAGTAGGTCCATTGTACTCCTCGTTTGAATACCCTCATGTCTGTTGTAATTAATGCATAGTTTTTTATATAAAATTTTTATCTATTATATTCTTTCAAACTTTTCAACTAGATTTGAATCAATTTCCTTGCAAAACAAGTTAAGGTAAGGTCGGCCAGAGATGAATAAAGCTAATTAAAGATAATGATAAGAATAAGCGGCTTAGTTATCAATCTATAATACATTAACAGTTGTATAATATAGGAACTATCCATTTTGAAATTTATCAATAAAAGGAATTTACTTTTTCATAATTTCTAAAATCACCTCAAGGATATGTCTCTGTTATTCATTTAGGCAACATGTCAATTTTTAAGAATCATAATTTTAATTTATATTTCCTATTTTCACCATCCCTTAAAAAAATAATTTTTTCTCAACACACAGAACGCAAATGACTAAGTGGAAATAAGTGAAAGAGTGCTAAAAAAAGCATAACTGAATTATAAGAAATCAATAAAAAAAAAGAACATTAGAAACCAATCAGGAAAATGCATTTTTAGATAGACTGATCCTGACAAGCAACAACAACAACAACAATGGATCCTAGAAATATTCACATAGAAACGTAATTCCATAGTAAATCAAAAAGAAAAAAAAAGGATTGAATATAATTTATTGGATGGAATTTGTAATATAGTGAAAAATTATATTTTCATTCAAATTTTCTTCTCCGTTTTTTTTTTGTTAACTAAAATATAAAAGAAAAATCTTCCTTCGTCCTGTATTATATTTATGTTTTTGTGTTGTTTTTTTTTTTTTGATTTTTGTTTAGTTGGTTTTTTCAAAAAAAAAAAAAAAATGAAAGAATTTTCAACAACACTAAAAGGGTGAATAAAATTAAAAGTTACATTTTTCAAAATTACAAAATGTAAGAAGAAAAGTAAAAATGCACTTTTCATTATTAAAAATAGAAAAATTTATATACATTTTTTTTTTTTTTTATAAATTAAATAGAGGAAAAATATAAATAAATAAGGAAAATTTTATATTGTAGTTTTAAATTTGGATTTTTTACAGTTTTTTTTGTTAGTGAAAAGAGTTTTTCCTTATCAAAATTAAATAAAAAAAAAATAGTTTTCTCTTTTCATGTAAAAGTGGAAAATTAATTAACATTTTCATTACATTTTCTAGTTTTTTTATTTTGCAGTCAAGATAAAACAAAAATTTTCTGTTGAAAAATTATATTGAAAATTATATCTGATAGTTTTTTTTTTTTTGAAAAATGTATACAATTTTCATCGTACCAAAAATATGATGAAGATATTTGAGTATAAATTGTAAAGGAAAATTGTTTAAAGAAAATGTTTTATTTAGAAAATTACCAATTTTTCTAAAATACTTAAGGTGGAATTCTAATGAGGATAACTTTGATTTTTTTCATTTTATTCACGGTTTTTAATGAACACTTGTTTTCATATACATATATATAATATAGTTTATTATTTTATCATTATATAATAAACTGCGGAAAGTGATTTTTGACTGTAAAACTATAACATATTACAAATATTGCTTAGAAATTTCGTACACACCACCCGTGTACAGAAGGTACGAACCTTACATGATAATGCGCGACCATTGCAGTTAAAACTGGAGTGGATCAAGAAAATGAAACCAAATTTTAATTAATTTTTCTGAGAGAACAAACGCCAAACGCTCAACACCATGCTTAATCTTGTTAAAGCTAGCTTTATGACGAATTATAATAGTTCTACCTTAAGTTTTTCAAATTGAAAAAGTATAAATCGTTGTAAATTTACGAATAAGTCAAATTCCAAAATGGTAATCCATTTTTTAGATGGTTTTTTAAAAAAAAATAAATAAATTTTCCTTTTTATTATTTTAATAAAAATCCAATAATTCATTTTAATTTTACGTGTGGTTATTATTTGTTTTCAAATTTTTTGATTTATATTTTTATTGGTCAAACAATCATAAATATGGAAGCTTATAACCAATAATAAATCAAATTTTTTTCATATCATATAATAAATTGAATATAACTTCAATAATTTTGACAAAAACATATATTTGGTTAATCCTTCGTACTTATGTCTGTGATATAATATTAATAAAATTTTAATATATATATTACCAATGGTTGACTATTCATTACTTAATATGAAATTTTCTATGACAAATTTTGCCATATTTATTTATTATATATATTTTCGTTTTTGTCTACTAAAGTTTTTTGATTATTTTCAGAATTAAAAACCAAAATATATTAAATGATTTACAAAATTGTTGATATAAAAATGATTTACAAAATTTATAAATTTATATTCATTAATTATTCTTAATTTACCTGGTATAAAATAAGGATCAACCCATTCGATTAACCAAAAATTAAATATAAACTCTTCTAATTTAAATTCTATAAGCATTTTTCAGTAAAAAAATAAATAAAATTAAAATTTATCTTATTTAGTATTCAATTCATACTTAATTTATATATACCCAACAAGAAAAGTCTACAAAATAAATATTTCTTTTAAAATTATAACAAAAAAAAACTGTATAAATATAAATATATCCTTATAAATATAACTTACCCTCAAAAAAAAAAGGACATTTAAATTTTTTGGAAAATTTATATTATTTTTTGTTGTTGTTGTTGATATCAATTTTATATTTAATTTACGATAATTTGAAACGATCATTCAACCATTAAGAATAACACTCTCCCTCTCTCAATTATTTTTATATATACTATATTGTATAATCAAAAAAAAAAAAGGATTCTATCTACGGTATCATTATAATGTCCTTTTCTATGTATATATTTAGTATTAAATATAAATTTAAAATCCCTAAAGATTAAAAAATTGTAGATGTGCAAAGACAACAAAAAAAAAAGGTAAAACGTGAAAATTATTTTTCATTTTGTGGTTTTTATTTAATTTTCTTCTTTATTAGAACAAAAAAAAATAATGATTGTAAAATTGATTGTTATCCTTTTTTACATTCAGATCTCATTCCATTTTAACATTTATAAATTATATTTTTTCTATGACCAATTTAAAAGTTTATAAATTTGTTTTTTTTTTGTATGTCCTGAAATATATTTATGAACATTTTGAGAAGAAGTCCTTAAATATCCTTACAAAAATATAAATAAAAAATATATAAATTAATATTTCTTTATTACATAAAAGCTTACTATATTTCATAAAGGATAATCAGATACTTAAATTATAATTTATGTTAGCGAAAGATTGTTGACTTTTTTTTTTGTATTGTTGCTGGTTTTATTATGATTTTTTTTTATATTTGTATTTATAGAAAGGGAAAATTTAATTTAAATTATTATTATTTTTCTCCTTTTGGAAATTTACTTGAATGATGATCACTTACTTAAACAAAATTTATGTTTATATTTTGTTAATAGTATTTTCATCGCTAAATTAATAGTAAAATTTAAAAAGACTATTTTCACTCATAAATGCTACTAGTATATACTTTCAAATTGATAATGCATTATTTTTACATGACTTCATGCATATCACTTTATATTGTAATTTAAATATTGTAATATTTAAATATTAATCATATTGTAAACGCATTTTTTTTTATGTAAATTCAATATTACACATTATTTTATTTATATTTGAAATTAATTAATTAATTGTATAAATTTATATAGTGAAATTAATTTATTACAATAAAATTAATTAATTTGTGATTTTCATTTTTTTTAAAATATACTTAATAAAATGAATAATATTTATATCATCCAAATGAACGCCCAAATAATTAATTAATTAATTATAAAATCAAAATAAATAAAAAATAAAATTACCTAAAAATATTTTCATATTTTTTAATGATGTCAGGAAAATTAATTTGACAAATAATATAAACATTGATATTTTATTTATTTTCTCTGTTAAGTATAAATAATAATAAAATAAAAATTTAATATGCTATATTAAAAATCACAAGCAGAATAAGTTAAATTCCCAATTGTAATCATAATTTATTACATGTAAAAAAAACAACAGAAATTGTAAATAATTTTTTTATTTGTTCGAATGTCTGTTAATTTTCAGGTCACATGACAAATATATATGTTTTTAATATATCAAATTTATCAATTTTCGGAAGGGGAAAAAATGATATTTTTTTTTGTTTTGCCAATTTTCCATCATACAAATTGGTTTTTAGCCTCAATACATTTATAGAATATCAATTTTTTTTTGGTTTATAGCACTTTAATTTAAACAATATTTATTATAGGCTTTTGAGTTAAAAACTCATCCTCCATCACCACCTACGCCTATACAGAATATTCTATATGACAATTTTCAATCAAATGAAAATAATATTGTGCATTTTTTTTAGTACATTAACAATTTTTTTTTGGTCTCTTAGGTGTAAATTTGTGTTTCCACCACTGTTTAATATACAAAGTATAACAAAGTGAAAAGAAAAACACAAACAGGTGAAATAAATATTGGAATAACAATGAAATTTTTTTAACTAAAAAAAGAATATTCATCAAATATTGATAATCTTTCATTATGAAATCAACTAGAAATTTTTATTTTTTTGAATCCCAATGAGAATTTTCCGTAGTTATAAGTATAATTTTCTTTTTTTTCATATAAGTATTTCTATTTTTCATTTATAAATGAACATCGTTGATTGAAAAATTCTAGTTAAAGGAGAAATTTTGATTTTTTTTTTAAGAATTGGGAAAAAAGGATAAATAAACAAATAGAAAAATTTTGTTTGTCTGAAAACTGATTTTTTTTTATATAAATAAATATATTGAGCTTAGATATGTTTTGTATGCTTTGGTACAATGTTGGTAAAGGGAGGTGGTATATAAAGCCAAGGGATTGAAATATTTTATTTAGAAAATAATATTTTTCAAAAAATAAAAAAATCATATTATATTGAATTTATGTACTTTGTCGTTTTTCCACAAACTACATGGTGGTGAAAATATTATATGTGTATTTATTTGGAAGGTGTAAAATAATACCACTATATAAATGGATTAAATCCACCAGAAAAAAATAGATTTTTTTTTTTCAATTTTATAAATGGAATGGTGTTATTAATGTGTGTGGGTGCATGACGAGTGATAAGGAAATTTATACCATTATTGGTATGTTGGATTTTTTTACTCGTATGTATATATAATATACGTCAAATTTATTGAGAATTCAATCCTTTTATAAACTTGTGGAAAAGTGGATAGAATACTTAAGGCATAAATATAAACATATTATATGTAATTTTTTTTTCTATATTACAAAATTTTTAAGTTATTTTATAATGGTACTAAAGACAAGAGTTAAAAGTACATATGTATATGTGTGCACTTAAAACGTCAAAAAGTTTTATTACTTAAATTAGAATAGTGAGAAAATGTTAATGTATGGTTTACAATATTAAAGTATGTTTATCAGAGGGAAAAAAATTACAAAAAATAAATGTATAAAAAAATTCCTTTCAGCAAAAAGTTTGAAAATTAGTATTTATGGTATTAAAGGAAAGTCATTTTCTGTAATTATTTGAAAAATTTTATAACATAAAGTTCGTAAAATTATACAATTTGCATAGTTTTAGGAGTTCACATTAATTTCAATTCTAATTCTTTTCAAAATAAAGTTAATTTCTGTGACTATTTGAAAAACTTATTAACATAAATTTCGTAAAATTATACAATTTGCATAGTTTTAGGAGTTCACATTAATTTCAATTCTAATTCTTTTCAAAATAAATTTTCGTAATTATTTTTAAAAACATTTGTTTACTAATTGAGTAATTTCTGTATAATTATCCTATTTTTTTGGACTAATTTATTGGTATACTTAGTATATGTATATTAATTTATATTTTACTCGTCTAATTTGTTGGTTAAATACCAAATTAGTAAACGAATTATACATAATTAATTAAATGCAATATATTTGTTTTAAATTTTCTGCTTTTGTCGATAGAGTACGTTAACTGGCTTCTTAAGTATAATCATAAATTATTATAGAAAAAAAGTCTTTGCAATATTATAAACTTTGACTAACCAAATCATTTTATACATATATATTAATGGAATTATATTATAAATAAAAATGTCACCATCTTGGCAATTACTATTAGTATAAAATTGAATTATAAAATCTTAAACACTTTTAAGTAGTGTAAACTAAACATTAAGAAAATGTTAAAAAATAAATATTTCAAATGTATTAAAGTAAATTCTGTTTTATTTTTTAAATATTAAAGGAGACGTAAAACTTTTTTTATATACTTATATACATATACTAGATTAGAACATATATTTTTCCTGGATACGTTTTTCCATATTTTGGTTGTGTTTATTTTTTTCATTATTATTTCTTGTTTTTCATTTTTTATTTATATATTTATTTTTGTGTGAAACTTTTTAATTTACGCTTGGCAACATTTTTGAATTTAAGTAAATGAAATAATAAAAAAAAAGGATACGACAGAAAAAAAAAAACAGTTGCTGACTTCTTGTTTATTTTTTTCATCTTTTTCAAATCTAGAATTAAATTTTTATAATAAGTAAAAAAAAAATTGTCGTTTTTTTTCTGTCCGTTTCGTAAATTTATTTAAAAATTAAATTTTTTTCCAATGTGTACCATAAAATAAATAACCCCTAATTTTGTATGCAGTTCACGAAACTGGACAAAGCATTAAAATAACAAAATATATATATACATATTTAAACTTAGTAAAAAAAGAGAACAAGAAAAATTATTTATAGATATGTGAAAAAAGGAAGAAATCCTTAAAACTACTGTGTGACAAAATGTACACTTTCTTCCATAGAATTATAAAAAAAAAAAATTGAGTTTGTCAAAAAAATTTTTGTTATATAAAATGAAATTTATATTTTTTGTTAACTTAAAAGAGTTTTTTGTTTAAACTGTTGGATTGTATAAATAATTCTGGAGTAGGACAAAATACTATAACCGTATTTTTCTAGAAAAATTAACAAATTACGATAGTGTTTTGTAAGTTGATAGAACAAAAATTATTTTAAAGAATATGTAACCGAAATTTATCAAACTATACATAAATATTTATAACTATAAATTATGTTAAATTATTTGTAATTACACCTAATTCTGTTTTTACGCGATAGATACGTTCCGCGAAAACTCGCGTAAAAAAAGATAGCGTACCCATATAAAAGGAGGGGATTGGTTCCAGATTTTAAATATGTATCAGCTAAAATAAGGTGAATTAAGTATAATGCAAGTTTATGGTTCTTACGTGTGCTTTATATACACTTTTTATTTAAAATAACCAAAAATAACGGAAAGAAACAATTCATAATAATTCTTTTCAACCGCACTATACTTTCACAAAAATTTATTGGAAATAAATAACTGGAAATCCCCTATATATGAGTGTCGTAGATTTTTCGTATCAACGATTTGCCTGTTTTAACACGTGCATGCACGTTCTACAAACGTGTTAAAGCATGCACACATATACATACATATTTTTTGTCATTAAAATTGTTAAATCTGTTAAATATTGTTAAATTTTGTTAAAAATTGTTAAATATTTTTTGTCATTAAACCGCGTTAAATCAAATCAAATCGCGTAAAAACAGAATACAAAAATTTTTTGGAATCGCGTTAAATCAAATGCGCGTAAAAAAAGTTCGCGCAAAAACAGAATTAGGTGTAATTTGAACTTTTATATGAAATTAATCCTTGTACATGATTCAAAATGTCTGATTCCTAAAATTTTGGTAGTTTTGCGTTGGACATGGACAGAGTCACTTTTAAATTGTTAAAATTTAAATTAACATTTTTTTAGCACAATTTTTATCATATTATTTTTAATTGGGAACAATTTAATTTAAATTAGTATTTTCTTTTTTTAATTTGGAAAATTGTTGAGCTAGAAAAAAGTTTCATCCATAAATTTTAAATAGTCGCAACAATCTAATTTAATTTTAATTTCGTTCGGCATAAAGGATTATAGGATAATTTAAATGTTATAATTTGTTTTCTTTTAAATCTTTTAATTAATTTTTTTTTCCAAATTAAAGTTTATTTGCATAACCAGAACTGTCAAAAATTTTAATAATTTATCAAAATAATTTCTACATGACTTCTTTTTCTCATAATTTTATTTTAATAAAATAAAAATTTGATAATAATCAAAGTCCACTGACTGTTATGATTTCATGATTTTATGATCTCTGACTGTTATTTTTCACATTTTCTAAATTTAATTTCTCCAAATTTGGGATTTTGTGCCTGTACGGTTTCTAAACCCAGAAAAGTCAAGGAGGATTTTAAAACTATTGTATGTATATATAAAACTATCAAGGGAAACTTTAACCCTTGAATTTATTGTTAGCTGACCGACATTAAATTCGGAGATGTGAGGGGAATTAAAAATTTTTAACAAAAAAAAATCACATAAATTTCATTTTTTTAGTTTACTAAAAAAAAATGAACAAAAAAAAACGATTTAGATATTTTTTTTTTTAAAAAATGCTAAAATGCCAGTTACATAAATTAAAAAAAAAAATTCTTTCCAGAATCAAGTTTGTTATGTAAGGAGGGGCAGGCAGAAGGTCAGAAAATAAAAATTAGGTTAGAGAGCAAGTTTCCTAATATAAAAAATAAGTAGGCAGGACAATAAAAAAAAAATTCATATATGTAAAACTTTTTTTTATTATATAAAAAAAAACGTGAATTACATTTTATGTTTACACATTTTTACCATAAAAATATATGTTTTATTTTATGGTTTAGACTTTAGAGACTGTAATGTTATACAAAATTTAACAAAAAATTTATTTTTTATTTTGTGAATATTTTCTATTTTAATATTTCTACGGAATTTAAATTTAAGGACGAACATTTTTAGCAAAAAATAAACTGTTTGGGAGTGACAATTTGGTTGTTGGTTTAATTTATATTTAATAATTTTATACAAAATTTCATTAAATTTATGACTTAATTTTGGTAATTTACAATTTATTCTCTAAATTATTGAAAAATTTCACACTAAATAGTTTTACTAAATGCATAGGCGCTCAAAAAATATTATTCCTATAATGTTTTGCCAATTGTTAATGTCATCAGTCATCACTAAACTATTCAAATTTTCAACAAACTCCATATAATTTTAGTTATATTTTCTTTAAAACTATATAACATGTTTTCCATGTTGGTTTTAAGGCATAATTTTAATTTAATTTATTATTCATGTTTTAAGGACTTTTTTGTTTGTTTGTTTGTTGGTTGCTAAAATGAAATTATGACCTGAACATTATTTTGGGAAATATTATTATACATATTACAGAGCAGGATATATGTACTTACTTAATAAAAAAATAGTAATGTCATCTTAATTTTCTATCTTGAATTGTCATGTTGTTTAATTTTTTTTTTTTTAAATAGTTAAATGTAGGATTTATTTTAAGATTAAGTAGAAAAATAAAATCTTAAAAAAATGTCATCTATTTAAAATGGACGTAATGAAAAATTTAGATCAAAACTCAAAAGAAGAAAATATGACTCAAGAAATTTATGTCCATTAAAATTTACTATACAAATTAAAATTATACATTAACGATATAATTATATAGTTATAGTAAAACATAATCCATTATGAATTTAATTTTAGATTTATAACTTTTTTTTTTTTTGCAACATTTGATAAGAAATTTTTTTATTACAACATATTTTTACTGCAGTTTTTTTTTTGTTTAAAAATACATAATTTCCGCATTCAATTATTTTTTCAATATAATAAATTGTATATTTATAATTTTCATATACATATATGAACATTATTTTCTATATTATATTATGTTTCATGCACAGATAACCTTAATATTTTTGATTTATTTGTATAGTATGTATATATTTTTTTTTGTATTATATCTTTTATATTTTGAATTTTTATATATCGGAATATCTTGATGACTTCATTTTGAAATAATATTTGTTGTTTTTTTTTTGGTTTATAAATAAAAATCATCATAATAAAAATATTATAAATTTTCTAATCTTTGGCAAAATATGTGAAAAATAATGTTTTGTTGATTTAAAAATAAATTTAAGTTGTAAATTTGTTTATATATATTTTAATTATTTTTTGTATAATTATAGATAATTTTATTATGGCGAGAAATTAAAATCGAATAATTACAAAAGTTTTATATAATTCAGATAAAGAATTTTGAAATTTTGGTAATGCATTTATAGATGAATCACATCAATTTAGAATCAAATGATAAAAATAAAGTACATATAATCTACTACAAGTATTCAGTAGTATTTAAGAAAAAATGGATTATGATTAAACAAATAAATAATTTTTTTTACGGTTGAGGTAAATTTATTACACAAAATTTATCTTAAAAAAAATTATCGAAGAAAATTCATGTTTGAAACATTTATCGTAAAATTTTTCATCATTACGTGATTCACTTAATCATTTTATGACAAGGGAAAATTTGAAATTGTTTTTGTTTTTATATTATATAAAAGGATTACGGTATAAAACAAAATGGCTATAGATTTGAAACTTATATAATGATTTTCCGAACCAAGAATATTCTAATTTTTTGCCCTTTGACTTTGTCCGTGAAATTTTCCAGATGAATTCGCTGTTTGATTAAATTTTCCACGATGAATACGCTGTAATATATGAATCGCATTAAACTAATATATTTGGAATTTTTTTTTTTATCAATTATGGTAAAATTATTATGGTTAAGATATTCAAAAATACAACAAAATTTCTATACTCAACTTTATTCAAAGATAAAAAAAATTCTACCTTATGGTTTTTCTTTTTGTCTATTTTGTAAATTAATCATTAATTTTACAATTACTAATTTTATTATCATAATTATAATCATTTTTTTATGTAATATTTAATTACCCACAAATACAAAATTTACTATAAAAATCATAGAATTAGAATATTGAAATTTAGTTAACGAAAAACCATTGAATACAAAATAATAATAATAATAAATTTATATAATTATAAAAATGTTAAATTTTATCATAAAAATTTCTATAATATTAAATATATTATATTTTAATTCAATTAAATCGGAAACAATTAAATTAAATCGTGAATCATTTGAGAAATATTTAATTGAAAAACCTTTTTTAGCTATACTTTTTTATTCAGATTCTTGTCCACATACTAAAAATATAATGGATATATTTGAAATTGTTGATTTAAGATTTCGTGAAGGTTTAGACGATTTTGATTATATATTTGGTTTAATTAATATTAATCATGAAAGATATTTTATTAAAAAATATAATATAAAAAGATATCCAGTAGTAAAATTATTTTTTAATGGACATAAATTAAAAGAAGATTATACATCATATATCCATGAAAATACATTTTATGAATTTATAAGAAATTTTTTAACACATCTTGTTAAATTTAATCAATTCGAATATGATTCAGTAATTGGTTTAAATGAATTAATAAATGAACAAAAATCACAATTTATTGCATATTTTCCAGAACGTAAAAGTTTAGCGGCTGACATATATCGAAATATATCATTATTATTTATTGGTAAATGTGAATTTTGTGTTGGTTATGATAAAGCATTAGATGTATTACATCCATTAGTTAAATCATCAATATTATTTATATCAAATCGTAATACATATCGTAAAGAAGATATTGATACCGGTGATCAAATTCCAAAATATGAATTATTTCGACCACATGATGGTAAAAGAGTTCATTTACCTGTTGAAGAATATAAAGATAAAGAAATTGATAAATTATATAATGGTAATACTACAAATTATTGGGAAATGTACGATTGGATAAATATGAATTGTGATGTACCAAATGTTCGTGCTATTAAAGCACCACAAGATATAACAAATAGTTTAAAACCAACATTTGTTTTAATATATAATAATAAAAAACATATTGAAGAATATATTAATGTTATATATAATGAATTTATAAGAGTAACAAGTGAATTAAATTTCTTTTATACTCCTAGAAATAGAGTATCAGGTTATGTTAATATAAATATGGACAATTTACCTATTATTGTATTTGATACAATTAAAGATTTATATATATATCATTTTTTTGATGATTATGTAAATGGTGATTTAATTGATTTATATAATGGTTTTCTAAATGATACTATACCACATTATATTGAAGGACCATTACCATCAATTATATCTAAATGGATACCATCAGCGTTAGAATTTTGTATTGTTGATGATGTATAAAAAATATATATATATGTATTTGTTTTTTTTTTCTTTTTTGCAATAGTACAGTATATTATTTATTTATGTATTTAACCATTATATTGTACATATATTAAAAATAATCAAATAAATATATGAATAAAAAAAATCTAAATCATTTTTAATTCTTTTAAAAAATTCTTATAGTATTTAATTCAAATGTAAATGTTAATTTTATACTTTGCCATGTTATATAAGGACTGTACCGAAATGTTCTCAAAAATAATAAATTATACATAGTTCCTTTGCTAATTAAATGTTCTTGTTGAGTTTCTTGGTGGTTATTTTGGGGGTTTCTTTGCTTCCTTAAGGTCTGCACAGCATTTCTCTTTTTCATCCTTTGGACCATACTCTTAGTTGTATGGCTTTTTCCGGCCCCACATCTCGTCCGATCTGCAAAATTTATTTTATTAAGGACCCTCTTATTTTTTCTACTAAATTTCTGTCCACGGGATCGTTTTGACAACCACTTCTTGGTTTATCTTTGATGTTTTGGGTCTCCTTAAACGGTTCGCCAAGCAACGAATTATGAAGTTCCATCTAATTTGGCTCACTTTTTTATAGGAAAATTGGGACCTAATTCGTTTTGATTCATGTTTAAATGAGCAATAATTTCACAAAACTAATTTATAAGGTAATTAAATTTACATACTACACAGAGATGACGTTTCTCATACAAAAAGGACAAAAAAACTTCATTTTCAATTTTGAGAACTTTTCGGCACTGTCCTTAATTAAGAATATTATTATTATACATATTAATTATAAAATTTAATACAATCCACGTGCATTTCTGAAAATCAGATTTTCATATTTAATTTTCTCTCTAATACATATGTATATTATCCTAAATTTAAATCTAGATTTTTAATTTAATCTATAAATTTATTTTATTCAAATTATACTTATATTAAATAAGTTAAATATTTTCGAATTTAATTGATATTTTTTGATCGTTAATTAACACCTAAAATCAATTTAAATAGATATAAATTTAATCTTACAAACGTCTTTAAAAGTAATTATGATCTATACATATTTCAGTTTTAAAATTTTCTACAAAAATTTTATTGTCAAGATTTGACATTATATTTTAAAATATCAAAGTTTTACAAGACAAACGTTCTACAAATTTTGAATCTTGAAATTATTAGATTATATATTTTACATTATTCTGGAAATTATTTACATATATAAATAAAAAGTTGTTTACTAAAATCAATTAATAATCATGGATTTTTATACATTAAATTTTCCGGAATAAAATAAAATAATATTTATTATTGTTTAAAGAAATAAATTTATGCTAAATATGTTCAAATATTATCAAATATTTTTTTTTCCGCTATTTAAATTATAATTTTTATCTTTTGAGGATAAATAATTAATATTTAATAATAATTTTTTCCACACACAACAAATTATATATAAATAGCTTAAAATATGACCATTTCAATATTAGTAAAACATTAACTCTTCAATAATAATAATATTAAAAAAAAAAAAAAAATTAAAAAAATTTAAATTTAAAATATAGAAAAGTAAAATAATTCTTATAAATAATGTCAAGAAAATTTTTAAAGAATTTAATAATATTATTAACAATTTTATTTATTTTATATTTATTACCTATAAAAAGTGAAACAATTAAATTAAATACTAAAAATTTTGATAAAAATATAAATAAAACGGAAATTTTTGTTATACTATTTTATATCGATCAATGTCCATATAGTAAACATTTATTAAAAAAATTTACAATTGTTGATACAATGATACGTGAAATTATACCAAATTTAGAAAAATATTTATTTGGTAAAATAAATGGTGAAATTGAATATAATATTACACAAAAATATAATATTGAAAAATTTCCAACATTAAAATTTTTTTATAATGGTCAAGCATTAAGATATAATCATTATATGGAAAGATCAACAAAAAAATTATATGAATATATATTAAATGAATTTTTATTAATTACAAATAGTACAATTGAATATAATACATTAGGAAATTTAAAAAAATTATTAAGTCCATCAAAAAGACAATTTATAGCATATTTTAAAAATCGTAATGATATTGAATATGAAATATATAAAAATATATCAATATTTTTTTTTCGTCGTTGTGAATTTTTAGTTGGTTTTAATAATTCATTATATCCAAATAATAATATTCAATCATCAATATTTTTTCAACCAAATAATGAATTATATTGTGAAATGAAATTAACATATAATGGTAATTTAACAAATTATTGGCAATTTTATGATTGGGTTGATATTAACTGTGATGTACCAATAATAAATGTATTAAATTCACCAAATGATTTAAATGTATTTCATAGAAGACCAACATTTATATTAATATATAAAAATAAAATATATATAAATAAATATATACAAATGATATTAAATGAATTTCTAAGATTAAAACATGATATTAATTTTTATTATTGTTATAGATATTCAAAATGTGCTGAAATAATTGATGATATGAATATAAGTTATCGTGATTTACCAATTATATTATTTGATACATTAAAAGAATTATATATATATGATCATTTTGATGAATATACAAATAATGATTTAATACATTTATATCATAATTATAAAGATAATTTTGTAATGCCAGATTATGTAACCGGACCATTTAATAGTATTATAAATAAAAAAATGATATTATCAAATGAATATTATTGTACGATTGAGAGTGTAAGAAAATTTTATCATTAAGCGAGTATTTAAAAAGATGTAATTAATTTTAAGAATAATAAAAAATAAAACAGAAATTTTCTAATATATATTTTATTATATTTTTATTATCGTGTCTTGATTAATTTTTTTACTTTATACCAGAGGAAATTAATCAATTGTCAAAAAAAAAAGGGTCGAATTAAATCAACTAAAAAATTGATAATTGATTTTACCAGTTCTGCTTTTTTTTTAAAGTTAACATAAATTTTAACATGAAAATTTACTTAAAAATCTTTTTATTTTTTAAGAAAAAATACTTTATCCAAATTACATAAATAATTTTCCAACCGAGAAACTCACCCAAACTGATTTTTTAAATTGTCATTTTTTCCAAAACCCCGTAAAATTATTATAATTTTATTTTTTCCAAAAAAACGAAAAATAAAATAAAAACTGAAGAAAATTTACGTTAACTTTTCAGTTTTTATGGCTCATTAAACCCTTTTTTTATAATCATCAAACATCCTTTACCACAAATAATAATATTAATAAAAAAAATTGAAAGTCGAATGGAAAAAAAATGATATTATTAACCAAAAGAACCAAACCAAATTAACATTAAAAATATTCCTTAAGGTTAAATTGTATATATTCCTTAATATCCTCTCTGTCTATGTAATAAGTTTAAACCCTCATCTTCTATGTAAATATAGTTATCCAACAGATATAATAATAATAATAATAATAAAAAATCCTTTTTTTCTTCTCGTAATATGTCTGTCCAAGGCTTTAAATAAATTAAATATTATTAGTCTATAAATAGGATTTTAAATTAGTTTTTATGTCCTTATTTTCTATTAACTTTCTATGATCTTTTAATGACCTTTTAATGATATCGATTTAACCCTTTTATTGGCTAAATACCATCACAGTTATGCTTTTAGAAAAAAAAAATAGGATTATATAATTTATTAATAATTATTTATTTATAATTTTAAAGGATATTAAAGAGATATCTCTAAAACTTTAGTAGTTTATAATGTTTTGCGTAGATATGTTGTATTAATATCAAAATACTTCAATTGTCCGTAGTATTACTGACATACAAATTTTATTTTATAACTTTTTTAATTAAGAAGCCTTAATTCATCAATTGTCCTTAAAGTATAAGTTATACATATATTTTTTTGGCAATTTCTGCTTCAGTGTTTGAACTGTTACCAAAATTATTGCAATTTCTCCTTATTTCTCATTTTCTCCTCATAGTTAAATTTGCCTAGAAGCTGTATTCCTGGGTTAAATAGTGTCCTTTACATTATAATAATGTCCTTCCGAAATGTGTGATAAATACCCTTTAATTTATATGTCCTGATCATTCTGTGTATTATTATTGACTACATTTTCTGTTAAATTTGTTTTTATTCCTTTTTTTAGTTTTAATTATTGGTTCTTCCTGTTAGTCTGTCCAAGGGCTGGCAGGATAAGTCATATAATATGTTGATATATTTTATAAACTGACCTTACGTACGATTATAGATTTGCGAATAATTTATGGTATATTAAAGTATATAATTTTAATAATCTATAAAAAAAATTATTAATTAAAGATTAAATACGATATCCTTAAATGATGAAGTTTTTAAAGGATGGGAAATAAAAATAAAGCGTTTTCGATAAATATAAAGTATGGTTAATCTTTTGAGATAGTTTTTAAAAGTTAATTTTTGATTAAGAAAAAAGTTGTTTATTTTTTTTTTCTTAGGAAAATAAGACTTTTCGTCCTTTTAATAAAACAAATTTTATATTTTCTACTTTTATTCATTTTTCCATTGTATTTGTTTCTTTAGGTCCTTATGTTTCAGTTTCTGATTGTTTTTGAAGAGATTTATTAATATATGAAAGAAAGTTAGAAAAAATAAGAAAAGTTTTTTAATTGACCCAAAAATTTTCCAAAAAAAAAAATTTGTTCTCTTCGAAAATTTTTTGACAGTGTTGGATTTTTGTAAATGAAGAAAGTTTTAATTTGATGTATACATATACATATGTATAGAATTTTTGAAAAAAATAACTAGTTGAAAGACTTAACAATATTGAAATGGAAACACATAACCAAAAAGTTGGAATTTAATAAATATACTATAAAGTTTTGTCAGTTGAATTATTAAATTAAATATAAAAAAAAGTTTGGATTTTATAGAGAAATGAAAACTATAAATTTTTGCTATAAAGGAAATTAATGATTTTCATTTAATTTCAACCTAAAAATTTGGAACTTTGCTGATTCTGTTCAATTTTTCTTTTTAGTAAATTACTATAATTCAATTGAAATTTTTGGTATAATAAATTTCTTTGGTTTCAATTAATTTTTTCATGAAATATTTTTAACATTCCTTATAAGTTTATATTTTCTTTTTACCATGAATTTATAATTTATTAAAAAAAAATTTCCTTTGGTAATAAACTATTCGTGTATTTTGCGATATATTATTATTGAAGAAAATTTAAAATAAATAAATAAATCAATTATAAATTACAAAATAAAAATTTTCCTAACTTTAAAATATTGAATACAAATTTTAGTGAGTTAAATTTAAAAGTTTAAAATACAAATTTTATTCTCAGTCATGGGAAAAATAAACTTTTTCAACTTAACAATAAATTTTTTTTGTTTTTGGTGTGTGTCTATAATTTATCAAGAAGTTCAAATATATTTTAGCCTCATAAAAAAGTTTAAAATACCAAAAATTACATAAAAATTTCCACAATCGTATAAAAGTTTTATATACATATTTTAGAGAATTTGTAACATTGTTCTATTTTGCATTGTAATTTATTTTCAATAAAGTTTTTAACAAAAATGTTATTTAAATTTATATGCTACAAAATAGATCATTTTAGACACAATATATCTTTATATAGGTCGCCATATGCGGAAAGGTAACTAGTATGCATTAATTACAATTTTATAATCTAATTTTTATGCCAGAAGGGAAGAGGAATCTTCGCCTTAAAATGCAACCAACTAAATCAACCAAAATTAGTATGTATATTTAAATATGTATAAATGAATTATCAATTTTCTCCAAAACGAAATAGTTACAATAACTGCTAAAAATATACAATAAATATTCTTCAAGTTTATTAATGATTGTCCAATTTTAATTGTTAATATCCTATAAACTGATAATTTTAAATATTAAAAAGCAATTTTATAATAAATATTCTAACTTTTAAGAAAACATTTTAAATTATTTCCTAAAAGTATGCAACTACTTAAATAAAATAATTTTTAATAAAGTTTAGATCTTATTTTTTTTATCGAAGATAAAAAACGTTCATTAAAAAAGTGCATTAACTTGCCTTTAAGCTTTTAAGGATAATTTTCTTCTAATTTTCTTTTTGCATAACTTGATATTTTTCTCTAGAATTCATAAATTACGCATAATATTATTTTCGTAAAAAAAAAAGTTTTTCTTCCTTTTTAGGAGGAGACAGAAAAGAAAATACAAAAAAAAAAACGAACTTAAAAAAAAAAGTTTTTCCAAGACAAAAAAAACTGATAATCTGTTTTTAAATACAATTTTTCGCAATTTCCGCCGGTATAAAATATAAAGATGACAGTAATTCTTATATACACATATATACATAGAATGACAATCAGAAATAATGGCATAAAAGTATTCCTTGAAAGTCTTTAGAAAAATTCTTTATAAAAATGTCCTTAAGGATAATTGTTTTTCCATTTTTTTTTTCTTCTCTTTAACATTTTATATGATCATTATTTGTGCAATTTAAGAAAAAAAATTTTTTGAGTTGATACAGCAGGACGACGATATGCCACCTCATTGCGAAAATATATTTCGTCCTTTCTACTTTCACCGTTATGTATAAAAAAATAAAATCATAATAATAATAATTGTACTTCACATTTTCTTTCTATATAGTGCATTAAAAAAAAATTGGTGGTAAAGTTTTTTTGCCATTTTATTTTCTTTTATTTTACGAAAATTTTAGTTTAATAACTTTTACCCTTTACTCACAAATACAACAATACGCATTTATACATATATATATATATAAAAGGGCACATATACTTAAAGAATTGAGGATTTAATAGCATTTATTATTGCTTGTATATATTTTTTTTTTATATTTTATTTTACTAAATTTTTATGTATTAATATTTGCCAAGCAATTCAACTTTTCCAGAGTAGTAAAAAAAAATTGTACATACAAAAAAAAAGTCTTATTAAAATAAAAGGATTTTTAAAGGATTCTCTTGTTGTTTTTTTTTTTTTTTTTGTAAATTGTATTGGAATTTCATGGATGGAAAAGTTTTAGTTCAAAACTTAATAATTTTCTTTATACATATATTTAAAAAAAAAACATGAAATAAAAATTATTGGATGGGTAAAAAAAAAGGGAAAGAAAAGTTTTATTGAAATTCAAAAATTGCTTGGGGATTTACCAAAAAAAAAAATTATGATTTTGACTTTCTTGTTTTTTTAATATTAAGGTATTGAGATTATATATTTCTTGGCAAATGATACCAAGAAATATAAATTATCTTCAGTATGTAACGATTTTAATATCTTAAAAAATTTTTTTTTTCTTATACAAAATAGAAAATGTTGAAAAATAATGTAGATTTAATAAGTAAACTATTTTAAAAATTATATTAATCAAAAGAGAATTAAAACTTCAGAAAAACTGGAGACACGTTACACAAATATTTCTGTAATGTGCCAATTATTGTCCTATTACATTTAGTGTCACAATTTTCGGAATCTTCTATGTGTAAACACGGACACAAATCTATCTTCTTTAATAAATCATTCGACTATTTATACATAGTATTTCGACAGCTGTCAGATATCACAATTTTGTCAAGATATTATTTATATATTTAGTGTATTAAAGTTTTTAGCTCATAAACAAAATATAAGATTCAAATTGCATTAGAAATTTCATTTATTTTGTAAATTATTTAACTAATTTAATTATTTGATAGCATTTTTTCATAGGATTTTCCTATTTACTGAAAATCTCAGTAAATTAATATTTATGCTAATATTACAATTAATCTTATTTTAGTTTTTCAATTTAATTAAATAAAATAATTTCTTTTTATTTTTAGGTAAGTTCCTGGATTTAATTAAAAGTATTTCTCGGTCAAAATAAAATATAAAATATCTAAAAAAAAATTATCAAAGGACGAAGGTTTTTGGGATAAAATTGTAAGTACAAAATATATTATTCCCAAAAGATTATAGCCAGTAAAAGTTTTTGTACTATTTTTTATGACAAAATTGTAATTTCAATATAATTTTTCTTATATAAAATTTTCTGTATAAAAATATGTTTTTTATTAGTCAAAGAAGAAAATTGAAAATTATTTGATTTTCTACCTTTCAGTATTTTTAATTCCCACCAGAGAAATATGACATAATCTAAAAATTAAAGTTCTTTTAATGTTCAAATAATAATTAACTAAGAAAAAATGAAGTTTACGTGCCTTTTAGAAAGAAATTAAAAAATTGGAAATAAATAAATGAATTTTTGGTCCAAAATTTATAAGTTTGATTTGAGTCGATAGAGAAAATATTTATATTTTTTTCAGCTTACTTTCAGTTTCAGTTCATATTCGTAAATTATTAATGATCTGAGTTGCAGCTATGCATTATGCCTCAGCCTCATGTTCGTTCGAAAAACAGCCCTCAAACTTAATTCTCGGTATCTTACAACAAATTTATAACAACTTGTTATTTTATTAAATTTAATTTCTATAAATAATTTGCATTAAATGGAATAGAAAAATATTACTCAATTTTTTCTTCAAAAAAGTCTACTATATTTTGGTAAGAATTTGAGTGCATTTCATTACTTTCAAGTTAATTTTATAGAGCTATATAATATTACTCGTATTATTTGGAAATAAATGAACATGAATTTTTATTGACTATTCAAAATTTACTAAAAAATTTCATAATTCCTATATTTTCTAAAAATTTATAAATAAAATTTAGTACAAATTGTATACCATATTAACACGATTATACTTAAATCAAGTTCAGTGTTTAGTAGGCGTGTTGGTAATCTGTTTGTATATAACTATAATCTCAAATATTTTTTTATATTGGCTCAACATCCACTGATAATAATGTCACTTTTGTGGGTTGTTGTACATATTATCTATCTATATGAAAAATTGCATTTAAAATAGCAATTTAGTGTTTATAATTTAATATGTTGTCTGGTTTAGTCGTACATAATGTTCAGTTTGTAGGGCTGATTTTTGATTTTCAGTTTTAATAGGTCACCTAATTTATTTTTCAAATTTTTTATCACAAAAAAAAAAATACAATTTTTGTCCATCCTTCCGACAATTTTACAATTTTTCAATATTTCAATTTGAAAAACTCTTGAATTTTAAACATTGTCAGTAAATCGTCAATAAAAAGGTCATTAAATTATTGGACTATATAAATACATATATATTATATACTATGTAAAATGAATATTTAATTCTGAACAAATAAAAGAAGATGAAATTTTATTTGAAGTATATTTTTATATATATTTTTTTTTCACTGTACGTTTTAATAAATCCTACTGTGTGTGGATTAACCAGTAAAGTGAAAATAAATATATTGCCAATATCTATAATCTACAGGGGAGTTTACTATATATTACCACCCACTGGGGAGAACTTTAACAAGAATAAAAAAAAAAGTAATACTTTTGTACAGTATAAAATAATTTTATAAAAAGGATTTTTCTTTTTATATTTTATTTACTTTTTCGTTTAATTTTTCTGACAGTAAAATGCTAACAGCATTTTAAATGGGTTGACGTATTGTTTTGTATGTATAGCCAAAGATCATAACTAAATTTATGAAATCATTTTTTTTTTGTTACAAAAGTTTTATTTGGTTTTGACATTGTTTTTTGTATATATATAATATTAAAACTTGTTCCAAAAATACGAAAAAGATTTGAAAATATTTAATTACATTCATAAATGTTCATCCTAAAAAAAATTTAATTATAATTTACTTTTTATTAAAATTTTATAATCTAAATTCATGGAAGATCATTTCAATTTCAACAGTTGTTATACAGTTCAGTTTAATAACATACATTTAGTCGTTTATTACAAATTTTAAAGAGAAAACAACGTCTTAAACTTTCGAACGCTCTTATTATAATAATTACTTTAAAAATGTTCAAGGTCAAGTCCATCGTTTTTCTTGACAGTATGACAGTTGACTGGTACAATTTACAATATAGTTAATGAAGGATATTTTATGACGTGTATTCTCATTATCAAAAAAATTTTTAAAACTTAGCCATTGATCACCTGGTAGTTTGAAAGTAATGTAACCAACCTGGACATAAAATATATAAAAAAAAAAGTAAAGCTTTTAATTTTTATTACACTTTCTCCTAACTTTTAATTACATGTATTATTTTAGTGTTGCCATATGCAATAGTTTTCTATTCAGTCTTTTATGTTGACGTAAAAAAAAATACCAAATTGGGTGCGGAATTTTATAAAAACAAAGTTTTCTCTATAACTCTGTAATTTGGAAAAGTTTAAATAGAGAAATATAGTCGGTAAAAGTTTTTGGAAAGCTATACTTATATGAATATTTTCGTTTTATTTGTATTAGTATATGTATGGTGTGTTTACAGACTTAAAAGCTTTCAATATTTTTTCTTAAATAGATTTTCGAAATATCGCCCCAGAGACTTGTAAAATATTTTCGTCTCCCCCACAAAAAAGGATGTACGTATACAAACCTATTGCGTGCGAATGTAGTCTTTTACTTAACTTTTTTTCATTTTACACGCAATTTTTTTTTTTTAATTTGGTTTACAGGTAAAATTTTGTATGTATTTATTAACTAACATTAATAGTTCTAAATGTCCTAGAACTCATTCTTCCATTATTTTTTATATTATTATGTATGTATTAATAAAAATTTGTTCATTTAATTATATAGATAAAATGGTAAATTTACCAATTTTTGGGGGGTTTTAAAAAGTAAATAACACATTGAAATAATAAGAATTATTTTTGTAGATATTTTTCAAGAGAGGAAAATTAATTTTTTATATGAAATTAAGTAAATTTGTGTGTTCAAAATTAATAATTAGAAAAACTATTCATTATTTAATTACATGTATATTTAATATAGATTCTAATTTCAGTAATTTATACTTAATAAATTTGTCATTTAATTAAATCTAATTTTCATTTGAAAAGAAATTAGTAACTATAATTAATTAAAAAAAATAATTAAGTAATAATAAAATTAATATATGTAATTACATTTATTGATTTATTAATTATTTAGGAATTACTCGTTAAGTCATAAATTTATAGAGATCAGTACCACATTTTATTAAACAAATTATTAGTTTAGTCCTAGTGACACTGTAAAAGTCATTATTTCGTAAGTACATTTCCAAAAGTCAATAAAATATTTGGTTAAGTCAATAAAAGGAATATCAAAAAATTCCAATCGAACATTATGCTTAACTATATCTTCAAGTGTCCTTAATACACCATTGATTTTCTGTCCATCCGAACGACATTGATTAAATTTTTTTTTCATTATTATTTTATTGACGTTTAATTGTTATTTAAGAAAAATTCAATTAAAAAAATTTATAATTTAAATTCATATATACCAAAATAAATTATGGAATATTTTCCAAATTCTACTTTTTGTAAAAAAATATACTTACTTTTTCAAGCTTTAATTAAATGACCTTAATACTTATATAAAATAATTTTCTTTGTTAAATATAAATTTTTTTATTGCTAGGTCATTTATTTTTATTTTATATAAATGCAAATTTTGCACTGTTTATAATACTTTGCCATATTTACTTTAATGTAATATAAAAGTGTATATATTATACATATTAATAAGCAAATAAATATATGTACATGAGGTTCGGTTTAAGGTTGAAAAAAACCATATACAAATTGAAGGATTTTTTTTTTCTATATACAAGGATTCGTCGATAAGCCTATACGCAATAAAAACCAAATAGAAGGTTGTGACTGTGTGTTTACATATATATTTTGTATAGCTTTTATATATAAAATTATGAAATATAAAAACCAAGTTGGATTGAAACAAAAAAAAAAAAATGTTATAATGTGTAGATATATTTTGTGAGCATATATTTTTTTTTTTTTTAAACATTAAAAATTTATATAATGTTTATTTGTTGTTATATATTTGGAAAACATATGCTGGGGAATTAACGTGAAAAAATATCAAATAAATATTTATAGAAATATAATTTTTGTATTCTTTCCATTTTCTGGTTTTAATGTTTACTCGTTTTTATTAGAATTAATTTTTTTTTAAGGTTATATTAGAATAAATTTTATAAAATAGTTTAATTTATTTTAATTTATTTACGCCATCTGTTTCGCGATCGGCAAGAAGTATATAATTTTCTATAATAATTACAATAATTAATTATTGTATGAATAATTTTTTAAAATTTAATTATTAAAAAAAATTGATTTTCGATTTAAACATTTAGAATTTATAGACAATTCTAAATGTCTTAAATGTTTACAAAATAATATTTTCCTATATTTCAGGCTAAAAAAAAACATTTCAAATTGTACAAATATAAAATTTTAATATCTTTTAAAATATAATTAATCTTATTTGCATACTTTTGGGTTTTATTTGAAAATGCTTAATACAAAATGTTACAATTACTTAAAACTACAATATATATAAATTTGCATTGAAGATAATTTTTGTTTAAATATTGCTCAATTTTATTGGATATTTTTAGGCCATCAATACAAATTCTTAAATTTGTATATTCAAATTCTTCGACATTTTAGTATACATAATTATAAAATTTATTTTTATTGCATAATTTTAGGCATTTTTCAAAGTAAATATTATAGTATATATACCATTTGAGTTGATAACACAAAAATTGTTAATTTAGTAAACTTTTTGCCTCTCGTAATATATTACATATTCTTCTATACATATTTATATACAAAAAAAACATTAAATAAATCATACTACAAAAAAAAATCGATGCAGATAACATAATTATCCGCATAAACACATAATAATATATTCATAAAAGTAAACAATAAAAATTTTGCAAATTTTTTTTTATATAAAAAGAAAACAAAAAATCGCAGCAATTTTTTTTCCATTTATTTATATAACGATCAAAATATAAAATTTGTCCTCTATTGTTCATAATAAAATAATATCTACTATGCTGTACACACATATATCACCGTCAATGTCTATGCATTATTCATTTTTAAATATATTTTTATCATTAAACAGCAACAAAGAAAACAATAGTGTCATAATCTATCTATAACTGCAATCTCTCAAGATCAAGGATATGTTTCTATGTAGCACATCAAACCAAAGACAAAAATTGTCATTTTACCACAAAACAAAAAAAAAAAAATTAAAAAATTTTGTATATTATTTTTTTCTTGTCTATGTATTTATTCATTTCATATAGTAACCATTTTGTGGGTAAATATAACAATTCCATAGCATATTCTGACATATTCGAAAATGTTTGTTAGATAAAGTCAAAAATTAGGTGAAGAAAAATCAGAAATACCAGCTGATAGAACTAACTTTAAAACCCCAACATTTTAAACGAAAATCAAATTTGTCATTGTATTGACTAAAAAAATTCGATTTTTTTTCGAAAATAAATAAGATTTTTTCCACTATATATACCAACATATATTAATTTGTATACCAATTTTCAAAAATTGTATATTTAATATTACGTTATCCTTCTACGGCAACACAAATACATTATAACCACAAAGTAAAATATTATTTTGGGAAATATACTATGAAAAATTAAATTCTCCTTCTTATTTCGAAAATTTAATAGAACAACAAAAATACCTAAAGGCAAACACATTTTTTCTTTCTTTTGATAGTGAAAAAGGATAACAAGGGTTCAATATATAAAATCCGGTCAATTCATATATAGAACATGTTTTTTTTTTTTTTTTGTTAAATTTTATTTTGGTATCCTTTTAACCATTCTGAAATTATTTTGACTCTCCTATCAATGACGTAGTAGATCCGCGCCTTGTACTAGCTATATTATTTACGTAAAACAAAAATTTTACAATAAGAATAAACCACACAACATAAATAATTATATATTTATGTATATGTATTTACAGATGGAGGATTATAATTCAGAGAAAATAAAAAAAGGACATGCGTATTAAATATAAAAATCTTTTTTTGGCGCATAACTTTAATTATACAATGTATATTTTGTAAAAAAATGATTTTTCGAAATTAAAAGCTTTTCGAATTTTCTTCACTACATATTATATTTTTTTTATTAAAGGACATACTGAAGGATATATGATATTATAATAAGTTTTATAAATGTTCGAAATTCTATTTTCGAAATTTCGAAATTCAATAATTCTGAATATGAGGTTTATTGTTGTATGTGCAGTATTTTATATTTATATGTTTTAAAAAAATATGATTTCGTTCTTTTTTTTTTGTGTTTAAATAATCGACATTCTTGATAAAAGTATTTTAGAATTTTAGTTTAGTTGGTGTCCAGCTCTTTAGAGCTTTTAATATCCTTTTTCCTAGTTATCGGCAAGAAAAATAAAAGATTTTTTTTTAAATATTTTTCTTTTCGCAGCAAAAAAAAAGATTCAATTTTGTAATAGTTTTTATTTTTTTTGGTTAATACAAAATAAATTATTAAATTTTCACTTATAATTAAAAATTTATTGAATATTAAATAAAATTCAAATTTTGGTTAAATAGAAAAATACAAATTTTAATTTATTTGCATATTTTCGGGCGTGTATTTGAAATATTAATTCATACATAATTTTCGTTGTGTAAAAATAGAAAACAGAAAAGGAAAAAAAAAACACAAGGTTAAATTTATTCGATTTTTCTTTTTGTAAATTAAGAAAAGTCAAAATCTGTGCAAAGCTTAAAATATTTTTTTGTTCTTTATAAGTAAAAAAATTCGTGTCGGTTTAATTAAAAAAAAAAAAAATACCAAGAAAATTTATTAACATAAATAATTAAAATTATTGCGGGTTTTATATTGCTCTGTATTTTGTTTTGGTTTTTTTTAATGTGTTAAATAAAAATATATTTGTGGATTATCCTTTTTCAGTTCGAAGGTTAAAATTAATTTTATTTAAAATTAATTATATATAAATATTTTTGGGTAATATAAATAAAACCGAAAATTGTGTGTGTGGGTGGTGTGTGTAAAATTTTAAATAAAACAAAAACGTATATATAATATTTTCAATCAAGAAATATAAGTATTTCAGGTTAATTATATTTTGTATTTATTAAGAATTTATATTTTAATTGGAAAAATTATGTTTACTGAAGTCAAAACTATCTTATTCATCAAATAAATTTTTTTGTTTTGGCAGAACACAATAATTTTTAGTTAAATTGTAATTACATGAAAAAAATGACATTTTACAACTATACCTAAAACTTTAGTTGGAACTTGTGCCAGAAAGTCCGAATTTGTCAAATTTCCTTTTTATGGAATATTTTCCATTTTGGTTGAAGAGTTTTGGTCGAGGGAAAGATTTAGCCATAATATAGTGAGGCACAAGAAATTTTTTTACCCTAAATTATTGTTGATATAATTTTCTCCAGGTTTTTTTTTTTTTTTGTGTTTTATTATTAAAAACTCTCGAGTACCGAAAATCTTTGTAGGTTTTTTCTTTTAATATTTAATTTTATTTTGTTGGGTTGTATCCTTAAAAGCTCTTATTAAAAATGTATATAAAAGAATTTTATATCTAAGTGTTAGTTAAAGAAAAATAAAAATTTATAGTAGAAAATTTGCCAAAAAGACGATTTTGTAAAAATTTTTGAAGATGATTTGTAATAATTTTGAATTTCAAAATATAGATTTTATATTGTATTAAAATTTTCACATATATAATAATAATATTTTTTTGGGTATCTATAATTAAATTTTGTTTTTTAGCAAATTGAATTTAATCTTTAAATATCTTTAAAAATAATTTCCCCTCTATTTATATTTTTATTCTTATTTTTTATTTTTTTGGGTACAAAAATTTCTATGTCTTTATTAGTGTTTAGACCTTTTTTTTTATTATGTTTTTTGATGTCCCTTTTTTTTTTTTGTATTTATTTTGATCAAATCTATAAAAATAGACAAAATTAGATTTGTTGTATAGCACACAACAACTGTGTTTTTGAAAATACATGAAAAAATTTAAATTAAAAATGTTTAACAACATGTTGGGTTGTATAATATTTATTATACGAAAATTATGTATTAAATTTAATAGAAAAAAGAAAATTTTCATTGAAAATTTGAAGAAAATAAAATAAAAAATTTCAATTGAGGAAATTTTGTTTTTTGTTTTTTTGTTATATTTTGTGTTTGTTTTTTAGTCTTAAGGAAATTAAAAAAAAAATAATACTTATCTAAAATTAAAAAATTTTTTTAATCAAATTTTTGTTTGTGTTTTCCATACCCAAAAATAAGAAAATAAAAATTATGCGAGAAGAATAAATAAAGTCTCTCTTATGTAAATTTTTAATTTAACTTATGTTCCAAAAAAAATCTCATAAACTTTTGTTGAATTGGATTATTTTAAAATATATGTACATACAAAAAAAAAATTACGTAAAAAGTTATGAAATATTTTTTTTAACAGAATTTTGTTTTTTTGATAAATGAAATTATAAATATTTTATATGCCTGAAGGATAGAAAAGGATTTTAATTTTGTAATATTATAAAATTAATTTTGTATTTACGTGCCACAAGAAAATATCTTGAATATTTTTTTTTACTTTAATTTATTTATTTAGTGTAGATTATATACTCGTAGTTACATATAAAAACTATAATTTATAATTTAACTATAATTAAATTATGAATTATGGTTTTTTAATGATTATCAAAATATAAATTGGAAATTTTATTGTTAATAGCTAAATACCAAAAGTAATTATCAATATGTTTCATATAAATAATAAACACACCATGTAAATTCTGTAAATCAATTTATAAATCAATTTCTGTGTAACAAGATTTGGTAAACTAGCATAAATTCACATCGTACAATTTCTATCACATCTTACAATTTAGCGTAGAAATTTCTATGTGATAGTTGATAGTCACAAATCACTTTTTTTTGTTATTCCACAACAGTCTTAATCATCATATTGCAAGAGAAAGTTGCGATCAGGGGTGTATCATTAATGCAAGTACATATATATAAATAAAACTGTCGAGTGTCGTATTTATTTTGAATCTTCAATAATATTATTTTACGATCTTCAGTTGAATATTTTTGGTATTATGTAAAATATGTACTAATGTTGAAACTTTTATAAAATTATACTGTATTTCAAAAGTAATATGAAAAGTAATGCTACGAAATATTTATATTAATATTAGTATACTTTTAGGAGTTAAATATTAATTAAAAAGAATATTTACTGCCATTAATTTACATACCAATAATTTACATTTAAATTAGGACATTTCAAGAAATATATAAGCACTTATGGACACATTGAAATTGATTAGCAAATTTAAATTTTGTTTTCAAATTATATTATATTTTTATACAAATTCTAAATCCATTTTCAATTTTTTTTTTTCAACTATATAACATCATCAAAATTCATCTACATAATATAATTTTTTTGATACCTTTTTTTTCCCACTAAAAGAAAATCCCTTATTATATTTGCTTTATTCCCAATCTGCAAACACTTTTATAACAAACAAAAAATTCGAAGAGGATGAATATAATAACAGAAAAAAGAAATCACCAAACAACCTGGAAATATCTTCTCAATTTTTATCCAACAATTTCCAATTTTTACTAAAAAAAAAAAATCAAAAAGGAAATTCTTATTTTTTTTTTATATATTCAATTCAACTTGAATACCTCAACGCCCTTAAGGATTCATATTTACCTCCCATCTACTTTTGGTTATAACCTACACTTTTTTTTTTAATATTGATATTTTCTTTTCGTTTTTTTTTAAAGTGTTTTTCTTTTTTACAGAAAAATTTTCCTTTTTCGAATTTATTATTCTTTTCTCAATGTGATAAGTTTCTTCTTTTTTTTTGAAAATCGATCTCTCTTCAGTTTATTGTCCTTTTCCTTTCATTGTCCTTTAAGAAATATGGAAAAACTTACGCACAATGATTTAACTGAAGAGAATTTGTTTTGTGGGTAGAACGGGGGTATATGGTAGAGAGATGGTTAAGAATATATAAAAACAAAATAAAAATAATAATAAATCAGTAAAGAGGATTAATGGCTGATTGCTTATTGTCCAGACAATGTCTTACAATGCGTAAAGCTCTTTTTAACATTTGAAATCAGCTTTATCACTTTTCAAAATATAGTAAATTTTTTTTTTTTTTTTTTATATTTTGTGGTTAAAGGGCGAGAAAAATAATAAGGTCGGAAAAATATTTGGGAGATGTCTGGTAATCAATACCTTCGATTTGATTTTTGTCTGCTCGTTTTTATAGTTTTATCAAAAATAATTTGATTTATAGGAGCTTAGCTTATAGAAAATATTACTATAGTACAAATTTGCACAGTTTTGATATAAATATGTGCTGAATTTTATTCAGCTATAAAACGATTAACACTTTCTTGAATAATATTAACACTTAACACTATAGTTTAGTTTCTCCATTCTAATTTATGTATTATACTTCAAAAATCTCTCAAAGCTGCCCTTTAAGATTTCGTTACTTTGAGGATGTCAAAAAAAAAACCACAACGAAAAAACTTATCTTAAAAAACTATAGTCTAAATCTCTAAACGAACAATTTCTGGTGTTTTTGTAATAATTTACTTACCCACAAAATTAGCATAGTAATTATACTATATTTTTTATATATTCTGAAGAATTTTCAAATACAATTATAAAAATTTATACCATTTCTTTTTGTCATATTCATTTCATTTACCAATTAACTATATGGAAAATTGGTATATAATTGATTAAATTCTGATAAAAATCTTTTAAATAAGCTTACCAGCATTTTAAAATATTATTATACAACTTGCAGAAAAAAAACCGATTACTGTCAAAGTTAAAAATAATAATAATAAAAAATAAGTATAGGAAAAAAAAATGTGGTTGATAAAAAGCCTCTGGAGCTATAATATAGGCCAAAAGTCCATATAGTATAGAAATGAGCCATCTTTTACTTTTTCATCTTGTATAAAATTTTCATTTTTCCTTTTCTATAATTGTAGCAATTTATTTAAATTGCACACACAAATATATATTACAAGCCAAACACACTTGTCAATTACCCTATGGGCTTTTCCAGTAAAAAAAAAAATATATTTTATATAATTTTTTTTTTTTTTTATATAAATTTTATTTCCATTTTTATTTTTATTTTATTCTTTTAAATATTTATTTATATATCTTTCTTATGTTGTATTTTGTTGTTGTTGTTGTTAATGTAGCCATCAGCATGGGCGTTAAAGATGCTTTAAAAGATAAATTGAAATCTAATATTTAGAAGCTATATACAATTGTAATACCAAAAGGGAATTTAGAGTTCTTGCTATATAATAATAATGAAAAATGTAAATATATTTACTGAATATATTAAAATTGTGAGGTTTCTGGTTACAAAAATTTTCTATTTTCATATTCTTTTATGCTTTTTTCATCCTGGAAATTCGTTAAGAAAATAAGATTAAATATGTAATTTTTTTTTTAATATATTTTTTTGATGATTTTTTGTTATTGTTACTCTTTTTAGTTGATTTAATATTTATACTAAGTATTAAAATAGATTATTAATAAAATATATATATCATCTCTATATTGTTTATATAATTTGATTATGTTACTGATTTATTAACGTTTTGTTTTGTGGCTCCTATAAATATAATCGATAAAATGAAAAGTCATTGATTTGAGAGCTATTAATTAACGTTGTATAACAATATAAAAAAATATATGTACATATATATATTAATGTTAATTTAGTTCTGATTACAATTTTCTGATTACAAAATTGTATATAATTATGATAATGAGTAATATTCTTTTTGTTTCTACTGATTTTTATTATTTTTTTGGTGAAATAAATTGATATATAATTTAGTTTAATTTGCAGACAAATTGCATATATAGTTACATATGCAGAAAATTTGTAATTTAGATTTATTTTTAGATTGATGGTATATTAGGTAAAATGTAATCGACTTTTTTTTTGTAGTATTGAATTAATGAATAATATAAGTTAACATTTATTTTGTTAAGGTATATTTAAAATTTTAGGCTTCTAAATTAGTTCTATATCGTTTCGTATCTGCGGAAACTGTGAATTTTTTTAGGCAAATAAAATGCTGCTATGGATAATAAATATTAGGATGACAGATAGAATTAATTAACAATAAACCACAGACAAGATTGCATTGCATTATCAAACCTTATCAAATTTCCAACATTTTTCGGAATTTGTTTTTGAATACTTATAGATTTTTAAGTAGAAAATTTCATATAATATTATATAGAAATTATATTTTAATATTGTTATACTTTCAAAAATTAATTGCATCATTTATTTATACAAACTTTTTTTTTAAATAATCATTTAAAAGTGTATAACTAAAAACTTTTCTATCACCGAATTAAAATTTAATTTTAAATTATCTAGAAGTAATTTAAAATCAAACTCCTAAATTTATGCGCGATGGTACATATTAACATTTTTAAAATTTATATAAATTTATATATAATTAATATTCATTTAAAAAAATACTTATTTATAAATATTAAAAAGTTGAACAAACCTTTTATCTTTTAGTTTATTAAAAAATTTATCTAATGTTTTTTTTTTCTTTATATAAATAAATTTTACAATTTTCATTGAAAAATGTTGAAATTATGTAAAAAAAGGAATAAAAAAAAGTTGTTTACTGGGAAAATTTTATATGGAAATATCTCAAAAGAAAAATGTTAAATTTACTGATATTTTTTCAGAAAAAAAAGGATTTTTTTTTACCATATTATTTATTTTTTTTTTTTTTTCACTTTTATGAATTCCATAAATTTTATTCAGGTAAAAACCAAAGAGAAATTTTAATTTTTTTTATAGGTGTGCGCTTTTTTTTTTTTACTGTAATTATATAATAGAACCATTGAAAGGATAAAAAGAAAATATGAACATATATATAGCATCCTTTTTTTTCTCTCTCCCATTAAAGGATAATGGGATAACATATCCTTTTTTATATGGTACATATACTTATACATATAGGTATATTTTTTTTTTACGCATAAAATCTGAAATGGAAAATATAAATTTTGTTTTTGGGGGAAGCTTATAATTCAGGTTATGATATTTAAAGAACGAATTTGTTGTGGAAACTTTTTGAAAGGATGCGAAAAAATTATATGTACATATTATATATGACAATCTTTTGATATGACTACTAGTTCGTATATACATAGTATGGTCTCGATGTATATATATATATATATGTATTAATTATCCTTTAGTATATTCACTACATGTTCTCGGATATACAAGTTTTATTTTTACACATAGCACGTAGTGGGAAAGTTTTTTTTTTCTTTTACTCGTGATTATGGAAAATAAAAGATTATCTGGACTGACAAGAATTTATGATGAACATATTTGCTTTTTATAGAAATAATATTCTTGGTAATGGAAATTTTTGTTAAAAAAATTAACTGACGAGCTGTTAAGTTAGTAAATTCATTTTTAAAGATCATGACATTTAATTATTTGTAATTACGTATACTATATTAGGCAAGCTTTTTTAATTTATTATTTTTTTTATTTTTATGTTTATTTCATTTCAGAATTTTTTTTAAGTAAATTTAAACATTGCCTGTCATAATTATTTAGCTTGCATATATTTAGGTGCTTGTCATAATTATTTAACTTGCATATTTGTTTAATACAAAAAATATACTCTTTAGATTTAGGTAAATAAATTAAATTTTAAGAAATTTTTAGATGAAAAAGTTATTCCAATTCATAAATTTTCTATTCCTATTTACAGTCAGTAATATTTCACTATTTTATAAAATACATAATAGAAATATATATTTTAAATTGCCTACTTTCAGGAGTACTTTTTTAACACTATACTTCCAAAACAATTTAAAATTAATTTAAATCTGTAATATACAACTGTTACGTTACACTTTTAACCACAAAATGTTTAAACACAAAAAAATAAAAAAAATATATTGTAAAATTTATTTCATACCATCAAAAATATGTATACAAAAAATTGTTTTTTAATTAAACCTTTCAAAATTATGGAAAATTAATGAAATTTACTTTAATATTTTATATATATAATAATTATCTAATCTCTGAGTTAGCTAACCATGATAATTATACTTTGGAAATTTATCTTATAAATATACCATAATTATTATCTTAAACGAAATGTGAAAGGGATCAAGAGGAAAAGTATATAAATAACATAAAATTATTAATCACATGTCAAAAACTTTTGGTATTCCACAATCTACATTATTAAAAAAAAAAACAACAATAATTTTAGGTCTATAATAACAATTGATAATATAAATATCATGAAGAGAAAAAAAAAAGAAGCTAAACTTTCTTTAACAATTTTTTGTTGTTCATTATAACCGCAAAATTGTTCGTTAATAATCATCTAAATTCATTTTTTTTTATATGTATAAGTGTATGGAAAATCCCAATTCCTGTTTAGTAAAAAAAAAAAGAAAGAAAACTAAAAAGAGAAACTGCTTAACAGCTAAAAAATTATTCTATAGAAATAATTTACACAATGATGTGAAATGTCAGGCAATTTTGAGCATAAATCTATCATAACAAAAACCATAAATTTGATAGAAAAAAAATAATAATAATTTTTTTTATGATGTATAATATTAAATTTTATACTAAACAATATATAATAATGAATAATACATATTTCATTCAGATGAAGCTGTTCCTTTCGATCCTTCATTCCATAATTTAGTTTAACGTATTCTGAAAGTTTATTATTATTATTTTATAATATATAAAACTATATATACTCGTAGGTACGTATACATATTTCTGTTTGGAATATAAATTGTATCTCTCATATATTTAAGTAGATAGAAAAAATTTACGATTGATTTCTGTCAACTTTTTTATTTTTATAATACCATTAAAATAATAATAATATACAATATATTTTTATTAAATATTTATTAAAAATATTTATATTAATATATAAAATTATATATTTTTTTTTTTTTTTAGTTATCTTGAATTTATTTTTAGAATTTTTATTTATGATAAATTATGTATATTTAAGGATTTTGAGTTTTGCACGTGTATATAGTTTATAGTAGATATAAAATGGTGAAATTTAAATATTAACTCGCCTTAAATTAGAAATGCAAATTTTTTTTTTGCATATTTTTGGAATAATTTCAAATATATTTTGAATATTGTATATTCTTAGAATAATATTATAAATACTATACAACAGATGGCGCAGTGGTTATTTTGTAACTATTTTTTAAGTCCCTATTATCCTTCAAATGACAGTATTTTTCAGTTAATGCTTAATGTATTTTAAAGTTATTGAAAGCAAAAAACTATACAGTTGAAAATCTACTAAGTTAACTCATAAACTGTCTGATATTCAAATTCTTGAAATTTTATATATTCTATTTCTCACCTCTAACAACCCATAAATGACACAAATTTCTAAATGAATTGAATAACAAAACCATTTACATTTTTTCCTATTTTTTTTCTGATAAAGTTAATTATTTATTGACCACGAATTGGACCGAATTTTATCTATAAAATTTTTTTAAATTACATTAATTTTATAGATTAATAAACTTTATAGTGATTAAAATTTCTCCCTTAAACTATGCTATAAATTTTAATACAGTACATAAATTTTTGTGGTAAAATAATTAAAAAGGAAGAAATAAAATATCTTTAAATATTATTGTCGATCTATAAAAAATTAACTAAAATAGAAAAGTTATTTCTGTATATTAAATGTTATAAAGCTTTTTTATATCCCAAAAACGAAATAACGTAATATATTGTTATATTTTTCAATCTCTAAAAATAGATACATAATATTTTATTTCCAACATTTCATTTTCAAAATAATCAAAATCAATATAATAATTTTTTCTCTATACATAATATTGTATTATCCAACAGAATAATAAAGGACACATATGTGTAAATTCTTACATTGATCCTTGATGGTACAATAAAAGAATATTGTATATACATATACTTATATAAAAAGTAAATTAGACATTAGCCTTTAATTATGTAACTTAAAAGGCGTGGTTGAATTTTCTTGTTGTTGATAGCCTACAAAAATAAAATATGTCCTTAATATAATATAAAATGATACAGAAAAATCTTCAAAAAAAAAATTTACACTAAATTTTATACATCCTTTTTTATTTGTACTTATATATGTATGTAAGTCCATATGTTCATTTCATGACTTTTAGCGTAGTGGTATGGATTAAAAGTGATTTTATGTACACATGTATTAGAAACGTTAAAAAAAAATTATGTATAGCATAATATTAGGCGAAATATTATTGTAGCATAATATTAGGTGACATTGTAAATATAAAAACGGTGTACGAAAAAATAAAAAAAAAAATAAAATACAACAATGTAAATGTTTATTATCCTTGAGTATGTGCTATTTTTTTTTTATTTTGTTAAAATAATATTTTTTATTCTTAAGAAATGGGAAAAAAAAATTTGTCACTTTTTTTTTGTAGATGAATTTCGTTGAAGCATACTTTTAGGATGAAAATTTATTTTAATTTTAATATGTTTTTTCATTCTTTTATTTTATGTTATGTTAAGTTCACTTATATAGAAGAAAAAACTGAATTTAAATAATGTTCAAGTTTAAATTGTATATTTTATGGAGAAAATTAGCATGCATAAAGTGTGTGTGTGTGTTTATTTTTGGGTACGAAAAGATACTTTTTTAAAATTTATAACATTTTATTATGGGGGTTTGTTGAAATCGGGGATGATTTAAATGTAAACTGTGATATTTTCATATTAGATAATTAATTTTAATAAAAAAATGGTTGATAATTCAATCAAATTTGAATTGACTGCAATAACAAACATTTATTAAATTTCTATTTACAATTTTTTTTAAAAATTGTCCAAATTTTATTATTTTTTTTTTTTAAATTTTTCATTAAAATATTCTTAGATTTTTATCATGTCCCTTAACACATTACAACCCAAATTTTTTTTTTTTTTTATAATTAAACACGTGTAAATTTTTGTTCATTTCTCTTGGGTTTTAAGGACGAATATAAAAATATTTTTTATCCAAAACTTTTTCTTAAGAAAAAAAAAGGATATTTTCTTTTATAAAAACACAGACAAGTTAAAACAATTTCGTTTTTTTTTTTTTAAACATAATTTAATATACAAGTAAATGAAAAAAAAAATTAATTCATTTTCTTGTACATAGAAAAAGTTTGAAAATTAAAAAGGATGGAGGGATAAAGACAAGGATAATTTACTCAACAAAAAAAAAACTTTTTCCTTTTTACATATATAATAAATAAATTTTGTCTATGTTTGTGTTATATTATGTTTTTAATATATGTATAAAAATAAATAAATTTTAAATTTTCTGTTTAATGTTGAGTAACATTTTATTATCCATGAATATTAATTTCTATTATTTTGTAATTAATTTGCATAAATTTCATTCATTAATTCATTTATATATTTATTTGTTTTACCCCCTTTACTTTTTGTTTTTTTTGTATTTTGCATTGTAATTTATGAAAAAAAAAACACAATAACATAAATTATGCTAAATATGATTTTTTTTTTGTGTATGTTAAATTTTGTATAATTTACTTTAAATTTTTGTTGTTGTTGTTGTGAAGAACTTTTTTAATAAATAAATAATTATTATAAATTTTCTACTTTTGTCGAAATAAAAAAATTTCTGTGTCAGTTCATTTTTTTTTGTGGGGAGAAAATTAACTATTATAAACACACTTCAAAAACAAAGATAAATTAGTATATGAAATTACAAACCACATTAACAAAAAAATATTATAAAGTTAAAAAAAAAAAAAAAATTAAATTTTATGTAAATTTTTTTGTTTGTGGTTTTTTAACACAGAGATAAAAAATAAGTTTCAATGAAATTAATTTAAAATATTTCAATTTTTTTTTTATTTATCTAAATATTGGATTTAATAATGAATGTAATTAAAAAGGAATTTATTTAATATAATCCCACAAAAAAAAAAACTTTAATTATATATTTAGAAAATTTCAGAATTTTTTTTTTAATACCAATATTTGCTTAAAAAAATTGTTTTTACACATTTTTGTAACCACAAAAATAGTTAATTTCACATTTTTTGTTTGTTTAGATGTGATTAAAATTTTAATATGAATTCTCGTATTGAATAAATGTGATAATAATTTGGTTTAATTACTTAATTTAGTTTTAGATAATTAACCAAAAAAAAAAGGGAAATAGATAAGTTTTAAACTTTGCCGTATTAAATTTTTGCGAATATTTCTAATTAAAATGAAAATATTTTGTAGATCGAATGATTAAACCTGTATATAATTAATTAATTTTATTAATTGAAAACTTTACGAAGTTCATTATTTTTTATATACATAGTAGAAAATTCGTCAAACTAGTCTACTTTTAAGAGTTTTAATAATTGCATACTTTTAGGAGTTTATCTCCTAAATTAAATTAAAAGTGAACATTTTTAATTAAAGGGATATTTTTAAAATTCTATCAAAAGTTAATACTATCAAAGAAAATTAAATGACTGAAAATGTATTTATTTTTCTCAGAAAATATAGATTCGTTCTTAATATTATATGCTTTTCAAAATATTAATTTCCCAAAAGTTTTCAATATTTTACATTGCCATTCAATATATTGACTTATAAAACTCTTTTATATATTCAAAAAATACATAAAAATGTTCAAACTGAAACTACACGAAAATATTAATACAATCTACATACAATAATTCCCATAATATGAAATATTTCTTCTATTACTTTTTTTCCCAAAAATTAACGTATACATCACTTCAGAAAATTGAAAAATTTAATAAAATTAAGTGAAATATGTATACATACGTATTTTTTTTTTCTACATTAGAAATTGCATATTTTTAGGAAGTTACATTAAAACTCTTGAAGCATATTATTTTATTGAATTTTATTAAATTATGTTAGTTTTTTTATTTTTTTTGTTGTATTTATATTAAACTTACGAAAATTTCATATATAAGAAAAATTCAATTTCATTTAACTGAGTTTCCTTTAGCAATATAAGCTATGTATAATAGCATACAATATTGTATGTTTTGCTATTTCGAAATAATTTAATTATATTTTTGTTGAAATGTTCAGCTACTGTGATATTCTCTGTGTGCTACCGCAAAAGCACTCAAAATTATATATTTTTTTTTTCTTTTATTACATTTTCTTTTTCTGTGAGTCATTTACATCGAGAGAGAAAACATTCTTTTTTATTTTCTATATCAAAATATTTTTTATATTTTATTTTCATCTTTAATACAAAAAAAAAACCAAGATTCTATATATACATATTTACTGTAGCATAACAAAATATGTTTTTCTTTTTTTTCATATATTGTTGTTCACAATTTCTTTCCTTTAAGAAGGATCCATTTTACAATATTATATTTGTTGGTGCGATGTACACAAAAAAAAAAAAAGAAACCATGTCCTTGGTATAGATATAAATTGGGACTTCATATACATAGAGTATTTTACATGGAGTTAGGCATCCAGCCAGCAGCAATTTTTATTATAATATATTTATTTTTTATTATTTGATAAAAATTGAATATTATAGGGAAAAAATGACTTTTTATTTACCATTTTTCGATTGTATTAACATTGAATTTATAAGTTCCTTTTCTAAAATATCTCTAGTTCCTTTTTTTTTTTTTTTTGGTTGTTGTGCCACACACACACCTTTTTCTATAGTAGAAAATCAAATAAAAGATAGAATTTAGGTAAAAAAAGAAAGAAAATGTTAGGTAAAACATGTATTCTTAGATATACATAGGTTTTTTTTCTTATTCTAGAATTTTTTTAAAAGCAAACATTTGGTTTGTTTAATATTATTTGTATAATAATTTCGAGAAATGTGTTATTATTATTTGTTAAAAATGAAAGAAAATAATAAATATATTTATTTTATTACAATATTTTTTTTTATTTATATATTTGTAAAAAAAAACCATAAAATACATAATAAAAATAATGTAATTTGAAATTTATTTAGTTTTCGATCTTTAAATAAAATATAAAATTTGTACAGGAAAGTTTTAAATTGACTTAACTAAAATTTTCATAAATAAATATTACTTATAAATCTGTACTTAATATTAAATAAATAGGAATTAAATCTTATTAGTGACATTTACTAAATAAATAATGAACATAAGTAAAAAGTATAAATACCTTTAATATTTAATGTCATTAGTTTTTGTTAAATTTTAATACTAATTATAAATTTTCAATAATATTTATAGAAATTGATAAGATAATCATAATTTTACAATTGTAAAAGAAGATTTTGTGGGATTTAGTTGATTCTGAAATAATTAAACTAAAACTTTTTCTTTAAGGTAAATTATAGCTTCAGGTAATTTCATAATTAATTTGTCATGGTAAAAAGGAATATATTAAAATTAATGCAATCTAATTTATTTTTAATGGAAATGTCAAAAAACAATTTTATTTAATTAAATCCTTTAAATTATTTACACACTCATTATTGTTTAAATTATATAGAATTTATACAATTGGGATAGATAGATAGATTACCAAGTAAATTTCTGTATTAAATTTCAATAGAAAAATAATTGTGGTTTCTTAGTGGATCTCAATTAAATTGTTTGGTTAGTACATGATTTTAACAAAGTTAATTATGATTTTAACAAAGTCAAAGTTAATTATATTCCTTTTTGTTGAGTGTTTATAAAAATTTTAAAATTTTCATATGAGTAAAAATTATAATGATTCTCAAACACCTAAAATTATGCAAAAAAAAAAATTAAACCAAAATAATCAAATCAGTATAACAAAAAAATAATTATTTATATAAAAATAATAAATATAATTTTTTCTACTTATATCCTAATATTTTTTTGAAAAAAATCATTCGAGTTGTTTTGACATAACTTCATTATTACAATTTTACATATAATTATGTAAAAAAAAAGTTTTAGTAATACAATTTTTTCTTTCTATATATTAAAATTTTAAATACTTAAATTTAGTTAAATTTAATAAGATTTATCAAAAAATTTCTCAACAATCATAAATGGAAAATTTTTGAACGAAAGAAAAATTCAAATTCCATTCTTTTAAAGACCCAAAATATTTTTTTTTTATTTATCAAATTAATATTTTTTTTTAGATTCAAGAATGAATTACTTACATATGAATAATATATTTAAATAAAAAGGTATTTAAAAAGGGATTTTTTTAATATTACATAAATATTAAATAAATGTTATTCATATTTTTATATACCTACTTTTAGTTATATAACAAGTTAATTTTTGATTTAGGTTCACTTTTAAGACTTTTTAAAGTTACATAAATTATATCATTAAATTATTATAAAGTCTAATATTTTTAGTTATATAAATTCTCACAAATATCCTTTTTTCTAACAGTATCATATTTGTTGAATTTTATACAAAAAGAGAAAACTGATTATAATCTTAATTAATTCTCATAAATTATTCAATCCTAAGGACTTTTTTGTAATAAAAAAATATATATTATATTTTAAAATGGAATATACATATAAGTAAACATATATGTATATTCCAATTTTCTAAGAACATTTACTAAAATTGGATGATAATTAATTATCACGCTTACGGCTGCAATAAAAATTTTCATTTTTTTTTGTGTAAAATTTACCATTTTTATAAAAAAAAAATACTTTTTTTTATATATATATATATATATAAAATTCGAAGAACATCGAACCCAAAGGAAAATAACAAACACACACAAAAAAAGGAAAAAATTAACTAAACTAGTCTGATTAACTGAATTGTTATTTTACTTCCTAGAAAATTTTAATTAAAGCAAACCTGTTATTTTCAACATTCCTTATAAATACAACTATATTGTATAGAGGAAAATCGATCAAAAAGGATTTAAAAAAACAAGAAAGAGAATAAAAAAAAAACAGAAAAAAGGATTTCTATTCGACTATACATTACCTTACAACTATTTTTGATTGAGTGTAGAAAATATATATAGTCAAGTAAACAGGAAATCGTATTAAAAACGATATTAACTTTTCCAGGATAAAGGAAAAAAAACAACCAAAACAAAAAAAGAAATTAAGAAAAGGCGACGATGAAGATAATTAAACGTTGCTTTAAATATATGTAGATATGTACATACATAAATAACGCTATTCAACTACAGCAAGGATATATATTTTTATTTATAATAATAGTGGTTTTTCATTTTACAAAATTGTGGGGCTTCTAAAATTAGAAGTTCTATTAAAAATTTTAAATTCGGATTTCTAAGAAAGTATATAAACAAAAAGATACATAAATTTATGCAACATTAATGAAAATAGTGTCGCCTGAAAGTATGCAATATAACAAAAATCTTTAAAATTATATAATGATTTGATCAAATCGAATCTATAAAAATTTAATCAACATTCATTTTAATCATATTCGTAAATATTATATTCGTCTATTTTCATAAATTTAATAAGCATATTCCACTACAAAAAATGTTCTCAAAATGTTATAAATTAAGTATTTTATCAACTCCATTCAAAAAAACTAATGACAAAAAATCCGGAAGAAATTGCTATACTTAAATTTTTTATTTGAAATTTTTATTTTCAGTTTAATTTTGTGCATATCTTTAGGGGCTTTTTTTTTATAGTAATTTTTTCTCATACAAAAATGATCAAAGCCACAAGAAACATTTTTTTACAATTAAAATTCAAAACATTAACAAAAACAAAATCTCCAATCTTTCACTATGTAAAAATTGTGTAAATTATTTGCATTTTTATAATAAAAAAAATAACATTGCACATCTTTATCGTTTTAGAAAATAATCACCTCCTACAATAACAACAACAACAACAAAAAAGGATATATAAATTTTCTACATAAAAAAATATAGTAGTTTTTTTTCTTTAGTAGATAATTGGAATTTTTTCCCTCTAGGGTTAACCATTTTTTCCATCATTTTATGTTTGTGTGTAGATATCCTTGTAGTCCTAAATAGTTCCTTTTGATGGTCTTTTGTGCTTTTAATTACTCTTTTACTTTTTTTTTTTTGAATTTTACTAAGTTATAATGACGTCGTTTTTTTTATATATTTAAAACGTTGAAGAAGAAAGAAATATGGCAAACTCTTATAGTACGTTTATATATTATAGGGAAAATAGTCACAGGAATAGAAAAAAAAAAGATTAGGGCTCTAGGTCATTAAGGATTTATATTATTATATTTTTTTTATGTGTAAAGGATGATTATTGTAGGATTCTCTTGTGACTTTAATATAATACAAAAATACAAAACATAAGAAAAAGAATGACTACAACTTTTAAGATTTTTGAAATTGCTTGGGCAACCGGAATACTATAAGATTATTTTGCTTCATAATGTCCTCTTGATATAAAAAGAGAACAAACCAGAAAAAAAAGCAATTATATAATCAAAAAAATTCATCTGAATAATTTATCGTTAGTTTTCAAAATGAAAACTTAAAATCATAAGAAATGAATTATTCTTTTAACTATTTTTTGTCTTGAAAAACTTTCTGAGATTCGATATTACGAAAAAAGGATAGTCTAGCTAGATAATGTGATACTATAATCACAACAAGAGCCAAATGATACAATTTAAGTTAAATACACACATAGCCTTACTTTTACTAATTGTGGATGGTTTCTGTGTTCTCTAGTAACAAACTTCCTAATCCATTTTTTTCTCTAAAAAAATAGAATTTTTTTTTTTTTTTTTTCAAATCATGCTAAGGAAAATCTTCTTAAATTATATCGTTAAAGGATCATATATTATAAATGTCGAAAATGGATTTTTCTGTTTTTTAGAGTTTTTTGATTTTTTTTTCTCTCTTTTTTTTTTTGGTTGCCAAAAAAAAAATATAAAAGGAATCTGACAAAAAACATGTTTTCATCATTATAGAAATCAATGATGGAAAAATATCTGGGAGGATTTAAGTTGTTGGAAAAATTAAAATTTATATATGTATGTATATGGTTTGTAGTATTAGGCAGCCAAGAATATTATATATACATATATAATATGAAAGTTGAATTTCATGTTTTTGTATGTGTTGGTAATGGTTTTCTATATGTATACATATTTCTTAGATGGTTTTGTTTGATAAAGGGTTTTGGTGTTTTTTTTTGTTTGTTTGTTGGTTTGACGAGCAGGGTGACAACCTTTATCAATTTGTGAAAAAAAAGCTAATGTTATAAAGTCCTACTTAGTTTAATGTCATTGAATGTTTTTATTAAATGATATATATGACAATTTTTAAAGTTAAAATGGAAAATATATACTTAATGGCTTTTTTTTTTGTTTGGTTAATGTGACAGAAGATTTATTTAGTTGTCAAAAAAATTTGTTACATTTTTTTGTGGTATATATATATATATATATATTATATATATATATATATATATATATATATATTACAGTATTTGAAAAAGGATTAATTTGAAATTAAGTATTAGTATTAGTAGTTAAAATTTAAAATAAAGTTTATGTCGAAATTTTAGTACTTATTTAATAATATTAAATTATTGTCATGACATAACCAAATTATACTAAAAAATTTTATTCCATGTCAAAAATATGCAATTCAGAATATTCAGAAAAATAGATTATAGAATAATCTATTTTTGATTAATACAACCAAAAATGAATTAAAAGAAATAATTTGACTTCAGTAGACAAAACAAAAATTCCAATATCTTTCTGAAATTACAAACAAAATTAATGTTTAATATTTTGTTTCTCTCTCTCTCTCAATTTCTCTTATTTCATTAAAGGTGTCAACATATTTATTAAATCAATACATAAAATTAAACAAACATTTTACTAAATTCTATAATTTAATTAAATTAAAAATTAAAAATAACAAATACGTAGTTAAAAATTAAAATTTATTTCTATATAAATTAAAAATAAAAATAAAAATAATTTAAAACTTTAAAAACTAAATAAATTATAAATTATAAAATAAAAAAAAAATGGCTTGGGGTTATTGGAGTGCAACAACAGTTGATCGCGGTCGATCACCACGTCGTACAACACAATGTGCAGCAATGCCACCAGTAAATGCAGTACCACAATCAGAACCACCACCACCAACAGCTAGTGCAAATCAATGTTATAGTCCAACATGTCGTAGTCGTTGTAGTAGTCCATGTCATAGTCCATGCCCAGATAGTCCATGTCAATCAATTACACCACCACCACCATTAACACCTGGCGGTGGTATGTCACAATGTCCAATGCAACAATGTCAACAACAGACTATATTACCTCCAGATGAATATTCATCAAGACGTCAATCATTGGATCGTTTAGATAGTCCGCAGGTAATTTTTTATTTATTATTCTTTTGAAAAAAAAAATTATGGACGAAATTTATTAAACTCATTTAAATTTAATCAATTCATATTATTATAATGTCATGTCATTTATATACAATATCGTTAAGCATTTAAAATATTAAATTAATTACATAAATTTTAAATTTATGTAAAGAAAAATAACAAGAAAAATATATCAATGACTGGTTTTTTTTTGTAAACGATAAATTAAATTAAGTAGAAAATATGAAAATGAATGAATTTATGATTTTATTGATATTATTTTAGGTGACTGTTTTTAAATATTTTTTAGTAATATATCTTTGAATCTGTTTAATATTCATTCAATTATATTATCTATATCTGCAGAATTGCTATAAAATAAGCTATAAAAAATTCGGGATGCAATTATGCTATTTGTATAGTTTCCTAAATTAATCAGAGATTCTTAATGTTAAATCTATAATTAATATTAAATATAATCTTTTTTTTTTTGTTAAACTTATGATTTAGAGAGGCAGAAGATATACGAAAAATCACAAATAAATTCACTGTCTCTAAAATTATTAGGGAAGTTATGTAAATTTAATCTAACACAATTATATTTCATTAGTGATAAATTACATTCTATTAAATATTAAATATCATTTAATTGATTTAATAATCAATAATTTAATATTAACTTAATAGTGTTACTACGATAATCTGATATTTTAAGATGTCAAAATATGTACATAAATTTATTCTCTTTCTCAAATTATCGATCAAACTAAAATTTCTAATATTAAATCCAACGATATAGAAGATATATGGATAGGGCATAAATATAAAAATTTGAAGCCACGCCGGGTATAGTTGTCTCTTTTTTTGCTAGCCGAATTGTCAAAATATAAAAATGAGAAATTAGGGGCGGATTAGGTTTTTTTTTATTCGGACATCAATTTTTAAGGAGATAATTTTTTTTTTTTTTGAAAAATACAAGTAAAGATCATCCTAAGGAATATTTTAGGTCGCGCAACGATAATTATACAAATGGAAAGTAAAATAGAGTAATTTGTTTAGCTAGTTAATATTGTTAATTTATATTGAGACTCTTAAACTTAAAAAAATAAGCCAGCCCTGTAAATCTAAAATCAGCTGTTATAATATTTTTCATATTATTAATTTGACACTTCGGCGAGCAAAAGGAAAGAGAACTACCAAAATCGTGGCTTCATAAACAATTTTTCAATATATTAAAATTTTAATGTGTTAAAAAGAGAGGGAACATTTATGCCCTATCCATATATCTTCTATATCGTTGATTAAATCAATAAAAATCAAATATTTATAAATTTTTATATTAGTTTCCTGAAAAGTTGAACATCTCCCAGTATTAAATACGTATTTATGAATAACATAACATCATTTTATTTCCTTGACACATATATAAACAATAATTTTTTTTACTTTATATATCCTTTGGTTTTTATTTATGCAGATTTTTTCATGCATGCAATACATAAATTCAGTGTTAAATGATTTTTTTTATTATCGAATTGTTCTACATTTGCACAATCAAGGCGAGATGCTTAAGAAAAAATCAAATTTTCTTTTATATTGTTTTTAAATTCTTATAAAATATTAAATTATTGTACAATTTGTCAGGATCTGGAAAATTTTTTTGCAAATAACATTTTTATGTATACATACACAATATTTTCATGATTTGCCTATAAATATGGTTTAATTTTAAATATATTATATGAACCTAGCAAATAAAAGAAAAAAATTTCCATATTGGGAATTGGGGAGAATAAATTTATTGGTGAAAGTTGAAATTATATTTTAAACAAATAATATCTAAGAGTTTTTTCATGTTTATTTATAAGAGAACGGAGCAAAAAGAAAAAACTATAAAGGATTTTTATTTTTATTTAAAAATTTCAAATATGGAAAAATCTTTATTTTTTTTTTTTGAAAATTAAATTTTTTCGATATATATGGGAAAAAATTGGGGTTGGGAAAATAAAAATAAAAAGCAGTATTTAAATATTTGTTATTTGTAGTCAGCAATGAAAGCTATTTAAAAGATTAGTTTATTTATGTATTAAGGTTTTATATTTTCCTAAGGGGGAGAATTTTATTGAAAATTTACAAATAGAAAAATATTATATGTTGTTTTGCAGATTTTCATAATTTTCTACTCGGATATTATTTAATAATAATAAAAAGAGATTGTAATATTTGCTTAAGAAAAATTGTTTTGATGTTTTTTTTTAATAATATTTTTATGTAAATATATAAAATTATTGATCGAAAATTGATCTGTTTCCAAAATTTTACCTATTTGTATTTTGGATTTATTCCAATTTGTTTGATTTTCTTTTTAAATTTCTAAAGTTGGCAATCGAGTTCTTTAATTTCAACAAATGATCAAAATCAAAGTGAATTTCAAATTTCACTTGCCAAATAATAAATAATATTAGAGTTTTTTTCAAAAAATGATTTTAATATAAATATATAATTAAGTTTTGAAATTCACCTAGTTTTAAGACTATTGTGAAAAGTTTTTTTCATTTCTATCAGTTGTAGGAAAACTAATCATTTTCAAGATTGAGAGCACATTTTTTTAGATTTGATTAAGTATATCTCAAAATGCCTTTTATTTCTGTACATTGCACTTTCGTTAAAAAAATAATTTATTAATCCCAAAAATCTCTTCATCGATTTTTTATAAAATTAGTTTTCCATAACAAAAATATAAATGCGAAGTTTTCTTCAGTTTAAATCCACAAGAAAAAAAACATTAATTACAAAAGTCAAAGACGAAATTCGAATGTGACCAAAATTAAATGTCAATATAATAAATCTACTTGACCAAAATGAATACTATATACTTTTTATTTTAATCTGATCTAATTTTTTTCTCAAAAAAAAAAAACTACAAAAAAAAAAAGAAAATTTAATTTAAGTTCTTCGAAAGTATTTTTCCGCCTCATAAATAGCCAAAAATCGTTATAGAATATTTGAAAACTATAATGTAAAAACCTAAGTCATTCTTTTTCTATACAATTTCATTCGTTTTTTTCTTCAAATTAAAAGAAAACTTAAATTGAAAAGTGAATTTTCTTCTTTTTTTTCTAAGAAATGGAATTTTCCAACAGAAAAAAAACAACAAAAAAATTAAGTATACAAAAAAAGAAGAGAAAATCATTATGCTGACGATAAAAAAACTTTTACAATAATTCTAAAAGCTTGTCGGCTAAAAAAATTCTATTATACATTTTTTGGAAAAAATTTCATCCTCAATTTTTTTTTTGTTAGGAAAAATCCTTAACTTTTCTTTTCTAAAAAAAAAAAAATATCTTAGACGCGTCGGAAAATGCACACACAATAAAAAGTTTTCGTTGTTATCTCTTATTGTATGTAATATTAAACGGGATGCGAAAACATAAATCTCATAAAATATTTTTCTATATTTAAATATGTAAATATATTTTTTATCCTTTTTTTCTTGTTATCCTTATAAATAATTTTTATTTAATAAAAAAAAAAAACCTTAATAATTATTTCATATTTTCATTTATATTTATGAATTTTTATCCTGAACTTTAATCTATATCTTTTGGTAGACTGGCACAATTCTTAGAATATATTTTATATATGTATCTCATGCTATAACTATTATTATTATTCTCTTGCTGTTGTTAATATTATATAAAAGGATACTTTCTGAGGATAATCCCTGTTAATATTCATTTTTATTTATTTTTTAATGATTCTGGTTGTGTTTTAGTTGTATTATTGTTAAGTGAAAATTGGTAGCCATAAATCATTTTGATAATTTTAAGAAATTTTTTATGTACATAAGTTAAGTATATAACATAGTTTCTTTTTTTTTGGGTAAAATTGGGAAAAGGATTTTGAGTTCAAGTTTTAAAATAAATTGGAATTTTGTCATAATTATTTGTTTTGAATAAAAAAAAAGGTTTTTATGATAAATAAAATTTGTAAATTAATAGTTTTTTCTCTATTTTAAAATTTATCTTGAATTTGGATATTTATAATTTATACATATACATAATTCGATATCACAGATATTTGTTTTATTGAACAAAATTTTATAATTTATATTTATGTATTACATTTCAGAAATGTTTTTGTGCAATTTTTGCAATTTTTGAAAGTTTTGTAATACTTTAATTAAGTAGAATACCTTAATCAACTACAAAATAAATAAATTATATTTATCGATTTTTTTCACAATGAAATATTATCGATAAATCATAATTTCGATTATTAATTTACATATAAATATTTTTAGAAATATGAATTATAATATTCTTTTATTATATTTAATATTTATTAATTGATCATATTTTCTACTTAAATTCACGCAAAGGATCCACTTATTAAATCCATTAATTTGATTACATATACGTGTTAAAATGTTTCATACAAATATTTTTCAAATAATTTTTAAAGTCTAACTGCAAACAAGTACATATAATTCGTACTTGAAATAGTTATACCATAATTCGATATTTTAACGATTTTTTGATGATAAAATATTTATTATCAATGATCCTAAAATTGTACATTTTTATCTTGATAAATGACTTGAATAACTTAAAATTTTATATCTAATTGAACAATAATATTTGTATATACCAGCAATTTACCAAATTCTAGAAAAATATGTATGGATTAAAATCGATTATCTGTAAAATATCGTTTATCTTCATTCAACAAAAAATTTGATACATATATATAATTTTTATATCCTAAATGATTTTCATCTTTTTGTATCAAAAATAAAATTCGAAATAAACCTAAGAAAATTATACAACTGAATAATTTTGTTTTTTAACATAGCTTAACATTCTGACATCTCTTGTTTGCAAACAAAATGACAAATGAGTGCGGTAATAACCCCAGAAAGAAAAATAGTACCTCTACACCTTTTTTGTTTTGTTTTTGGTAATCTCCATTTCTAACTGTATAGTAAAAATAATACAAAACGAAAAAATATCCTTTACAACACAAACTTTTGATTTATTTACTAAAAAAAAAATGTTTCCCAGCCAAAAGTAAGAAAAAAGTTTAACAGCCTTCGAATTGGCTGTTTGTTTTAATGTTGAGTTTTTAATGTAATGGAACCTTTCCGCTCATTTTATTATTATTATTGTTATTCTGTAAAAAAAAATATATATAAATTACAGAATTGTGTGCGCCAAGAAATAAAAAATTGAAAAATGGCGCTGAGTTGTCCAAAACGTTTATGGAAAATGGTCAAATTTTAAAAGGGGGGGAATGGCTTACCAGTCTGTAAATTGTCCAATGTTATTTTTATATTTTAATGATGATAAATTAAAAGTTATTACATATTTAGTTTTTTTTTTTCGAAAATTTCAATATGATTTTTTATTTCTAAGAAAGTTTAGGATTTTCTTTAAGGAAAATCATATAAAAGATTTTCATCATTTATCATTTTATATTAAATATTGACTTTTTAGTTAAAAATTTTCTCCTTTATATTTATTACATTATTGTATACATATATGATTTTTTATTATTCCCTGCTGTGTATTTGCAATGATTTTTAATAATAATATATTTTTGATATTTTCGTCTTTTTGAAATTGTATATCCTTTTCCCTTCCGTTAAATTTAAAAAAAAAAATTCTATAGTACACTTTTTAATACACATAAATGTCCTTTATAATCTAAATAAAAACAACACGTACGTGTTAGTATATGTGTATTTGTTTAAAAAACAGAAAGGATATGACGGTTATGTGTTTCATGCCAAGTCATATAAAGTCATATATACGAGTAATAAATAATAATAAATATTTTTTTTTGCCATTTTTCGTTTAGATTATGTAATATGCTTTAATGGTCATAAATTTTAAGTTGATTTTTGTTTATGGTATTGTATATACCTATACGTTTTCTAAAAGGTACATATTGAAGGATGTGGATTTTATTCTTGTTGTTGTATAAAAAAAAATAATTTCATTTTTTATTACATAATTTTTGTAGTACCATATTATTTTTTTTTGGTACACTAAAGGTGGAAATTTATAACCGCCAGATCACGTAAAAGAGGAGGTAAAAGAGTGGATGGAATATTTCTGATTTAAATTTATAGTATAATTTTTTCTTTTTTTTGTATATGTTACATTACACATTTCTATTTTTCCTTATTTCTTCCAAATGATCAAATTCCAATAAGGAATGTGGTGGTATATTATATACGCTTTTCTGATAAACATAATTTAATGTCGTAATTTTTCTTGATATCATGATCAGAAAAGTTATATACGGCAACAAAAAATGAATATATATCATTTCGAAGGTTTTTACTTTTTTTTTGTGTTTTTGGAATATTTTGGGGAGTCGAAAACAAGATAGGTTTACACTGTTAAGAAAGTTAATTTTTAAAATTTTAATATTAATTTGTTGTACAAAAAAAAATTAGCTATAAATTTTATTATGTTTAAAAAACATTAGTTTTTCATTGAAATTCACGAAAAAAATTATGTTTTTAACAATTTCTTAACTGCTTTTATGTAATTCAGATTAGTATATTAAGTATTAAATGCAAAATAATGTCAAGGAAAACCCCACAAGGTACACTAAAATCGAGATCGTCAGCAAGGTATTTACATTAAGACGAAATTTTGAATCTCGACCCCTAGAAAATTGCAAACTGTATTTTTCACAAAATCCTTTTACAATCGTTTGGAAATCAACGAATGTCTTCAAATAAAATTTAAAATTGTTCCAAAACTCAATTAAGAAATTGAGTCTTTATTTAAATCCTTTTAAAAAAATATATTTTTCACCAAAATTTGGCAAAATACTGTTATAGATTACACCAAATCTATATTTAGTTGGTATACGAACTCCTATAGTTTATCATTAGAATTGATATATTTTATCCGATCACGAAGGAAAATCTCTCTACAAAATAAATTACGATTATATTTCTTATATATTTAAAAATAAAAATCCTTTTTTTTTTTTGCATATTGCTTCGTGTTTCTTCTCTGCAATCATAGATGTGACCTCATTTAATAGAAACATAAAAAAGGATTTATTTATTTTTTTATACTTTAAATGTGTATATAAAAATTATCAAAATCTTTATTTCCCATATTTCCATAATAAAAAAAAAATGATTACCACAATTTTTCGCGTCACACAAACATTATAAAAAAAAACTTATTTAAGTTCATAATGTAAATTCTCTTCGATATTCTCTAGGATCTTAGAAGGTGTGGGAGATTGAGGGCGGAATTTCAAAATCGATTGTGAAATTTATTTTATCATAGAAAAAAGTAAAAAAAATTACGAACATAAATTGCAAAAAAAAAAAAGGAAAAAAAGGAAGAAAGTAAATAATGATCAGATTAGAAGAAAGAAAAATCCTTTAGCAAAAATCTAACAAATTGGTGGGAATTTTTTTTTTCTATATATTTTCCCCATTTAATAAAAATTGGGGTGGGTATTATACATTGGCAAAATATGTCCTTTAAACAGGAGTGAGGGGGGAGAGTGGAAAAGGATTTTTTTTTTATTATTATTATTGAATACAAGCAATTTTCTCATTTTTATGATTCCTATAACTTGTGTGTGGTGATTATCGTATTGACAGTGCATATTTTATATTTAAATTTATGAATTGACATTAATATTTTTTTTTTTATTCTTTTCTGGTACTTTATATAGGTAAATAATTTCCTTCCAGGTATAACAAAACAATTTTTTTTTTACTTGGAAATTGCAATTTAAATATTTAAAAATAATATTTTTTTTTTTACAGAAAATCCTTTTAAAAGTTTTGTAAAAAAAAAAAATAATATCCTTAAAATGAAATGTGATAGGGATTATTATGTGGGCATTGGGAGTTATTAAATTTTGTGTTAAATTTTCTGGGATTTTTAAATTTTTGTAATGGCATTTATTATCATTAATGCGATTTTTCTGTTTCTGTATATAAAAAAAAAAAAAGGCAACAAAGTAAAGTTGAGCAATTTTTGAAATATGAGTGCTCCTTAGAGGTCAATTATATATGTTCCTTTTTTTGCATGCGCTCGTCATAAATTTTTTTTTTTAATATTTTATGGGTAAAAAAAGTGGAATTTGAGTGAAGTAGAAAAATAATTGAATTTATAAATAATGATAAATAACATTTGTGTTCTTTATGTTAAAAGATTTAAATATTACAATTTATATAGGTTGACATGAAAATGCCATTTTCCAATTATATTTATGAAATTAGTCGTATATACATAATTGAGAAAGTTGATAATTTGATTAGTCATGATTTAAAATTACGGAAACATAATTTGAATAAGTATTTTCTATATTAGAGGGATACTATTCTATAATTATTGGAAAAAAAATTGAGTTTTCCTTTTAAATTTAAAAAAATTCGATTACAAAAGGACAACAAATATTTCATCAAGAATTTTTTTTAATATTTTTATTGTGGAAATTATAAAATGATAAATATAAAATGCCAGTAAATAAATTTAATAATGATTAATATTTTGATAAAATTAACTTTAATAATTCATTAACCTATTTAGAATTCTTCGATTTAACAGATGGAAATATTTATTTTCTAAACCTCCATTTTAAAAACAAATTATTAACTCATTTATATATTTTCTGTCACTTTCTAAATATAGTTTTCCGCCATTTTAAATTATATAGTATTTAGTCGACAAAACCTACACATATTTGATCGAATTTATCTTCCATACTGTGGTAAATCTTGACCCTATGTTTATAAGATATTAAATAAATTTTGGTTTTTCAACTTTCTTCACTATTTTTCCACAAATTTATTTTAAATATCTTATAGAATGTTTTAATATAGCTATTTAAGAAATTTGTCTTCGAATTGTCACTTAACTTTCTTAATAAGGTCAAAATTTTATAAGATAATCCTGTCAATTTTTATATCCACACTTTCTAAAAAAAAAAAAACATTCCACAATCTATACTGTCAAATAACTTTAATCCTGATAAGAATTTTAATATTTTATTTAAAAATATATAAGTATAAATTTTTAAACATTTTTTTTTATATCATCCTTTTTTGACCGCAATCATCAAAGTTTATTTTTCTAGTAAATATATAATCCTTAAATATATTTATAAAAAGAATAAAGAAACACGCTTCTTCTCTCCGTTTGATTTGTTTATGTCAATGACAATAATATTATCGAAAACTTGATCTAGTCCTTTTCATTCTTGTCTATGTTATTTGCGTGGGGTTAGGGGCATAAATGTGAACAGTATTTGCCTTTATCAAAGTATTAATTTTTTTTTATTTTCTTATTTGCTTCTAAAGAATATCCTTTTTTTTCCTTTTCTTCTTATACTTTTATTATATTTTTGCTTCATTTATTGTATATTACGAAATCAATACTCAAAAGCAGAATGAAAAAAAAAATTTATATTTACATTTTTTCTTTTATATATTTTTTGATCTTCCTTTTTCATTTTCTTTTTTTGTATATGTATTTTTCAATTTAATTTCATCTTCACGCTTTTTTCTTATGAATTTTATTGTGTATTTTCTATTTGATCATAAAATAAGAATTTTTTCTTCTTTATCAGATCAAAATCCGCAATTTTTGGGGTAATTTTGTTGTTGTTTTGCGTAAAAAAATAAAAGAAGGGAAAAAATTGTTTTGTATAAGAAATTTTTTTTTTTTTTGGTGTTGAATAAAGTAAATACTAATCACACAATTTACTAGTTCTAGAGCTACAGAAGTTCTATTTTTTCGATGCCTATTCATTGCTCTCTAACGTATAATATAAACTTGATATTTTCTGTAATTTACTAAATTCGATTAAATGTTAAGAATTTGAATAATCTCTTTTAGTTTATTTTAATTTCAAGTCATTTCTAAAAAATTCTTAATATTAAATGCAAGAGGCACTCTAAATCAGGACGAGATGGCGTTGTAAAGGTCTGAACTCAAATAATAAGTACTTTAAGGAAGAAAATGTATATTTTTTTATAAATATACTTTAAATAATACTAAAACCGTTTTTGGTATTTAGGATGTAAAAAAGAACTATCAAGTAGTAAAATTACTTATGTAACAATAATAATGGGTAGGTCCAATAAATGGCTACCTGGTAATAAGTTAGATTAGGGGCATAAATGTGAACAGTATTTGCCTGTGAACAGTAACTTCAATTTTCGGAAATGGGACAATTCGAAAAAATAATATTTACCATTTTGATCTCTTATACAAATTTTCACTTTTATTTTTACTTCTTTTATTATCCTTACATTTATTTTTGTCTAAGTAAAACGAGTTTTTTTTTTTTATTATATTTACAAATGGAAAATTAAAGGTTTCCTTTTTTTATATTATTTTCACCCTCTTAAAAATTAATGTAGGATGGAAAATTTGTTGAACTAAAATATATTTATATGAAATTTCTTCTTGAATTGTCAACAGAATAACACGTATAGTATACTCGTAAAATGTACACTTTAAAACTATTCATTAAATGTGACTTGAATAATTTAGATATCAATAATCAATCAGTCAAAAAGTATATAACGTTTTTTTTTTACCTCAAAGCCCAAATATCACTACAAATTACAAAACTTTCAAACTACAAAATAGTAAAAATTTTCCACAATTTTGTTTGACACAAATTAAGATTCTATCCAATATAATTTTCCACATGATATTTTTACCTCGAAGACAAAACCTAAAAAAAAAAAACACAAGGAAAATTATCATTTTTCGGATTATACAGAGATGTTATTTTTATTAGGTAACAAAAAATTGTTCGATTGAAATGAATTTTTATTTTATCCTAAATAAATGTTTCATTACAAATTTGGAATTTATTTTTGGATACAGAAAAAATAATCATCAAACGAAAAATGTTTATTTTCCCCAAAAAATAAAAAAGTAACATAAACATTTTGATAAGTTTGTATTTAGATTAAAAAGGATATCCTATCATTTATCGTCGGTGTTTTCTGTATGGTTTTTTTTCTTCTTTATATTTAGTATCATAATAAATGATGCATTTTCCTTTTTAATTCAATTAGCACACACATTTATACATAAGGAAAAAAAAAACCACGAACTTTCCATTCAATTTATTATATTCTTGGTTTTTTGGAAACCATATTTTCTGTTGATTTTTTTTCTCCAAATTCTTATTTTCTGTGTATATGTTTTAGATAATTCAATTTGTATTTTGGTTATCTCACCTCATCAATTCCAATTTCCCAACAACAAAAATAAAATAAAAATTTATATAATAAAGAAAAGAAATCTTTTCTATAGCAACAAGGAAAATATATATAAAAAAAAAGAAAACCGTATACAAAAAAAAAGGAAGAAAAATATTGAAAAGGACCTAAGTGAATTGATTCGTTATTAGGATTTTTTTTCTTCTTAGCATCCCATATACAAAAAAAAAAAGTTTTGGTTTCGTTAACGAAAATATCATTATTGTACCTTTTTTTCCAAGGTAGAATAATTGTTTTTTTTTCCTTCTGTTGGCTTCCTTTAACAGTATATATCCTTTTTTTTTTTTTGGTTCTGCTTTGATGAATTTAATATGTGGTTATGTTAAATAAATTCATGTTATATTTTTTTGGAAATAAATATCATATACTATAAAGAATCCTATAATATTATATCCTAAAAGTAAAAGAATGAATATAAATTAGGGAAGAAATTTATTTTTATATATATTTTCAAATGACCTTGGGATATACCACATCTTTGCACAATTTATCCATGACGATATTTTATGGTTATTATACACGTTTGTTTTTTTTTTTTTTTTTTTTTTTATTGATAATGATGATTTGCAGATTCTCTTGTATTACACAGAAAAAAAAATATTTATACATACATATATATATCATATCATGTACTGTACATAATATACACATAATCATAATTTATTGCAAAACACAAAAAAAAAGAAATGAAAAGAAGAGGAAAAAAAAAGGAAATTTCTTACTTTTATCATAATTTTTTTTTGTTGTGTTCCACGCGCGCCTATACATATGCTTTATTATATGTATATTGAATGTTTCTCAATATATATCGGAAAATATAATCTAAAACGCAAACAATACTAATGACAATATATCCTTTTTTCGAATAAAAGCAAGAATTTCTTCTATATATACTGTTTTTTTTTATATACATATATGTATAATCTTTTGTGTCATATATAAGATGATGGGATATAAGATGATTCCTTTTTTTAAAAAAGATTTAATTTTTTTTTTTTTTTTTTGCTTACACCCAAAAGTATGCAATTTTTATATAGAAATATATTTCTTTTGCTATTTCTGTTTTTAAGTGCCTTTTATATAATTTATTTATGTATTATACAATTTTGTGGTTATGTTATTTTTTTTTGTATATTTAATACTGACAAGAATAACGGAGATGATCCATTTACTCTTGAAAATCCTTCAAGATTAATGACTATTCTCGTTGGTTTTTTGTTGTTTGTTGTACTCCATCTTCTTACTTTCTCTTGTGTTCATATTTACTTAAAAGTTTGGGTGGTATATAATATTTTTGGTTTTTGTTTCTATGTTTGAATTTAAGTTTGTTGTTAATATAAAAAAAAAAAAAAGTGGAAAAATTTTGTTGTAAAGCGTATTATCGGGATTGTGTCATTCTTAAAAAAAGAAAAATGGGGTGTAAAAATACAAAAACAAAAATTGATAACAAGAAAAAAGTATATAAGGTTCTTTTTTCTTCTTGTGTATATACAAAAAGTAAAATGTTTTTTTTTTATTTATTTATTTTAATCCTTAAAATGTATGTTAGGGTCCTTTTTTGTTAGTTAGTTTTGTTGTTCGCCTTTTTTTTTAAAAAAAAAACTTGAGTTAATCCCAAAGACAGGTGACCCCAGGGTTTGGAAGTGAAACGATATAATTTTCGGGATATTTTTTCTATGTATATGAAAAGAAATTTTAATGTTTACATGTTTTTATTTTCTGTTTCGCAAAAAGATGAAAATTTATCAATGAGAATTTCTCTTAAATCTTGATGGATGCGTTAAGGATTCAAAATAGAATTTAAGAAGAACATAACATAAACAAAAACGAAAAAAAAGGTATAATAACAAAAACGTGTTTAGAAATAAAAATGACTAATTAAAAATATGCAGAAGAAGAAGAAGTAGAAGATATAAGAAAAATAAAAACTTCTAAAAGAAATATTACGGATATCATTTTATGCATCGTTAAATTTTCTTTTTCATATCCTTTTCACAATAAATGATGAATTGTTAAATCGTGTAAAATATTTATGACTAAAAAGAGAACAAAAATTTTTTTTGTATTTATTATTTTTGTTTGGGATAATTTTAATCGAAAAATTGAAAGGTTTTTGAAAAAGTTTATCACAAAAGTTTTATAAGAAATACCAAAAAAAATAATGTATTTCTGTTAAGTGGTATCTTTGTGTTGACCTCAAAATAGTTTTTACTTTAATATTTTTTTTTGTATAATAACTATTAGTTTTGTGTGCAGAAATATATAGTATTATCACTTAACTCGATTTTTTTGATAAATGGCCCATGGGAAAAGAGCGAACTAAAATATAGTAAAGGCATAAATCATATATTTAAGATTACTATAGGGCCATCTATATTTGGCGATCTGAAACATATTTATTTTATTTTAAATGTTAAATCTGTATATTATTTTGTTGTTGTATTTTTTTGTTCCATGTGTGTAAGAGGGAAAGAAAACATATAAAAAAAAATTTCGTATGCGTATTTGAATAATTTTGTGAATCAATTTACGAATTGAGGATAGTTTTGTTATAATTAAAATTAATCATTTCTGTCCCCGAAAACCTAAACGACTGCTGTACGACAATATCTCTAACATCTATAATCTGTAATATAAACCCAAACTCTGGTATTATTCTCAAGTAATATTTTACTAAAGAGCCAAATTCTGATTTCCTATGAAATTTATTTTCAAATTCAAATTAAATTTTTTTTTAAATTTAACTACACATAAAGTTATGCAAAATAACATATTACCATATTTTCACCAAAAATTATGCAATTAATTTTTTAATATATTATTTTGCCCATATATTATATATTTATGGTCATATTAAAATTTTTAATTAGTACGTAAATTGTTATAAAATAATAAATTTTATGAAATATATAGTAAAAAATGTAAATAAATATCTTCTTTTTTTTTAATATAAATAACTAGCACGAAATTAATTAATAAGCGTTTAATTAAAATATTATTATTCCTTCTGAAAATATTTTAAATTTTAATATTACTAAATTAGATCCCCTTTTGGTATCATGTTTCAATTTATAAATTAATATTTGTTTGTGTCATACCAAAACCTCAATAAATACATATATGTATAATATGTATTCATATTTTTTTTTCAATGGAAATATTATTAATAAATATACAAAAATATGTAAATATAATTTAAATTATAAATTTTTGTAATTTTTGAACAACCCAAAAATTATAACTTCCTATACCCCCCACCAATCATATAGAACAGAAACTATGCGATAATAAAATTTGTACAAAATTATATTATTATGTAAAATTGTATATAATTAAAATTTATTACAAGGGCACACATCATATTAGAAATATTATTATGGATAAATTTTAGAAAGGTATTAAATTTATATATAAATATAGATATTTTGTAGTTACATATTTTATTTTAAAATAAATATTGTAAATCTACAAATTCAGCGAAATTTTCCTCATCAAATTTTTCTACAAACCAATATAAATATAGTTTATTAAATTATTGTCGTAGCTAGGACCAATAATAATTGATGATCATATAATATTTAATTATTAGTTGAAATAAAATTTTCTTTCTATCCCAAATTTGTCAAATTTAGCAAAAACATTAAAAAAATTTTAAATAATGTTTCTAAATTTTGGTTAACTATAAGTTAAATTAATAAAATAAATATAATTTTTATGTAGATTTTGTAATTGTCCTTAAATTCTTTAATTATTTCCAAAATAGCGTCTATAGAAACTATATATGTATACTTATTTATGGACCTTACTACAAATTCAAAACTAAATGATGATAATTATAAATAATATTTTATTATTAAAATTATACACAATTTTCTTTATGTTCACTTACATATATGTATTTAGCATAATGAATATTTATTTGTACATAATATAGTTGAATTTATATTGTCTAGAATTAAACACAATTTTTAAATTATGATATTTTATCTATACATAATAAAAGTATTAAATTGGCAAAACAACAAAGTAATTCAGAAATATAATCTAAAAAAAAAAAAAATTTCAAATATATTTCGTGGTAAACATATAATTTCACACGTTATTTTATATAATTTACAATATACATACATACATTAAAAGTATTATTACAATATTGGTTACTAGAGAATTTAATTAAAATGAAAATGTTTTTATTTAAAATAATATACGATAAAATAATAAAAAAAAATGTAATGACAGGGGGCGCGGTAATTAAATTCTACGGTAGACATTGTAGAAAAAATCATAAAACATTTTTTGTAATATTTTTATTATTGTATTAGGATTAGAAAAGGAAGAGGTTTCGGTAAATTGTAAAATTCGGTTATGTACTACACTAAAAAATTTTATACTTACAGTAACTAATTTATGTCTTAAGTTTAAGTTATAAGTTCAATTTATTTTTCAACTTTTCTTTGGGCGTTGAGCCTTTTATCATAGAACAGCATTTATCATCTTGGAAAATAAACATTTTTTTCTCTAGTAATAATAGTAAAAATACATAATCGTAAAAATTGTACAATAATTTTGTATTTTATTTTATTGAACCCAAAATATCGGTTTTTAAATTTAATTAAAATTAATTTAATTATTTTAATGTTACCCAAAATTATGCAATATTTTGTAAGGAATTTCCTTGTTTGTTATACAAAAAAAATGTACAATATGAAAATGTTTATAGATTTTTATTAAATATTTATGCCCAAATGTGCATTTTAATATTGTAATTAAATTTAAATATTTTTATATTTTTGAAAATTATTTATATAAATTTAATTATAAGTATTTATGAACCAATTTGTATATATTATTATTCATAAATTTCTGCATATTTTCTGCAATTTCGAAATGAATTTCATAATCCTCATATGGTTATATATCGTAATAAAATATTTTATAATTTTATAAACAAAAAAATGTAATAATTGATGTTAAAATTGCATACAACTTAGGAGTAATAAAATTTTTGTTTGTTTTATTTATAGATTTAAATTCTTCAATAGATTATGTTACAATAAATTGCATATAATAAGGCGTATTTATAAAGTTTTTCAAATGATGTCATGTCTGTGTACTTAAAAAAACAAATACAGACATTTTTTTTTGTTGATTTTGCAAATTTTTCTCAATAAAGGACGAATTACTTGCTTGGTTTTATTATGGAATACTTAATCCTATATTGTAATAGAGGGAAAAATTATTATTTTTTGTCTAGTCCTCTTACACCATATGTGGCAATACTAAATATACGTTTATATTATATACAAATATTTGAATTGTATTCAGATTAACTACTGCTGGTTTGATATTGTTTGCTTCGTCTATTTTTTTTTATCACGAAATTCGCATTTCATATATACATAATGCCAATTAATAAGACATATTTATACATTTTGAAATATTATTTATATCAAATTTTCTATAGCAAAAATATTTTTTTTTGTTTTGTTTTATTGAAACATATGTGAATAATATGATGTTAATTTGAAATTGAATCATATTTGTAAAATGGAAATATTGCAATAAAAAATCTTTGTGAAAATATTGTATAAGTATTTGTCAATTTTAGATAAATAATAATCAAATCAAAACCATATTTTCCAGTCAAATATTATAAAATTTAATTTGTAATCAATAATTATAATTAGAAATGACAGAAAAAAACAGAAAAAGCGACTCCAAAAATCTTAAAAACAAATTTTATTTAGTTAATTCCAATTTTTTGTTATGTTGGAAATTTTGATTCAACATTCCCTTTAATTTGATATCCTTTTATACATATACATACATAGTATATGTAATTTTATGCAATGAGATTTCTATCGTACAAATATCACCATTGCATATTTTACAACAACAAAAAAAGTAAATAATATTTAATGATTATCAATTTTATTATATTAAAAATATTTTTCAAATAAAAATTTTCCATTCTTTTTTAATATAAAATATTTTTATTATGCTTGGCGAAGAAAAAGTATTTGCAATATGGAATTTTATTTTTAAATTCATAAATTATATTTTAAATATATTATTATTATTTACTACTAAATAGAATAGTTTTGGCATAGTAGAATGTAATTGATGTATTAAGGGTAAATATGAGCAACGACTGCTTGATGATCTAGTTTAAGTAATTTAACCATTTATAATTTTGTTGAAATTATAGCTGATTGCCTAGAAGAGTTCTCTAAAAAGTAGACAATATCAATTTTTAAAATATAATTGAAATATAAATACACTATCATACCTTGTCGCTTGATTTGTTTTCTTTTTTTTAAAGTTTAATATGCTAATAGAGGCCTTTATAATAGTTTCCTCTTTAAAACCCTCAATTAGATAGTTAATTTGACCATTATTGCAGCTGATATTAATTTTTTTGTTATAATTGATATACATATTTTTTTTAACATTTATATAAAATATTTTGTATTGTATGTTTAGTTCATTTATTAAAATAATATCAAATATTTACATAAGTGAAAGGTTAGTACACTTTGCCATTTACTAAAACAAATACAAACTGACAATTTAAATTTACTTGAAAAACCAGTCATTGATATTATAATAATAAATAATATAATATAATAAACCATTTAATAATAAATATCAAAATTATTAAAATTTATTTTGATTTAGTGTTAAAAATTTATTATTTTTATCATGGAAATCAATAAAAAATATTATTTATTAAGTATACACTGTTCATTTCAGCATGAATTTGTTTTTTTTTTAATCATTTAACATATTTTTTTTATTGGTTCGTCCATAATTTTTTTTCCAACACATTTTTTAACCCATCCCAATTAATCGATATTAATTGAATGGTACAAACTCTGATATTAGTCATATGATTTTGGTATACAGGCAAATCAATTATCGGATATATTATGTCGTGGTGCAACTGTATCATCAATTCAATCAGCTAATAATACATTAACACGTGGTGCATCATTACGTAGTGGTGGTTCTAGTGGTATTCTAGATCAACAACGTGGTGGTGGTGTCAATAATTGTATGCAACAAGGTGGTAGCGGTGGTAGTGGAAGTGGTGGAGGAGGTGGTAGTAGCAGTGGTAGTGGTAGTCAAGGTATATTACCTGGTAGTATTGATACTGGTGATTATGATGTACCACATCCACATCCATATACACATCATTATATGCAAACATCATCAATAACACCACCACATTCAGCAATGAGTTTAATTGGTAGTTCACGTCCAGGTTCAGCTGGTGGTTCTGGTTCACATGGTTCAGCATCTGGTTCTAGTCCTGGTTGTAGTGTTATAGCTAGTGGTGGTGGTGGTATTGGTAATACAATAATGTTAAATCAAATGAATTCTGGTAGTATTGGGAGTATTGGCCGTTGTGCCAGTCGATGTACCAATAATAATAACAACAGCACCAGCCATAGCCACAGTCACAACCACCACACAAGCAGCAGCAACAACAACAATAGCAGCAGTAATAATGATGATGGAGGAGGTGGTGGTGGCGGAAGTAGTGGTAGTCATCATAGTCATAGTGGTCGTAATAGTGTTATGGCTAGGAGTGATTGTAGTGAGTTAATTGGTGATGGTAGCGGTGGTAGTGGTGGCGGTGGTAGTATGGGACATCAACATATAATTAGTGGTAGACATTATCATCATGAATGTATACATTATGAAAGATTACCAATACCGGTTCCTATACCAACTGTGCCACCACCACCACCACCCCAATTACATTCAGAAGAAGAAATTGAACCTGCTTATGCTACAGGTAATTTTATAGTTTAAATTATTATTATAATGATCATAAATTCATACAATTATGCAAATATTAAATTGAATTAAATTAATTATGTAGTGCCTAAATTTATGCAACTTTGTAATTTATTATTTAAGTTTGAATTATTCAAAAATTTATTAAATTAATTATTTATAGATAATAAATTTTATATTTAGTTTATAGTTTCTATTTTATGTCAAATTTTAGACATTTGATTTCTCTATTTGATTTATGGATAAAAGTTTCTAAATATATTGCAATGTATTTGTCAGGTAATATTGTAAAACTTTAATATTTTGTTATATAATATATACATGTATTCAAAAATTTGTTGACATGATTCCATGTTAAAATCAAAATTTGAACATGTCTGTTAAATATGTTAAATCATATGAAACTTTACCTATTATATTACATATATAAAATCTTCTCTTGTATAAAATGTTACTTTTTAAATCTTTGCACACGTGTCAGCATTAATTCCTGATTTATTACTTAATTAATTTTATAAAATTAATGTTCCTACTTGCAGTATTTTATTGATGGCAATTTACAAATTACATATAATAAATCAGTTTGTCTAGAATTTTTGGTTTGCTGTAATGGATGGCAGAATAATTATACTACAATTTTGTTTAAAATAGATTTGGTTGGGAATAATTTCATTTCATTTTCTTGGAAAATTTTCTACTTTTATAAAATATACCTAAATATAACTAATTAAAAAATGAATTTCTAATCTATTGATTATATTAATTGAATTTTGTAGAATTTCTTCTAAGACAATAATTTTATTACTATGTATTTGATTGAAAAAGTTATAATTCTATTTTTATATAATAAAATGATTCAATTACGTAATAAACTTTTGAAATTACCTAAAAACTGCAGTATAAAATATAATTTACCAATACTTATTATGGGTCATTAATTTCAAACTAAGAATAACTATTTTATTTGTATATATCTGGTAAAATTGCATAAAATTATTACCATAATATTTATCAAATATATACCCATTTTCATTATATATTTTTATTTAATAATTAAATATTAGAATATACATCATTCTGATAATAATTTTCCAATATATCATTCATTATATGACAATTTCTTTGGTACCATTTACACAAAATATATTTGGGTATATATAATAAAACCAATAATTATATTTAATATTTGAGATTGTCCTTTAGAGGCTGATTGAATTTTAAATGAATTTATAATTAATAAATATATTATTTATTTTGGAATATCAGAAAAACCTTTATATATTGTATATATAATTTATACCAGGTGAGTTTATATTCTAAATATTGTCAATAAACACAAATAAACTTCAATTCACATACCTCATATCTATGATCAAATTATAATGTATTTACTATATTTTCAAAAATTCATTTATAATCTAATAGGAAAATGTTTATGTTCACAAATTGCAGAGAAAAATGTTTGAAAAAAAAAAACCTAGAGTAAATATTATTGCGAATGCAATTAAATGGAAATAGGATGTTGCCTATATATTTCCAAACTAAATATATGTATAATACAGAGAAAAAAAGTAAATTTTGCAAAGTAATTAAAATGAAACTATATAAAATTTGCAAATTCAATTAAAATTTTCCCATTACCGATGACATTATTTGGATTTTTTTCTATTTAAATTAAATTTTGTTTGAAATTTGTTTTAATTTTTGTAGGAAAATTGCAAAATTTATTAAATTGGATTTTGTTTTTTTTTTTTTCGTATAAAAATATGTAATTATATAATTAATTAATTATTTTTATAGCAAAATTTTTTTAATTGGAAATTTTGTAATTAAATATATATGAAATTTTACTTAATGTGCACGATTAAAATTTTAAATTATTAGTGGTTGTGGTTCATTAAAATTGAAAATAAAATAACACATTTTTTTTAGTAATATGTGAATTATAGGAAACTAGTAAGTAGTTTTCTTAATTTATCAGAAAATTTATTCGGAAATTTTATGCGTCGTTGTTGCTGTTGGTTTTATATATTCTGAAAAATTAATTATAATAATTTTATATTGTCAAATTGAAATGATTGAATGTAAAAATTAATTTTGATTGAATATTTCCATTTTTGAATAATCAAATTGAAAAATAAAATAAATCAAATTATACAAAAATATATTATTTCAGAGATAAATATCATTTTTCTATCCATTAACATTAAAAAAAGTTAAATTATACATACATGTATGATGTATTATAATTTCTATTTTACATATAATTGAAATAGAAAATTGAATTTATTTACTATGCCCAGGAAATATTAAAATTAATGATCAAAAATTTTATATATTGCGAAAGTTAATATAAAATTTGATATTTGATATTCCAAATAAATTATTTTAACAAGATTTTTTTTTTTGCAAAATTTTTGTTTATTAATATATGTAAATAAATTTCAGTCAAATTATACAATACTCGTAAGTTATTTCACATAGGCATTTTTAATTAATTTGATTTCGAAATTTTGATATTTCCGAAAGGCTATTTTTTGCATTGATTGAAATGGAAAATTATCAAAATAATTGATTCATTATATTGTGCAAATTGATTAGTTTTGAAATAATTGTATTGAAATTTTGAAACATTCGATAAAAGAGATTTTGCTACAATTTTTACATAAAAACCTCTTAGCAATTAAAAATAATGAAAAAAAATCTATTTTTCGCTATAACTAAAACCAAAAAAAAAAAATATTGCAAAAATATTTCGAAATATTTGTTTAAAAAGAATAAATATGAAAATAAAAGTTTTGAAAAGTTTTTATTTAAATAAAAAACATGAAAATCACATCAACGAAATTAATATAATTTCAACAATTTTTCTTCTTTTTTGTTTGTTTTGAAAATCATAATATTTTTTAAATAAAACCTATTAAATTTATGCCTAATATCGAACACAGCAATGGACGTTAATTTTGTTAGAACTGAACTTAAACATATTCCAAATATTGGGATGCTGGGTTTTATATCATCGCAAATCCATATAAATTGTAATTGAATTTCGTGTTCATTTTTTTTTTACTTTACATGTTTTTTTCTCGAAATTTTTCAACAATGTAACAATTTTCCCAATAGAATTAAAACATTTTTTTTTTTGTTCAATTTTCGACGAGTTTTTTTTAAATACATATTTCTATTTTTAACACAAAAAAATAATAATAAAAGTGCTAACATTGAACAAGTAAAAAATAATCAAAAAAACAAATCTAAATGAAAAATATGGAAAACAAAAATTACTTTACCCTCTGCAGGGTTCAAGTTAGCGAACGCCGCGATATATGCTATATAGATATATTTTACTATGTATATTGTTAAAAATATCCATCAACATTTTTTGTATGTACAAACATAAATACATAAAGAAATTCTATTACACTACATAGCAAAAAAAACATAAAAAATATTTAAAAATATATCCCTAATCTAATATGTAACAACAAAAATACTAGCACAGGAAAATTTTAAAAAAATACGAGTGTGAAAGCACCCTTTATAAAAAAATATAGTTTACATTGTGTCATAGTGATTGGGAAGATTTGAGGGGAGTTGAGTAACTTTAATTCAAATTGCTAGTACGAGTAGAAAAAACTATTTTTCAGTGTTTAATGCAGTTTTTTAGTTATAATTTTTCTATGTACAAATATTGAATCGGATTGATTTTGTTGTTCGAGGTATTAAATGTAAGTCCCCGTGAACCTTTTGCCAATGGCACACCGTCAATAATACTTTTGATTGATTTTTTTTGCTCTATTTATATTTGGACTTAGTTTAGGAACAAAAATCGATCAAAAATAAATCATTTTGAAAAATGATCAGAAATAAAGAATTGAGAGTTTGTTGAAGTATAATGTATTAAAGATATTTAGCCTAGTGATAACACCCACCAGGTTTATTGACTATTTTAATTATCTTCTTGGGTTTGTAGTCTCTGTAGATATTCAAATCACAATGGAAAATATTAAATTTTCTGATAATTTGTAATAAAATTGTTTATACTAACCGATAGTTAAATTTTATTTTAATTAGTCAAACTTTTTCAACATTTCTTCTCTATTATTGAGCTACACGAAAAATGCATGTAATCTAAAAGTACCTAAATGCATTAAATTTAGTAGAATCAATCAAAAATGTCTTCTTCTCCAAAATTTTGTGTATTTGTGTATTGTGTATAGTAAAATTTAAAATGTTCACAAAATTCAATATTGATAATTTTACAATATACCTAATGCATATAAAATTGTGTTATTATTGAAATGTACATCATATTCTATGTACATGTTTTGTAATTATTTAAAACAAATTCTAATTTACCATAGTATATACATACATATATTTATTTAATTTAATGAAAAATCATTGCTCATCAATATTCAATTGATTAATTTGCAATCATTTAAAAAAAAAAACAAGAAAAATTCCAGAATTAATTATATATAATTTCAATTTAATTGACAACAAAAATCTGTATTTAACTAGTTTGTGATTATTCCAATCTAAATCTACATAGTTTTTTAGTCCACTACTATTGTACTGCAACCACAGAATATCATTACTAAATAAAATACCCTAAGGATATTTTTTCTTTTGAAGTAAAATTTTTTTTTGTTATAAAATTACGTGATTAATTTTGAGGTATTTTTTATTTACTCTTACCCAATCGTGTATTAAAATAAATTGTATTTCCAAATATATTTCGATTATCATTTTTCAAAAAAACCCGAAATTCCATTTTGTTGGTGTATATCCTTTTATATTTTTATATACATATGTTCATAGATCCTTGAAATAAAAATTACAACAATTTCATACAAAAAATAACAAGAATTTCGAATTTATATATGGTAAAAAAGTTTTTATACAAGTAATTTCCTAAATCACGAAAAAAAAATTTTCACTCAAACTGAACCTTGTTTATTTTATGTTATTTTTTTTTTTTCGAAGTGATTTTGGTTTAAATAAATTTGTTATTTAAGTTAACATAATATATTAGAAAAATTATATTGTATTCTAAAAAGAAATTATATTAGATTTGAAGTTATAGAATATATAGTAAATTTTTACTGCGTTGCAGATGAAAATTCATTATACATTTCGACATTTTCAAGTGAAACTTTTAATTAGTTATATTTTTTATATATCTACATTAAACATTAGATTAAATATCCTTTAATATTCTTGAAGGATTTCATATTATATAAACACGTATTCAAAATAATTTGTTCGAGTTTTACTTATATACTAAAACCTAAAACTATACTAAAAGTTTCGAAATAATTTATTTTTATTATTGATAATGGAACATACAGAAATAAAAGTTTTAGTTCGACACGGAAACAAAAATCGCATATTATACTTAGGAGTTTCAAATATTTACATACAAATGCACAGTAAACAATTTAAGTGAAAAAATAAAAATTTTTGTGTGTATTTTGTGCTCCTATGATGGTGATTTTTGAAATTGTTTCGAAAATAATTGAATTTTGTTTTTTTCGTATGATAAGGATTTATTTTAGTTTTGAGGAAAATCAAAATCAAATTTATATTTAATCGTATCTAATGTGTACCACTCGATGTTGTATATGTTGTAAAAATTGAATTTGAAATGATTGATTTAGAATTGTTGTAAGATGAATTTTAAATTGGTTAAATAGAGAATTGAAATTTGAAAATGTAAATCATTTATATTTAAATTTAATTCGTTTGCTATTATGCTCAAAAATTTAGGAAATGTTAATGTATATAATTACAAAATTACAGAAGAATGAAAATGTAGAAAATATCCTACTTCTATCATATTGTCATGTATGGTTTTTATACAATTAGTATTCGTTATAGATGATAATAAACTATCTGTTTGTATGTTGTATCACTATTTATTTTAAAAAATTTTCATTTGAAATTTTCATAAACAAAAACTTAGTAAATTTTGTGTTTCGATTAATTAAAAATGTATCATATTTGTTTAAACTTAGTTCCAAAAAGAATACAGTCTTATATTTAACTTATTTCCCAAATTTATGCAATTTACATATAACACTCTTAAAAGTTTACAATATATTTAATTTTTACTTAAATCAGATTTACACACATATAAAATACATGTACATTTTTTAACCATTTTGGTTACTAAAAGCACAAAAAAATAGTATTTATAGTGCTAAAATCAGTGATGAAATCACATAAATTGATTTGTGACTCTCAACTGTCACATTTTACAATTTTGCAAGAAATTTCTATGCAAAATTGCTAGATTGGATAGTTGATACTTGATAGTCATGAATCACTTGTGTTTAACAGAATTATAAATGAAGAACAATTCGTAGAACTTTTAAAATTCCTTAAAATAAAGTAAAGTAATTTTTAAACATTAAAATAATTTATATGAAATTATTTTCATCATAACCTGAACTAAAAATGCACTGCACAAGAATACTTTCGAATATTAAGTTATTCATAAAAATTATTGGGGACAAAATTACATTTACATAAAAAATGTTTTCTTTTTATGTTACAGCATCCAGGACGAAACAGCTAAGAAAAATATAATAAATAAAAAGTAAAATTTCTTATTTTTTTAGTCCTTCTTTTGTCTTTATTTTCGTATTTTCTTTAGTTTTATTATTATTATTTCTTGTTCATATATCTCTAAAAGTTCTTTAAACTCTTTTGGGAATTATATATATTAAACTGGTTTGAGATAGTAGTGCCTCCTGGCAACAGTCAACACAGAAGAAAAAAAAATATTATATAATGTTTAAAATAATATTTTTTTTCTTCTGAAATTTATATAGTAAAAATAAATATTAAAGAAAAACAAAAGAGGATCGACCTGTTAACAATTGGAATATGAGAAAAAATATATAGAAAAACTAAAAAAAAAAGCTACGAAAAGAAATAGCAAATTTGGAAGATTGAAGAATTCCTAAAGGGAATCATATTTGTTTATATACCTAGTCTGTTTTGTTATTTTGTATTCTTTGATAAGTTTGGGGAATGACAATTGCGAAATAAAAAGAATTTACTATACAAATATTCGATAAAAATTATTAGTTTACAATAATATGAAAATTGGTATATATAATTTTAGAAATAGAATTGGACGTGACACGATATAAATTTAAGATTTAAGATAAAATTTAAATTGAAAACTTTATCAGTAAATTAAATAGATGAAGCCAGACAAAAGCTTATAAAGTGAATAGTCTTCTGAAAATGAAAAAAAAATCATGATATTGTACAGAAATTTATATAAGTTAATATTAAAGGTGGCAACACTATAAGATATCAAAAAATTTTGTGTCCTTTATTTCTTATGTATAATTATGTTTTTTTTTTTTACTAATCAAAAGTAAAAACCAGGCCTGCGGAAATAAATTTACACGAATAATACAAGGAAATTTTTTCATTATTACAAGGGTTCTTTATTTGTTTTAACACAAAATTTATATGACAAAGTAAAAAAAACAAAAAGGATATTTATAGCATTTTTACAATGAAGTTTAGGTCAATGCTATAAAAACTATTTTAAACAAAGGCTTATGGAATTTAAGTAAAACTTTAAAATATATGAGAATTTTCCTGTTTCACTTTAATGTGGAAAATTAAAAATGACATTTTCCTTAGTAATAAATATATGCTTTTATATGTTAGTGAATTAAATTGAGTTACGTATTTGTTTTGAATATTTCTACAATATGAAAGTGAAAGGATTTTATTCGTCCTTTAATTTAGTAATCAAAAATATGGAAATAATTTTTTTAATATTAACAAATATATAAGTAATTTAATTTTTTTTATTATAAAAATTGAGTTTCCAATTAATGAAAATTTATCGATCCTTGTTTTGAATTGAATAAGTATAAAAATTATTTCAACATTTTTTTTTGTTAAAAACGGAAATAAAATTTTAGTTATATTATTTATAGGAAAAATTTATGTAACTAATTAGATAAATTCAATTATATACTATATATAAAAAAGAATGATCAAAGTGAAAAACAAACATCATATTTTTCTCATTATAAAATTGAACTTGTCCATTTTATTATATTATTTTGTTAATTATTTATCAACAAAATTGATAAATTATCTACAATAATATAAATAATTAATATATCTATATAAAAATTTAAGGGTAATTTTTTTTTTTGAAAATAAACAAGTTTGATGAAAAAGTCCTTGGGAAAAATAACACAACTTTTCTTCTTCTTTTTTCATCTATTTTTTTTTGTCTTGTATATTTTTATATTTACTAATGTTTGATTAATGTAATTATTGCCAGTTGTTGTTATTTGTATATATAAAATATCCTGACAAGAAAAAAAAAGAGATTGATGGTAGCTAATTGATATAATAAAATAGCGATGGTGACCTTTTTTTTCCTAAAATTTTATGTTTTTATATTTTTTGTAAAGGAAAACATTTTTGTTTTTATCTTTTTGAAAATATTCAAAGACTTTTCCAAGGCAACAATTTTATTTGGTTGTAGGGAAAGGATATGATGAATATTTCTTAAAAAAAAGTTTAGTAAATTAAAAAAGTTGTTGATTGAAAAATTGATAATTTTTATATTTTATTATTTTATAGCGAATTTAGGCTTAAACGTGGTGGTCTAAGCATTATTCGTACATGAAATATTATACTGAAATTTAAGAAATTCCAAAACTGATAATTTTTTGATTAAAATTATTAAAAAATACTTCTTATTTACTTAAATAATTAATCAATTTTTCGTTTTTTTTTATTAAATATAAAATCATCATCTTACAAACATGAATTACAACCAAAAACAATAATAAAAATTATATTTTTTTTTTTATTAAACGTTATAATTTTTATAACTCTTTTTGTTTTTTAATCTGAAAGTCAATTTTTGTCTTACACCCAGCAACATCGCATCGCAGCTACATAAAAATTCCATTAAAATAATGTTTTTTAATTAAAAATAAAAATATAACATAACAGATACAAAAAATATTTTAATATCGTTACAGAAATTTTGTAATATGTACAGTAAAAAATTTATCTCTGATCCCATTTAAAAATATTCATAAAGTTAATTGAAATTGTTGGTATTTTTATTGAATAAAAAAATCCTATAATTTAATAAAATAAATCCTTCTGAGTTATTGGGCAATAAAAATCAGTAAAGTCAATAATTTATTTATAATTTATTAAATTTATATTTTGAACTATTATTATAAGGTAATTTAATTTTAATTTACAAAATCATTAATTAATATATTAATTAATCAAAAATTATTTTAAAAACATGCTGATTAATATAATTTGATTGGTCCACTAATCTGTAGATAATTTAATGATTGTTACACATTAATTATTTACATACCTTGTGTTATGGCCATTTTATTAATGCGGCCATTTTGAATCTGTATAGTACGTTTAGCTTTTTCTAGAAAGAAATGTATTTTTTTATATGTTTTATCAAATAATTCAATTTAATCTCAAAATTTTATATGTACCTTCATATTATAAACCCTTATGTTGGTTTTACTCTCGCCATTTTGGATTTTTTGTATTTAGTAGAGTAGCCATTTTGATTACAAGTCGAAATATTTCTATTTTTGTACTTCTTTCTTATTTTTATCTAGAAAATTAATTAAACTACATAGAATGCAAGATAATTTAATTATGAAAAATTATAGAAAATATTGTCTAAAATTGTAAACAACAAATTTTCCAACAAACTTAATAGATTCTTCTAATCTATTTTTTTTTTTTTAATTAAATTATCTAATAAATTTAAATTTAATATTTTAACTGCTGTTTCCATAACTGAATAAAACATTAAAATTAATAAATTTCGATGCACCTAAAGAGTTATGAATTATGAAAAATAACAAAAACCTTATTTACCTTGGTTACCTAAAGAGTTTGTTTTTCTTTTTCATATATGTATATATAAATATGTATATATTAAGGTAAATATATATATATATTATTATTTAAGAGAGAAAATCCTATCTACGCTTCTATAAAATATATATAATTTTTATATTCATATCTGGCAGACATCATGCTGTGATTTTACCATCTTTTTTTAATAAAAATATACAAAAAAAAAAATTGTTTTGCCTGATGTGCTGCAATGTGCAATGGAAAAAATAATAAAATTAAGAAAAAACAAAATTATATATATGTAAGAAAACACCTAAAAGTATGTTATGGTTTACCATTAACTAAATAAATGTTTCCCTTAGTTTAAAAAAAAAAACTACAAAAAATTTATATGATGATAATTTATTTTAAAAAGTGTAATAAACGTTGAACATCATAAAACTTTATATAATATAAAATATAATTTTTTATGCAATTTTTTTTATTCTTTTTACCAACCCCCCACTTTAAAGAAGGACCATTCAAATGATACGAGAAAATGGGTAAGAGAAAAACCAAAATGGATGGTAGAAAAACAATTTATAATAACATCTCGACCAATGTGGGTGGTGTGGTACAAATATTTATTGAAATGTTTTTTTGTAACAATTTCAATTTTTTATTAAAAAAACTCCAATGTTCTTTTTGTGTTTCTGTATCAGCACAGGTGAATATAACAAAAAGTGAGATACATTTATTTGTCGATATTATTTTTTTTTTTTTATAAAAAAGGATACAGGACAAAGTCCTGTAATAATAATAATAAAAAATACAACGAAAAATACTTTTAAAAAAAAAATGTATATAGTGTAAAAGTTGTTTTCACGCTTTTATCCCCACAGTTAAAGGATATTTTGTAAAAAAAAAAAAAATATAAAAAAAAATGTTAAATGTGCTTGAATTTGTGGACAACCCATTAAACTTTTCCACCCATAATGCTGATGTAGTGGTTTTTTATTTATTTATGTATATATATAGTTAAAAGTGTGATCCTTCGTGGTTTTTACATATGGCAAAAAAATTATTTAAATATTAAATTAACATTAAAAAAATAATTATGAATTTTTATTTTTTGTAAATTCTGGTGTTTTTTTTTGTCCATTATTTTGAGCAACTTTTTCACCTTTTTTTTTTTTTTGTTATACAAAGACAAAAAATTATAAACAGTGATTACAAAAATATGTTAAAATGTGAAAAAAAAAATGGAGTAGCAAAATAATTTTTCATTTAATTTGAAATTATGAAATGTTGTTATATTTTTATAGATAGAATTTTATGTGTTTTAATAATAATTTTTGAACACAAAATTTTTTTTTCATTTAATTTTCGCCAACACCCACCAACTGGTGTCTTTCTCCAAAATTTGTTAACTTTTAAATATGGAAAATACAAAAACAATTTAATTTATTTTCAATTAAAAATGAATAAATCATAATTTTTTGATCCTTTAGTTTTCATGGGATAACAAAGTGTCTTGTCAATTTGGGTGTGTTTTGGTCTGTTTTTAAATTAAATTAATTAAAATTAAATTATTAAATTAATTACAGAAATGTGAAAATTCTGATGGTTTCCCATAATTTTCTTATAAAATTCTGAAATGTTTGTTCATGTTTTATAAATTGAACAACTGAACTGAATAAACTTTTAATTTATATATATATACATTTATTGTTTTGCATAAATTCAGGGCGTTTTGAAAAATCTGATATATTTTCAAAAATTATAATAATAATCTTGTTTTGATATCTGAAATTGATATCCGTTAAATCATAATTATCTTCAACTAGGGTATGATATTAATACTCCCAAAAGTATGCTATAATTACATATTAATTAAATTTATAATAAATTCATTTTTTTTTTTTAAATTATATTCTATTTTCCCATTTTAATTATAATAAATTTGCAATATTTGTCAGTATATTGATCATAATTAAATTATTTTTAAAAAATCGTTTCCCTTTTCCAATTATGTTTCCGTAATTATATACACACCTATATATTTTTTTTTAATATTATATTATTTATTGGGGAAAATCTAATTTAAACATAATTTTAAAAATAAAATTACCGTCGTCAAATTAATAGGAAAAAAAAATTCCATTAAAATTTTTTACCTACCGTATAATAAAAATAATAATTATTTTTACCAAAAAAAAAAATAATTTTCTCTCTCTAATTTTCTTCTGTTTAAAAAATATGAAAAATCAGAAAAAAAATGTATATGTAATTCAAAAGATTGAAAATTAACTTGTCTAGACCAACAAAATATTATATATAGAAAAAAAAATTAAATTGATTATAATCTAATTTTGTAATGAATTAATTTTCTGCACCATTTTAATTTGATTACACATATATTTAGGGGTGGGTTTTCAACAGAATTTTCTATTTATAATTTAATAAATAATTTAAATTGGGAATTTTTTTTTTTTAAATATTTTATTTAAATTATATTTTCGAATGTTGGCGCTATATTATTTTGAAGGTCCATATAATCGTGTTGGATACATAATGCTTTGACAGATGAATTAATTAAGTTTTGAGGTATTACTTTTCGATATTTGGTTGAGTTAACACCTTAATTGTTATTTCAATATTTTTATTTTATTTGAGGACGTTAAAAATTCTTATTTATATTTTATACTTAAAAAAATATTGTAGTAACTTTTCTCTAATTAAATATATTTTTATATATTCCCTTTTTTTTTTTCATTTGAAGTGTAAAATAAAAAGTTTTCAAATTAATAAAAAAAAAATTGTTTAAGATCAATTCAAATTTAATTAGAGCATAAACAACAATTTTTTTTTTTTAAATATTTAATTTGCATAATTTAATTACATTTACAAACACTAAACAGTGCATTTCAAATATACTCTTGAACAAAAAAAGGATTATGATTAAATTATGGGGTTTGTTGAACAGTTTTCAATTACATAATTGGAAAATAAAAAATTTATGGTTGTGAAAAATATTTGGTTAACTAATTTTCACAAAATTTGATTATTAAGGATAACTTTTCAGAGTATTAATTCCTAATCATTGATAGAGGAAACAATCAAATAATTGCTATTTAAGGCAAACTTTGAACACTTCATCTACGTTACCAGAAATTATATCATAAAATATTGTAAAATATTCTTCAAATTTAAATATTTTGTCTTATGGCATAGAAATTAAATTTTAATAGTAACAAATTCCCCTGATAATTATAAAAATATTATTTTTTGTTTATTTAGTTACAACGTAAAAAAATTCTTTTTACAAAATTATACAAAAAATTATTTATTTATTTATTTACTTAAAAAAAAAAAAAACTTTGTACTTATGAAAAATCAAAAGTTTTATATAGAAAAAAAAAAGTTTTTAATTCTCAAAAAGAGTTTATTTTACTTTCTTAGCTGAAAAAAAAGTTTTCTTACATTATTATAGCGAAAATATAATATATGAAAATAAAAAAAAAAATTTTCCTTACAACACTAACAAAGGAAAAATCATAATTTAATAAAATAAACTTTTCTGTAATTTTATATTTATGAAGAACCAACAAACTTGAATAGAAATTTTCAATTTCTTTTGTTTTTTTTTTTTGTAATTTTAACTTAATTAAAAAATATATTTTTTTTTATTATTTTAGAAAATTTTACATAATTATAGGATTTTATTATAATTTTTTAGTTTATTCTTTTTTTTTCCCGATTAGTTTTAAATACAATTTGTAAAATATGTTTTTAGGCGTAATGGAAATATGATCATTAAGAAAAATTTAATTTGGTATTTTTTTAATTGAAAATCAAAACGAAAGTGGATAATTAATGTAACTTATATAATAAACTTTTAGTTATTTATTTTTTTCCAAATGTTGGAAATTTGTATGAGTTTATTCAATTTATTGTTTTTTTTTTTTTTTTGGGTTATTGCAATTCTGAAAATTATCTTATTTAATTTCTTAATTTTATAATTTGAATAATTTAATTATTCTAAGGTCCATAAATCTATATATACATTATTAATTTTCTATATTTTGTTTTTGGTATACAGAATAATCATAAATTTCATTTTATATAATTAATTTTGCCCAAATTGTGGCACTCTTTTCAATTTTAGGCAATTATTTATAAAACAAAATTTACATTTTTGTAGAATGGAAATCATTATTTGCATTAAAATCATTTTCCGGAAGAATTATTGTCCAATTTCCAGTTCAAGTATTTTCACAATTAAAAATTATATTGGAAATTTTAAAATTTAGACATTTTTTAGATGTTTTTATAGGACAAAATAATCTTATTTTAATTTGCATATCACCTTTCTTTTTAAATCATATTTTCATATATAAAGTCAAAGTCAAATTTTTCAAATAATGAAATTCATTCAACAGAATTTTCATTTGAGGCAATTTTAGGAAAATGAATTTGTTATGTAAAAAAGACAATTTTGACCTCTGAAAAAAATTGTCTTTGGCTTGAGACAGAAAAGTGTACAATATTAAAAAAAAAAACATAACTTTAGTTTTAATTTATTTGAATCTGACTTCCACTAAGATTTTATAATTTAATTTTGTAAATTTTCGTGATCGTTATTTTACATCATTGTTTTGGCCAGTCAAAATTAAAAATATTTATACATAAATTCAATTTTGAAGAATTTCAAAATCTCTTGAACTTTTTCAAATCAACTTGACTTTAATATTACAAAAATTAAATTAAAAACAAGGACAATCAAACAAGGACAATCAATTATTTACTTATTTGTATATTTATTTATTTACAAAATATTCTTCGCTTTTTCTCCATAAATTCGTTATTTTTGACTTAATTTTTTGGTATTTTCTTCAAAAATAAAAATTTAATAAATTTCTTTTACAAGAAATAGTATAATTTTTTATATAAATAATTCAATTTATTAATCATAAACAAGTGAACATACCAGGAAAAAAAATGAAATTTCCAAAGATTCAATAAATTTTCAGAAAAAAAAAAAAATGAAGAATTTCTTTTTAAATTAATATCAAAATTTTGTTGTTGTTGAACAATCAACTTTTATTTTATTCAATTATATTTAACCTCAATGTAGACTTGACTATATATCATCATCATAGAGCAGCAAATCAATTTATTTGTTCATCTAGAATTTCTGTATATAAAGCTATGTACAATGTATAAAACATTTATTATATAAATTGATCCAAAAAAATTGCACAACAAGAAAAATAAAATAATCATAAAATCAGTCATCCACGAAATAATAATAATAATAACATAAATAATTTATATACGAAGAAAAAATATCCTTAAGAAAAGACATCATCCTCATCATCATCGTCATCATGAACATTATTATTATAGGTCCTGCCTCTTCCTATCATTTTTGATTATTTTCTATAATAAAAAAATAAATAAATAAATGAAAGTAGAGAAAATATCCTTAAGGTTTCCGTTTAATTTTTGTGTATTTCCTATGTAAGATAATTTTTATTTTATTGAAAATTACCAGAGTTTATCGAAGAACAAAAAATATTTGCTGGTTTTGATTTATGAAATTTTCGTTATATTAATTTTAATTTTTACTAACAAATATTTAACTTTTTTATACAAATTATTTTTTATTTCGTTATAAAAATTTTTATGAAATTATTTTATTAATTTTATTTATTAAATTTTTTACTTTCTGGATGTTGGTTATATGTATGTACAATGTCCTGAATTTTCACATTTTCGTAATTAAATAATTTTTTAGCTTCCTGGCATTAATTTAAAAATATAATTTTCGATATACTAAAAATGGTAATATAAAAATGTCTTGGCAACATTTCTTGATCAAAAATAGTTGTGTTACCATTAAATCAAATTCATTTTTTTTTTTGAAATTTTATTATTATTTTTTACTAAAATTATTTAAAATGAGGATTGAAGCCCTATAATTTTTGTTCTTTAAATCTTTTTTAACAATGCACAGTAAATTTTTTTTTATACAAAATACAAAATGAAAAATTTGAAAAAAATTTACTATGAAATGTACAACAATTGGTGACAAATTACTACAACAAGGATAACAATAGTTAATATAAATACAATATAATATTTGATTGTATAGTATATTTTGTATATATGTATAATATTATATTATTGAACAAAAAGACCTTAAAGGAGTCACTAATGAGCACTTCTTCCTATATCCTTTAAATTTTTAAAATATCAGAAAATGCTGTAATATAAAACATAATAAAATATGAGGTAATTTTTGTAATCTTTAAAGAAATCACTCTTGGTTGTGCTTTAAGAAAATTGCTATAGTAGTCATGTACAAATAAAGATTATCTGTATACCATAAACTTTTCACTCTCTATTTTTGCCCTATCTTATACATATAAGAAACTCTTATAATTTTCCAAAGAAATATATTTCTCTGAAAAAAAAAAGCATAATTCCATTTTAGTAATATAACGACATTTTATCTCTACGTAAAATGAACAAATTTCTTTTTCCTGTCGATGAAATCCCTAAAATTTACTATTTGAAAATCATCACCAAAAATCGTATTTGATTCATAATCTTTGGTCACCATCATTATTTTTTTTTACAGTTTCTCTGGTTTGTATATATTGTATATTATTTCGATTTGTATTTAATTTATATCCTTGTCCTCGGAACTTTTTTCCTGGATAGTAATAAGATACAATAAAAAAAAGGATCTATATATTTTTTTGATGATATTTTGTGGTCATAAATTGATTTTCCTTATAATCTGTAGTAAATTTTAAATTTCTAGTTTTTATCCAATATTTTTTGTTGCCTTTTTAATACCAAGATAAAAAACACACTTTTATACTTAAGTTATTTTAATGGTTATCTTTATCTCTCTTATATATTTAGGTTGATTTTTAAGAATTTTTCAATAGTGGATTTAAAATTTTATCCATAATAAAATGATTTTTCTATTTGTATTTGTTATGGTGTTCTTTAAAGAGGCACTCAATATTTGTAGTCGTAATAGTTGGCAGTATTATAAGGAAAATATAATACATATAATAAGTATTGAAGATGTTGAAATGTCGATAACACATTCTATTTTTTTTTGTCATTTCTTTTCTTGGTCCTAGCAAATATATAAAATAAAATTCCATTAAAAGGACCTCTTTGCTTTGTATGATGTCTTAATAAATTGATTTAAATTCAAAAGTTTTTTTTTTTGCTTGTATATCCTAATATTTTTCTTTATGGGAGTAAAAGTTTTTCGTATTGAATGGAGCAAATTTATTTCACTTCAATAGAATTTTATATTTTCTTTTTTCTTTTTTTTTTTTGTGATATAATTTTTTTTGCTGGAAAAGGGAATAATTTGCATAAAATATTAAGTGATTTCTGTAATGACATGCAATTGATCAAAAATTTTAATTCTGTTGTAGTTGTAAGGGGGAGAATCAAAAATATATATATATATTCATTAAAGAAGTTAATAAACTTCACCATTATATGATGGATACTTTTTATTTTATTTTATGGTTGATTTACGAGCTTAAAATATGTTACAAAAAAATATGTTTTTTGGAAGAGAACGACGATATTTATATTTTCATGAAAACGATTTAATTTTTTACATTTTTTCATAAAGTTTAAATTAAAATTGAATAATTTAGCATTTTATTATGAGGCCTATTATAGTATTCAGGATATTGGTTGGTTGTATATTGATGATAGTATAGTATAAATATAGAGAATCTTTTCCCTGTAAGCTAATTTTGGTTATAGCATTAAAAGTAAATTACATTTTTTTTTGCTTATTTATGAAATATGATTATTAAAATTTAATATTTTTCTTGTATTTACATAATTAAAATATGAAATTTATTGGTATATATAAATTATAAATCAATGTTTTGAATATTTTATTAATATAAAATTTTTTTTTCATTTTCAGGTGAGTTTCTATTTCGAATTTCAACAATTTTTGTAATCTTTTTATGGTTCATCGATAAGTATAATTAAAAATTTCTATTTATTTCTATTTATTAATAGTGATTAAAATTATTTTGTGGTTTGAAATTAGTTTATATATATTATAAAAAATATTCTTACTAAAAATGATTTAGATTGAATTTAAATTATAATTAAAAAAAATTTGAATTTGGATTTTATATAGAATTTGGGGATTTATTTGGTGTTTTATTATTAAATTAATTAATTTTATTTCACATTGATTAATATATTTAATTATTAAATCAGATTATTTAATCTTAACTATTTAAAATTGGATTGTATCTAAAAAATTATACAAACTAATATTCATATGAAATATATTTGCTAGTTTTACTAGCATTTATCCTTTAATTTATAACAAATTCTTTTGCATTACCTTAGATCCTAATATTTAAATTTTCATTATACATAATATTATAATTAATAATGCCAAAAATATATTGAGGTTAATGTTTAAATTAATTAATTTTTTTTTGTTATGAAAGTTTTAAATTTTTGTAGCAAGTTTAATTATTTTCATATGCATTAAAAAATAATATTGACAACAAAAAGTACTTTTTGTATAGTTTTTTTATGAGTAAATTTTAATTTCCTGACCATAAAAACAATCAAAAAAATTGTATTTTTCTGAAAACTTTTTTATTATATTTTTCGGAAAATGTGGTAGAAAATTTTGCAAAAAACACAAACATGATTTTTTTTAAATAATAGAGGTTGAAATATTGTTTTTTTTTTTGGTAAACTAAAACCCAGGAAATATATTTTTGTTAAGCATAAAAGGACAAGGACATAATTTTATATTTTTATACGCAAGAAAATTATGGTGAATTCTTGGTTATAGTTTTATCCTTCAAAACAAATATTTTTTTTATCAGTGTAACAAAAAAATAAACAACTTCCTGAATTCTTATTTTTTTTTTAAATAGAAAAACATTTTATTTAATACAGAAAAAAAAATCCTTTTTATATCCTGGACGACTTTTTTTTTTGTTTATCCTTTAAGTTAGCAACACAAAATAAAAACTGAAACTTTTCGAAGAGATAAAAACATTTATATGACAAAAACAATATGTCAACATGTAAGGATATTACTTTAAAAAGAACTGTGCTTTTCTGTATATTTTTTTTTAATAGTATATATGTCCAGGACGCATTAAATGTAATTCCTGTTTACACACTAACAAAATAAATAAAATATAAATCCTTATATACATATATATGTATTGAATTAATGCCTAAAATACCACAAATTTTACCAGTTCATGTGTATGCTCCATTATTTCTTAGTATATGTACATTGAAAATATTATTCGACAAAAGATAATGGGTATATATCCTTTTGGGAATTGTAAGTCATAATATTTATGTTATTATCAAATGGTTAGGGAACCGTATGGTTTTTAAGAGACAAAAAATTATACATAATGAATATATATTTATATATAAATAAAATCTAATGAGCTCATGTCTTACAAATCTTCAAAACTATAGTACATAATATTTTTTATATATGTTAGTTACATTATATTTTTGGTATACGATTAATATTTTAGCTTCAAGGATATATCCTTTTTTTGTTTCAGGAGAAAAAAGAATTAAATGTTTTTATATAGAGTGTTAATTCATTGTGTTTTTTTGTGAAAATTGCACAATTTCAATAGAGAAATTATTTAAATATTATGACAATAGTTTAAGATTATAAGATGCACATTTATGTCATGGTAATATATTTAAATTTTGATAAAGAAATCCACTTGCAACTTTAATAATAATATATTACTTATTAAATTTGCTTAAAAATTTGTGCAAAATCAGGTAAAAAAATTAAATGAATTTTGATGTAATTAAATTTGAAATATGATTATGACCTAATAATTATTAAAAGTCATATACATACATAGTAGTTATAGGTATGTCAAAAATAACTAGATAAAATTAAATGGTTTTTTTTGGAAGGATGCCATAATTATGATTACATTAAATTTTGTCGTTATGAATTATTTTTAGATAGAATATCATCTAATTTAATGATAATATTCATTTTAAAAATTGTAATTTTATTTTATTTTAGGAAACACATTTAAAAAGTACTTAATTTTATCATTTTTATAACAAAAATTGCTTTCATAGTTATGATATCTATGTGTCCTTACTTTTTCTCTGTTATCATTAATTAAAAATTTGATTTTGAGCAATGACTTTTCAAGATATTTTTATTACGCAAAATAAATTGGGTTTTCTTGTACATATTATAAAGAAAATATCAAAAACATATGGTTAAAAAATAATGGTTTTCAATAATTTAGTATTCGTACAATTATTTTGTACAATACAAATTGATATATAAGTACATCTATTAAAGTTATAAGGATAAAAATATTGGAATAAAATTGTTGGCTAAAATTTTCTATAAAAATAAAAAGATTTTCTTTGGAAAATTTCGTAAAAATTCTACGCAATAAAAATTACAAAAATTCTCTGTAAATTTGTCTGTTAAATATGTGACTTTAAAAATATGTTATGACTTATTTGACCTTATAAAATTTAATATAGGTACTAGTTTAATAGGGTAACTTTTGATATTACGTATATGTTATATGTATGCATACTTTAAAAATTGATGTATGTACAGTACATATAATATATTTAGACTTTTAGAGTATTAATATAATTTTACATTAGAAAACTCAAATAAGAAAATCATTCATAAGTATATGAAATATCATAAAAAAAGATTGGTTTATAATTTGAAGGAGCAAAATTTAATATATAAAATATGAGATATATTTTCAAGGATTTTTTTTCTCTCTATTTTTTATATATTAAATTTTATTATTTTTATGCTTTACAATTTTGACTTTGAAAGTTTTTTGTTGTAATTGATTTTTGTTTTTACTGGTTCTGCAAGAATTTTCCAGGAAAAAAAAAAAAATAAAAATACTGAAATTTAATGTATTAGAAATGTAATTTATTAGTTAATAAGGGAAATTTTTTTGATTTAAAATTTAAGGTTATGTTAATGTAATACAACATAATAATGCTGCAATCTGCAATTCATTAGAAATTTTGAATAAATTTAATGGTACATAATATTTATTTTATATAAATTTTCACATACTGTTGAGATAAAATAATTCAAAGTTTAAATTATTTTGAAAATAATTATTGTTAAAAACTACGAGATAGAAAATTATGGATCATCCAAAATTCATTGATATTACGTTAAATTATATCAACAATAATAAAATAGTTAACTCTTGAAATGACACACCAGAAATTATCAGAAAAATCCAATAATTTTTAGAATGTAACGAACTACATGTAATTGAATATTTTTTGCCAACTTTTGTGATTGCGTACACATATGCTAAAAGTTTCCATCATATATTTCACTAATTCTTTTTATTATTGCTAAGCTTAAGCTCTGAACAAGTTCTAAAAAAATTATTAAGCCTGATCCTTAATTTTCTTCTTTTTTTTTCATTCGTTTTGTAATAAAACTTTTCTAATATAATTTTTTTTAATAAAATAATTTTTCTATTTTGTTTATGATTTTTCTCTTATTCTTCTTTTTTATCTAATTCCTCTGCTTTTTTTTACTACCATTACATTTAACATATTTTTTTTTTGTTTATTATTGTTATTTTTCCATTTTATTATTAAAAGGAATAAATTTTGTATAATTTTTTTTTCTTTTTTTTTTTGGTTGTATTATTATTCCAGGTAAGTTTTTATGGCCGAAACTTCTGTTTTTATTTTATCTGTTTGTGGTGGGTGGTAGGGAGAATGGAACCGAAAGAAAATTTGTGTGGAAATCGTAAAAAAAAAACAGAAGAAATTAAATATTTTTCAAAGTATATTCATTCTGATTCCTCTAAAAACTTTTTATATATTTCAAATGTTTTTTTTTTACTTGTCATGAAAAATGACGAAAAAGTTGAATTTTCCACATTGGATTTATTAGATAATTTTTTTTTAGAGAAAAACATTTCTGAAAATGATAAAAATTGTTTTTTTTTTTATTATTATATTTTTTAAGTGTTCTAAATGAAATAACCAGAAGCACATAAAGAAAATTGTGAAAATTATATATAAGAAAAAAAAAATTGAAAAATATTTTATTTATTTTTCCTTTATTTATTTATATTTTTCTAATATTTCTTTATTTTTATTTTTTTGTATATTTTATTATGGTCAGTAATAAAAATTTATTATTAATCGAAATTTTATCGGATTTTGGTTGAAGAAGCCCAAAGATAACATGAAGTTTTAAGACTTTGAAATTTCATTTTTTTTTTGCATTAGTTTTTTGCCTTAGTATATATGTAGAAGAAAGAAGATTATCATCGAGGTTTCTGCCTTTAAAATAAATGGAGAAAAAAAATTGGATTATTGAAGGTTATAAATTAACTTTTATGATGATGGAATTCATTGAGGAACCGTGACGTAAACATGGATTGGAGTATGAGTACAGATAAATGGGAAGATTTCTGTAGATATATAAACTTGACTAATTGAAAATATCTAATTCAGAATAAAGTTACATAAAATTTAGTTTACTTCAAATGCATTAGCTTAGCCTTAGTGTATAATAACAAGAAAATATAGATCAAATGAATTTATATTGTAAATTACTCCCTAAAATGTGCAATTACTTACATAATTATATAGTAAATAAAAATGTATTTATAGGTACTATATGGATTATAAAATTTTTGTCCTAATTTTCTAATACATTTACAATTATATTATCATTAAATCATTATATTCATATTTAATCCATTATTTATTATCCTTTAGCACATTAATATTTAAATTTTAATTACACATTGGACAAATTTTCGCAATTATTTTCTTGTATAGTTAATAATGAGGAATTATAATTTAATTTTTGGTATTTATAAAATATTTTGAAATATACCAGAAAATAACAAATATACATGTATACCCAAATGTATAATTGCATAACAATAAATACAATTTCTACTCTTCTGGGTAAAATTATCCTTACATAAATAAACAAGTCTACAAAAAAAATAATTGAAAAACTGATTCCATTTTAATTATTTATCGGTATAATTATAATAAAAGATTTATTATAGAAAATATTTTTATGATTATTGAATTTTTTTTAGGATAAAAAATATTATAGGAAATCAAAGAATAATAAAAAAATACAGATTATTATATATTTTTTTTTTTTTACAATTTCCGTCAAATTAAATATTTTATTAAATAATTTCTATTAATAGATAGTAAAAAAAATCTGGTTAAATTTCTGAATGAAACCTTTTTAAAATAATAAAAATTGTTATCGTACATTTTTAATATCTCTTCTTTTTTTAATATATTCAAATATTATTTACGATTTTAACTATAAAAACATATACAAATTGATTAGAAATAGATAAGATAAAAAAAACCAACAAAAATTTATATACAAATAATTATTTTATCTATGCTTAAGTATATTTTTGAAAAAATAAAACGTTTTTGAAAAAATAAATACGTCCATTTATTGAACCCTTAACAAACCCCTATAAATCTAAAATATGTTTACTCGTATAATAGTTAAAACCGCCTAGATAATTAATACACCCTTATTTACTTATATTTAATTCCTTTTTGTTTTGGTATTTTTTATATTATGTACATTTTTTTTTATTGGCTTATAAATTATAATACCAAGATTTTAACTCATAATAAGAGGAAATGAGCAATAAATATTATTACAGGACAGGGTGTACCAAATAAAATGGAAGAGTTGTAGGAAGTGTACTAGATTTTTAAATTGCTTGTCCTTATAAATATATTTCAAAAATTCAGTCATTTTTTTTTCAAAATAGTGAAAATATTTCAAATTTTATGTCTCTAATGACGGATAACTTAAAAACTATGAGAATTATGTATATCTTTATTTCGATTCGAAGTGCACATTTTCAATTCATGCTGATCAAATTATGAACCACTCTATGCTTAAATCAATAATTATAAATTTATAAAAGAAGATTTTTAGCTCACCGAATTATTGATAAAATGAACTATTCCTCTCCCTAAATTACTAATTTCTCTTTTTATCGGTTTCACAATCACAAACCGTATTTAATTCTAATACATTATATATTTTATATATGGGTTGTCAGTCCCTGAGAAGCTTTCGTAATCAATCAAAAAATTGGCAAAAAAAAAAAAATAATGTATCGAAAAAGATTAATCGAAAACACTTTCAAATTTGTTAAGTGGTAGAACAAATTGACACTGTGTTTTTTCTTTCTTTTATGTGTTCTTCTATGAAAAACATTATTGCAAACAAATCATCGAATTATTATTATAGTTTTTTTAAGCTGTCAGTACACAAATATCGTAATAAAGAGACAGTTAAAAAGAAAGGCTTTATTTCTAAATTTTCCAAGAATTTTTTTTTTTCCAAAATTTTCTTTTTTATTTTCATAAATATTTTTATTTAATATTATTATTTGTGTGCGTGACGTGACTGACGGCCAGATGAAATTTTTACTTAAATTTTCTTTATGGACACAATTTATTTTTTTGGTGATGGAATAATTTGTGTATATTTATTATTTACTTTTAAATAATCTTCCTGTGTGTGTCAGCAGAACAAATAATAAATATATAGAAAAAATATTAATAAGAATAAAACTGTCAATTATTTATGAAATTATTAGAAGTAAAAAATATATATTACTATTATTATTTATTATTTGAGGTTATGTTTACGGAAAAATCACTCACATACAAAATGTAATTTTGGTATTAAAAGTTTATAATTCACGTAATTTAATACAAAACGGAATTTCCCAAAAAAAAAATTATTTTAAATGAATTTAATTTAATTAAATTCAATAAAAATAAAAAATAAATATTTTAAATTTGATACTTTTTTATTGTTGATTAATTTGTGATATAAATTTTAATTGTGATTGAAAATAATTAAATAACGAATAATAATAATTATTATTATTATGAATTAAGTTAATTGATTGATTTGTGAAACCCTACAGAAAAATATAAAAATAATTTACATTTACAAACAAATTTTATTGTCAATTTAATTTTATGTTTTTGGATGTTGTGATATTTAATTTCATATAAAAAAATAATCATTATAATTATGAAATTTTTAGTTTGAAATATAGTATAAATATTAATTGTAATATTTGTGCATTTAACTTAATAATTATAAATTAATTATGTATAATAATGTGTGGACAGGAATATGTGAAGCAGCTTATCTATATGGAGCACCATCGATACCATTTTCAATTGGAGGTGAATGTTAGTATATTTGAATGATATATAAAATCATTCTACAATGTATTTTAAATTAGCTTTCTAAGTTTATAAGTATTGGGTTTTTAAATCCAACCATGCGATAAGAAACACTTTCTTATCATATCAATAATTTAAGGTGGGAGAGTGAGCAGGGTAGAAATTAGGTAGATTGTTTTAAATAGAAGTTTAAAAAAAAGATTATTTTTTATCCATTTTTATATATTTTTTAAGTCTTCCGGCAATAATTGTATGTGTCATTAATTTGTGTTATTGAAGTCGAAACTGATAATAAGTATGAAAATTGTTGACGTTTATCTATAACTAATATAATTTACTACATAAATATTTGAATTTTGACGTATAAAGTAATTCGTTTATTCTATTTTACAACGTATGGTATGGAGAAGCTTTAAATAAATTGACATTTTAAAGTTTCATTTAGAGACCTTTTATATACTAGTGAACTGATAAGAAAAGCTTTTTTTAATTATATCAAAGTTAATTTAATTAGTTTCACGAGTATTGAAGGTCGTCAGCTGATGTTAATCTATGAGACATTTGGAGTTAAATATTATATTTTTAAATATTATATGTGGGGGTGTATCAATATTTATTGTAGTGCGATCTCTAAAGAATAAATAAATTAATTAATTTCAAAAATAATAATTCTACAATTGAATTTTACAAATAGTTTTCAGAGAAAAGTATCAACACTGATAATAGAATAACAAATTTTCCTTATTGACTTATATAAAGCTTAAATTATTATAAATATTTTAATCTTTAATTTATTTTCCTTTTAATCAAATAATACTTATTTCAATATAATAAATTTTCAATTTTCCCTTTTTATTTTAGGGATCACATTTCAAACTATTTTTAATAAAATATAACATAAATTATTAATTTCTAAAATATTTTCAATAAATTTATGTATGTACGCATCCCTTTCAGCAAAAAGGCATTAATATAGATTTATGTATAATAAGAAGAAAAACAAAAACTTTCTAAAACAATTTCATCAAAATTTTAATAAATCCTTTAAAATCAAATAGTCAAAAAATACTGAATACCCTTTTTCATCAATGGATTTCAATGGATTTTTAAGGCCTTGAGTGGGTGGAGGGGATTGGTATAGGATGTCTGCAATAATAATTTCGCTAAAGTAACTTTAAAATTTTGTTAAAAAGTCACTGAAAAGAGAAATTTTAACCCTTTTTATAAATAATATTTTCAATAAAAAAAAAAGGTTAAAACTTTTTTTTTTTGTTTATCAAAAATTAATTTCCATGCTAAAAATAAGAAAAATTCGTGATTTTTCTTTACTGTCCCATCAGACAATAAATAATTTTTCTTATTGTCTATAATACTCTATGAACAGTGTACCGGAAGGCACGTGTCAGATATTATTTTGCTTCCGGTCAATCTAATAATATAAAAATAACGAAGTTTTTATATGTGAAGAAAAAAGAAAAATATTAAAAGAAAAGTTTGTTTTATACATTTTTTTTTTTTAACTGTCGGGGGAAAATTCTTTTATATTCATTCTTTAATTTTGTTGTTGTTGAATTTTTGTTGGAAAATAAAATATTGTGGATGATTTTTTTTTAAAAGTAATTTTATACGTTAAACAAACATAAATATTGTGTTTGTAATTTTTTTAAAGGTTGCCAAACCTTGAAAACTAAAGGTTTTGTTTTCATAACATTTTATTTTGGATACATAATTTTCCAGGTAAATGTGGGAAATTTAACAGATTGACGGATAAAAGTTTTTAAAATTTAAAATATACTTATAAACCCGGATAGCAGTTAAAGTATAATAATATTTTCCGCAGTATTACTTAAAAAGAAATTAAGTTTAAATTAGTAATTAACTCAATGACATTGCGTTTTGCGTTGGAATCATTAAATTTAAGGTTCAATATCTGTTTGACGTATATTCATATCACTCTCTATTGTCTACTCGTATTCAGTTTTTAAGCTATACAAATAAATTAGAAGAAATTTTAAATTTAGTAATCCTAATTTGCAATTAAAACTTGTACCATTGGATTACTAGTAGAATTTTCATCGAATACAAATTAGTATGTTTAATTTTGATTATTTAAATTATTAGTACTGCTTATATATATTTGTATGTATCATAAATTTTGCTATCTGGGTCAAGTAAATTAATACATTATATCCTTAGGACAAATATTTTTTATTGTATCCATCATAAATAAAATGATTGATTGATGATTCTTTATATTGAAAATGAAATATTTTTTTTTGTGATATGTTAAAAAAGGTTTCCTTTATTGTCTTCTTATGAAATGAAAATATTTCCCAAATTCAAATATATATAACAAAAAAATTATATATTTATAAATAAAGTCCTTTTTTAAATCCTTGAAATTATACTCCGACTTATATAATTTATATTAAAATATACAAAATGAACAGAGAAAAATTATTTGTGCAAAAAATGTAAAAAAAGAGGACAATCAATATGAATAAATTTCGAAAAAGAGAACCATTAAAGGAACAAAAGAAAATGATTTCATTTTATTTTCTGATAATTGAAAATGACCAATAAATAAATTTTGTGTTAAATAATTGGAAAATTTGTAATTTATAAAATTTAACGTTTTTCATTTTTTTTAAATTGTGTAAATAAATTTGGAATCATAAATCCTAAACATAGTTTTCATTATGCTATAAAATGGGAGGATTTAAACTCACATTTTCATAGATCGTCCATATCCTGAACAAGCCAGAAATATTAAATTTTATAATTTCTGTTTTATTATAAATAGCAATGAAATTTAATTTAATTGTTATAGAATCCAAGATTTTTTTTAGTGACTTTAACCTAAAAAATATGAAAAACTTTTTAAATGGATTTTTCTTTTAATTTTGTTTTATGTTTCTACATCTACAAAAAATATTTCCATTTCATAATTTCTTAAGCTTTTTTTGCTCTGACCTCATTGAAATTGCTTTTCTCTTATATAATTTTTATTGTTTTTTGTTTAGTTTGTTTAAAATTTTTTTTCTTTCATTCTTTTATGTTTATTCAATATTTTATAGAACTAGTCCAAGTCCAAGAAAAATCTAAATATAAATTTGTTTTTGCTATTTTTCCGGTTTTTGAAGGACGATATAGAAATATATACATAAAATGGTAAAGAAAAACTTTGTTTTCACTTTTCTTTCTTTAATTTTTATTATATTTCTTTTTTTTGAATTGTAAATAGGCTTTTAGCATATTTTGAGGATAAAATTCAAGTAAATGCTTCAAGTGATTGTCGAAAATTTCATATGAATTTTCATATTAAATTTTAGATTTTCGACATTTTAAATTTTCGACATCTGCTATATATCATGTCAATCACATGAAACTAAATAAAAAATTGACAATTTTTTTTGCTATTAAAAGCATTAATTCGAGGGCAAATTATTGGTAATAAAAAAAGAAACTTTCCAAATTTTAACATTAATTTATTATACCATTAATATGTTTGGTTAGCAAACCCCTAGAAATATTTCTACTATTATTTTTATTGTTGTTTTTATTTACTTAAAAACTTTTTCAATTTCTTTCTTTGAATTTTTTTTTGCGTATATAAATTTTTTTTTAAATTCAGCAATAACGATTTACAACAAACTTGAAAAGCAAGAATAGAATTTATTTTTGTTTATTTTAATGGAAATGGTAAAAAGGTAGATAAATAAAATACTCAAAAAAAAAAAGTTTTTCCTTCCTCAGCAGACACAAAGCCTATACTAAATACTCAACACACTTTTGTACTGACACATTTGAAATTTTTCTAAGAAAATTTTCTTTCCTTTTTTTAATGTTTCCTTAATATACGTGAAAAACGATATTCCTTTTTTGAACACAGCAATTATTTTCTCTTTTTCAAAATATATATATATTATATATAATTATTATTGTTATTTATATATAAATATTTGAATTTTATATGTGTTTGGATAAAATTATGACAATTGTGTATGGGTATTTGTGATTATGAGTGTTAAAAAGAAAATGACCCAATTATCTCTAGTGAAAAATTAATGACGTGCCATTTAACTCCATAACATTTTTTCATCCATCATTTTTTTTTTGTCTTTTTTTGTTCATCTCCTTTTTTTATATATTTAATGATAGGATTTTTTTTTTTAAATTTAATGAGGAAAATAAGAAAAACGGTCTTACTAAAATTTGAAGTTCTCGCGGGGTCAGTTGATTTTGAAATATCTGAGGAATCTTTTCTCTTTTACTAGCGAATTTGACGATTCGATCAATACAGAAGAGATTACTTATTTTTAAAAGGTATGCCTTAGAAGTTTACGAAAGCTTTCAAGCAGTTCAATTAATTTACCAAAATATATATATCTTTGGAAGGATTAATATGACGTGCCGAAAATTAATTTGAAATTTAAAATGTTTACAATTTATTTTAAATATATACTTGCTTATCTAATTATACGTTCTCCCAACAAACTTACTTCGTTCTGTATCTCAATTTTAATTTTTTTATATTTCTAAAAGGACTTAAATAAAATAGTAATAAATTGAACATTACATTTTTTATCGTTTATAATTTATCATATTTCATTAAATCTTTATTGTCTAGATAAATCCTGTCTTCAAGGACTTTTATTTTTCAAAATTTATGACAAGAATTTTTTTATTTTTTTCAAATATAATTTTCTTATTTTTTGTTTTATATTTTGTACTTAGAAATTTGAAACTACATAATACAAACAAAAATAAGTATTTTTAATAAGTAGAAGTTAAGCTAATTAATGGTGTACATTTACAAATATATTATATAACTAATAAAAAATTTGTAGATATTTCAAAATAAATTTACTATGACAAGAATTTGCTTCTAGAAATTTTATTAATTTTAAAGGAGACTTTCAAACAAAATGAAGGTAGTTTATTAAATAAGTTTTTTAACACTTCATAATAATATCTAGATTTTACCTGGTATATTATTTAATTATAATTGATTAATATATTATTTATTATTTATCAGAATCTTGAAATTATTTAACAAAATTTGATGATGCATCTGCACTACTATACTACAAGATTGAAAAAGTTGCACTACTACTACAAGATTGAAGAGTTTTAGATAAATTAATTTTTAATTAATAAAATAATCTTCTTTATTTTTAGTCGCAACTATAATTTAATCTTTGATTATGTATGTAATTTTACTGTATATTAAATTTTCTTGCGTATATATCTACAAACTCTTCATATTTTGTAGTTAACATAAAAAACTTTGTACAATTTATATATTTCCATCTCTAATTAGTTATTTTACAAAAGTTAATATTTATTATCTCTAATTAATTAGCTCTCAAAATATAATTGTAAAACTGAATATTAGCTTTGCAACTAATTTAGAAATTCAATTATTAAGAAACATTTTATTCATTTATATTGTAAAATTTCATTATAGTAATAATTTTTTTTTTTTTTTTTGAATTTGTGAAATTCCACTTATTAAAATTATTGGCGCAAAAAGGAAATGTTCATTAATTTTATAACTATTTCATATATACTTATAATAGTTTTAATTTAATTTTTAACGCGCCTCAATATAATAAATTTCTTAAAAACTTAAAACAATCTTGATAATTTCACATTTTATGTAATTATAATTTCACACTTTAACAACACAACAACTTAAACTAATAAACCTGGCAAAACTTATAAAATATTACTTAAAATTATCTACAATTTCTGGTGTATTTTGCTTTCTCATTTTCATTTTGTTTTGGAACGTTTCCATATCTTTTTTATAATCCTTAAGAAAATGTAAAACAAATTCTTTTTATAAAATTTTATATTATTTTTGATTATAAATAAGATTTTGTTTTATAAATTATATGTATACTTTTAAGGACATCCTTGCAATTTATATAAATAATTATTCTTATATGTGTTTGTAAATATTCTTCAAAGATAAATTAACATGAAAAAATTCTAAAATACTAAAATTATATTATACCTTATTTAATTAGGGAAACTATATAAACTTTAAATTTATTTATGTAGAATGATTTAATTAGAATTTACAAATATGTAGGTATATGTGTATATAGGATTTCTATATGTTATATTTTCGTTAGTATATGTACCATATAAAAAACTATTTAATTTATATTCCTAAAGGTGCAATTAAAGTTGCTAAAGATGCACAGAATAAAATAGAAAATTATTAAATAAGTTAAAGAAAGAAACTTTGTACCAGACTTTAAAAGTGTTGAAAATTGTAATGAGATTTTGTATTTTTTTTCTCTTCATAGTATAATTAATTAAGTTGATTTTATTTAATTAGTTACATTATGTATATATTGGTACAATTGCATAAATTTAGGTGTTTTATTAGGTTTAAGAAAGTATAATATTTATTTAATTAATTAATTGTGTGTTTATTTTACAAAACTAAAGTCGAAAATTAATTAAGTCTCCAGTTTGTTGAAATTTCTGTTAAGTATTTAGTTGGTTGTTTGTATACATATAATAATTAATTTTCAAATAATGGTTTTTATTTTACTTAATCAAAAATTATTGTATAAAGGGTCCTGTCAAATTTTATAAATATTTCATTAACTGGTTGTGTCATTTTTAATTCGCATTGCATGTGGGTGGTCTATGATAACGCAATTTCGCTAAAAATTATTTAATTAATTATTTAATTAAAATATAATTACAGATTAATATTGAAGAATTTGTACTTACCATGAAATTAGATGACTTCCAATCAATACAAACGGTGTACTTTTCCAATAACTTTTTATATGAAATTTGCATTTTCCTGCTACAATTTTCCCCCAAAATAATACATAGTTTGAAAGCGTTCAAATAAAATTCAATTATGAATTTCATTTAAAATTTAAATTAAGAAAAAACAGTATAAACAAAATTACATTTCCTAACTAAAATCCATTTACGTATAATAATTGTAATTTTCCGAAATGAATTGTTTTTTGTGGTGAAAAATTAAAAATCATTTGTTTATTAAAATCATCCAGACACAATATTTTCCATTATTAGAATAATTGCAAAATTCGTCATTATGTGTAGGTACATTAAAATTAGTGTTTTTATACTCGCCCTGCTATATTCATTTTTAGTCACGTGAATTTAAATATCCTTTATGCACATTATACTTCACTGGCAAATTGCAGTTGGTTCACGAAAAAATTCTATTAATGTAAAAGTAGTTTGCATTTTTTGGAAATGTTGTCGGAAATTGAAGTTTTCCGTTTCAGCTATACATTTTGTACTAGACTTATTCGAAGGATCAAATATTTAGGTTAATTGACTTTTATATTATTTGATAAGAATATGGTTGTATTTAAACTTGTTTTAGATTATAAAATTAAATTACTGGTTTAAAAATTTTCGGTTGAAAGCTTTTTGTTAAATAATGATTTTGATCTGGAAACAATTTTGTAATTTCGATAATTTAATATTTTTGCTTGTGTTAATTAAGCTCTATTTTTTCAAGTTGTAATTATAATTAATTCTTACCAAAAATTTCAAATTCATCATCATGGTAATTCATATTTCCGTCCATTACATTAATTATATAATAAACACCACTGGGACTATAAAAACAAATACAAATTAATCCTCTAACAAACGTTACAAATTGGAACAGCTTAACTTCATTTTAATAATACTTCAATTTCCTCTATTCATATCAGAAATTAAATTACTTTTCACAAAAGCAAAGCTACTAATTATTATATTATTGCATACATACAATATTATAATGTAAATATAATGTCAAAATATTTTTAGTATCTCTTTATTTACACACGGATATACTATAATTATATCCGTTTTTGTAATAAGATTATTATTATCGATGGTTCATATTCTCTGTCAAATTACCACAAAAACAATATTTGTATATATCATAAATATTATAAATGAAACTATTTTTGCAACTTTTGCGGTTAAAGTATACCAAACAATATAGTAATAACAGAATTAAAATTATATGAAATATCCCATGCGATTAAATGTTTCAAAATACTCAATTTAACACATTTATGTCGTCTATACTCTTATTTGAAATCGTCTGTAAAATATCCCGTTTATGTTATATAGTGAACTTTTAAATATGATCTTACTGTACACAATCTAAAAATTCAATTAACTTTTTGTGATTTTCCGACTTGTGTATACCATAAAATTAGTGTTTTTCTTTTTAGTGATTATTATACAATTGCGGAAAGAATATTAATTAATTTTTCGAATTGAAATTTTAAATTAATGGTGGGTGGTTAAATGAGACTGAAATTGATTCATTGTTCGTTTGTTTTTATTTATTTTTTATTTATAAGAAGAGATAATTAAAAATTCGTGTCCTTTTGATGTTTTTCAACAAATAAAAAATAATTAGTTGAAATAAAAATTCTGAATTAAAAAAAATAAAATAATGAAATATTTCATAAAATAAAAAAAAAATTAATTTTGATCAACATTTTTTTTTTTAAATATCCTTTTAAAATGAACAGGATAATTTATCTGCATGTATTGGGTAAACCGCACACACGAATAAACTCTTATTCAGTTAGTTAGTTAAATTTAAACAACAACAAAAAAATTAAAACCAATAAAAAATCAGCAAATTTTTTTTTTCATTATCCTTTATTTTCATTAACTTCTCACCATTATATCTGGAAAACAGAAATCCCTTATTTCATTTAAAAGAGAGCAAGGAGCATCATTATTTTTATATATTTAAAAAGGGATGCTTCTTTGTACATCTCAGTGAATCCCAGAAAGGAAAAATACCTGGAAATCTTTTTCCTTAATACGTATATGTATATAGTTGGGTGTTTTATTTCGGTTTTACCCCATCATGACTAATGAATTTCCATTGTTCAACCTAATATTATTAAATAGTATTAAAGGCACAAGCTGTTTTAAAGCTACTGACCAGCATAAGCAAAATAAAAAAAATATGGTTATGTTTTGTTTGTGTGTTTGTTTCTAAAAAAAATCCTTTTTGATGTTTATATCTTTTATTTTGTTCTGAAAAAAGGATTTTTTTTTGTGTGTAAATTTTATGGAAAATGTTTATAATATAATTTTAATCCTGTTGATCCTTTAGAGATCATCACGAATAAAAATATATTACGTTTTGGTTAATTATGTATAAATTAATTATTAAAACAATCTTTTTTTTTTTAATATAAATGTTTAATTAATTTTTTAGCTTGAAGTTAATTTACTTAATGTATTAAAGTTTTTTTTGTTCACATTCTACATATACCAAGGAAACTCAATACCAAGGATATCGTATAAATAATATCATTGTCGTATCTAAAAATATCCTTGAACAATAAACATTGATTTATCGATTAACCATAAATATTTATTTTTAGTTGCCATATATAATTTCTCGTATAAATAAATTTCTATATGTGCTCGTATATCCATAATCCTTATTAAGAATTGATGTAAATTAGCGTGGTTAGAATAAAAAAATAAATAAATTGGAAATGTATATAAAAAATTTACAGAATTTAAATTTAAAATATTTTAATATAAATTATTTGCATAATCTTAGGAGTTTCTGAGGATAACACACAAAACACTAATTTTGGAAACAATTATTAATTATTTGGCATTAATATTTTTTAAATTATTTTTCCAATTTATTTATAATTTAAAAAAAAAAAACTATTTAACGTTTTCAAAAATTTTGATTTGAAATTTATAGTTTACTAAATAACTTCGATCAGAAATCAATAAATTTTCTCTACAGAGATAAAACTAAAATCCTTAGTTAAGTTTGGCATATTCCAAAATAGAAAAAATTTTAATTAAAAAATCTTAAATCAATTTTCTAATCTTACCAAAAAATCTGTGTTCAATTTTTATCAGAAAATTCAAATAAGAATGCAAGACAATAATTTATATATCGTTGGATGAATGGAATTTTATATCGTAACATTGTTATGGCCAATTCAAAATTTCCATTATTGCTTTATTGAAAATTTTACAAAAAAAAAATCAACTTTCCCATTGGGACAAATAAAGGATTGGAAGTTCCAAAGTCAAACAACGATTTTGAAAATGGAGAAAATTCTAATAAAATAAATTTTTGACATTTTTATTTAACAATTTGTTATCGTATTTTCATAGTTTTTCAATTTCATTTAAACAACAAAAAGGAGCAATGATTTCTATTGACCAAAATAAAGAACAACATGCGGATGACATTATGTCTTTAGTTTTTTAACGAAATCCTTTCTATGATGTTTTTATTAAATCATGTAATTTTAATTTTTATGAAATTCTTTGATTTACACTACAAGAAAATGAAATAAAATCAGAAATTATAATCAAAGCGATAGGAGATTTCATTAAAATATAGATTTCTCTGCATCTTTTTTTCTGATTTATTACTTTTGGGTTTTAAGTTTTTTTTATTGAATATTTTTGAAGAAAAAAAAATGAATTTTACAACAAAAAAAAAACAACATAAATTTTATTGACATTCAGCATAAAAATGTAAAAAAAAAATATATGAAATAAAGCTGCATTCGTTTTTTTTTTATATGAAATTGGGGTTACATTGTATTATGCTCCCGATATCATTTCGATTTCGATATAAGGATATCCTGGAATTTAAAGTGATATATATTTTTTTTGTTGATCTTGTTTTTTTATGTTTATCATGGATATGACAACAACCAGTGGCGGACCGTGATCAAAAGTTCTGGGTGGGCTAAAGGAAAAAATTTTGGTATGAAAAGCAAAGATTTGAGGTTATTAAATATACAACCTTTTGAATTTTTCGTTTTAGTGAGTTAATCACATTGGCATCTAAGCTAATCATTAGTTAGTTAATCACATTGGCATCTTAATATGTTTTTCATTTTCTTTCCAATAATAAAATCATTATGCATATGCTATGTACACAAGAAAAATAAATCACATATTATACACAACAAAAATTAGACACATTCAAAAAAAAATCGAGCTAAATAAACGAAAATCATGTCACACTCCATACATATTTGAATAGTTATATTTGTATGCAATTGTCTTAAGTTTTCTCAACAAAGAATAAAATTGTTACTTTCTGAAATTAATGATCGCCTGGTACTAATTTTAAAAATTTAGTTGTAAAGTGTGCTATAATTAAATAATTTTTTGTCTACTGAGGGAATTTAAAATATAAGCGATAAAATTATTGCTATGGGCTGCGATTTTCCAGCCCATGAAGATATATTTATTTATTTTTTAATACAAAATATTTATATAACGAAATAAATATTTCATGCAAATTTTTACTCAAAGGAATAATTCGTTCTAGGGGCTGCGATTTTCTAGCCCAGGATGATATATTTCTCTTTTTTTTTAATGAAAAATATTTCATGCAAATTTTCAGTATAGGAATATTTCTTCTATGGATAAGAGATTTTCTATCCCATGATATATTTTTCTCAATATAAATTTTTTAATATAGGAGAAGGAAATAACTCAACTCAATAATGTTGATTATAAAATATGCGCGCCTGGTATTTTGGTTTAAAAAATTTGAAAATTGACATTGCTTGCTCATATAATGGAAATTTTCTAGTAATTTTCTTCCATAGAAAAAATAATAAAATTCTGAAAATCATATAGCAATAACAAATATTTCGCATTTCTATGGGGAACACGTGGTCTTCGTGGGCTAGTTTAAATTAGCCCAGCCTGATCCATACAAAATTCAACACATACGCAAAATTGTTTTGTATAAAATTAGTATAATAAGGTGGGCAAATTTCAATTAGCCCCTGAAGTAAAGAGAAAAGAGTAGTTGTCTTTTTATAATGAAAAAGTTATGTAGTGTTAGTATAATATATTTGTATTTTAGCGTTTATATTCATATTTAGATTTTAGATTATATTTTTATATACATATTATATTTCGCAGCGGTGGTGTACGAATTTCGATGGAAAAAATTATGTACACGTATATTATATGACATTTATTTAAAAAAAATTTGAATTTTTTTTTGCTCATTTTTATAATATATTTTAAATCAATATTTTGTAGCATTTTCCTGTAAATTCAGGTTGGGCTTAGCCCACCCTGCCCAATATGACGAGCCGCCGCTGACAACAACAGTAATAACAAAAAATGGATAAAGTTCCTGTAGCCGGAAAATGAATGTATAAAAATTGCATAATATTAATGTATGATTATTAAAGAGATATATTATGTTTTTTGTACACTGTAAAATAATTTAAAATTCAGGATTTGCAATAATTTTTCTCATTGGATATTATGGAAAAGGGGGAGTGAAATAAAAGCGGCAGTATAGCTTAGTGTGGTTCATGAAGTCGTGCATTTGATTAAGGTCGTTCTAAATTTACTCATGTTGGAATTAATTATTGCACATCTGCAGAGGAACTTATGATTCTAAATTTTTGTAATAATCGGTAAAATTTTCTACGCTAAAAGGCTCAACTTACAATGAGAATTTAATTCGTTTGTTACATCTTTAAAACCATGTAATTATACATAATTCAAAAATTTAATAACGTTCTTGATTTGATTCTGCTCAAAGGCTAACCAAAATACCAAAACTGAAATTTTTGAATTATAAATTTTCTGAAATTTACTTCTAGTTGAGTGACTTTTCATAAATTTAGCTTTTACATCATCTTTCATCTTCTATTTAATTAATTGTAAATTTTACTTTACAGTAATTATTAATATTTTCATCATCAAAATTAATTAAACATTAAAAAAATATGTTATGACCAGCTGACGTCTACAATTTTCCCATGAAAATCATTCTAGTTTATTATAAAAAATTAACTTTTATGATTTTTTTGTATAAATTTTTAAATTTTCAATTCATAAAAAAATATTGGCTCATTTTAAAATATTTCTAGATAACATTTTTTTTTTTTTTAACTATTTTTTTAATGTACATATGTGGATTGCTGCAGTTAAAATGTTGTGCATTATAAAAATTGTATTCATTTAACCTAGAATTAAATAATGTTTATGGATGTGTGTGTGTATATATGAAAAAGCTAACCATTTTCCCAATTTTCATCCATCTACACAACGAACTGAAAAAAATAAATCGAATATAGTTTTGTTGAAATTTATTTCTTGTCCTTGTTAAAGTTTTTTCCTATATAGTTTTTCCACCTCGACCTCTTTTTTTTTTATATGATGTGAAATTGTATAAGTTTATTTTTTCATTTTTTTTTTACTATTTTCCACCATTTTTTTTTCTATACAAGTTAAATTTTTAATAAAAAAAATATATTGAAGTGAAAAGTTAGTTCAAAGTTTTCCAGGTAACAAAAAAAAAAAAAAAACATTGAAAAAATTATTATTTTACAGTAGAATTGCGATAAGCGAAAAAATAGTTTTTTTTTATCCTGTTTCCTTTCCACCTGAAAAATGATATTATTTCCGTGCAATAAGCAAAATAAAAGTAAATGTTGAAAAAAATATATATTATATGTATATAGAAATCAGTTAACTGAACTGCTTTAAGGATTTATCATTGGGCAGCCAAAAAGGGTTGGAAGTGTGTAGTTTTTTTTCCTGTATTAGATAAAAATCATTATACTCGTATATACCCAGTGGTCATTAAATTTCACCAAAATAAAATATGTGATTACTTTTTATGTACAAAAGTTTGCTTTTGGTGAATAATATAGTGAATTTTCTTTAGGTAAACCCTGGTAAAGATTACCAAATTGATTTTAAATTCATCGATTTTTAGATTTTCATATATTTATTAAACTATTAAGATTATTATCGAAATTGCATAGTTCTAGGATTAATTTTCATATGAAATTATAATTGGCATTTTTTTATGAGCATAATTGAAAATATATGTACTGCCTGCCTATGATGAGATGATAAAATTGACTTAACTATTCGACAAGTTATCAACGATCATTTCGTTATGTATTAAAATTAAGAGCAAAATTTTATTTCTAACGAGATTTATCTTTCTAATTACGAAATCTAAACTGAACCTTTTTTTATTGAGAAATCATATTTTTGCTCACTCTGAGAACTGCTTCCATCTTAAAATAATTTCCATATTGGCATAGTTAAGGATTTTTCTTCCTTTATTTTAATCGTTGTTCATTCCGGAACAAAAACGGAAACTGGCAACTTAAAATTTTCCTTCTGGTCTTAATAATACAAAAATACAATCAAATACGTAGTATTATAGTATGTAACTACAAAAATCTCACTATATTATATACCTATTTTTTTATTATGCGAATTGCAAGGAAACTTTTAAAATATGTTGACGACGAAAAAAATTAAGGAAATCAGGAAAAAAAATTGGACTAAATAAAAAAACAAACAATTTTTTTGGTAAAAAAATCCTCAAATACACACAGGAAAAATGTTTTTTCGGGGGTTGAAAATCTATGACACTAAAGGGATGAATATTTCGATTTTTTGATAGCAAAAACTTTTTATATATTGTGCATTGTGGTTTTAAAGGGTCAAATTTTTGTTTGTGTTTTTAGTCCTTAAGTAAATATCCTTGTAAAATCCATTAATTCATGTGTATATATTTTTATTTCTAGGTCAAAGGAAACTTTATACATATACATAAAATATATATTTTTTTAGATAATATAAAATTAAATGTGGCCTTTTTTTTATCTGTACAAGGATTGAAGAAATGCCATTTAAGGTTTCAAAATTTCTTGTCTGTGTTTTGTGTTCAATTTATATTCCAAACCATAATTTTTGTTTTGTAGGTAAATATTGTTAGTTATAAATTAAAATTAACTCAATGGTAAAAAAAAATATGAAGCCGCCACCACGTCTATTTAACTATACGTAAAAAAAAAATATTCTTGTTAAGGAGTTATTTACTACAATTTTTGTAGAGGTTTCTTTATGAGCATAGTATTATTTTTATATTACCATCTTAATTGTGGTAGTAAATTACGTGTAGGCATAAATAAAAAACACAAATACATTACCAAAAATAAACAATTTTTGGGTAAAACATGAAGATTTATTAGATCATAAATTTATATGGTTATAAAATGTTCTAATTTTTGGTCTACATAATTTTTTTTGTTTCATTGTCCCTGGAATATGAAAATCTACTAGGACTTTTATGGATTATTATACAAACTACAAAAGTGTTTCTTTCTGTAGGTTTGTGCAATTTAGTAAAACGAAAATTGCATTTTATGAAATGGAGTAAATTTAAAGTAATGTCCAGAACATAATATATATTTTTGGCACATAAAAATTTATACATAAAAAATATAGTACGAAATTTTGTACATAGTACATATATTAAAATGGCAAATTGTTTAGTACTTAGGTCTATAAAGGATATTTTTTTATATTTTATGGAAAGTTTTTCTTGTAATATAAATTGAAATTATATTTTAATGTATGTATATAAATTTTTATGAACTTTTTTGTATGTAATTGATTTAAGTTTATACGAGAATTACATATACAGAAAAGAGTAAATATAATTTCAAATGCACATAATAAATAAGTTAAAATTTGGTGATTGATGGTGATTTTTATTTTAGGTCAAAATTTTGTTTAAAGAAAATAAAAATGTTGGTGGTTTTTTTTTATAAAACAGAGTGATTTCTTATTAAAAAATTATAGAAAAAATGTGATCTTTATATAATAAATGCTCTAAATGGAAAAATATAAGTTTGGCAACTTAAATTTTAGTATTTTTTTAATAACAAATACATGAAAACTACAAATAATCTCTATATGAGTTTGCACGTTTTGTGAGCTTAATTTGAATGATGGTATCAAAGGCATAATAGTAGTAATATTATATTTAGAATTTCAATGTTCACAATTTCCATTATACTTCCATCACTCACTATTAATGTTCAATTTAGATTCAAGTCACCCGATCTGATCTTATAACCTAAAATTTTACAAAAACAGAATTTTATTTAAAAATCTTTACAATAATGTAATAATTTCTTCTATTAAAAAAATGTTCACCTCCAGGGAAAAAATTCAATGAACTTTAAATTGTGTTTTTTTCGCACATTTTTTCATCAAATCAATCAATCTATTTTTTTTTTTATTTTTTTCAAAATTCGAAAAATCCTTCATTTTTTTTTTTTTTTTGTTAACATAATTTATTTTGAACAAAAAGAATAATTTCTTTTTTTCCAATTTTCCGATGATTGATCAACCACAAATTTTATGTACACAAAACTTTATATTTTTTGTGGGCAAGAACGAACATTGGTATACAACAGGATTGTACATAAGATAAACATTGAAAATATAACTTCAGGAAAAAAAAAAAACAAAATTCAGAATTTTTGAATCAAATTCTTCCATCATAAAATGTTTTTCATCTTCTATATCTAGGATGAAAAACATAATTTGTGTTCATATATTTGCACAATTTCTTATATAGACTCTATATACTTTGTTGCGGTTTTTATGGTATTTGAACATGCACAAATAATCAGAAACAACAACAAAAAAATCCTTCAATTATTTGTTGATATATATATAAATATTTTGATCCTTTTGTGAGAATACAGTTTACTCCTTGCCCTATTTCACCCATCGCAAAAATATTATCTTACCTTGTCAGTTGCGCGCTATTACAAAAAAAAAATATTTCCGTTGTCCTATCTATAATAATATTTTTTTTTTTTTTTGGAAAATTTCTGATAAAGAAAAACAAAAACATAAATTGGGAAAATATTTTTGTTGAAAAAATTTAAGATTTTTGTGAGACAATTTTATTTACTTTACTTTTTTTTTGTTGTTGTAAAGATTTGGAAAGAAAAATCCTTTTGTCACCATTATGTCTCCATTGTGATGCAATGACATTTTTCTTTCTATTGATGACATTTAAAAAAAAAAAGAGAAAAAGAAAAGGTTATGATTTTTCTCGTTTATTGTTTAGAAAGGATAATAATAAAAGAATGAAAATGAAAAGAAAAATTCAATGTCTTCTAATTTTACGCTTGAACAGCAAATAATAAAACGAAAAATTTCTCTTGTTGTTTTGTTGTTATAAATTATTATTTCGATTTTCTTTCAATATAATAATAATTTCTGGTTGATGAGTTATTGATTATATTAGTTTGATATAAAAGTAATTTTTTTGACATTTCTTTTTCTTTTTTGGGGAAAAAGAGAAAATAAAAAATGCTATAGATTTATTTATTCAATCAAAAAAAAAGAAAATTAATTAAATATTTGAATTGAAATAATGATTTGGATCATCCTTTTCAAAAATATAAAGAATAATTTTAGACCGCCATTTTAAAATGCAGAATAATTAATTTTTTATTACAATTTTGAATGTTTTAGATTTGAAATGGCAGTAATTTATCTTTGTTATCGAAAATGGACTACAAATGGTCGAAAGTATAGATATTGATTTACAGAAATATTGATATTGCTCAAATGTTGGCCTGATTGTTATCTTTAAAAAATATCACAAATTACGACTAACATTAAATGTATTCGCACTGAGCCTAAGCTCGCATTTCCTTACAATTTATGAATTTTTATAATATACGTAAAATACAATTTTTGTTCAAAATAGATGATATATTCAAAGTGGCGGCTACTTATTTTAAGTGAATAAAAAATTAAAATAATAAATTTAAAAAAAATTGCATTAAATATATTTTTTTTTATTCATTTTTCCTAACAGAATTTTTAAAAAAAAATCCTTAAAACATATTTTTCTACTGTTAACCTAATTTCTACACACTATTCTTTACATTTAACACACATTAAATAATATTTCTTTCGTTGACAATGCAAAAAAAAAAAAAAGAAGAAAAAATTTAATAATTTCCACAAAAATTATTTCTATATTTTCATAACATAAATCTATATATACGATAATATAATTTTGTTGATTGCAAAGTTATGAAAAACTTGTTGGAGCCAAAATTGTTGTGATTTCAGACATTTCGTCGCCACCTGAATTCGATTTGTTTTGTTTTTTTGTTCTTGCTATTATTACCATTACCAAAACAAAATCATCCCCTTTTCACATAATAAAACTTTTGTGTGTTTGTCTTTTCGTATATTTCAACTACTAACAAATTCAATTCTTTTACATAATATTTTTTTTTTCCTTATATCATCCTGTTTTTTTTTTTATAAATCCTTACATTATATGTTTGATAAGAGGATCTCTCCCACTAAATAGGAAAATTTATTATATTAGAAAAAATAGTAAAAAGAATTTAGAAACAAAAAAAAATGACTACGAATATTTTTTCTCTGTTGGCACCAGAAACATTTTTTTCCCAACTTTTTCTGCATTGTAAAAATTATGAATCCTACTTTTTTTTATTATCTTTTCTATGGTGTTAATTCTTTATTTTTTCTCTATATAAGGAGTATATTTTGTGTCCTTTCGTTTACACTCACTGATGGGATAATTTTCACATCAGATTAAGTATTAATTTATTGTGCAATGTATGGATACATATAATAATTTGATAAAAAATTTTCCCGGATACAAAAGGATTAAATATCCTTTTTTTTTTCAACTTTTTATTATCTTATATATCGCAATTTAATTCGATTGCTTTATGGATTTCATTTTTTTCCGAAATGAAAAAGCTCGGATAAAAACCTATTTCTTTATTAGTAGTATGTGTATTATACTTTTGTGTATGAGTTGGTGATTCATTAAGGAGTCATAACTTTTTCTTATTCCTTAAAAAAATGCGTATGCATTTTTTTGAAATCCTTGGAAGCTGATTTCAGAGGAAAAAAAAGGAAAAATATTGTGAGTTGGCAAAAAAATATTTACAAATGGTAAAATTGAAAAAAAAAAAATTAAAATGGTTTAATTTTCTGATTGAGTTTTTAGAGGGCGATTAATAAATGGGGTAGTGAAACTCATCCGTATTCAAAAAAAAAATTGATATGTCCTTTATATGAAAAAAAAAAAACGATAATAAGTGATAATATTACAGTGATATATTATGTAAGTAATAATGAATATATATTTATTATTGATGAAAATATTATTGGCGAAGTAGGTCAAATGGATAAAAGAGTGAACGATAATATTCCGTCCATTGTTATAAAATAATACATAACAAAAAAAAATTATAAAAATTATTATTTTTTTCGCATTTTTTTTTATTGTGGTAGTTTGTCTATCATTTTCTCTCTTTATTTTTTTCGATTTATTGAAAGTAAAATCGCGAACATATACGTATAAATAAAAAAAAATTCATCCTTTATATTTCTTGTCTATTTTTCTACTTTTTTTTTTTTTGGAATAATTCCAAAAAACATAAAAATATTAAAAGTATAATATAATAATAATAATAATAATATTCGATATAATTTTTCTATAAATATTATATATAAAGGACTAAAAAGGACATATATGTATACAATTCACATAAATATATAAAAAAAAAATCTGTATTTAATACTTAGAAGGTTTTAAAAATGATTTATGTAATTTGAAATATTGTTGTTATAAATTTTGGAATGATTTTGATATGGTTTACTACCAGAATAGAAGACGTATAAATACTGTGATATGCCATCCATATCATAATAATATATATATAATATGAGAAAAATAAAGGATTTTATTATTCTCATATGACGTTATGTGTGACAAAGACAATAGCAAAAATAGAAAAGATAATAAATATATATATAATAAAAAAAAATTATGATTTATATTTTTATTTTTCGCTATTTTGATGTAAATTTTTATATGACGGTGGAAAAGTTAGTCCTTGTTCTGTTTAAATATTTATCGAGAATATATTTATATACATTATACAATAATACTATATTTTTTTTATATTGTTTTATTTATATGATGACAGTTTTTAATTGAGATTTTAGCCTTGAAATTTTTCTCAATTTTATATTTTATGTATGTACATATATATATGTTGTATGCTATAAACATTGCGATATGAATATAAATTGAATATATGAATATCAATATTTCTCTTGTTGTTTTTAAAACAATAATAATCTAGTAATGTGACATATGATGATGAATATCCTTTTTATGTTTTTGTCATTAAAATATTTACAAAAAAAAAAATAAGATGATGAATAATTTTTAAGAATTAAGAGGTAAATTGGTTTTTTAGTTTTAACATTTTTATTTCGAGGTAATTCAATATTTATGTATACAATTAAGTTAATAAAATTTGGAAAAGCAACTTATGTGCAATTTACAGAGTTGTGATCAAAATTTTATGAGGACTCATTTTATTTGCTAGAATATTTGAATTATTTAACAGTTGATTAACAGTTCGTTAATTTTGATTAAATATAAGTCAATAATTTCTAATTAGTAAAATATTTAATTGGTTAATAATTTTGCCACTAACAGGAGCGCTTATTTATGTATATTTTAAAAAGTAGTCTTCCTGGAGCAATATTTTTTTAGATTTTCTCGCTACTACAGTGAACTTCTTCTGCTTACACTTTGTTGGTTTTTTTAAAAGACACTTAGCCTGACAGTTAAAAAAAAATAGAACATTTTAACCACAGTTCTTACCAAATATTCACTTACTATTTAATTTAAACTTTTAAATTTCGTCACTTGGACATTTATTTAATTTAAATGTTTACTTTTTTCCAAACTTAATATAAATTTGTATGTTGTCATGTGATATCTAACAGAATAGAAAAAAATTATGTCCATAAATAGTTTGATAAATTACTTAATTCTTCATATTTATAGTATCTACAATCTTACATAGCACAAATGATCATTTATTATTTCAGTTAGCTTTTTGAATTTTAAATTTACATTTTATAAAAAATTAAAGAATATAAATTTAAATCTTAAAAATAATTTTTTTTATCCTATCAAATTTATTACACCTGAAATTCAAGCTTTAATCGCACACACAAAAAAATAATAGAAAAATCCTTTAAACATTTTGAGTAATAATTCTACATTAGAACATCAAATGTCTTTTATATTTTATTTTAGAAAATATTATTTAATTTATTTTTCCTTTTTGATATCTTTAACTCTATAAAAATTGCTGACATTTTTGTAATTTAAATTTTCTTCATTATTCACCCTTAAGTCCTGACAGTCTAAAAATTACGCAAAAATCTACTATCACAAAACAAAAAAACCCTTCCTTAATCTAACAAAAATTGTTATACAAAAAAAAAGAAGCAAACTGTCACAGTGAAAAATTACAGTCATAACTTAACGTTCTCTTTACTTAAAAATATATTTTAACAAAAAACAAATTACATAACAAAGTGTCCTCAATTTAGATCATCAGTCTAGGACAGTTTGCGCTGTAGGTACATTTAATATTCAGCTAATACATGCAAAGGCAAAAAAAGAATATTACTACGGTCCATTTAGATACCAACTTCAACCATGCCAACATAGATGAATACATATACAAATTTTAAGGACAATGTATACTTTACCTTCGTCGCGAACTTACTAAAACAGTTTTTATGGACTTTTTTTTAGTTTTGTGAATAAAAAAATGGGAACAAGTAAAAAAGTTTTAAGTAATTTTTTATCCTATCCTAGAGGAAAGAAAATTCCACACGTTTTTTAAATATTTTCTAGTGCATAATTTTTTTGTATGCATTGCAGAGAGTTTACTAATTGATTTAATTGAAGAAGAAATAATCAAAGGTTGGAAATTATAATAATTAGTGATCCTATCACATAGAAAGTAGTATTTTTTTTGTCAATTCTTCATAATCTTCAAATTAATTCTATGTCAAATTTTCGTAAACAGATTATTCTTGATTTCTGAGTGAAATGCGAATCAATTAAGATTTGAATATTTTTCCTTTGAATATCCTTTAGATAAAAGTATATCATCTCTGAAAATCCAGCAATTTATGTAGTTTAAACTATTCTCTAATTAAAGTTTAAGCCTAAACAAACTGACACATTTTTTATAATAACATTTCCAAAAATAGTTTTATATCCAGTACTTAAAAATCAATCTTATACTTTTATTCGTGATTTTGTTATAAATTTCATATTATTTATAAAGAACGAAAAAAACTAGAACAAAAATTATGACTGGAAGCATATGATTCAAAAATTACTTTTAACCAAAAAACTTTTTATGTATATCAGGAAACATAAAAAAGTAATAATACTCCAAAAAGTACTTTACTTTAAATTGCTACTTTTACGTATTTTAAGGATGTAAAAAAATATTTATACATATATTCGTATAATAATTTTCTTTAAGAATATATTTTTTTAGCGTGTTTACTTAAAAACAAACCCTACGACAAATAAAAATTGACTTTTTAGCTTTTTTATTACCTCCAGTAAAACAAAATAAAATATTTCAAAAATATAAAAAAAAAATTATATATTTCTATGACACATTTTTAAATTTTATATAACCATATATAAAATAAAAATGGGGAAAAAAATTCATTATCCTTTAATAGTCCTTTGGCGATATTTTTGTACATTTTTTTTATCATTCATTTTCTTGAATTGTGCATGAATTTTTATTAAGAAAATTGCAATTGGAAAACCAAAAAAAAATAATAAAAATGGCCAGAAAAAAGGATAAATATTTTTTTGAATTAATTTTTTAAAAATATTTATTGCATGTCATAAATATATCATGCAATAAAAATAATATATATGTATTATATATATTTTATATAAAATAATTAAATATTAGAAGTGTTTGGGTATAAAAACCACCTTCGGGATCAACTTTTTTAATTATACTATTATACTTACAATTCAAAAAATTTATAAATTACTGTAAATGAATTTGTTGATAAAATATTTTCATGCCATTATAAAATAATAAAGATTAAAAATTTAAATAAAAGTTAAAGTAAACTTTTATATTTATAATATGTTTAAATTATGTAAATTTAAACATACTTATTATAAAAGTTCACTTTAATTTTTCTATAAATTTCATTATTTTAATGAGGCTTGAAGCCTTAAAGATTTATAACTTAGATTAGACTATCTATTTTACGCTTGAAATTCATTTTTTGCACAAATTTAAATCAATATTTGTTAAATAATTCATAATGTTGAAAAATTATGACTATTTACTTATTTGGTTCGATACCAAAATTAATTAAATTTTCATCGATATTATTTATATTATCATTCCGAGAGCTCTGATGTAAAACTTCGGTTATTACAACAAATTAACCAAATTTAAGGTCATCGTGTGAATATGCCTTTAAAAATATTAATTATTTTTTTTTGCAAAATTTAATTTTTTTAAATTTTGTTATAAATAAATTTATTTTAAATTCGAGTAATATAAATTTTGGATAATGATCAGCCTATAAAATATTTTTATATTTTATATAATATATTATATTAAATAAAAAATTAAAATTTTACCTCGGCCTAGTAACCTAAAAAACACAAAAATAACAGCAGCAAAAATTATTTATGTTACCATAAATAACAATGAAAATAATTCGAATAAATTTAAAATTTACTTGCGTCATAAATTAATCATAAATTTAACTAGAATTTTTGTTATATGGTTTAAGTTTTTATGATTTTATATTGTTTTGTAGGTCAGCATATTTTTTATTATATAGCTTAGAAAAAAAATTAAAATAAATTTATATAATAATAATTTAATTTTTTATCAATATTTAATGTAAAAAAGTAATTTAATAAAATGTATTTTGATCATATTTGTAATTAATAGAGAAATAGTATAATAAGTCACATCTCTGTTAGCTGTAAATAATTACAATTTGACTAACCAACTATTCTAAGTTTAAAATATTTTTGATTTCAGATAGAAAACTTAATACTTATTTAATCTCCCTTAAATATTTGAGTCCTTTCAAAGTTTATTTTATCACATTTTACGTCATTTTCCAACTCGATAGTCTAATTTTTCAAAATTTTCAATAAATTTCTTTTTCAAGGAAAAAATTGTTAATTAAAACAAATTAATAATTTTTGTAGTCGTTTTTTTTTCTGTTGCAAATTCTTCAGACAATTCAATTCCACAAAATAGTATAACGATTTGGACACAAATTAATTGCTAATTTCATAAATTAAAATTCCAAAACTTTCAAAAATTAATTTTCCTACAAATATTTACTTTTTTTGCTGTAATCATCGTAATTTATTTAAAAAAATACAATCAACTTTTCGAAATATCCTTTTTAATTAATTTTTTTTTGTTTATGGAAAACAAATTCCCCAACAATTAATTAAGGTATATTTTTTATAAAACTTTTAATTTTTTAATTATACACTAAAATTAAAACGTTTTTTTTTTTCTACTTTAATATAATAAAAAAATTAATCGTCCATTACCTGTTTAGAAATTAATCAACTTAAAAAAGAAAAAACAATTTATTTACTTCATCCTTAAAATGGAATGAATTTAATACAATTATAAAATGTGTTTCGACATTGAAAGTTTTTCCTATTTTCTATTTTAAAAATATAATTATTATTGCATACCTGTTTGAAAATAAAATTTAATGAAGTATACAAGGAGTGACAGTGCGGATTATATCCTTTTGTTTTATTAAATAGTTACATATATATATATGTATACTAGTCTATGCATGTGGTAAGGATATATTAATAGTAGAAAAATAAAAATATAAAATTCCTTTGATGAGTAATTTTATCAACGTCATGAACGTTGACAATGTTATTATCATTATTATCGTCCTACGACAAGGAAGAAAAAAAAACCGTATAATAATGTGTTTGCAAAAAACAATTAAAATTATAAGAATTATTTTTTTTTAAGAGTGTTGAAATAAAAGTGAATTTAATCATTTTGAATGGTTTGGATTAGTATATGGAAATGAATTAAATATTTTTTTTATGATATTAGTATTAAATGTGCTGCTAACAATTTTTAATAGTATTTTGAGTACTTTTTTTTAGCAGTAGTGGCTGAAGGAGTGTGTTTTTAACAAAAGTCCTTTTAATAATTCATATTTTGTTACTCCAGATAATTTGAAATAATGTCGTGGAGAATGTGGTACGATTGTAGAGAATATTAACAATTAAATAGTTGGTTTCTAGATACTATTGAAAGTATACCTAACCACATATATTTTAAATTTTCATTTATGTGCTAGAATTTTGCTTAAATTAGGTTTTATTTGCTTATTCTTTTTGATTGAACTATAAACTTTGCTAAATATTAGTATAAATTCGTTATATTCCAAATCCTCGCAGTCCATTAAAGCAAACAGTTTTGATTATTTACTGTAAAGTTCATGTTAAAACTAAATTAATTAAATTTCCGCAATTAATTTAGAAATTTCCTTTATCGGTTTGTTTTTTATCACCAATCTTAATTAACATAAAAAAAAATTTATTCATGAGTTATAGAATTCACGTTTTTTTTTGTTGTAATCTTATGTTTTCTCGTCTATGTCCTTTTTTAGTTCATTAAAATTAAATTGCAAAAAGCTTTTTTGCATATTCAAATAAAAACTTAAAATCTATTTGTGCATAATTACAGTATACGATGTAAAAAAAAAATAAACAAAAAAAATTTTCATTATAATTTTACAAATTTCTGTCACTTTGTTTGAAATGAAATTTGTTGATATCACGCAAATGCAATTACCACTTCATTTAATACATTAATACTTCGTAATTTCAGATCTAATACATACATTCTTTTTGATATTTTATATATTTGAAAATCTTTACAGAAAGGTATATTACACTTCAAAAAGTTAAAATTCTGCAAATATTTTAACAACAGACAAAATGTCCTTTTTTATATATGTATATACTTATGTATACATATTTCCTTTATAGAGATCTTTTATGTTGACAAAGTTTCAATTTAGATGTATAATTTTAGATTGGCATATTTTGCATTTTCCTGCATCCTAAGTGCACACATATATTTGTTTATTAAAAAGGACCTCTCTGTTTTTTGATAAAGCGACTGAATTTAAAATCTGAATTTAAAATCATTTTAATTAAGTTTTATTACTATACAAATATAAAACTTACTTTGACTATATAAACTACAAAATTATTTTTAGTAGAATTTATGAGTTTGTTTAATAATCTTCAATAAAGGAAAGAATTTTACATGAAAATCAGGACATTTAAGTTTTAAAATTAATATATTTACTTTTTTATCTTTAGTTCCCAATTAATATAAATTTTCCTTTTGTCTGTTACTGAAATTTTATCAATTAAAATGCTTTATAGGTTGGTGAAAAGAGAATTTGAAAAAGTTGTGTTTTTTTTTTTTTGGTTCGTTCACAAAAAGTTAATTGGAAAAATATCTTGATTGCAATTAATTAATAATTTCTTATATTTCTGTGACTCTTTTGTAAAATTATTTGTAATATTAAATTGTCAGAACTTCCCAGACCATCACAAATTCGTTCTTATTCATAAATTTTTCCTATAGTTTACTTTGAATTTCTTTAATTTTTATGACCAAATTTTGTCATTTTGATGATCTTCGACTTCCAGAAATGATTAAAAAATTAAATGTATCCTAAGAACATCTACAAAAAAGTATAAAATTCTTATATTATTCAAAGCTTTATATCATTAAAATTTAGTTAATGTTTTATTACCTACTAAAGTAATTCCTAAAAGCATAAAGGAATCAAATTTCAGATTTGATATAACATTTTTTTCACGATCAATTAAATTTCTTAAAAGATAAATAAAAAAAATTATTATCCCTAAAATAAAAATGGACTCTCCGTATTCCATTAAGAAACCATAAAAGGATATTTTTTATGGATTTTCTTTTAATATGAAAATTGAAAATTAATGCATATCTTTTACAGTGGCATTTTATTTATATCCGATTGTAAATTTGAAAATAATTTTTTTTTATGAATCTAATTATATAGTTAAGTAAACTCATATATTTAAATCATTATACTCATATACCATTAATTTTCAAGATATTTTTTCTTATTATAATTCAAATTATAAATTCAAATATAATTTTTTATATTATTATTATCAGTAGATCAGCTTTTTTTTTTAATTCCTTTCATACTTGAATAATATAAAAAAAAAATATAAGAATTGAAAAAAGTATAAACCGCTTAAATAATAGTAATTTGTATTTCTGATGAATAATAATAATCTTGAAGGATAAATGGTAAATTTTAATTTTTTAGTGATTTTAGAAAATTTTGTACTTAAATTTACATTTAAATTATATACAATACAATGTACTTAATTTTCCATGAAAGGTATTAAAATGTATTTATTAATTTCTGTATATATCATTCAGACTGTCTGCCCAATGAAAGAAAAATTTAAGTTGAATTACCAATTTACTACCTGAAATTTATAATTTAATACTCAACAGTTAAAAGTTTGAACTTTCTTGGAAATTATATTTTTTTCGAGTTTCGGGTAATTACAAGGTTACAAGGTACTTAGTAAATATATATAAGTAACTTAATACAATATTAATACTTCGGAAATTGTCGTAAAACTTTACAACCAGAATAATTCATTGTTATATAAAAAAAGTTATGTGACAGCGCAGATAATTTGTTAAATTGTCCTATTTAACAAACCCTTCCCTAACGTTTAATATATTTTTTATTAAATATTATAAATTTTTCACTTCAAATTCAATAATTTTATTCAACATTATTTATTCTTCTCTTTTAGCGTATAAATAATTTGTATCCAGACGTAAATTTCCATATTTTACTTAAAAATTTTCCATTTTCCAATAATATAAAAAAGGTATATATACGAACAAAAAATCCTATTCATAATAACACAAAAAAAAGTCCTTTAATATTAATTCATAATTTTTCTTTTGAATATTTTTTTTTTGCTTCATATTTTATTGTATTGATAAATAAAATTATTAAAAGGACTTCGCTGATTTTGTTGCTGTTCCGTCGTTTTCGATTGCTAAGTTGATTGTTTGGCCGTTAAGGACGACATTTTTATTTATGTATTCACATTTTTTTTTTTTTGCGTGATCGAGGGAAAAAGGATTTTCATTTTTTATGGAGGAAACAAATTCTATTCAGGGACACATTTCAAATGAATCAATAATAAAAAAAATGTTTCGTATTTTTGCTTCTGAATTTGAATTTGAAAATGATTAAATTTTACCCGATTTGAAAGGATTTATTTTTATATAGGGATTTTTTAAAAGTCCTGATTTAAGTCCTGATTGAAAAAAAAATATTTAAATTATAGATTTAATTTTTGTTGTGAGTTTTTTTTTCAATTTAATTTTACATTATTTTTATTGCTTTTCAAACTGAAATTTTTTTTAAAATTTATTTTAATTTTCTCCTTTTTCAGTATTTCCAAATGTGCCATCTGCGCCTGGAATGTCATGTGTGGGAGAAGATCGTAAGTATATATATATTGAAAATTATTAAATATTAATATTATATTATAATATTATAATTATAACAAAAAAAAAACAGAAATTCTTTGACCACTTATTTCACACCGATTATTTAATGATTCCGATAACCAGAATTACCGCGGGGTACTAATTCAAAGCTGAGTCAACTAAGAACGACATCGATAAGAACAAATTTAGATAATTATTACTGAAAATTTGTCAACTTTAAATTTAAGGATAATCACAAAAAAACAACTAAATAAAGTCTAAAATACCAAATTATTATGACAAAATTTTCTTAATAATTTCCTTCCATTTCTCTCAATACATAAATAAAAAATTTGAAAAAAAGTTAATTTTCTTTAAAAAAAAAGAAATATTTCCTCTAAATTAATTTAATCCTTTTCTTTTCCTTTTAATTTAATCTATATAATTTATGTTAATTACTATTTTATGCCATAATATTATCTACATTGTAGCATAAACTAACAACCACATAAATATTTATCATTTTTCTACACAATTAATAAATTAATTATAATTAAATTTATATAAATAACAACACAAAATGTTACGACATAATCCTTAAATAACAATATGCGAATTATGTTTTTATGTATATATATATATATATATAATAAACTTAAAACATTATTAAAATATAACTTTTAACATCCGGTCGGACATGTTTGTAGACAAATTTACACAATATTTCATAATAGTCTTTTGTCTTTATACCTTTAGTATCAAAAAATATCCTTTAATTATATCCTATTCTGTAGGATGAGGGAGTGTTAATTATTTTATATTTTCTAATCCTCGTATTTGGTAAGAAAAGAAAAATTTAATAACAAAAAAATAAGAAACAATTTTTCATTTCCGTTTCTTTAAAAATCCTTTCTTTTTTTTTTCCTTTCTTAAATGTCAGTGGGTAAAGGATTAACTAAATAGCCAGAGATAATTCATTAAACCAAGTTAAAAAAAAAATTGTGTATATTTTTCCTTCTTTAGTTTTGCGTTATGTTTTTTTTAAAAAAAGGATATATACCATATTTTATTTTGTTTCAGTTTTTTTTTCTTGTATATAATAAACATGAAAATAAATAGAATCCTTTTAGACTATTATTCAGCAATAAAAATACCAACCAGGATAATCTTTTATGCTTTGGGAATATAGTATAGAAAAATGCAGGAAATAACAAGGATTTTTGTTTTACAGAAGCAAAAAAGAAATCAATTTTGCTTCCATTTTATCTTACTCCTTTCGGAACTATTGTGTTATTATCCTTTTTTTTTATTCATATTAAAAGTCAGTGTGGTCGTCCGGTTAAAAAAATAATAATTTCGTTTTATAATATCTTAAATAATATTTGCTAGAGAAAAACAGGATATTTGAAGGAGTTGATATCACAAAACAAAATACAAATAATATCAAACATTAACCTTTAGTAGAGAATAATCAGAAAACCTTCCACTGTATGGCTGGCGATACTATGCTTTATGTTTTATTCTTTTATCAACAGGAAATTCCAACATAAAAGGTTTTAAGCTTAAAAGTCAACATATATAAAAAAAAATTGCAAAAATAAATAAATTTCATGAACCAAAACTTTAAACCCATTAAATTCTCATCGTTTATGTGTTGGTTTACTTATCTGTCCAGATTATAAAAAAAAAAGGATTTTAGTTGTATTTTTTATTTAATATCGCTACATAATTTTCTTATATCCTTTTTTTTAAACGAACATAATAATAATAAAGAAATAAATAAGAAAAAATCCTTATTATTCTAGCGGGCATTTCTATAAAATGATTACATAAAGTTATACTCATACACACACAAAAAAAATATCCTTTTACTTAATCAAAAATAAAACTAGTGTGGTATCTATACATTAAAGGAAAAATTATTGTTTAGTATAGTTGGTTTCCGTGATGCGTTTCATAGCGGATTATTTTTTATAGAAAATTTATGTATCTTATGGATTATTATAGAAAACTTTTGAAATAGTAAACCAACAAATATAATACTGTACTATGAGATATATCCTTTTTAGATATTATTTAACTTTAATGTTATAGTTTTTCTATTAAAATTTATTGTATGTTTACTAGAAAGTTAAAAGTTCAAAAAAAAATAAAAATAAAATTTTAGTTAGAATAAAAACGAAGTTGAAAAAAGGACTTAGAGGATTTCTATTTTTATTTTGAAAACAGAATCATTAGAATTTTATGATACGATAACGTTAAATGAAAATTTGAAATTTAAATCCAATTTAGGAATTTTTTGTTCGTTAGTCAAAGAGAATTGAAAATAATAAAGAAATATGAGCATGATGGGAAAAGATCCTTAGAATATTAATGTTTGCTTCTCTTATATAACAAAAAAATGCTTAGACGAATGATAAACAAGGGAGAAAAAATAAAGTATCTTCTAGAATTTCATTATTAATGATTTTTAGAATAAAAAAATATGATATCAAAATTTTATATTTTAATTTAAGATTAGAAAGACCAGAAAAAACGTATTTTTTAAATTTCATTGTGTAAAAATGGTACAACGAATTAGCTTTGGACTTTAGACTTCGAATATGCTTTAATTTTCATACAAATTATGTTTCTTAAATTACCAAATTTTTATGTAATAATTCAAATCGTGATCAGAATAGATCACAAACTGTTTATATTGTTTGGAAAACTGCGCCTAAAAATATATAATTTTTTTAGGAAAAAATTTAGATGTCTTTTATTCGAAATTTTGTATCCTTATTCAGGAATTTATTTATTTATGGTCAATTTAAAAAAAAAAAATTATCTATAATTTGAGAGAAATAATTGTCCAATTCTATTTTACACCTAAAAATATGCAATATTATGTAAAATCGCCTGCATTTAAGCATTTTTAATTTTGAAATTTCCATAATAATTTTCATTTTAACTAATTTTTTATATCCAAACTGCTAGTATAGTAAATTTAAAATAACACACTTACTTTTTACAATCTACATAGAGACTAAATAATTCCCTTTTAATTTCTTCTGGCATAATACATATACATACATATGTATATTATATGATTTCAGAAAAAGTCATATTTCTGACTCCTTTTAATTATGCAAATTTCAATTTTCTACTAAAAGTACCTATCTTATTATTATGCTTTAGGGAAATCCAGAAATCCTTATGTATACTAACCCAAAAGAAAAGTTTACTACATTTAAAAAAGGAAATTTATATATATATTTTTTTTGTAACATATAAAGTTCATTAATTTTTTTACTCGTATAATTTTGAAAATTATATTTTTAGGTTATGTATGAATCGAGCTATCAAAAAACATCTAAATAATAAAAAATCATAATTTTTCCCCAAAAGAAATATTTTTTTTTATGCTTCAACAATAAAATTCAACCAGGAAAATGATTTTTTTTTATTTTGGTTTTATTGGTATGAGATGATCCAATTATAGTTAAAATTCCCATTACGACAAAAAAAAATATTGTATCAAATTTTGAAGACACTAATGTTACTATACTTAAAATGATATAAAATTTTGTTTTTGTCATGGTTCAAATTTCCTGCCCATTCGAAAATAAATTCCTTACGTATATTATAATTATTATTTCATTATTATCCACTCTCTAAACTTCAACATCTATTTAAAAAAAAAAAAAGATATTATCTCTCTTGTTATCATATTTTATGGTTAAATTATGCAATAAAAATGACCTCGTAAAGAATTTCCTTTATCATCCATCCGCTAACTCAATAACACAAAAATTGTGACATAAAATAAAAGTCAAAAAAGGAACAAAAAAAAAAATAAAAATAAAAATTATCTTTTGTTAAAATAGGATTACATCAATTCAAAATTAACTTAAATTTAAATATTTTATTTAAGGATTATTAAGAGAGTCCTTGTGGTTTTTTGTTGTTGTTTTCATTGGTTGTGATAAACCAAACACAATTTTCCGTTATCGTAACAAATTATCCACGTAAAGAAAATTTATAGGAAGACAAATGAAATTATAAGAAAACTGATATGGAAATAAGGATATTATTTTCTTCTTGTTTTTTATGGCGTTTAAACATTTTGCAAAATAGATGAGGAGTATACCATTTTAGATATGTCTCAGTGGTATCATAAATTTTGAAAATAGAAGTTTTTAGTTGACTACTTCAATTTCTCTTCTGATTGTGTTCAGGTAGTTAAAAATGGATTACGTATAGAGATAAATTTTCGTTGGTGAATGAAAAAATTTATACTACCACCGTAAATGAAAAATTTTCCTCATTGGCATTCAAATAATACTCTCGGGTAATCTTCTCTTATACATACAGACTGTCATATTTTACGATAGTTTAAAACTGTAGGGTATGTGATTAAGTATTTTCAAATAATATCAATCTAATATAAATTTTGTAGGGTGGGTTGATAACATAAAATAATATGTCACAAATTTTGATAATAAATTATAGTTATACACAATTTCTTGTATTTACAGAGACATTATATACCAATATGTAATTTATATTCAGTTTTTGTCTTAGATTAAGTCAAGTTTATAATAAGTAAAATCCTTGAAAATATACCAATTAATCCATTCTGTGTTATAAAATAGTTCAAGGATGAAATTGAAATTTTGAGTTGCATTTCTATAAATTCCAAAATTTTTAAGATTTCGTACTGTTTCTTATCAATTTTGATTAGGGTCCCAAAAAATCTAATTTAGAATGCACCAGTGATTTAGGATTGTGTATTCTAAGTGCTCTTCTATTAAAATATGAACCTAATTTAGTTTATTAGTAGAAGTTTTGCTTTTTTTGCATAATAAACTAGAGATATATAATTCACTCCAGGTGAAACTTGAGATATGATCCACTGGCATAATTGTCTGTTGCCTTGGGAAATAAATATGTTACGATATGCAAAATATTTTACGGATAGATACAGACCGGATTTAACTAACAGAGGAAACAACATATATAAAATGTTTTTGTGTATATAAGTGTATATTACTACGTACCTTTGGGTAAATAAAACAATTCTCTTGCATACTATTAGGCGCATATATTTGTATATGTAAACAAAATGAATTACTGCAAGGATGTAAATCATTCTAGAAGAAAATTTAGGTGTATAGCATTTTTATTTTTTATTCTTTTTGTTTGTAAAAATATTAAGTTAATTAACTTTACCTGAATAACTAATTCATTAAAATAAATTTTAGACAATAATTAGTTGTCGTTCTGGTATGCAAAATCTTGTTAAAGGAAATTTATTAACTTTCAACTTTCGAACTTGAATTTGAAATAAAATTTATACAAGATATAATTTTAGGGTTAGAAAATTTTCCAGAAAATTGTTTTACATAATCTACAAGTAAAATATGGGACTGGGACTAGATTTAATGTCATGCTAAATTCTTTTCAACTAAAAAGTAATTTAAATAAATTAAAATTTCGACATATTCAATTTTTACTAATAACATTTTTTTTACTTTGGAATTATCCTCTCACAAAATGAATTTTTTTTATAAAAATATATGAAAAAAAATTGTCATTTAATACGTATTTTTTTCTCCGTTTGACAAAAGGATATGGTACTACAATAATAATGTATTACTTGCTTCTTCCTTTGCTTTTATATTTATTTGTTGAAATGACGTGACAAATGCGCGACTGATGTGACGCCTATCCTCCAATCTTTCTCTTTATCCGTTTTTGTCATTCAAAAAATGAAATTTCTGAATAATTTTAACACGCCTTTGAAAAGGATTCATTTTCTTATATATTTCTCCTGTCGTGGATTTCTTAAACACATATACACTATAAAAGAAATTGATATATAAAAAATATGTTATTTTGCAGACAGGAAAAACTAAAATAAGAAATGATGATGATGAATTTACGGTTGGTTAACTTTTTTGAATAATTATACAATAATAAAAAAAAAAAGTAAAACATAGAAACTATTTTTCCTCTTGTTTTTTTTTGTATTTTTACTTTTATCTTATGCTCCATTACGTAAATTATTAATATTTTTCTATTATCGTAGCATTAAAATAGACAAAAAAAGCTAGAAGAGAAAAAATTTGTTTATTTCTAATGTGTGAAATGAATTGCAAATAATAATGTCAATTAAAAAGTTTCTAATGTTTGGTGTTGATTATTTTTTGTATATAAATAATGTAAAATAGATTTTTCAGTAATTTTGTTTTCCTTTTTTTAATTTTTCGTTTAATTAATTATGAAAATTAATTTGTATAGCTAAACATAAGGTGTTAAAGGACAATTTAATCTTGACAACTACATGTTCTTTATTGCTTCCAAAAAATATGTTGATAATTTAAGTACGTACTTAACTACTTCCTCACAGGACAGTGTCAATTAGGAGCTGTATGCTAAATAAAACTGATAATTTAAATACTGTATACTAATATCTAAAATTATGGAAAATATTAATTACATAAATGTTACTATTTTGCACAAAGTTTATTTTCGATTTCAATGATTATTTAAAGCTAATATTAAATAAATGGTTTAATTTATAAAAAAAATGTTGTTCAACAAATTTGAAACTTTATCCAAAACAATTAGTATACGTCCTTAAAATAAAATATTAATTTTATCCAATATTTTTTTGATACTATTTTGCATAATGTCCGTTAAATATTTCCTCTGTCATTACATAATTTTCTTAAATGAAAGCAGAATATTAACAAACTAAAATAAACATGAATACATGTTTATATTTTTTTGTTAAAAATTCCTATAAACGATTTTAACTTATACTTCCATACTTTTTAATCCTTTCCCGTCAAATTTTGAATTTATATACGGTATATAATTTTCTTATCAAATTACTATTTAGTGTTCCCAGGTGCTATAAAAATTTCCTTATTATAATTTTATTTTTCTAACTAGAAAACTATGAAAGAATAACCATCAAGGATATCTCATAATTTTTATGACCATCAGTTTTTAGTATCATTGTTAAAACATTTTTAACACTCCATAAAGTTTTTTAAACTTTACTATAATTGTTATGTTTTTTTTTTTTGGTTGTTTTTCTAAAACATTAAAAGGATATTACATAAAAAAAATGAAAATGATTTTTTTAAGTGCATAAAAAATAACACTTTTTTAATGTATTGAAACACTTGCAACATCGACAATTTTAATGACGTAAAAATTTCAGTTTAGAAAAAAAAATATAGAAAAACTTTTACGTAAATAGTATAATCCTATACATGATACAAAATATCCTCCTTTTCATTATATGTATTGGAAACTTTGAAAAAGGATCAAACCAATTTTAACATCTGGTAAATTTTTTTTTTAAAATCACCCATTAAATAAAAAATTAAGTGAATTGAAGTGGTAATGGAGGTTTTTTTCTTTTTTGTTAATTTCAAATTTTTATCTAATTTCCTAAAAAGGATTAAAAAATTATGGCACAAAAAATAAATTCAAAAGACCATAATCTAATATGTCTGCATAAATGCATAATACACAAGGACTATGTATATACTATCCTTTTTTTATGGAGAAGATTTAAATTTTGTTATGAATATAGTTTTGAAAAAAAAAAAAATTTTATATGACGACAAAAAAAAATTGTCCTTGTACGTTGGCAAAAAATAAATAAAATTAAAATATATATACAAAAATGTTTCCTTTTTATCCTGTTTTCATTTTAAAGTAATTACTTTATGTATATAACATTTTTAAAATAAAAATTTAATTGAAAGAAAACACAGTGAGAATAAACCGAAAATTAATTTGAATTTTAAATTTTAATTAAGAAAAGTATTTATATATTTTTTTCAGGACTTTTTGAATATCCTTTTTTGTAAACTTTTTGTATTTTAAATTTTGTTTTTATTCTAGGTATATTAATTTGTAAATTAAAAGTCAATTTTGAAAGCTTATTAGTTTTTAAAGTTTCTGTTAATTAAATGGAAAAAAAGTTGTTGTTTTTTTAAGAAAAAATAAATAATTGCAATTTAAGAAAATGTTGAAAAGAAGTTTTTTTGCGACTTTTTAGCCACATAAAGGACATTTTTAAAGATTAGATCTTTATTTTATGAAATTAGTTTTCTGTTCATTTTATATTTTGTGGAACAGATTTTTGTTATAATAAATCCGGGAATTAATATTATGGCAACCGAATTTAATTTTATTTGAAATAATTAGAATATGAGAAATTAAATTATTTCTTTGTTGTAATATCTGCAAGGCTAGCAAAAAAGTATTATTTATTTTTTAAATTGAGCTCTTTTAGAGGTAAAATTTGTAATTTATTTAAAACCCCAATATTATAGTGTAACATTCTAATTAGACAGTGCTAACAATTGTGGTTTATAGAATATTCTGCATCAAAATCTATATCCTCCAAATAAATACCACATTAAAAACTCTTTTACAGACAGATTAAGACGAACAAATCTAATAGCATATCTATTACAACAAACTATAAATTCTACTGAGATTTAGATTCCATTTTAATTCAAAGACTTATAATTCAAATATTAATTTCACAATTTTATATTCCTTTTATTTTATATTTTTGTAATATAAAAGTTTTATAAATTTTAATAATATTTTCTGTCACATAAGATAGAATTACTCTAGAGAATCCTTGTTCTTTCTTTTTTTCTTGTTGAACATCTTTGACACATTAATAAACCAAAACACTATAATATTTATAAATATATATATTTATTTTGCAATCCTTTTAAAAATAAAATAAAATATTAACACACAGAAAAAAACAAACTATAGCAAATTCTTTTTCTTACTGTCCCCCAAAAGATAGTGCAATAATGGCCACAGGGGGCTATGTCAACAGTTTATTATAAATAAATTAAAATACGAGTACAAAAAAAAAATTGATAAAAGAATTTCTAATATTTTAAAAAGTCAAGAAAAGAACATTTTATATATATTTGAAAGTATTATATAGAAATGTATAAGGACAATCACAAGTATTAGTATGATTTTATAATTTATTTTAAATATGCTGACATAAAATAATTTACAGGATAAAGGATAATATATTATTTATAACTACATTATCTGTATAAGTATTATATGTATGTATATATGTAAATGATTAAATTTTCGTATTGTCCTAAAATGTTGTATAAGAAAAAGTTGATCATTTATGCATTTTATCCTTATAATAATTTAAATATTTTATTTGTAGACATATTATATTTTCTATATATTTTATCATACATTTTAGAATATCATCTTTTGTTTAAAATCCTTGAACCATATATCCTTGTTATGTCCCTTTTTTTTGCTGCTGTTATTATTACTACTATTATTATATTATCATTTTCATTGTATAAAAAAATATTATTAAGATAGAAGGGTAGTTAGAATTCTTCTATTTACGTTATTTAAATATATTATAAATATTTACTATATCATTTATAGTGTCAGAACATTTACGTTTTATTATTATTATTATTATATGAGTACTTTAAAGTTTATAGTATAAATTTTTAGGAATTTTACTGAAAATTCTTAATATTGTAAGTAAATTATAATAAAAACACACAAACCTATAATATATATGTATATTCTAATTCTAAAAAAAAATTTACTTAATTTTCAACATATGTGGTAAATAGTTTTTTTTTATTATCCTTTAATAATAGTACAGAGAGAATTTGTACATATATAGTTTTTTTCTTGGATATACATATATAGTTTTTTTCTTGTCATTTATTTTCCAACACATATGCAAAATGATAATTTTATTTTAGTAATTTTCATATTTGTAAATAAATTTTCGTTATACTCCTAAAGGTATGCAATTTATATGCCTGAAAATATATTATATATTTAGGAACAAAAGATTTATTTATACATAATTATTATTATGTGCATTTGTGCAAATTTTTCAAATGCATAAAAATATAATTCAAGAATTTTGTAGCTATAAAAGGTTTAATAATTAAACGATGTTCTCTTTTTAGTATTATGTGATTAAAAAGTCTGTCAGTTGCAATTTCTATTTAAATAATCTTAGAAATTAATTCGAATTTAATATTTTGATATGTTTTTGAAATAAATCTATTATATTGGAAATTGAAAGTTATATTGGAATTTGAAAAATATTGTATTATTATTTTGATACATTTTACCTTTCGATATTAGTTTTATGTGTCGTATAAAAATAATTCGATGTAAAATTGTAAGATTTTGACATATTCACTAAATTGAATTTGTATTCAATTTGTTTCATGTTTGTAGAAATCAGAACTTTTTTGAAATTCATATTGAATGGGTTGTTATATCTAAATTACTAAATTATTTCTTAAAAGTTTTATAATAAAATTACTAATTTCCAGCAATTCCTTTAAAGTAGTAACAATAAAATAATTGTTTCAGTACCAATATATAATATTATTCTTTTATTTATAAATATTTTTGCATAAATGCAATTTTATATAAATATTTGGTACCTTAATTTACTAATTTACTCAACTATAAAACATTATTTTACTAAGAATACCTTGGTATAATAAATATTTAAATTTTAGCTGACAGGCTGCTTAACTATAAATATCCTCTCTAATTGGTCTTTGTTATATTATTTATATATTTTTTGTTCTCATAAAAATTTTCCCAAATATTTCATTATATAAACAAGGTAAAAAAAAATTTATACATATATGTGCATATATTATTTCTACACTCGGGTTCATTTTAAGTGTCAAGTAAATTTTGGTTTTACATCTTTCGAAAACTTTCTCTACCAACTAAAAAATCACAAAAATATTATATCCTTAATTACTTTCAACCAAAAACAAAACTACAAAACTGGAGCAAAAAAAAAATCTTAAACAAATATGTGTAGTGTAAGGTGATTGTGTTGATTTTAAGGACATGCTGTTTATAATAGATATATAATATTATCCTTATACCTTACCCCTAAATATATATGCAAAATTTTATATATAATATTTTTGTATGGAAAGATTGAAAATAATATATTGCTAACTTTGGTGTATTGCATATCCTTAGGTAGTGTTTCCTTTATTATATACAGAAATTGATAGATGTAGTATTTTTTTTTGGTCAAAAAACAATAAAGTTTTATTATATTCCTGTTTTCTAGGATCTTCTATATAGAAATTTTGTGTTTATATAGTAGAGTATATAGAGTATACTCGTATGTATTATTGTACCATTTCTGGAAATTTTATAATAATACTTAATAGAGAGATGAAATCTTTTAATTATTTATAATATAAAATTGTATATATGATAAGTAAAATTAACTTTATGTGTGGAAAAGGATAATCGAAGAAGATTTTTAAAATTAAATATACATATATAAATTATTTTAAATGAAAAACTTTTCATTTTATTCCTTAGAAAATTATATATGTACATATTTACCCATGTAAGTTTAGAAACAAATAAAAAAAAATGATATTATAATCTAAGGAACATGAATTTGTAAATCGATGAAAGTTTGTTTAATGTTGTACGTACATTGAAAAGTTTGCTTTATTTTTTTATTTTGCTTGTTATTATTTTGTAGTGAGAACAATGGGAAATTATATAGAAAAAGTTTAGTTTTTTTTTTGCTTAGTGGATTGTCCTCTGTTTTCGAAATGTCCTTGGGTAATAAAAAAATAATATTTGTGTAAACGATTTGTTGCTTTTTGGTTAAACAATATGGATTTATGGTTATGTAAACGATATGAATTTTTTTTTGTAATTTTGAATAATATTTTTGTGATGGTGTATTAAATATTTTGAATTTAATTTAAGTTAAAATTAATAATAAATTTATTAATAAAACCCATTAATTTGTGACAATTATTTTAATTTGTATTATTTTAAAAATTGAGTAATTACATTAGAGCATCTAGATCTAGAAGGTGGTTCCCTATTTGTAGACCATTTTTTCATATTTTTTTGCTATAACTTGGACAAATTAAAAGATATTTGGAATTGGTTTAGATATTTTTGTTATAATTGAAATTCCCTGTCCCAATATAGACAAATTTGTCTATATTGACAATATACAAAGCTCTTATACTCATATATTTCTCGCTCATAATTAATTATCTTAAACTTTAAACTCAGATTGCTCGCCTTGTGAAAATTGGGCATTGGACACAATATTGTAATTAAAAATTTATTGGAAATTGAAAAATTAAAAAAAAAAAAAACCGGAAATTTTAACATTCCAAATTTCCTAGAATATCATCAAATGTTTTTTTTATAATTATATTTTCGTTTTGGCTCGTACCTTAATTGAAAATAATTCATGTATACGAGTACATATAAAATTAATCTATAAAATCATTTCACTCTCCGAAATATTTTTCGTTTAATATTTTATCCAATAAACGAAAAAAGGACTTCAGAAAAAATATAAAATTCAATTTTTCCAAAGAAGAAAAAAAATGGAATTTATATTCAGAGAAAGTTGAATGCAATTAAAATAAATAAAATTGAAATAAAATAAAATAATTTATTTAAAGACAAAACTTTTTTTTTTTACTGCTGTATCCTTATTTCTGTTTTTGTTTTTTAACTTAAAATATTGAAAATTCAGGACACGTACAACTTTTAATTAGAAAACGGAAACAACTCAGTGAACGCCAAATTAATAAATTTAAAAAATAAATAAATACAAAAAAAAAAACAGAAAAAATCTAGAATAAAAAATTATATAAAGACTTCCTTAAAATAAATCCTTTTAAAAAAAAAATTATGTACAAAAAAGAAAAGAATTTAAATCCGGTCCAAATTTATTTTGAACAATAAAAAAAGTTATCAAAAATGGAAATCCTTGCTTCATTATTAATAAAGAAAAGATTAAGAAGAAAATATTTTTAACTGAAATTCCATCGTTCTTCGATCTTTTTTTTTCTTTGTATCCTTATACGCAATATATACAAAATATTTAAATTTAAGTATATATATTAACTTTATGATAAATTTAAAAACAACAAACTTTACTAATAATAAATATTTTTTTTTTTACAGGAAGCATTTACAGACGTGGAGCTAGAAGATGGCGAAAACTTTATCGTATCAATGGTCACATATTCCAAGCAAAAAGATTTAATCGGGTAAGTTAGCATTAGTGCTTATAAATTTATTATTACGTCTTCAGGGTTGGGTAAAAGGATTTATAATTTACTTATATAAAATTCAAAACTTTAATACTGACAAGATTTTAATTATATAGTTTTATTGGAAGTGTCGATAATTTTCTTTAAGAAATTTTCGTAAAAAGGATCAATTTATATTATCGTAATTTAACATTTAGTCCTTGTATTCTTTATAAGATCCAGAACGACTCTAAACATTTATTTTTTTCTAAATTTTTGATGTACTCATAAACCAAATTGAACAAAATCTCTTTAAAAAAATACAACATTTTCCCAAAAATATCGAATCCCTTAATAAATTAGACAATTTTCCCTATATAAAAATATATTTCGTATGGTTTAAATTCATATTTACTTGTATATAAGCTACAATTTAAAAATATGTATATATATAAGGATATATATAAATCCTTCTAATTTCGTTCTCTTAAAATCCTTAAAAGATTTGACTATTTTGGGTATTGATCTAGGTTCCTTGGAAATGTAACATTTTAGAAAACATAACTAATTTTTTATCCTTAGGAAGCAAAAATGTAAATTTAGAAAGTTTTTTCTGTGTATAGGCAAAACCCAAAAAATCGCTGGTGTGTAAATAAGTAAAATTAACAACAAAAACAAAAATTTAGAAACAAAGTAACCGAAAAAAGGAAAAACAAATAGAAGGGAAATGATTGGGAAAAGTTTAGAAAATATTTAAAGTGTTGTACGTATATTTTGTTGTTGTTAAATGGTTTTAATTTTCAACTCCTAGCAAGGATTTAAAAAAATTGTGTAACTCCAAAAAATGAACGTTAAATTTTAACTTTTTATTTATATTTTATTTATAGAGGATTTTTATGTATCTAGGGGACAATGTACCAATTTTATAGGATGGAGTAAATTTTTCATCCTAAATTACAAAAAATGTATATATATAGGACATGCAATATGGAATGGAATTATAGTTTTTAAAAATTAAGATATTTTCTCAATTATTTTTAAATGAATACCTTAAAACGTTGAGGATATTTCAGAGTAGAAATGAAAACTATAAACAAAATTTTTAACAAGTCATTTTAGACCATTATCAAATGATTATTCCCAACAGACCATTATAAAATTTTAATCAAAGATTTTAGATTGCTTTCAAAATTTAAGTCAAATTTAAAAATCAGAAAATTTTTGACACATTTTTGTTAATTCTTATAGTCTACAAATTTTCTATTTATGAAATGGTAAAATTTAGGACATTTCTTTAATAAAAATTTAAATATTATTCTACTAAAATCCTTTCAAAATATTGTTTCGTTGAGTTTTTTGCTATTTTATATTCAAAAATTTACTAAATTGCTAATTTTTTATGTTAATTTTTAAATATTTTTTATCACAAATTTTTATTCATTTATTTATATCAGCAAATATTTATAAGTTCCCTCAAATTGTGATCTTAATTTTTTTTTAAATGAATTTATGAAATCTCATCACATCATTTCCCCCTCAAGAATAACAATAAAAGTTAGAAATCGTAAATTTTTAACCCTATATATCCTTTTTAATTTTTCTAATAATCAAAACATAAAAAAAAAACAATTTCAATGGTATATATAAGAGATATCAAAATATGTGAATAGAATATGAATTGAAAATCAACAAAGCTGCTTGTATTATTATTAGTATTTTTATTTTATATATAACAAGGATACATAACTTGTAAATCCTTTTAAGTTTTAATAAATTTTTTTCAGCTCTAGTATAAAAAATATAACGAATATTTGTTTAAGTGTGTGTATATGTGTATATGACTTGATTTGCGAATAAAATGTTTAATCAAGCAAAGCAAGGATAGTATTTTCTATATATACCAGTGCAGTTTTATCCTTTTCGGAAAGATAACTTTTTTGACTAAAATTGAAATTGTTTTTTTTTTTATTATTATTAAATTGATAATGTTACGCTTTTTTTTGGGAAGGCAAATAAAAAACCTCCTGACAAAGACATAAAAAAAGGATTCACCGTATTGACAAGTAAAGCATTTATTAAATTGGTGGAGTTAATAATATTTTTTTTTATTTTAACAAGATGAGATCAGAAAAAGAATTGATAAGTACAAACGAGCTATACAATCAGGTTATTGATGAGCTATAAAGTTACTTTCTAGAATCGATGTACTATGATGTATATGACAAAGAACTGGTTTTCGGAGAACTTCCTTCTTTCTTGTGTCAGTCTCTGAATTTGGTCGTAAATTGTATAATGTAGTAGTATGCACTTAATTTGTAATATTCATTTGCCCTAAGCATCGTAGCTACATGTCTCCTATATTGGTAACTTGTATGCTTGCTACACACATGTAGAACTATACTATACGTATACCCATAACATAAATTGCCCAATAAAAGTTCAGTTTAATTATGTAGTTAAGTGTTTGGGATCCGCTTCTAAAATGCAATGAATGTTATACACTATACATATTTATCAATCTAATTTAATTTCGATAACTCATTAATATCTTATCCACAAATCTTTTAACTCTGCCTCGTACATACAAATAGTATGGCAATGTAAAAAAACCAAATATATTATTTCGTAAAATAAAATTTATTCTACCATAAAAAACCACAACAATTTTTTTTTTGTGCCAAAACAAATTTCAATTATTTTAAAGAACTTTCATTTTACTAGAGATAACATTAAAGCTTTAAATGAACAAAATTTGAAAGATAACAAAAAGAAAGTTTATTTTTAGAATATTCTTTTATTCATTTAAAAATAGTAGAGCTTTTTTACGAAAAACAAAAATAAAAATTCTAGAAAATTGTGCTACAAATTTCTATAAAAAAATTCTTTATGAATAGAAAAATTTCTGATTTTTTTTAATCATACAAAATATAAGAGGCGCCGTGGCTTAGTTGGTTAAAGCGCCTGTCTAGTAAACAGGAGATCGTGAGTTCGACTCTCGCCGGAGCCTTACAGAAATCTATTAATTTAGAATTTCTGAATAATTTTTTTTATATTTATAATAAAAGAAATTAAAATAATGTAAGTAAATTTCAAAAAAAAAAATAATTCTTACAAATCATTTCAGCTTAAGTAAACTAATCGAAAACTTTTCTAAATTCAATTTAAATAAACTAAATTTACATAATTGACAAATTTTCAATTAATTATCTTCAAAACTTTTCTTCACTGACAAAAAAACCAACTTTCTAAATTTTTCGTTAACTCAATCAATAAAAATTTGAAAAGACCAACAACATTTTTTTTACCAATTAAAATTTACTTCAAAGGAATTACTCTATATCCCAACCCCCACTCATAATAAAACAAAATGAACAAATCCTTCAACCAAATAATTTTCACAATAATAAAAAAAAAATTTCATCATCATAAATTTTCTTTCCAGACAAAGGAAAACACTAAAAGAAAAATAATGAAGAATAAATTTAAAATTCCAATTTTTCGCAAGACCTGTTAAGAATTTGTTTTCTGTTAATACCAAATTTTTTTTCGGTTCCCATTTTTCAATATTCGTCCTTCAGAGATGACAATTTTTTTTCCACTCTTGTGTGTGTGTGTGTGTACCTCCTTTTATTCGTTTTATTAATTTCTGACGTCAAAGGAAATTTTTAAAAAGATTTCTCTAAAGAAAAACATAACAAAAATTTTATCCTAAAAAAAAATTCTTTTTAAAAATTAATTTTCCTTGTTGTTTTTTTTTTGTTCTGTTTATACATTTGACCAAAAATTTACCTCTCTATCCACAACTTTTCGTTTCTCTTATCCAAATCCAAGTTACGTTTTATTTTTTTTTTTTTATTTTTATGTTCAACTTACAATAAAAAAAATGTTGAGTTTATGATCATTTTTTTTACTCAAGACTTCAAACCTTCTTCAAAAATATACCAATTTTACTTCTTCCATCTCATCCTTTAAAAAACTGGAAAAAATACTGCGTTTTCATTTAATTATCTGAAATTCATGGCTCAATTAACTTGTAGTTATAAACAATACTGTGACGGGCATATTTGTGTATCATTTTTTTTTTGTTAGATTGGCAGAGTGGGATTATATGAATTTTGGGAGAATACTGTATATGGGATGGATTAATGGATTGGAATGACAGTTAAGGAATGAAAAAAAAAACTAATTTTCTTTTAGGCAAAATCTAAATTACGTCATTTTGGTTTGTGTGCAATAATCTCGAAACGAGAAAGTTTATGGAATTTGCTTGTTTTTGTCTAAAAATATAAACTATGAACATTTTTTTATAATCCTTGTAATCCTTACTGGCTTTTTATGTACTATATAGGTATTATATATTTTTGGTGGTACAATTGAAAGCTAGGGGAATGGTATTAAGTTTGTAAATGTCATTCCAAACCTACCATATTGTAAGCATCTCTTTATATACTTAGGTATTTACAACGAAATTTAATAATAAAAAAAAAGCTTTTAAATATTTATGTAAAGACCAGATTTTTATTTGACAATTTTTGAAGAATTACTATTAAATCCCTGTTCTATTTTATATTAGTCCTTTTAAATAATATATTGAATTTCATTTATTTGCTACATGTATCCGAAAAAAGAAAAATAATGTAATTTTTTTTTTTGGCTTAACATATAAAATAATAAAAAAGGACGAGACAAGATCGTATATAATTTTTTTATATTATCATTTTTTTTTTTGTAATACATATAAATAGAAAATCTTTGTCATCATAAATATTTCACTTAAAGTGAAATTGATAAATCCCGAAAACAAGAAAAACAAACTCACGTTTTAATATTAATATATAAGTAATATACCCCACAACAATCTTACGCAACACCCACCCCCCAAGCAAAACTTACACAGAAAAAAAAATGAAAGAAAATTAACAATTTTATTATATGACATAGTAAAAAAAATCTTATTTTGATGTTAAGAAAATTCCGAAATAAATGACACAGATAGAAAACGTATCGAAGAAAAATAATGATAAAAAAATTTCATTTTTTATTTAATTATATAAAACATTAAAAATAGTATAATAAAAAATCATTCATTAAAATATAATATTTATAAGTAGTTAGATATAAAAAAAGATGTTGTTTAATTTATGTTAAATATGTTTTTCATCATTTTAATGATCCTTATAATAAGTATATTTTTCCAGGATGTTTTTTAATCATCAAAAAGAAAATAAATTATACAAAAAAATTTAAAATTATTTATAATTGGAAAATTTTCTAAAATTATATAAAATCTAAAAATTGGTAAATTAATAGATATAAAATTTAATTATTCTTATTTTACAGCGAGCCTTTTGTGCCTATTGTCAGGATCGTATTTGGGGCTTAGGACGACAAGGTTTTAAATGTATACAATGTAAATTATTGGTACATAAGAAATGCCATAAATTAGTATCAAAACATTGTACTAGTGAACATGTTGAACCAACTAAAGAACCAGAAGAGAATGGTAGCAGTTGTCAACCACCACATGGTATTGTACCACCAATACCAGATTATCCACCAGAATTATCAGAACCATGTGATTCAGTTGCTGTTGAAGCTGGTGGTTTAAGTGGTAATAATAGTGGTGGTGGTATAATTACATCACAACAACAGCAACAACAAAATGTTGAAGAACAATTAGAGCCTGGTACACAACGGCAATATTCAATTGATGATTTTGAATTAATTCGTGTTATTGGTCGTGGTAGTTATGCAAAAGTATTAATGGTTGAATTAAAAAAAACTCGTCGTATTTATGCTATGAAAGTTATTAAAAAAGCATTAGTTACTGATGATGAAGATATTGATTGGGTACAAACTGAAAAACATGTCTTTGAAACAGCATCAAATCATCCATTTTTAGTTGGTTTACATTCATGCTTTCAAACACCATCACGTTTATTTTTTGTTATTGAATTTGTACGTGGTGGTGATTTAATGTTTCATATGCAACGTCAACGTCGTTTACCCGAAGAGCATGCTAGATTTTATGCAGCTGAAATTAGTTTAGCATTAAATTTTTTGCATGAAAAAGGTATTATTTATCGTGATTTGAAATTGGATAATGTATTATTAGATCATGAGGGACATATTAAATTAACGGATTATGGTATGTGTAAAGAAGGTATACGTCCTGGTGATACAACATCAACATTTTGTGGTACACCAAATTATATTGCACCAGAAATATTACGTGGTGAAGATTATGGATTTTCAGTTGATTGGTGGGCATTAGGTGTATTATTATATGAAATGTTAGCTGGTCGGAGTCCATTTGATATTGCAGGAGCATCGGAGAATCCTGATCAGGTAAAATTTAATTTTATATTTTTTATTTTATAATTTATTTTTTATTTTTGGTTTTTTAAATAATTTTTTGATTAATTTACTTTAATAATTTTAAATATAGGATATTATTTTTGCAATTTAATTAAATTTTTTTTAGGATATTTAGACAATAAGGCCGAATTTAAGATTTGCACTACTATTGTCTAATATTTGTGTTTATTTTAATTTTTTTTTGGATTTTTTTAATGGATTTTTTGAGTAAATACTATCAATTTATATTGGAAAGTTGTTAATAGTCATCTGGTTTTGGATGTTATATAAACATTATATCCAGATACCTATTTTAACAACTAAAAGATAATGAAGAGATATTTGTCAGGAAAAATTTATATATCCTTTCAATGTTATTGAAAGTACTCTAGGAATTTTTGACAGTAAAATTGAGTAAAGGTTGATTCAATAGAAGAAGTAAATGCTCGAAATTCTATATATTACATTGCACATTATTACGTAAAATTAATTTTTAAGTTTAATATAGATTAAATTTAAAAAAAAAAATATAAAATAATATAATAATTAGTGGCTAATTTATAAAATTAGTTAAATTTATAAAATACTAAATATAAAATTTACAACAGTGTGCCAAAATAGTAACAGTTTTTCGCCATCCATTATTAATATAACAAAAAACTCAAATACAATTCTCTAACTGCTAAAAAAACTTAAAGACCATCTACCAGGCGTTTACGTTTTTATATTATTATTTATATTTGGTATTCCAGAAGTCTGAACTACACCTACTCCTAAGGTAGTTCAGCTTTCTAGAATACGAATATAATTTAATGTAATAAAAATTAATTGCCATTTAAAATATTAATGCTTATAAATTTAAAAAAATCTCCAAAATTTAGGATAATTTAAATAAATATATTTTTTTATAATTAATTTACAAATTATAATTTAATTTTATAATTTTCCTGCTTTAAAATTAATAATTTTTCTTTTGAACACACATACAAACAACAAAAAAAAGGAAGAAAATCAAAAATAGTTTTGTATTCTTGTTTTTTTTTTTCTTTCTCTTTTTATATATTTTTCAATAGTGGAAATATCTGTACCAATTATCCGAGGTAAATTTTGTGCTAAAGATAAAAAATTTAATTTTGTATTTATTTATTTTTGTGGAAATATTTTTCCATTTTACTCGTAATATGCTTTTTTCCCTATTTTCAATTTAATATTTTAATATAGTTTTTTTTGTTTTTATTTTAATATTATAATTATATTTCTGTTCATATTCTTATTTGTTGTATAAATAAATCAAATCCATTAAAAAACATATATATATATATAGTACATAATATAAATTTTCATAATTATGATTGGCATACCATCGCATTTATTATGAAAATTATAAATAAATAAATATAATTAATTATAAAAATAAAACGGCCTCATAGTGCAGCCAATTTTTTTTTTTAAATAAAATATAATTTTTTAATATTAATTTCAAATTTTTTAAAATAACTCGTTAAATAAATTTTATATAAATTTAATTTATTATATAGTTAAATGTTAAGAAATATTATATATAGTTTCAATGTATACCAAAAAAATATATCATTGATAAATTTTTTGGTAAAAAAATTTAATTTAATTTTATATTTTTGAAATTTTTGGTAAAAAAAATTAATTATTATATATTTCCATTTACAGAATACTGAAGACTATTTGTTCCAAGTTATATTGGAGAAAACAATTCGTATACCACGTTCATTAAGTGTTAAAGCCGCCTCAGTACTTAAAGGTTTCCTAAATAAAAATCCAGCTGATCGCTTAGGTTGTCATCGTGAACAAGCATTTATGGATATTGTTAATCATCCGTTCTTTAAAAGTATCGATTGGGAAATGGTAAGTGCAAAATAATGAAAATAATGTTGTAATTTTTTTTTAAAAAAATATATATACAAATAGAACACAGTCCAACACATTCCCTACCTTCCCTTATATACCTTTAAAAAAAATCTATTTTAATTAAATTATTATTAACTAATTAAACTCCAGAGAAAATTCCTTTATAAAAAATTGTCCACCAAAAAAAATGATATTTTGAGTTTAGTTTTTTTATAATTATCTTTAATTTTTTTTTAATTTTTATAAAAAAATTTATAAAAAAATTAAAAAAAAAAAACAAAAAACGAAAAAAAAAATCATAATTCGATCAGCTTGCCCAAAAGGAGGTCCAACCGCCTTTTATTCCATCATTTGATCCTGGTGATCCAGATTTTACATCAAATTTTGATCCACAATTTACAAGAGAACCGGCTGAATTGACGCCAGATGATCCGTAAGTGGAACGGATATTTTGTGTTTTATTATATTTAATATTTATTAAAATTATTATTTTAAATATTTATATATATATTATATAGGTTTTAAATATTTTAATTATTATAATATTTTAGTATTTTATTGATATTTTAGTAAATAAATTTAATAATTTTTTATCCAAAAAGTTAAATTTTTAAAAAGTTTTTAAAAATGTTGCTAATTTCAATAATTAGTTGTGAAGAATTTTAATTTCAGCCATCTTAATTATTGGCCAACATGATATTTATTTTATATTTCTATTTACCCAATTTTACTGTGTTACCAAATATTTTTGGATAAAAAATTAGAAAATTAAATATTTTTTCTCTTAATTTATCAAAATTATATTTGTTATTTGATTTAAATGTTAATTTAGATTGTTAAATATATTAGAAAAATGCTAAAAGAATTGCTGCCTTTTCATAAAAAAAAAATATTTTTGTTTAATTGTTTTTTATTTTTACATTTATTAATTGTTAATTTAAGCTATTTTTTTTATTACTATATTTATGACAAAATATGTATAATATTTAATTAGAAATATTAATTTCAATTTATTGATTCGAAAATTGTAAAAATAATGTTCAGTATAGTAATTAACCAAATTTATTTTGAATTCGACAATGTTTCTGTCAATCTCAAGTAATTATTAAAAGTTATTCCGAGTTTATTATTATCTTGATAAAATGAAATTTAAAAATAATAATAAGCTTTAAATTTTCGAACACCCGGGATTACGTGTAAAAATAAATAGAAATTTATCTCTGCTCTCTTTTAGTGTACAATTATTAAACACACTTAGTGACTAGTGTGGTTGTAATTTACCTGGCTTTCATTTTCGCGACATCAGCAACATATTATGATAATTTGTAATTTGTATAAATCTGAAACTCGTTTTTATTTATAGTAAACAAAACGCTTGGTTGGTAAATTATCGCTTTTGTTATTTGGAAGTACTATATGCAAAGAAAAAAATCAAAGCTCAGACAGATATTAACTCTGCAAGCGGCTCAATGGTCTAGGGGTATGATTCTCGCTTTGGGTGCGAGAGGTCCCGGGTTCAAATCCCGGTTGAGCCCCACATTTTTTTTACTTAAAAAAATTTGTTTCTTTTATTTTTACATTTTTTTGAATCAATAATTTAAAAATAAAATTAAAATTGTTCTTGTGTATTTTTTTTTTGCTTTCGATACTACAAATTTTTCAGGCCTAAAATTGATGTGGAGCAGAAAACCTGAATTAATTATTTTTTTTTTGGAATAATTTCATTTAAAAATTATAAAAATATAAATTGAAAAAATAGTAAATTTATAATTTAAATATTAATATAAAATAATTATACAATAAATTAATATTAGAAACATGAAGTTATTCCGTAGTAAATCACAATATAAAATCTGAGGTATTTTTTATGTTGTTTGAACATTAGAGAAAAATAGTCATAGAGAATTTTTTAATCATTAATTTTGTATCATTTTGCCATCACATAAAATTATTTTTATTATTATCAAAAATCATAAAAAACTGATAAAAATTATAATTGTTATCAACATAATAAAAGGTGTTAAAAATACCTAACTAATAGCTGATTTTTTAAATATTATAATGAGGTTAAAAGTCAACACAAAATATGACTAAACAGAAAATTTTATAAAAAATACTTAAATTTGCTCATTAAAATTTTAGTAAAGTAATTAAAAATCTTCTTTATATTAATAAAAAAAATTATTATTAATTACATTCAAGAAATTCTAATAAATAAAAATTTATTTGAAACTGTAGAATATTGAATGAAATGAAAAGAATAGCATAAAATTTTCTCAACATTTGACTCTTAAATTAATTATACATATTTTAGATAATAAACCAATGTCCATTTTTTAACTTTTCATTCCAAATTTTTTAAAAAATTCCTTGAAAATAAAAATATCATTTTATTCAATATAAAAATCCTCATATTTTCCTTTTTCCTAAAACATAAATAACATTTTCATTAAATAAAAAAAAAATCAATTTGCTTGCCTCCATTTAAAAAAAAAATCATTTTTAATTTTTTAATTTTAATTTTAATTTTTTGTTGTTTCATTTTTCATAAAAAAAAAACAAACGAAAATGTACTTATAGCTAGAACAAAAGCAAGTATCACCTCCATTTAAGCCACGTTTAGATTCTGATCGTGATTTGGCTAATTTCCCACCAGAATTTACAGAAGAAGCTGTACAATTAACACCAGATGATGAGTAAGTTACTTCAATTTAATTATTTCTTTTTGGCTCCTGTTCTACTCTTATTTATTTTTTTAAATTAATTTATTGCGAAAAAAAATGATTTAGAAAAAAAAATTGAAAATTTTTTGCATGCTTCAAATTTGTTGTTTATTTAAATGTGGTAAATTTAGTTTTGTAATTTTTAATAGCATCCTTTAGTAAAAAACTTAAATTAATTTTTAAGAAAAATTCATATTTAATTTTCTTTTTTTTCATTTTAAAATCTAATGAAAATTCTTTTAAAATTATCAATTTTTATTTTTATAGTCGGGTGATTGATAAAATTGATCAATCAGAATTTGAAGGATTCGAATATGTGAATCCGTTATTAATGTCACTTGAGGATTGCGTCTGACATCACGCGTCTTGTGAACTGCATCCTTATAATATGCAGGTAATTAATTACATATATTATTAAAATTTAATTATAAATTTAATTAATAATTTGTTCTTTGTTTTCGTAGTTATACGGAGATGATTCCAGCGATTATGATTCTGTTGCTGATGATCTCAGTATTCTCCAGTTACCTCCTCCACCATCCAACAAAAGTCTACTTCAGCACATGTTTTGCCTTCCATTGAATTAAGCGAGAAAAAAATATTACAAAAAAAAAACAAAAAAATATTAAAAAAAATTATAAAATTTAAAAAAAAAAACTTAAAAAAAAAAAAATAGTTAAAAAATTTATAAATTATTCAAAAACAAATTTTAACGAAAATTATAAAAATAAAAAATATTATATAATTATATAAAAAGAATACACAAACAAAATATTTAAAAAAATTAATAAATTAAAAAAATAGATCCACTCTTGCAAAAAAAAATATTTAAGAAAAGATAAAATAAAAAAATAATTTAAAAACTTTTTAAAAAATTTAATAATTATTAAATATTTAAATTGTGAAACATAAAAAAGACCATACAAAAAACATGGAAAAAATATATTAAATTTATTAACAAAACAAAAATCCTACTTAGAAATCGATTAAAAAAAAATATTACAAAAATTAAAACACAAAAATAGGAAAAACTTAAATATTAAAAAAATACATAAAATTTATGATATATTTGAAAAATATTATATTTTATATTTTCAGTATTTAAAATTTAATTAAAATAATTTCATTAAATTTTATTTAAATGTCAAAAAATATGTTAAATGTCAAATTAAGCTTCAAACTGTCAAAATTTTATGTTTCAATTGTCAAAAACATAAAATATTTTGATTTTAATACATTTATAAATTTTTCCATTCACAATTTGAATAAAAATTGATTGAAATAGTTTAGAAAATTATGTCATAAACTATAATTTGTCACAGTCCTGTCAAATAATCAAAATGCCATTATTTATTCCACATTTGTTTTTAAAATATGTCATTAATTAATTATGTTTTATTTTAATTTTTTTCGAAAATTTCATAAATAAATTATCAAGAAAATTAAATAACACTGCGTAACTTTTCTCTATGGGTGGATACAGTATTCAATACTCAAAAATATTTAGAAAAAAAAATCATTTATACAAAAAACTCTTTATTTTCCCGGGAGGGGGTAAATTAGATAAACATACATACCCAATAAACATTTTACGCAAAAAATTCTAATCGTTAAATAAATTTTAACCCTTTTTATTATCGTAAAATTTATTTAGTAAAAAAATAAAATTTCTTGCAAATTATTTTTTGAGGGCTAAATTTTAAATTAATTAAATTATTTTTATAGCATGGCGCGAGATTGGCAGTAAATTTTTTTATTATATATTTAAGAAGAAAAATAATTTAATTTATTTTAAAAATATTTTAGTAATTTAAAATTCGATTCTTTTATTTTATCGATCAAAAAAATGTATTTAGTGAAAATATTTTATTGCAAATTTTTGTTTATCGTAAAATTATTTGAAATTTTTTTTTTGTTGAAATGGTGAGGAAAAAATCAAATAAAATCACAATTATTAAAAAATAAAATAAATCATTAATTCATTAAGACTAAAAGAAATTATATTTAAACAAAAAAATTAATCATATTACATTAGTTTTAAAATAATATCACAAAAATATATAAGCATGAAATTTAGTTACAAAAATTTAACATTATTTTTCTTATGTCGTAATTTAAGTTTTAATAATTAATTTTTTAATTATAAAAAAAAAAAGATTTTGAAAAAATTATTAAAATTTTTGTTAAATAAGTAAAAATATTAATAATTTTTTTTTTGTTGGTAAATAATGTGAAGAAAAATTAATTCGGTTTCAAAAAATCCATTTTTAAAAACAATTTTGATCAGAATTTGTATTCCTTTTTATGGGACTATGGACAAACGTTAAATTTATTTACATTTTTTTTAAACTAAAATAATTAATCGAAAATATTAAAATGATTTCATAATAAATTGATTATGTCATAATAAATTGAATTTGAATATCAATAGAACAAATTATATAGCTATTTCCTATTTACAATTATTACTTCTTTACTTGTCCAAATTAAATTGTCATTGAAATTATTAAATTTCCCCACATTTTAAATAAAAAACTCCTTTTTTAACCGAATTTATTTAAAATTACATTAAATTATACAAATTAAATACTTAAATTTAATAATAATTGTTAATATAATTTTAAATACATTATAATTAAAATAAATTTAATAAAATTATTTTTTAAAATTTCATAAGACAATTTATAACTGAAAACTATAAAAATGACAATATATTTTATTGGTAAACATTCCATTTTTTTTTCAAATGTACTTAAAATAAAAATGATTGAAATCTTAATAAAACTTTTTTTTAAATATAATTTTTCAAAAAATATTTAATTAAAAAATAAGTATGTATTAGTTTAATCATTTAAAATTTTATTTTTAATAATGAAAATTGTTTACAACCACAAAAAAAAAAACGAACAATTATGCATTCCATCCTCTTATAAAGACATTTTTCATTTATACTAAATTAAGTTTATAAAAAATATTTTATTTGTCTTCATTGTGCAAATTAATTAAAACAATTTCTTTATAAGCAAAAACTTAATTATTATTTTTAATTTCTAATTAAATTTATCATTTTAAAAATTTATGTATTTACATATTTTCAATATTTTTTTTTCTTTTGTAATTTTTATGTCAATTTTAATTTAATTTTTTTTTTAATAATTTTTATTATTTTATAATTGTATTATTATTCATATTAATTATTATTTTATATGTTTCTTTAATTAAAATTGTGAATAAAGTAATCTATAAAAAAAAGAAGTTTTTATTTTATTTTTATTTTAATTTTTTTAAATTTTAAAAAATTGTTGACTAAATTACTTTTAGAGCATAAGATTTATAGCAAATTTAAAATTCTAAAAGAAAATTTTCAGTTTTCTATTAAAAAATTAATAAATTTTTAGAATAAAAATAATTGTCGACTGTTAAACGATCCCATTTAATGTGACATGGATTAACAAAGATTGTGAGGGTCCTGAGTTTATGAAATTATTGTGTACAATCGCCGGTAAGTAGATAATCGACAACCCTTTTTTTAGCAATCAATCTGTCAATGCTTAAGTTCGTTGTTTTCTTGTAAAAAAAAATAAGATTTTTGTTTTTTTTTTTAAATTTTTGAAAATTGTAAGCAATAAATTAATGGACTTTACTTTTATATTGCTCATTTTAATTAAATAAAAATATATTTGTAGATAATTATGTAATGTATAAAATATATGAAATTAATTCAATTAAATATAGTGAAGGTATTTAACCAATGAAAATATTTCCCGAATTTTAATAATTTATAGTTTATTGTAAATTAAATATTAATTCTTTAGACTTTCTTTATTCCGGTATTACAAAATTTATAAAATTTATCAAAACCTTATTGTCTATTTTTCTATGATTTTTCAATAATTACAATTTATGAGCTTTTTTCAATAAACTGATGGAATTTAATTTAAACTCTACTTTTCATTTCAATTTGTTTTTCATCATTTCGCATTAGCACCCCATAACTTGAATTCGACATCTCGCTCATGAAAAATTACATATTCATGAATTTATTTAAGCTATTTTCTTGATAAAGCTATGAATTAGTAAATTATTAGTATACATAATTTCTAAGTGTGTTAATTTTCCAATATCTCCAACAATTTATTCTTACCTATTAAGTGTTATTTTAAAATATAAAAAAAACCTTCACTAAAAATATAAAATTAGAAAAAACTTATATACAAAAAAAAATTTCGAAATTTATTATTTTATTTTATTTTAGATAAAATCAAATTAAATATAAAATTTATTATTATATATAAAATTTAAAATAAATTTTAATATTAAATTAAATTAAATTAATAATTAATTAATTACAAACAAAAACACTATTACATTAAAAACAATTAAATTATTAATAAAAATATATAAACAAAATAAATAAATGAAAATACTTAAAAAAAAAATTGAATCAAATTTGCACGAAAAACTTTTTAAAACAAAAAATATAACATAAAAACAACATAAAAAAATTAGATAAAAATTAATTATTATTATTATTAAATTTAATGTTAAAATAAAATAAAAAAAATTATATAGAAAATTTGTAAATAAAAATAAAGCAAAAAAAATAATTTTTAAATAAAAATTATATAAATTTTTAAATAATTAAAACAGGTAAAAATTATTTTTAAATTTTTATTTCACGTTAATTTATTTTTCCAAATATTTAATTAAATTTATTCCAATAACCTAAGAAGATTATTTTTATTTATAATTTTTGTTAAATAAAAATTAGTAAAAAGGAAAATATAAATTATTGGAAATTTAATGTTTATTCTCTATGTATGTGTGTATTTGTATATTTTTTATTACGTGAAAAATCAGTAAAGAAAATATGAAATTTTAAAAATAAATTATAAAGTAATTATACAAAAAAGTTGTTACAAAAATGAAATTCTTTTTATATAATGTATGTATAATTTTATATTCTATGTACGCAAATTTTCTTCAATGTTTTTTTATGCAAAAAAAATGTTGGTTTTTCTATATTTTTTAATTATATTTTTTTATCATTATTGAAGAAAATTATGTTAATTAAGTATGATAAAAGATGATTTATTTATAGTATAATTATAAATGAAATTCGATAAATAAATCTTGTTGGAAGAAAAATATTAAATGAAAATTATGTTGAAATTCAGTTAATGGAATATAAAAATTTAATTTACTAATTTGTATTTATGTTATAAATAAAAAATGAAATATTATATAAAACTAATAAAAAACCAACAAGAAAAAATTTAACTATATATAAAAAAAATAAATAATGTAAAAAACAAATAAAGAATTGTTTTCATTTATTTACTAAAAAACTGAAATTGGATTGTTATACTTTCGGTATATGAATATTGCGGACTATTTAACAAATGTCGAAGAGGGAGGAGAGGACGTATACCTACATATGCCCAGGTCCCACTCCCACATCGTGCTGTTCAACCAAGAGAAAAACATTAAGAACTTCAGAAAACTTATTTATAGTAGAATTATTAATTTTAAATTTGATTTTATGATAAAAATATCATGAATTCCTTTTTAAAAAAATAAATTTTATTACTTTAAGTCGCTACAAAAACCCATAACACATACAATTAATATTAATACTTTCTTCCTTATCAAAAATTCTGAATACACGAAAAATAATTCACTTTAATCAATAACATTTGATTCAGGTACAATAATTCCATTTGCCATTAAACTATGAACAAGACCATCACGTTTATTACGACCAGCACGAGCCATTAAGATAAAATGTATGTCATCCTGTTCAAAATGTGTATCTGTACCACCGTCAACAAAATCACCCTAAAATAATTAAGAATTTTGTAATATTAATAAATATTTGATATTCAATTACCCGCGGTATTATAAAAATCTTACAATTTCTTCTCTCATATGACCATTAAGAAATATATTCATAGTATCTCGTTCTGCAACAATAAAAAATTATAGAGTATCCCAGGATTAAAATTTGAATTAATTAAGAAATAATACAAAATTTTATATTAATTGAAATTCTTTTAATATTTAAATCATAATTTTCAATTTTTTAAATGATTCAATTACCTAAAACAACTCGAAATTCTTTATCTTGTATTTTTGTCACCCATGTTTTAAGTGCTCTTGCTTGTCTTTCAGTAAATTGTTGGAATGGTTTACCATCAACAAATAATAAATAATTATATCTAAAATTTGGAGCTGGATCAACCTACAGGAATTATAAAAAAAAATTAGAATTAATGAAAATGTTAAAATAAATTATTTGAAGTGAAATGATTATGCAAAGAACTTACTCGAATTAAGCACCTAATATCCTCAATTGTAAATACATCCTCACCAACTAATTTGAACATCCATTCACGTCTTACTGTTTCCTTTGTCAAATAGAATTTGTGTTTGTGAAATTATTTATATTTATGATATTTTTATATTTATTTGTCGATATACTAATTGAATTTTAGTAGTATATTAATTGAATACAATATAAAAGGTTACTAAATACTAATTACTAATAATGTGTCCAAAATTATTAATAATCCTTTTATAAGAGGTAAATTTAGTTGGTCATATTCACAAAAAATAATAATTCAAATTTCCAAAATATCAAGATTTTTGTTAATTTCGTGATTGAAACTAAATTTGTTATATAAATTAATTTTTTATATACTTACAACACCATTTACCCATATAACACGTTTACCACTTGTTGTACCATGTTCAAATTCAATACGATATAATTTACCATGTATTGGTACTCGCCATTCAGCTACAACAATTCTACGTTCATAACGTTTTGTTTCAGTATCATCTTCCGGATCAATTGACATTGGAAGATTTTCAAATAGAAGTCTATGCGATAAATATGACATTTTTGTTATTTATTTTTTTTTAAATTATTATTTTTATCTAATAGACAAAGAACCACAAAATGTGCAAACAAAACACTTCAAATTAACAATAAAACATGTTGTTTTTTATGTGCGCCTAAAGTTATGCAATCATAGATATAAGCTCTTTCTGTTGTATACTATAAAACTTTTTTTTTATCTTGAATTCATTAGAATTTTTACACTTTTTTCAACTAATTAAAGTTTTGTTTTTATATTGAATTAGTTTTCCACGTCAATTAAAAATATTTATGTTTTATTAGAAAACTTTTCCTTCATATAAACTTATTATATTTTCCAATAATGAACATTTTGTTTTAGTTGGTAAATTAAAATTTCAGGAAGTTTATTGATATTTTTCTTATAATATTAATAATATAGAGGAAGTTTTTCCTTTTTCATTATTTGTGTGGTTCAAAAAAGTTCTGATAAATTTTATCGGAAAAAAACTTTTTCTATTATTAATTATTTTTTTATTTAAAAAAAAATAAGAAAGGAAAATAATTTACGCTCGCACTTCTATGTAAATTTTATTATATCACGCAATATAATTTATATTGTATACATTTTTATATTGTATATATAGTGAATTTTGTTGTGACAATGCATTTTAGATAGGTGCTTAAGACACGTCAATGAAAATAAAGGAAAAATTGTGCTGAACACGTCAAAATAATAAATATCCTTTTTGGATTCACTAAAAAAAAATTAAAAAAAACAAAATAACTGACATAAAAATCATGCGATAAACATTCCTTTCAAAATTATTTTCACACGCATTTTTACACGACAAAAAACAGTAAAAGGATATTATAATTTTTATTTGTGTACCTGTGCCTGTGAAAAATTTTGATTCTTTATTTACTAAGAAACAAAAGTTGTTGATTAACTTAAGCTTTATAATTAAATTATATCCTTTTTTAAACTATTTAAAAAATTTTAATTGATTTGCCAACGATTTATACTAAATATTTATAAACTTGAAAAGTTTTTGGTTTTTTGATTAAAAATCATTTAAGTTTTATTAAATTATATTTAAAATTATTTTCCCGAAAATCCTTCACACTCAGTTGGACGTCGAATTAATACTAAAAAAAATTATTCAATGGTCGGATTGTAAAGCTATTAAATTTCTTTAAGGTTTTCGTGGTTTTACCACCTCAAAATATATATATGTATATTGTATATACAAACGGATATATGAAATGGATATTAGAAATGTATATTTTGGGGTAGGGTGAAATTGGAGTGGTAAAAAATGTACCCATATATAAGTCAATTTAAAGCCTTATTAGTCTTAATAATAGCTTACAGTTTTTTACTTATTTTTTATTTTGTATCAATTTTTTTCGAGTTTGTACAATATAAAACAACACAGACAAATTATATGAAATAAATTTATATATGTATTGAAATAGAAACACTGTTTTTTTTTGTACAGGGGGAGTGTTGAAGATATCATATATTTTATTTATATGATAGTTGCGGTTTATACAAGATATGTAAATAATAACATAAATAAGTTCAAGGTGAAAATTGTATTTATATTTATTTATTTAAATTTTCAATCAATATTGTATTTGGTTACTAAATTTTAGTACTGAAATTTAAATTAGTTTTTTTTTTGTTTGAAAAAATTATTCACTCTGTAATTTTATCAACTGCATAATATATATGTAAATGTCACTTTAATGTTCATTTTGCAATTCTTATTTTATCGTGATCTAAAATATTATAGAATAATTTTAAAGAAATTTTAAATATTTTTGATTTTCCGGAACACAATTTGTATGTGAATAATATTTAATAATGTCATTAATCACGCACAGACTTTATAATATATTTCAGTCTACAATATGCCTAAAATATTTTTAGTATTCATTTAAATTATTTTATTACTTCCTATAATAATAAATAATAAAAGTATTAAACTATTTTTTTTTTGTTAGTTATCATTTTAATTTTTATAAATTTATATGATATAATATTGTGAATTAAATTTCTTTATTTAGTTAACAATTTAGATTGAAAAGCAAAATACATTATCGATAAATCTTTTATGTGGCTAATCATTACTTATAAAACGTATAATATAATAATTGTTATTATAATATACTTAATAATGACCAAATAATTATATTTGAATTACAAAATTATTTGTAAGTTAATTTAGTAAATAAAGAACAAAATTAATATAATGACAACAAATTAAAATTTACACAATTACAAACTAAATTTCTATTTGTATACCATTAAAATAATTAAACTATTTCATGTTTGTAAAAATATTCTACTATCTATGTAAGTCTTAAGAAATCAATAAATATATATTGTTACCATGTGTATGACCATTGACCTAATGTCCAAAACACAAAGTTCTTTTGAAGGTATGCTAAGTAGCTAAGTAATATTTTGCTTGCTAGATCGTAGATAAATACAAATTTGTAATTGTAATGTAAAAATCCTTAAATTATTTTCATTTTTATTTGTAATTTAATGTAAACTTGAATATGGTAAACATAAAAATTTATCTAAAAAAAAAAATATTTAAAATTAAAAGTTTTAAAAGAAAAAAATGCAATCAAATTCAAGTTCTTGGAGGAAATTTAATTTTTCAATGTTAAGGACAAATTGTTATAATAGTGAAAATCATAAGAGGGCGAAAACCACTTACAATATTGAACTAAACAAAATTGTTTATTATCTTTTCAAATTGTTGATAACATTTTTTTTTTAACAGATTTATTTTGTACAGAAAATAACTAGTGTAAAAAAAATCACAAAATATATTGCTTTCAAAAGCTTTCATTTGTGTATAGGATGAAAATTGGTTGGTGGAATAGATAAAATAATTATTTCTATTTTCGGGTTTTTTTTTTTTTGATTGAATTCGGAAAATGTAAATAATTGAATAAACATTCAAAAATTTGCAAAGCAGTCATAACTTTCACATTCCTGCTGCCGCCATAACGAATATGTTAAAGAGTTAAAGAATTAAATTTTATTTTATATAAAGTTAAAATTAAATAAATTTTATATTTTCTATAATTTTTTTATATTTTCGTTATCAAAAAATCATTGATGATAAGAGTGGTGTTTTATTACAAACGGATTAATGTCAAATCAGTTATATGCTTATGTATAATTGCACCAATTTCCTTCTAAATTGGTTTCGAAATATAAAGTAAAACATCAAAATTCTCTCATTTATACGAGTAGTAGTTAAACAAAATTCCACATTAATCAATCTGTTTTAGCTCTTAAAAAAATTTATAATATTTTTATTATATATATTTAATATTTTACAACTACATATATATATTTTAGATTTATTATTAAGAGATATTTAATAAAAACAAAAAATTTACTCATCAAAAGGTTCAAGAATTTTTTCCAAAACTTCAAAAATATACAAGGTTAAATGGTAAATTTGTTTTATAAGCCAAATTAATATATATTTTACTATAGACATTTTTGTTTTCGTAAAATTTTATAATTTTTTGTATGTGGAAATTAAAATATCAAAAATATAAAAACTCTTCTGGGTTGTACTATTTTAATATTTAATTATACCCCATCAAGTGGTAAACCAACGCCGCTTATAACTCTAAGGCTATAATTTTCAAATTTTCGTTATCAAAAAATCATTGAGAATTATTTTCTAAAAATATAACAAAAAAAATTTAATTAGTTTTTTCCTAATAGATAAGAAATTATTATATTATATTTTTCATCGTTGTCACTATAAAGACATCAATAATGAAATAACCTCTAAACTTTAAATGAAGTATCAATTGCACAATCAATAATACATATCACTTGATACAAGTTGTTTATATTTTTTTTTTTAATTGGTCCATTAATTAAATTTCAGTCAGTATTGAAATTTGAAACGGTTAACATTAATTATTTTAAATTATGAAGATAATAATTTTGGTATGAAATATAAATTAAAATTGTATTAAATATATTTGAATGATTGTTTACAACAGTTTTTTTCTTTTTAATTTTCTTTTAGTTGTTTGCTTTAATATCAACAGTTTTTAGTGTTCCGTATGTCAGATCTAGTGACAATGCTGATATTATTGTCCAAAATGAATGCATAATGTATTTAAATTATTTTTAATTTTAAATTTAAAAAAAAAATTAACGTTTTTTTTAACTTGTGTTTAGGATAACAAACATACGAACTCGTGAACATTATCATCTTTGTTGTGGTGAACAATTCCCAATTAATTTAATTTTACCATATTTTGATGTTCGAAGTGGTCTTCAAGCAATAAAAGAAAATTTTAAAGATTTTACTGATGAAAGACAAAATTGTAGATGGAATATGTTCATTGATAATTAGGAGCAACGCAACAATCCAAAAAAAAAAAATTATTCTATAATTTGATTTAACATTTATATATTAAGTCGTTCATATTTATAATTTGTCTGGATAAATCCGGAAATTATAATTGTCAGTGTTGCAAAGTATGTTTTTTTTTTTAATTACAAAAAAATTACTTAAATGAAAATAAAATGCAAATTGAAATTTTGTTTCATGATTTTTTAATTTTTTTCTTTCAATTAATTTAAAGCTAAATTCTAAATTAGTAAAAATGGGACACAATAAATTTTTAAATTCTGTTGATGTCATATTCGTTTTTTTTTAATTTGAGTAAGTGTAAATGATTTGCTTCTAACTTCCAATATTTTTATTTTAACAAACATGCTCATTTATTCCAGATTCTGATAATACACACCAACAAAAAAATTATCATAATTTTTTCTTATAATAATAATCAATTTCCAAGAAAGAAAAAAATAAAACAGATACGATAGGAAATGACCTCCTAACATCTTAAAACAATATTCATTTTACATTATGAATTAAAATAATTTTACCACAACAAAAATTATTCAGTTTTATTTTAAAATTTTAAACATGAAGACGATTATTTTGGTATTTTACTAAATTTTAAATTTATAATATATTTTTTTTTTCATTATTTTATATAATTATATATTTATATATATTAGTTTTGTATTCTGTTGCACAATTTTTATTCAACTTATTCAGTTTTGAGGCATAGTGATAAAGCTGAAATTATTGTGGATGATAAATGCATTAGGTATATATTATATAAATTTTAAATAATTTTTTATTTTCAAAATAATAATAATTGCAATTTTAAGAATTTTAACACCACCAAATTTAGTGGAAAATAACTATCGACAATATGAGTATAAATTGTGTTGTGATAAAGATTGGCCTACTATTTTAACTTTACCATATTTTGATGTTCGAACAGGTTATGAAAATATCCAAAAAGATTTTCAAAATTTTATAATTGACAAACAATGTTATTGGGACAAGACTTTATATTAAATTAAAAGATTTAAATTAATGTTTTTTTTTTATAATTTTTTTTAGAAAATTATTTAAATTATTAAAAATATAAGAATTGAAAATAAATGAAATTATATAAAAAAAAAAATTTTTTTAAATAATATACCAACGAATGATTATTTTGAAATTGGGGAAAAATAAATTGACCTTTCTATCATTTTTATGGTAGCAAAGATTATCATACAAATATATAAATAAAAATTTAAGTGGTATAATTTTCATAAATGTGAAAAATTAAATTAAAATTTTGTAAATAGCTTATTTTAAAATTTGCATTGCAAAAAGATTCATTCATATTTGTATATATTGATTATAGTAGTTACTTCAGTTGATAATTTTACTATTATTTATTTAATATTAATTTCTTATTGTGATAATTCCAAATTGCATAAATTGGCATTTGGAAAATAACTACAAAAATCAAAATATTTAAATATGATAATTTGTAAAAATAAATATGATAATTTGTAAAAAATTCATATAAAATTCAATTGTATTAAAATATATTATTATTATTTACTTTCCTACTCAGGTGAGTATCCTCTGATCGTATACCAAAATATTTATGTGATTTTTGTGATTTTAACTATATATGATTTCCAGAAATGAAATAACCTCTAAACTTTGAGGCAATAGATAAATATTCATATTTAGGATTTGGTGTCATGTACTCTTAAAAATAAATAAAAATCATTTTTCAAATTACTATAATAAATTTAAATCCAAATTTACTTATTTAAGAGAAAAATACGAACGCAAAAATAAAATAATTTTCAATATTAAAATTAAATTTTAAAGTTTGTTCTTTACTAACAACACAAATAATAATTTTTTTTCTTATCTCATAAAATTAGCTTACGTTTTATTGAAATAAATAAAGCTTTGCAATTTGCTAATATTTTGAAAATATGATCACAAACAAAAATCACTTGAATAAATAAAACTGAATCGGCGATTTTAATTTTGAAATGTAATAAAAATTATAGATGTTAATATTAATCTTTTGACTTTTTGTGGCTTAATCATACCATCACGCAAGAGAGCATTCTTTGCTTTCTTGTTGTCGGCAATATGGGAAGTTATGATTTTTAATTAAAAACACCATATTAATGAGTATACACATATTGTCTTTTATTTATTATCAGATACATTTAATAACAATATGCATAAAGTATTAGAAAATGTATATTACCATTTTCTTACTCTGGACAATCAAATTTTTTTACTCTGGACAATCAAATTCTACAGTAAAAATAAGTAAATTATATAAGATTTCAAATTATTTAAATAAATTATTCTATACTTACTTTCAAAAACAAATTCCGCTGGAGTATCAAATGATCGTATACCGAAATATCTAACTATATCTGGTTTCTTTTCTATCCATTGCAAAATTGCTGATGTATTTCCTTTATCACCCAATTTAAATTCATTATTTTTCCAACTTAACCAAAAACTATGAAAATCTTTGTCATTGACAATATTTGGTGTGGCTGTACTATTAACTACAATTCCTATACCATTAGATAATCTTTTAATAAATGATTTTTCATTATTAGTTCTCAAATAAAATTCTATAGCCCATTCTTCAAAATTTTGCCCTGTACTTAATGTTACATGAAATTGTTTTGGTGATCGTATACTAAAAGTAATACATTTTGTCGTTCTCAATATATTAAAATAATCAAAATTGTAATTTGCTTTGGTCTGAACTATAAACAAACAAACAAACAAAAAGTTTAAATAAGTTCGAAAAATGTTTCACATCAATATTTACTTATGTTGTAACATTTTACCAAAAGTCCAAATGTAAAAATAATTTGCACAAATAAAATAATTTTCATTGTTAAATAGATTTTGTGATTCGTTTATTACTAGTAACAAAATGAATTATCTTCTTTATATATATCATAAATTTAGCCCATGTTTGTTTTTGTTTTTTAATTAATTAATTTAAAAATTTTACAATTTGCAATTTGAACACAAACAAAAACCATTTGAACAAATAAAACTTAATCTGATCTTAAAATATAATTTATAAAAATTATAAATTTAATGATTTATTTAATTTACAAAGATATAAATTTATGGCTAGTAACACTGACAGATAGGAGAATGTTCGTTGTTATCATATTTTAGCGCTAATGAATGCCAGAATTAATTAATTTTTTTATATACGTTCTTATATTTGTTTTTATTACTGACCAAAAGATGTTTTATTATATTGGGAAGGATGTAAATTATAAAACAAATATAAGTTTTAATATCTTTCTTTTAGAGGGATTGAAATATACAATTAGTATATATATTTTGAAAATTAATAATTTTGATATTATTAGCTTTAGATTCCAGATGCCTTAGCTTTTACAAGAATTAGTTTAAGGACAAAAATAAACAGTAATGATTATGATACCTATTTAACCTAATCGTATTTATGGGAACAAATATATAAAAATAAAAAGGATGACATACACTAAATTGTGGTGTGCGTCCTCACTTAAAAGAAGAAAATTTAATGATGGCGATGATTGACAAACTAAATTAAATTCTAGTTTATAATTCAAAGAAATTGGAATTCAAAGAATTTACTATAAAGATTCATTATTATAAATAATTATAAAGGTATAAAAAAATAATAAATTAATTAGTAAACATATTTTCTTTATTTATCATGTTCGCAATTTAATAACAACATTTCGCATATTCAGTTTAAAAATGTTTATTGCCACTTGTAAATTTTCATTCCGGGCAATCATAATCTATAATATATTAAAATAAAATATTCAAAAATCAATTTACATTGATAAATAATTTATTACTTACTTTCAAAAACAAATTCAGCTGGAGTATCAACTGATCGTATACCAAAATAATTAACTTCACATGGATCATATTCCCTCCATTGTACAATTGGTGGTTCATCATATTTACTACCTAATTTAAATTCACCATCATTCCAAGTTCACCAAAAATTATGAAAGAATATTTTATTATTAATATTTGGTGTTTGAATATGTGTGCCTTCATATGGTGGAGCACCAGAAGATAATTTTTTTATATATGATTTCTTGTTGTCCTCAACGCCCAAATAAAATTCAACAGCGAAATCTGAATAACTTTTCAATTTACTCAATGTTAAATGGAATTCTTTTGGTGCACGAATGCTAAATGTTAAACAACTGATATTTTTTACATCATAATATTGAAAAGAAGAATCAGGTTTAGTATGAACTATAAATAAAATATAAATTTTAATATTTTCCAATACGTAGTTTTAAACACAAAATTAAAATAAAAAATTTACTTATGTTATCTTCACAATATACAAAAAATCCATATATGAAAAAAATTTGCAAAAATAAAATATTTTTAGCCTTCATTGCGCAAAATTTTAATGTCCAGTCCAGCTTTGTTTTACTATTAGAGACACACAAGTTATAAAAAAACTTGTGTCTTATTTATATATCAAATCAGTTTCAAATGTTGAACTAAAATAATTTACTATCTATTCTAATTTTAAGTATCAATATTATCATTAATTAAATTAATGATTAAATTTCAATTCTAAATAGATTGTAAATAAAGCTTGACATTTTTAATTGGATAGATTAAATTGAGCATTTCATAAAAACAAACAAAGATAAAAATATTGAAATTTTGTCTCCCATTATCTATTTTGTACTTACTTTCTTATTGTCGCTAGCATTGAAAAGATATCGAAATCTTGACTTACTTTTTCATTAAAATTTAAATGAACCAAATATTTTTGAAAAAAAAAATTTAGGTCCATATTTTAAATTGATTTTCCTTCCATAAGTGATTATTTAAAGTTTTAGACGATTTTTATCATTCTTATTTAACTTTATTTAATTAATTTCATTCAATAAAATTACTATATTGTATACACAAACTTCATATTTATATTTCACATGAAGATGGCGGTGTAAGAGCATAAGAGAAAATTTAGTACTGCTAAAAGTAATTCTTAATGTGCACGTAAAAAATGGGGGAACCCCGACTTTCGATTTCAAAAGTTTTGAAGCTATAATTTGGGCATCACCAAACAATTACCCTTAAAACAATTTATTAAGGGTAAAAACAATACAAATCCTTAAATATAATTATGGACTCGCGATTGGCATACCAAGAAGATTTCGAATCATCCCCTTTAAAAAAATCTAATTACCTAATTACCTATAGTTCAGGACAGTATACGTGGCTATGCCATACTTACATATCATCACATTATCATCTATACGAATACTACATACTAGATAGTATATGTGGCTATGCGACACTTGTAGTCCATACCCAGTTGGTTTCTAGCCATAACATTCACATTAATATAGTATTTTTCTATTAATGATAAAAGTAAGTATGAGTTGAGTATGGATATACTCATTATCATCTACACGTAAAAAGGGGGTGCTAGCTTGAACTTTTAAAATCTTTATTTCTGGTGAATAGGGGATGGCACAAAAAATTTTTTTGGGGTTGAAATTAGTCCTTATTTAGCCCAAAATTATAGCATCAACATTTTTAAAATCGATTAAAGTGGGGGTTACCCCATTTTCTAACGTTTAATTTGCAATTTTAATGTTATGTTATGGTATTATTTTTGAATTTTTAATTAATATTCACGGTGAAGATCCAGAAAATAATTAATAGAAAATTAAAATAAATTTCGTATTATATATAATTACTGGCACCAATTCCATATATATTCCTGGTATATCATCACAATTTATAAAATATATAATAATAATGGTAAAAAAATAGTGAACGCAAATAAAATTAATTTCATTTTTAAATTAATTTCATGTTTCTGTTAACCGTACCCATTAATATTAACCTTCGAATATGATGTCGACTATTTATATAAACCAAAATTATACACAACAAAAAGTAAAAGTTTGATAAGATAAGATTAAACGTACGTGAAATCATTATATCCTTACTCTAACGAAGAATCTTCCCATGAGATTAAATTTAAATATATATTTGCTTATGTTATATATATATTTAAATATATATTTGCAGCATATTCTATCACATCTAGCAATTTTTCATACTTTATGATTTGGTTATCGTTATTTACTTATTACTAAAAAAAATAAAGACATCTGTCCAAAAATGTACTATAATTATTGCACTTATAGTTGTTATCGAAAAATATGTAAGAAAAATTATTCAATTTTATTAATGATTAAAAGTGATGTATTTTTTTTAAATATGTTTAGATTATTTAAAAGATTATTTATTACATTTAGTTAATTTATGTATTCATATAGCTTTTAAATATGAATACATAAATTAACTAAATGTAATAAATAATCTCGAATACAAAGTATGAGAAAAAATAATTTAAAATGTAATTAAAAGAGTGATAAATTCGTTCATAGGTCTTTTTGATAACGTTTTTAAATAGTAATTCAATTACTTCCGTATGTTAGATGTCAAGGAAGCTTTGCAAAATATTATATTATTAATAAATAGTTTATGTCGGTAATCGTTTGCAAAAATATCGAGAGGCGTCAATGCATGCAGCCAATAATCTGATTTTATTGAGATTTAAACTTTACGTTTTAGGTCAAACTATTTTTATATAATAATTTTAATATTATTATTACATTAAAAATATTTATAGTTTTACATATATATATATACGAGTATAATATTTAAATTTTAAAACAGATAAAAGTTTGGAAAATTGTAATTATCAGTGCAAATTAATTCAACATTGTCTCCTTACAATTATAAATTAAAGATAACTATATATAAACATATACATATATGATTGAATATTATGTAATAATGCTTTAACGATAAGATTATTTTGATTAATTTACTCGTAAAATACTTATATGATATTGAATTTCCGCAATAATTCTGAAATTGATCATAGTGAATAAGGGTTATCATTAATTTAGGCAGCATTATTTTTATAATCTTTAGTCTGTTAACACATAATTACAAATATGAGATATGCTAATTTTAATTATAATTTATTTATTATTATGATATGAGTATATAATTATAGCAAAAAAACATGTATAATTTCAACTGAATATTAATTTTTGGAAGGTAAATTCAATTCATTGTTTCAATTGATAATTATTAAATTGTATCACTGGTATTTCATATATCAATTATTAAATATTATAAAACGAATTTTAGAAATAAAAACAAAATATATTACAAATTTATTTATTTTATATTTATTGATTTTATATATTATACATACAACTTTTTTTTTTTTAATTATTTGAAAAACATTAAATTTCTTTAAAATAATATAAATCATAACTTATTCTAAATCACCAATAATTTGAAACGATGTATCCTTTAAACGGGACAATATGATTCTATAATAAAGTTATATATTAAAAAAATATATGTATTTATGTATAGAACTGAAAAATTATTTATAATTAATTAAAATTTATTTACCTTCAAAATAAAATTCTGCATCGTCCAAAATTGCCCTTATACCAAAATAATTAATAGATTCTTCTTCTGAATGTTGCCATGTTAATAATGCATCTCTATGGCCTTTTTTACCTAATAGATATCTACCACTACGCCATGTTAACCAAAAACTATGATATTGATCATCACAAAATATTTCTGGTGTATCTATTTCACATACTGTAAATTTTCTATCACAATCTGTTCTTAAAATTGATGATCTACGTCCCAAACGAAAATCAACAGCAACATCCCGATTAACACGTTCTTTGCTTAATGTTAAATGAAATTCACCTCTTGTTCGTATACTAAAACTTAAACATTTCACTTGTCTAACAATATCATAATAAATATATGACATATATTTTGTGATATGAACTATAAAAGATGATTATTTTTTTCAAATTAGTAAAAATCTATAATGTCATTATATTACCTTGAAGAACACCAAATTGTGTACATACTCGAGGAGCAGGAATAGCTACTTCAGTTATTGTATAATTTCGGCAAATGTCTACATGAGTTGTACAAATTCGGGGACATTCTCTACGAACATATGTACAATCATTACAACTATCTCTATAACTTATACAAATATGTGGACAATTTTGTCTAGTTCTTACACATTCATTACAATAATCTCTGTGAGTTGAACACACTTGTGGACAATCTTGGCGATAGTGTCTACAATCATTACAAATATCATTATAATTTGTACAAACTCGATGACAATCGTGATGATAACGTGTTCGTACACAATCTTGACAATATTCTCTATGAGTTGTACATATTTGAGGACATTCGTGGCGAATTTCTCTACAATCCCGACAAACTTGGTTATAACTTGAACAAATTTGGTCACAATTTATTAAATATGTACAAGCAAAAAATATTTGTACATAAAGAATATAATTAAATTCCATTGTTGGTATATTATTTAGTTGACGAATTCAAAATGAATAAAATTCAAATTGCAATTTTGCAGTATATTTATATGCAAAAAAAAATCTTTTGAAACGCAAATATAAATAAAATTAATTAATTAATCTTCCTTAAAAAAATTATTGATAACATAAAAGATTTTTTACAATACAGAGAAAGATTATGTTAAATTAAATATTAAATATATTGTCTAATAATTAATAATTTAGTAATGATCATGAATTATAGCGATAGTACCTACATTATCATTATATGGCTCAATTTAAAACCCCCACTTTCAATGCACTATTATAACAGATCAACAATCAGGCAAAATGTAAATGATTGATTAAATAATTAAATATATTTATTTTCAAATATATTGGTATTAAAATATACTATACATATATAATTTCACAGTGTTCGTATTTGTCCAGCAAAATAAAGTCAAGTAATAAATTGCATACATAAAAAAAAATTGTCTGTGGATTGAACACTGTATAATTTTTTACTTCCTGAAATGATTTTACAAATACTCCTTTAATTTTTGAAAATGGTGTGATTAATTCAATTTGTGTTTAAAATTTTAATAAGTAATTCAAACCTTTTTCCAGGAATGAATCCGGAAACGAAAATATGAATTTCGATGCAACTCTCGGCAACAATTTTCGGGTAGATATGGTTGAAAGAAATATTCTTGTTATTACGCGAACCTTATAGCTTTATTACGCGAACAATATAGCTTTCAATACTTTCGAGATTAAATCTTGTACTGAAATGATATAAATCCTGACACGCAGTATCGAAAAGGTGAATCGGAAGACGCCATTGATAGTATTTAATTATTTATGTACTTGCTAAAGTTCTTAATGATGTCTTTTATAATACGTGAAAAGAAAATTGTTTTATTTTAAATAAATTTATTAATGTAATTATAATTTTTACAATCAATTTGTTAATTATTTTCAATTAATTTTATTAATTTATATATTATATTTAATACCATTTTTTTTTTATATATAATCCTTTTTTTTATTTTAAACAATTTTTTAAAGCCAAGCAAAAATTTATATATATATAATTTTTTAATTATTTTTTTACTTCTTCTAAGCAAAGTTTTAAACATATATGTATATCAATTTTTAGCATGTATTGAAAAAATCCTATTAGTATTTGTCTTTTTTTTTTGTTTTCTTTATTACTTTAAGGACTAAATTTAATTTTATTTCTCTATTTTCTAATCAAATTTACCAATTTTATGTTTACTATATAATTATTATTATTATTATTATTTATTGTTAATTTTATTTTAATGCTTTTGGGAAAATAAATATATTTTCTTTATTTATTGTAATATTAGGACTATATATAATTGTATAATTTTTTTTATATATTATATATATATATGTGTATATATATTTATTTACAGATTAACATATTAATTTGATTTTTATTTATTATCATATATATATATATATTTATTAAATAATTATTATAAATTTTTTCGCAACGTTTAATAACTAAAGAACTTTAATTTAAGACTTCAATGCTAATTTTATATATATTTATATTTTTTTTAAGAGTCCAATAGAATATATCGCTGTCGGATTCTAATAGCTGACTGGCTCCAAAATATTTAATCGTTGTCATTCCTAAATCAAATACAAAATACATCACGAGAGAAATATCATAATTTCTTTAAATTATTATTTTGGAGTAGTGACATTTGCAATTACAATTACAATAAGTAAAAAAATTAAAAAAACAAATAGTAAGTAGTTGAAATTCAATACTTTCGAAAACATGTGAAATCCGGTGACGAGAGCGACAAATGTGTCGATGAAACATCATTATTGCAATTGCAGTATATGACTTAATGTAATCCTGGCCTGTGAAATTCATAATTTATACGATATATTCTATTCGACTCGCAACCCCTCAGCTTAAATCAGAGCACATTATTGAAATATATATAGTCTGTCTTACCAATGTGGTCACTGTTAAGCTTCCGCGGATACTGGGACCCAACCCATGATATTTTTACAATCAATATAAAAAAACTGAGTTTTTTGCAACTTTAATTTCATGATCCGGCAGCATAAATGCGGGCTTAAGAATCATATATTTTTTCTATTTATTGATTTTCACTACAATAATTCCGTACCATTGCCTCCTCTTATAGTGGAGAAATTATATTAATTACAATAAAATGTCTATAATGACTTGTAACACATTAGAGAGCAATCTATTTCCAAAATTTTGGTAATAATTTGCTCTTAAAATTTTGGTAATATGTAATTGCTTTTCATATGTCCATAATATTACCCAGATTTAAAATCAAACTATAATAACAATTAATATATTTTTTTCCAAAACTGTGTGAAGTTAGACCACCATTTATGTGTTTTGGACAAAAATTGTAAATTAATCAGGCGCGTTTCCCTATACAAATTACACTAAAAAGTACGGTCTAATTTTGGGTTGAGTTATTATTTTGAAATATTTTTTAAGGTTAGTTTAATTTATTATTATTATTTTTAATGGAATGTTTAACAACCGATTTATTAATTAATTTTGTCCTTTTTAATAATTTTAACTTTGATTCATAATTATATTTATATATATATATATATATAAATATAATTTAATAATTAAATATTTTTTTAATATTTCTATTTGAGCGAATAAATATAAATAACACAAAAAAAAGGAATAATATTTATAATATGAAGATTAAATTTCTCGTTACAACTTTTAATAAAATAATATTTGGTAAAATTATGTCAAAATTTAAAAAAAAAAAAAATTATATTTTAGTGTATGGTAATTGGTAATTATAAATTTTTTTCTAAGATGACGTGGCTATAATACTCGCTCAATTTAATTTTTAAATTTAGAAAATTACATTTTTAAATTTAATTTATAAAATAAATTAATTGAAATTATTATTTTTGTTTTTTTTTTTTTTTTTTCAAATTTCTAAAATATTATTATAGAGTATATTTTTAATTACAAAACATTTCAAGAAGAAAACAAAAATTAAAATATATTTATTATAAAACTAAATCAAATTTTACCCATTTTTTATTTTAAATTATTATATATTTTTAATTATTACTAAATATTATGTTGGTAAAATGCTTTTTCTTTAAAAACTACATTTTATTTATTGGTTTTATCGTTTTATATTATAATTTATGTTTTTTTTTTTTTTTTTTTTAAAAATTTGGATGGAATTGATGAAAAATTATTTAATTTTTTATTTTCTATAAAAATGTCTATTCAGTTTTATTTTTATAATTGACGGGAAACAGAAAAACGTATTTAATGTCTAACTATAATGTAATTTAGATTAAGTAAGATAAAATGTAGTAAGTGTTATACATATAATATATCATACCATCACCTTTTAAATTTAACCGAAAATTTTATTTTGATATTTTAAAATCTTTGTTGTAATAATTTATGTTATAGCATGAAATGAATATTATATTTCATGATAGTGTTTCGTTTGCAAACCAAAACCGAATAATAGAAAAATTTAACATATAAATGTAATGGTAACTATGGTTTAAAGTAGAATCAACGTAAACTTTGAATCATGTCTCGGTTTGACCGCAAATGCAAAAATATGAAGATCAAAAAAATATGAAAATCTTAACTTGATTGATGCAAAAATATGAAAATCTTAAAACGCAAATGTAAAAATATGAAAATCTTGATTGAAAATCAAGGAACAAAATGTAATTTTAAAATTGTCAACAATATTATTGATTATTGTAATTTAATTGTAATTTCATAATAGAAAATATGTATGGTAAATTTAATACATATAGTTGAGAAAAATATCTTATGAATTCCCCAATAGTATAATTTTTTTAGTAAATACTTTTGACGAGATCTGTCAATCGGGTTTTAAGAATATATAGCTTACACTATAGTTAGGCGAATTAATTAAGTTTCTTTTTTCTATTTCCTTCGCCGTTTTTTTTTTTAATTTATTTATTATTATAAAACTAATCAAATGTTAATCATTAAGATCGTTTTCTCATGTATATATATATATATATATATATATATATATATATATATATATATATATATATATATATATATATATTGTATATATACAACATCTATTAAACATTCTTACAATTTTAATTATTTAATTTTCTTTTCATTTTGTTTTATTTTATTAATATTATTCATTATATTCTATTTTCTTTAACTGATAATTTTCCCCTTTTAAAACCAAAGGAGTATAGCGAAAACGATTTTTTTTATCTATAATATTATTATTTTCTTTACTCTTGACTTTTAATTATTGTTATGCTTAAGCTTTTAATGTTTTAATGTTTGCTTTTAATTTAAATAAATTTTGAATTATTTGTTGTTTTTTTTTTACAATTTATTTTTTTTCTGGCTTTATTCACAAAAAACTTAAAATATTTCAAGAAAAAGAAAAAAATTTTACATTTTTATTAATTTTATATATAATTTTTTTTGTTTAAGAGTTTATTAAAGTAACAATTTAATTAAAAAATGTTGATAAAAACGGAAGTAAACGTGCCGTTTGTAATATGACATGCATTAATTTTGTCCATATTTCACGTGCTTTTTTCGATCTAGCCAAAATACAACGCCATGTTATCAATACAACTATAACTTTTGAAAATTGGTGAAGATAATATAATCTAAAAACAAAAAGAAATTTTGATAAATTTATTATTATATAGGATTTATAATTTGAAATATGAATATTTTATAATTTAAAATGTGAAAGGTAGTTAAGGTTGTTTTTATAACTTTAACAAAATGAAATTTACTCCTCCACCAATATTAAAACTTGCATAATATATGTATTTCAAATATAATATATAAATTTACCTCATCATTCTTTTTCTGCTTGATGGTAATGAATTTGGACTTTGTTTAAATAAAAATTCTCTAAAACCTAATATATAACGTTCAACATAATTATCCCATTGAATTGTTTTAACATCAAATCGAAAATTATCACGATCCTTTTGGTTTAATGCTTTTAATAATGCTTGTACATTATCATCTTTAAATCTCCATTGATGTGTTGTAAAATATTCTAAACATTCTACAGCTTTGGCTATTTTATCTTGAATTTTAACCATTCTATAAAAAAAAACAAAAACAAAAAATTATAATTAATTTATTTTATTAATTTTTAATATATATTAAAATTTTTACATTGGTTTTTTCCCCACTATTCTTGCTACAACATCCAATATATATGCTGGTATATAATGGACTAAAAATCCATGAAATATATTCATTGGTCGATTCATTCTTAATACACCATCTGGATACCAAAGACAACCCTCTATATAAATATAATTTATATTTTAGGATTTATAAAAAAAAAGAAGTCCAAATTATTATATACATACCTAATGGATGTCTTCTCGTTTCCGATATCACATAATTAACAAATTTACCCCAAGTTATTGGATGTTGTGTACCTGTACAACAATTATATATTATCATACCATCTGGTTTATAAATTGTTGTTCGCCATGCAGCTGCAATCATTAAATTTATAACAATATCAACAGGTACCATATCAGCAACGAAATTTTTTTCACACATTATCGTTCGGAATAATCCTTGTCCAACAGCTGATACTAAACCGGTTGGTCCATTCCAATTATCAACCCATCCGGCAAATGGTTCATTTATACTGGCGATTACTGAATAAAAAATTTTACATTTTAATTTCATATTTTCCAAAAACCCCAAACAAAATTAATTTTACCTATCGAAGGTCTTACAATTGCTACTGGTAAATTTCCAGCTTCTTTTAGTAGCATATGTTCAGCTAAAGCTTTTGTGAATGTATAAGTGTTGGGCCGTTTTCCAATTAATTCAGGTGTTAGCTAAAATTTATCAAAATCAGGATTTAGCTAAAATTTTATTAATGATTCAATTATAGAAATGTGGAAATGATTTAATTACAATCATTTCCGTGTTTGCTAATTCGTGTTTTATTAAGGTTAAAATGTGAATACACAAAATTATGTTAACCATAGTGAATTAATTAAATGTTGAAAATATAATTACATTTATATTTTGATATTTATAATTGCTTTGATTTTTTTTATTAATTTTCTTGTTTCATGGAAATTGTAAAAAAAAATAACAATCGTTAAATTTGTTAAAGAAAATTCATATTTTTTTTAGAGCTACAAAAAAAAATTTTCCAATCTTGTTAGCAATTATTAATTATTGAAATTTGAAACTCAATATTATTTAAGACTGAAGTATAATGTAAGCGTTTATATCAAGAGGGAAACTGTAGAGTCGGGTATTAAAAATTTTAAACAAATGTTTTTTATATAAAATAATATAATGTTTCATACTGAAAAATGCAAATATTTAACCGGATATTAAATTTAATTGAATTAAGTATCTTTAAAATAGGAAAAATAATTACTATACGTAATTATACTTAATTATTTATATACAACAATGTTTAACAAATAAAAAATACATCAGTTCCTGTATCAATTCCATATTAAAAGCTTTTAATTAATTAAATAATAGCAACGTAAAAAAATTTTTTTTTATAAATTCCGATTTTCAATTATCTTCAATAAAAATGAAAATTCTTCCTATTTGTTTATTCATTTTTTATAAATATAAAATCAATATTTTTTTTTACCTTATCTAACATATCCTCTGGAAGCCAATTAACAAGTGATATTATATCGTCAGGATTATGTGGTGGTGCATATATAACTTCAGATACATCGGTTCTATCGCAATTACAATAGGCAGTGGAGACATGAATGAGTGCCTATAAAAATATATTTTTTTTTAATAATTTGAAATCATTTTTTGTTCATTTATCATTTTTTTATAGCATACATCTAAGGACATCATTCGATGACATAATTCAACCAAACGTTTTGTACCCAACATATTTATTGTTACCGATAATTTGAGCTTTTCATCGAATTTAACTGTGGCAGCTGAATGGAAAACTATTGATACATTTTTACAGAGCAAAGCCTTAAAATTTCAAAAGAAATTAACGAAATTAATTAATTTTCATATAATTAAAATATAAAAAATTATACAAAACTTACCTGATCAGTTTCAGAAATTCCTAGTTGTTCAGATGTTATATCACCGGAAATTGGTATAATTTTACTTAATTCTTTTGGTTTCTCTTTTCTCATTGTTTCGAATAACTAAAATAAAAATTATTATTTATAATTTATTTCTAAAATTAATAATTAATAAAAATTTGAAAATTATTCATATAAAAATAAGATTAAATTCAACACCTAAAATTATGCAAATAAGAAATATTTAAATGAATAAAAAAAATGTATTCTTATTCTAGGCATATTTTTTTCGGAATCGAAAGGACATCTTTTTGTGTAGACATGTTTGTAGAATATTAAAGGACATGTTTGTAGAATATTGTGTATGTATATAAGTGATGTATGATGGCATCATTCATGACCAACTTCAGATAAAAAACATTATACATATTTGAATTGAATGCATAAAAATTTCCATAAATACTTTATTATTATATCCTTTTATTTTTTTTTATGAACTCACGAGTAGCAGGAAGAAGAAATTTTGCAAAAGTCTATACATTTATGTTTGTGAAGCACTTTATGTATTATTTGTTTGTAAATCTCTTTAAAATAATGCCAAGTTTTTTAACTTAGATGAAAAAATATTCTATACACAAAATAAAAATCGATATTTTATTATTATTTTGTTGATGGGAAATGGCTACTAAAAATTATATAGCTCTTTTTTTTTTAGTTCACATTAAAAAAAAAAAGGATTTAAATTTAAATTTTGTTATTATCATTGAAATTTTACCAATATTATAAAATAAAAATAAATTGATTATATCAAAGTGACTGATTCTTGGTGTTGTTTTGTTCTGGGAATTTAATAAATATTTATGTGAAAAGTGAATGTGGAAAGTGGAATTCAGTAATAGGTAAAATATTAATTCTGAAATATGATTTTTTCAATTCACTTATTTCTTATAAAACATCTACACTAATACTCTATAAATCTCATATCTTAATTATTGAGCTTAATAAATTATTTTACGAATTACTTAAAAAAAAATCCAATTTAGGAGATCTGTTTAATAAATTCCTAATAAAATTACAGATCTACTACTTTTGTATGGACAAAGAGAATTAGATTCTGCTATTTCTATTTTATATCTCCAACCTCCCAAAAGTATGCTCGTATTTGATCAAATAATGAAAAAGTTATTTCCGAAATTAAAGAATAAAATATTTATGTATTTATATTTTGAAATACAAAATTATTTATATTATATTTAAATGAATTTTGTAATAATTCATAATAATGTGTGCAGTAAAAAGATATATGAATTTTGTTTTAAATAATTAATTTTCACTTATCATAAAATATATTTTATTTAATAATAATAATCTCTCATCTACAACTCTTTGAATCTGAAATACTTAATTATTTATATCTTTAATCAACACAAGAGTATAAAAATTCTTTTTTTTCTGCACTTCTTTTAAATTATAATGAATTGAAGTGTAGCACTCTTCCATATAAATTATTAATCTCAAGTATATTAGTAACGTTCATTCTTCATTTAGGTTAATTTTATATTATACAATAAGTTAATATATTAATTTATTATTATTAATAATCGAAAATTAGATTATAATTGGAATACATTTTTTCTATATTAATTAGAAATATTGATTAACTTACCGGTGCACTAAGAAGATCATTAAGTCTAGCAGATACTTCTTGACCTCGTTTCGGTCGTATAAGTAGATAAATATTCTTGATGTCTGGACATGATCTTAATAGTTTTTCTACTAGGACCTGTAATTATATAAAGGTAATTATTTTATTTAATAATTAATTATGTATTTTTAATTATTAATTTTATGGTAAACTAAATTAATTTTGAATTAAAATAATAATAAAAAATTCCTTATTTTTTAACATACATTCAACCAGAACGATTGTAAAATAAAAATATTAAATTATACGGTATATAAAAATAAACATAAAAGTTTAAATGACTCAAGAGATTAACGAATAATTTTTATCTATCAGCAATAGCAATTATTGAGAATATCAGTAGAAGGAAAATAAATTTGTTATAATATATGAAAATTTGGGATCTTTGAAAATTTTCATAAAACATATATGTAATAATTTCCACGTTTCCCAAAACTAATTTTACCATAGTAATTTTTTCCCTAGAATACTATAAAAAATAATAATTGATTCTTTTATGTTCTTGACATTTTATTTTATTAAAATTTATAAGCAAACTTATTACATCAATAAATGATTTTCGTGACTTCATATTTTTAATGTTAATAAAATTTTTTTTTGTAATATAAGATGGGGTGAAACCCTTTTTTCCATACTCCTATTTGACATATAACGACGAATTAATTATTATAATATTTATTTAAACAGAAGCATGCCAATAATAGCGAATGACTTATCTCCACATCCAACGAATATGAAACCAAAAATTAGATTTTTTTTTTATTTTATTAATTTAAGGTAAGGTTCCACCCTAATTCTATATATTATGATTTTTATTTTATTCGAAAAATAAAATATTAAAAAAAAATGTGTCTGGTCTGGGAATTTGTTGTTGTTTCTTGTTTATTAAAATATATAAAAACTATTTATTAAAAAATATTTTAAATTTATCTATTAAAGGAAAATAAAGCAAAATAAGATTGACATGCGAAAAAAGTGATGATTTTAGGGCCATTGTTTCTCTACAATTCATTTTCAAACAAATTTTATTTACAAATATTATTTTGATTAATTTTTAGAAAAGTCTATTTTAAAAGCTCATTTCTAACTTCTTTCACGGCCTTCGCGTTATTATTGTTATTCTGTTTCTCTAAGATGATGTGGGTTAAAATAATTTATCCGGAAAGTATTATATATAGTAAAATATCCTACATAAAATATACACATGGTTATATTTTGCTTCCACAAAAAATTTTATACATTCAAAAATATGCTCTAAATACCGAAATATATTAAATACCATTGCGAAAATAAATATTGTCTTCTCTTTTAGCTAAATTGACAAATTTACCATTAAAAATCATGAATTATTTATTACAGAAATAATATTTACAAAAAAAATACTGTGAAAGATTAATAAATTATTAGACATATTTATGAATTATATTATTTTGTCATCCAGACTATATGTACAACATATATTTTTTTTGGATATAATGTCATAATATATGTTCTAGTGTCTATTTAATATAATCTCCTAAAAATATGTTAAAATATTCATAACATTTTGCTGTTAAAAAATTTAATCTTAATTGTAAATGCTTTTAAAGGGTGTGTACCACAAGAAAAGTAAAACAAAACTATGTCCAATTTTCGATAAAAACAACATAAGTATGTATATATAGATAAAGTTCATATAGCAAAGGTCAAATGTGTGGCCTCGATATTTTTGTTAAAAAAATAGTCCTTTATTTTTGTCGAGATCAAATAGTACCAAAAAAAAATTATAGCGAAAAAACGAATTTTAAATAAAAAACAAATTTGCATGTAGTTATTTTTTTTTGTTATGAGCGTGTTAATTTTAATAAATAAAAGGATATTGAAAAGGTGAAAAGTCAATAAACTTTTGTTGAAAAGTACAAAATTGAATTTAATAAATTTAATTATTTTAAATTGTGTAATGACGAAACGACAATGAGGACGACGACGACGACGACAATATTCTGTTCAAATTAAGGTGCAATGCGGATATACCAAGTTTCCGATTTAATTTTAAAATATCCTTTTTATATTATACATCAAGATTAGTATATAAGTGGTATACATAAAAATTGCATGATACATATTTGATTTCTATATGTATGAGTGGGAACTGAAATATAATCACAATATGCTATAGGAAATTTTAGTAACGTAAATTCATAAACTTCATTTATTTTGTGAAGTAAATAAGCAAATGGAATTTGTTTTTGGTTTATTATTGATTCTTATAGACGTTTATATCACATAATATCTTTATGGTGTATTTTTGTTAAAGGTATAGCAGCAGTGGGATTTTGGTATATAATATAAATTAAATACTTATGATGTGAAATAACCTAGCTTTAATATTGCATGATGACATGAATAAAAATGTTTACATGTTATTGTTGTTATTTAAAATAATATAATTTAAAATTATTTGAAAATTGCATTTATGTAAATTTTTCTTAATCTCAAACATTCCGGTTACAAATATAATGAAAACTTTATTGTGGATTCTAGTAATACATTAATGTTTAAGAATAATGTATTTGAATTAATTCGCTATTTTCGCTATTTGGGAAAATTATGCCGAAAAATTTGTATTCAGCACTACAAATAATGTTTCACGACAAAATACGTACTCAGAACAATAAAAAACTCTATGATAATTTTATATTCTCTTCAATGTTATTTGAAGTAACTTTTTAGTATAGGTTAAATTAAATATTATGTTGTCAAATTAATTATTTGCTTGTTAAACTACATTTTTTTTTGTAATTTCTAATGCACAATACTGTCATGCTGAGTATATATTTTGTTCGTATTGATTATTTGTGAATTATTATTCTATTATTGGTTTGTTTAAATGAATTCAAATATATAGAAATTCGGTAAGTTGGCTAATTAATTAATTATATATAAATAAAACTTAACTTAATGTCAATTACTGGACGTATATTCCCTAGAAATTATTTTTAAATAACTCTTTTCTCACTGCTACTAATTGAAACAAAATTTTATTGCAATTATTATAGCAAAATCAAATTTACTAAATCTTTACTTTTAATACTTTTTAACTATACTCAAAAATACTTTAATGAATAATATTTTATAAAATTTGTAATACATATTTAAATTACATTTTAATGTAGATGGATTGAATAATTGAATTAAATAGATTTGATTTCACCAATATTATTATAACTAACTATTTTGTTTCCACTAAGGATTCAGTAAGAATTAAGGTATAATTAAAGACAATACAATTCTTTAAAATATACCAGTAAACGATATTTACTTAAAAATAAGAAGTTTTTATTTTTACATATTTTACGGAGAACTTTTCATATACGCCTATAACTAAGCAATGTGAGATTTTCACTTTAAAATATGCAATTATTAGAATTTTCTATTCTATTTCAAAATAAGAAATATATATTTACCTTTCCCATAAATCCAGTACCACCAGTTATAAAAATACTTCGTCCAGCATAAAATTGTGATATTGGAATGTAATTGTTATCATCATTTGAAAAATGTAACAATCCTGATGACGTTGATAATTGTTTATGAGACGGTTCACCACTCATTGAAATTTCTTCCAGATCAGACATTATGGGGTATTTTTAAAATTGTGTTTATGTATTTATTTTGTGTGTGTGTATGTGTATGATCTATTTTTTTTATATTATAAGATATTAATTATTTAACTTGTTTTCTCTGTTAATTGAAGTTATTATTTTTTAATTATAATTTTATATAATTATTTATTTATATTTTGAATTATAGGAAGCAGTGTTTTTAGTGTGCGAATTGCGTATTTTATGATTACAAAAAATAATAATTATTTATCTTCACAATTTGTTTGAGCATTGGAAGAAATCAGGAAGAAACTATTTTAATATTTCATTTGTTTTTGGTTTTTTTTTTAAGATATAAAACTATTTTACGTTTTTTTTTTTTTTCGAATTATATGAAAATTATTTTAAATCGCTCACAAAAGAAAATTTATAAACTAAATAAACAAAAATTTAACAACGACGACAATTAAGAAAAAAAATTTATAAATGTTTTAATTATGTTTTTATACAAAATTAAAATTTAATTTCCTTATTTTTTAAAATTTAATTTCCTTATTAATTATATATATAATTAATTAAATTTTTTATTTTAGAATTGTAATATTAATGTATTTAATATTCTTTTTTTTTATTTATGATGATTAAAAATTTTATTAAAAAATTTAAATCAAACTATAAATTTATATATTTTTCTTTTTATATAAATTTTTATCATTAAAAATTGTGTAATGTAAAATTATTGAGTTTATATCAACTTTTTAAATGTGTTCTTTTTAAAAGCACTTTTGGCTTCATTTTGCCTCACAACATTGGTTTGAATATCTGGAAAGATTTAAGAAAAAATCAAATTAGAAAATTTAATTATTTTAAATATTTATTTAATATACGTAATTTATTTTACATTAAAAAAGTGTTCAATTTTTTTTTTGTAATGCCTAAATATATGCAAATTATTATTATTTTAAATAAGTATGAAAAAAAAGTAGAAATAAGAATTTAGAAATGCTTGAAATTGGAATTCTAGTTTCAAAATTATTATAAAAATTTATTTTCGGTACAAATGATCAGATTAATCTCAGTGCTTCGAGTATTTAATTACAATTACATTTTAATTAGATTAGGTTAGGTTGAAATGGCGGCATTAGCCACGCATAGACCTTAACAGGTTAGCGATGGCACTGAAGAATCATAATGAGAGCGAGAGGAGAGGTTATAGAGCTATGTTCACCAGATCGAATAATTTCGTGCTTTCAGAGAACCTCAATAGAGTATTCTGAATCCGCTTTTAATTAAAACTTAATAAAATTTACAATATATTTTTAGAAATAAAATAATTTTAACTAAATATTTTCGAAGTGAAATAATATTAGTTAAAAAACTTAAAATAAAATATAAGTTTTATTTTTGAACATTTTTCAACGTTCAATATTTGAAGAAGAATTGCACGTACGTTTACAATTGTGCGAATTGAAAAGAAAATTTAAAAATTTTTAGAAAGTGTTAAATTCCTTAACGTTCAATCATTTTATTTTGATTATTTGCCAGTAATATTAAGTTGTAATATTAAGTTAAATCTTAAATGTATTGTAAAAAAATGACTATAAAAATTATTTAAAAACAACCAAAATTTTTGCAAAAGTGTCATGAGTAATAAAACGAATTTATTCAATGCGTTGTGTTGTACGAGTACTTCATTCTGAAGGCGAGTACTTCATTCTTCAATAAATCTTGAAGTACCTTCAGAATGAATTGTTAGTTTTTTTTGGTAACATTAATGTCAAAATAGCAACGAAATTTACAATAGCAACGAAATTTAATAAAAATTCATTATAAAAAATTAATTATTTTCCTAAAAATTATTTATTTACATAAAAATTATTCTTTAGTTTTCTTATTTAAATCAAAAATCACGTCGAGACACATTGGCGAAGATTTATTTTCTTAACTAATTAACACACCAGCATAAAAAAAATTCAAGTTATTGTGAAAAATTATGGAAAATTATCAACCCAAAAAAAATAATAAAAAATCATTCAAAATTTTTTTATTTAAAATAAAAATTACAATAAAAGGCAAAAAATATGAAATTATCTATATAAGTACATGTACATAAGTATATAATTTTGTTATTGATTCAAAGTATTTTTATTTTGTACTCTCTTGAGTTATTTTCTGCTCAATGAACTTGGCATTGGGGCAATGGGTCAACCTGTTTAACCAGTTAAGAAATGTACATACTAACTACACAAAAATAAAAAAAAAATTATATTTAGGATAAACGCGCACTGTATAAGAATAACCAGACTGTTCAAAAATTTCTTTAGTCGACAGAAAGAGTAAAAGAATTTTTTTTAGGAGGCCACTGACTTGGTTTTTTTTTTATCTTAGTACAACAAACAAAATTGTTTGCAAATTTCTGGTTTTCATGCTTTGATGATGAAATTATGACCTAAATTTTTTTATTTAATTTTTATTTTTGTTCTATTCAGTTAAGTGAAATAATTAAAAATCTTGCTTTGGTAATAAAACAAGTTTAAACGATATTAGCTAATCGACTCAAGTATATATATATTTTCGAGAATAAAATTTTACAATACCGTATTCTGTTTTTTCCGAACACAGATTTTTTCACTCAGAAATCTTACAATCTTTATAATTTTATTACACAATCAAATTTTGGGTTTAAAAACAAATATAATTTTAGTGGCAAACAAAATTAATTTTCACCAAAAATATTTAATCAGTGAAGATCGTCTGCCTTTAAATTGATTTGAAGCCAAAAAAACTTAGCTAAAATTTTTAACATTTAAATTATTTTATTATGCATTTGTAACAAACAACAATTTGTTCTTTTCTACATAATTAATTTTTATAATTCAAAACCGTGTAAAAAAAATTTAATTGACAATAATAGACTTATAGTCGTATAATCTGCCAACAAATTTCACGTGATGCGACAATTACAGATTATTTTCATTGCACCATTTTAAAGCGATGAAAAATAAACTAGTAATTTCCGTACTTTTAGGTATGTATATTTAATATTTTATGAAAAATCCAGATTATAATATAGTTCTTTTTATTCGCCCCTTTACTTCGTCATAGACATAGAGCATATATCCCATGGGATTGGAAATATTCGTAGAAAAATGAAAGCGAACGACAAACGCCCATTATAATTGATGATTAAGTGATACTGGTGGTTGGGAGTTGGGACTATAATTATAAAAATGAAAATTTTATACGATTAATCATATTTTTTTTTGCTAATACCCCACATATATACATTTTCATTTAACCTGCAAGCTGGGTAATTAAAAATTAAAACAAAAAAAAAGAACAAAAAAAAAAAACAACAACAAAATATGAAATAAAATAAATGTCATATTTTTTACTTAACTTTTACCATAATTAAATTCCGTGTAATTTATAGGTGCGATCATTAAAAGAATGTTTTGTATTAAAATTCAAAGTTTACATACATTATATTTATTTTAGAATCGAATAATATTAAATATTTTTTTATCTTCACTAAATTAAAACTTTATAATTTATTAAAGAAAATTTTGTGACATTTATATTGAATTATTTTTAACGTTAATTTTCTGGCTTTCTAGGTAATATTCAATATTATTTTATAATTTATTTTAATTTCATAAATTTACTTTGCAACATTATTACAAATATATATATACATACTTATATAATTTTTATTAACACACAAAAATTCGATAAAATTTATTAAATTAAATTAAACAGAAGAAATTGTTAAGATTTCAAATGGGTATTTATTTATGGAATATAATTTTATTTATATTTCATAGAAAATATAATGATTAAAATTATAATAAGATAAAGTTAAGTTTTGCACACATAATAATTCCCAAAAGGCAAATAATTTTAGTTGACAAAATTAATTGTAAATTAATGATTATAATTACAAATCATATTAAATTATTTATATGATCAATTATTAATTTAATCCTAATAATAATTAAATTTTTATTTCTTTCCATATGAATGTCTCAAGACTAGAACAAAATTCAAAATATCAATATTTTTAATTAATTTATTTGAATTTTACTATTATCATATTTATGAAATAAATTTCAAAAATTAAGTTAAAAAACCTTCTATATGCAAACATAAACTTTCAATCATAAACTTCAAAGTTCAAAGTTTTCTATATTCTATAATGTTTTTTTTTTTTAACGAAATAGAAATTAGAAATATCATGGCATCATTCATCTATATGACGTATGTCCTTAACAATTCGATCTACGTAATAAACAAAAAATCTATTTCTGGTTTAAACGTTATTTTTGTCAATTATTGATTTGTATAAATAAATTGACGAGCAAAAAAATGTCATATCCGAATTATTTTTAGAAGAAATCGTAATAACAAATTTTTGAAATAAATATCGAATTTTATTTTAGTAATAAGAATCGAATTCACTAAGAACATTTTTGGCGTACTTTTACTATATTACATTGTAAATTTCAAGCATTCAGGTTATTTAACATTATTTTTTTTTTTAAATAATTAATTAATTATTTATATTTCCACTTTAATCTCAAATTTATTATTTTCATCACTGATTTCATAATACCTTAATTATACCAAAAATATTACATAAATTTCTAATCTTCACAAATGATATAAAATTTTATATGAAGTTTTTAATTATTCAAGAATATTTTTTTATAACTGGTTTAATTTTATGCTGCAATTCAAGAATGTTGGAAAAGAAAATGTGTAAAAAATATGTGGAATATATAAATTTTCAATAGAATTGAAAATGACAATATAATTACTTTAAATTTTAAAATGGAATAATTTACTTTTTATTTATTGTATCTTTACATACGTATTATTATTAAATTATTTATTTACAGATTGTTTTATTTTTTTAAAGAAGAATTTCAGAAGAAAGCATAAAAATATTTATTTTAAAAATAACTCAGAATAAACATTAATTCTTCTGAGGATAATACAAAAATAATTTTAAATTCCATTGAAATTGTATATAATATAAATATAAAATTATCATTTAAAATATTATTAGGTAAGATAAAAAAAATGTTTAAAAATAAATATGGATCTGAAAATACAATTTTTGTTAAATTAAATTTTTAAATTTTAATTACATTTAGGTACATAATGTAATATGGTATAGAAATTCGAACTTTAAACATTAATCTGCGATACAAATGTAATGTTTATTTTCAAATTGGAATTCAATTTAATATTTTTGTTTAAAAAAATTCAAATTAAAAATAGATTAAATTAAATTTACTAAAATTTGATTTTATGGGTAATTTAAGGTAATTATCATTTTTAATTAATCATGATTTGAGGGACATGTGTAAAAAGAAAATTCAAAACCGGAACGAATTAAACGCGTGCACAAAGTCTCATGTGAACAAATTAAATTTTTATATTTTGTATAGTATATAAATAATTGATTATATTCCAAAAAAGGACAAAGTTTATGTTAAAATATCGAAATAAAATTACTTCAAATTATGTTACATAACCAAAATTATAATCCATAAACCTGCCTGTTATCCAACTGTTTATATTTACATAACTGTTAATTAACTGTTAACCAATATTGTTAACAATTCACCTACTTCTAATGTTCTTCCTAAAAGACATATATTTTAAGCTACGAAAATTTTTGGTTATGCACTAATACCATTTTCATTTTTATAATTTAATTTAATATAAATATAATGACTTTGTTATATTTAGAACACCCAGAATATATTCGTATTTTTTTCATTTTTAGATAGAGCATAATGTCTCTTATCATTGTTGTTACAAAGATAAGAGACATCATAGTATAATATAAATTTACTCCCTTCCAATATAAATACTATAAGTAAAATAATTTGATTAATTAATTGAAAATAAACTTTATTAAGATAATATATACTTCCGAAATTAAATTAACCAGAAATGTTCACAAGTATTTATACTTAAATCAAATTTAAACAGAATTATTGAAAACATTGAGAGTTAAAGAACATTTTATTAACATAACAGATAACAAGTATAACCAATTTTCCTAATTTGCCAAGTAAAATATAAGATTTTGGAAAATCACCTAAATTGATCTTAGTTTGTAGAAGTGGTAATTTTAAATATACGAAATGCATTAATAACTTTTGAATCACCCTTTTTAAAAGTTCTAAAATATTAATTTAGTGCAAATCAAAAACCAAAATCTCAATTATATCTTACAATTAATATTTCATAAAAAATCATAAATTTTCTTCATAAAATATCTTTTAAAAAAATTCTATTACATGTAATTAGTTATTAGTATTTTAAATATTAAATTTAATTTCAGTATAGTCTGCCTTCTAGTTATTTAGCTTCATGTCAACACATTTTAAATTAATTTACCAATTAATTATTTAGTATACTAATATCATTTTTCCTCCATGTAGAAATTTTCGTTTAATTCTGCGGAAAAAGTATTTAAATAATACGAGCAAATAAATTTAAAAAAAAAAATGTTTTTATTAAAGAGTTTAAAATTCTTTCTAATTCACTTAACTTTGAAATTATAAAACAACGCACAGGAACAATTAATTAAGAATTTATTAACAAAAATTAATAATTAATTATTTTATTTTCTTATATTCGAGAAGTTAATTTGAATTTTATAAATTTATTAAAAATATTAAAGAAAAATTTGTTATTTTTGATATTTGTATTAAAAGAATTAAAATATTTCAAATATTTATGTTAATATTTAAATTATTAAAGGCAAAAGATCTGAATTACATAATATTAAATATTTCAAAACAAAATCAAAAGAAAAACCATATCTGAGGTTAGAGAAATTATTAATTATTAAATAATCTAATCATTAGAAATTTACCTACAAGTTTGAATCAAACTCAGTTGGGCAGAAACATAATCAAGTTCATTTCTGAAAGATTATTTATCGTTAATATAATAAATAATGTATCTTAATATTTTTAATTTAGCTACTTAGATTCTAAAATATTGAAAATTTTATTCACAATATAAATTAACACAAAATACAAGATTGTAAGTAAATAAATTTTAAGCTTACATGGATTTAATTATTTATAAAATTTAAATCTATAATTGATTTGTTTTAGGTATTATGTATTCGCAAATCTAATTCGATTGATTTTATTTATTGTAAAATGATTTGATATAATGAATTTTTTCCAATCCCAAAATTCTAGCAAATTTGTTATTTATAACATATTTCCATAAGTTTAAATAATTAAAGAAATTTAAAATTTACATCACATTGCCTAATATGTATAAAACCTGTAGAAATTATCATTTATAGTGAAATTTTTGGGCTGTCGAAGAAATGAATTTGTCCTTGAAATTGAATGATATAAAAATATAATCTATGTTTTTTAAAAAAGTAAACATTATGTATTTATAGTCTGCGCAAAATGTTCTGATGATGGGAAAAGTGGCACAATAATAATTATCTTTTTATGTTATGGCGCCATGTAAAATTTAGAATATGTCCATAATATTTAAACAGAATATTAAAAAAATAAATTGAATTAAATTAACAAGTAAATAAAATTAAATATTTCATCTAAAATATTAACCTAAATATTTTGTAACACCTACACAAATTTTTATATTATTATTAAAAAAAAATACTTTATTCTAAAATGAACCATAATTTTATGTCTGCTCCGGTGAGTTAACCTTAATGCAAATCCAAGTTCCCAGTCAAAAACCATTCAAATATTTTTTAGTTAAAGTACAATGAATAATTTAAAGAAATCTATAAAATGAAATTATATTTTAACAAAAATTTACTATTCTCCAAACTAAGTCAACTTAATAATAATAATAATAAAAATTGTGAATGGAATTTTAATTTAAAAAATATATTTTCATCGGCCTCAACTTCTTCTTCATCGTCCATTCTTCTTTATAACAGTTTATAAAAGAAATGAAAAAAAAAACAAAATCATATTTAAGTATATACAATAACACAATTTCTGACTAATACTATTTCATTTGATAACGGTAATTAGTGAAAACGATCTTTCTTTTTATGAATGTATTTATGATTAAACAAAAAATGTCTCTTCTTTGGAGTTCACTTTAGTTTTATTTCTCGTACATTTTAGAGAAAATATAAAATAAAATGTTTTATTAAATTTAATATATTTCTGACCATCGATTAATTTATTTGAAAGGAAAAGTACGTCAAATTTGAGAATTGATTTTAGAAATATTTTTATCTTGAAATATGCAGTACTTCGATATACTTTGGTATATGTCATTGACATTTTAGCGAACTTAGAAAATGAGTATTGGCAATTTTTTACTTACATATTATATTAAAGTTACAATAATTGTAAAACTATCAACAAACGCTTCAAAATATTCACACTAATATCAAAAAACAAAAAATTATTACTTTTTTCGAAATTCGAAAAACTCTCTAAAATGAAATTTTATATTGAAATTTTTATTTTGTTGTTGTGTTCATCTGCAAAATTTACCTTTATTTACATTTCCTACTTAATTCAAAAATTTTCATTTTCTTTTTTTTTTTTTGTATATAGATTTTGTTATTTTTGGTTGAATAGCTCAAAAGAAATGAAAATCATTTTTAAATATTTACCTTTAAAGTATATATACACTGTTAAAAATTGTTAATATTAATCGTATATCGTTTTATTTTGTTTGAAAATGTAGGTCAAAATCCAATTGGTATTTTTTTTTTTTAAATATCAAAATAAAAATTTAAAAATGACAAATTATTATTTATGCAAACAAACTAGTTAATAATGTATAACTAGTAAAATTGCAATAAAAAATTTCATTAAACATGATTTTGAATATTTTAAATTAAATTTCGTTTCCTTTTTTGGTTTTTTTTTTTTAATTTTAAATCACATTTTTCAGAAAATTATTAATTTTGTATCCAAAATAATTCAAATTGAATTTCATAATTATATTTAAATTAAATAATTTTAACAAATTTTATTTAAAGTTATTAATTTTAGAATATCTTTCGGTTTTGAAAATAATTTATTCAAATATTGTAAGATAATTTCACTATTTTTGCACAATTTAATTTTCTGTAAAAAAAAAGTTTCAAACTTTTCACTAATTTTTTGGATTTAATTTCTTTTAAAAAATTTTTAATAATTTTTTATGAAATATTTTATAGATTTATGTATATATGATTTTTATTTTTTAAATTAAAATTGGTGACATGTACATGTGTTGATTTTTAAATATTATATATATGTATGTAAGAGAATCAGGTGAACTGAACTGAACTGATATGATTCACAAAAGAAATTATTCAAAAAAAAAAAAAGAAATGAAGAAAAAATTTATTTTTTAATATAAAACGCGACGGAACTTGTACAACACGCACGTAAGTAGGTCATTAAGAATTTCTATATCGACGATTTTATAAAAAAATAAGAAATTTTTATTTTTGCTTTTTTAATCAAAATTTTAAAATTAATTGAAAAAATTAACAAAAAACGAAGAAAGAAAAAATTAGATAACAAAATTTTTTATCTTAAATTATTTTTATTTAATATTATTGGATTTTTTTTTTTATTACATATATAAAATTTCATTTGAACTTGAGATACGAACTATGCAACACACTAAATCAAACTAATTCCATCATCAATACCATAAAAAAAAATATCTTTCAGTTTTTACACTCAATCCGAAGACAAAAATTATGTTGTAAAGAGAAATTTTTTTTTTTTATTATTGTTTTATTGAAAAAGAAATTTCTTTTTTATTATATTATATTTTTTTTGTTGGTATACTTTGAAGAACGGTAGGGATGATCTCTGACTTTATGGTTTATTGGTCTGACAAACGATGACGTCGAGGTTGAGGATTTACGAGGAAAAAAAAAAGATGTATATTGTGCGAGCAGACACAAATTTTAAAGCCGGTCGTAATCAAACTGAAACTCGGACTAAAAAAAAAAATGATATGAATGATTTTTCTAAAGTATAAATATCAAAATTAGTTTGAAATAATATATTTATGTATCCATTTCCATACTTCTTTTCATTTTTTTATTCTCATATTTTTTTTTATATGATTTTATGATTCGGAAGAGAAATATGTTTCGTATGCATATGCAATGATTAAACAGAGAGCACATAGAAATTTAGCCGTTAGTAATTCTAGTTTATTAGAATTTGCAACATAACTAAAAAAAAAATTATGTTCTAAATTTTATTAAAAATATTTTTGTAAAGTAGAAAAATAAAATTGGAACAATAATTTTGGTAATTTATACAAAAAAAAATTAGATTTATTGTGGAATTTGGCATAAATGTTGATTATAATATAACTCATTTAATTTTAGTATAGAAAAATAAAGACAGAATCAGTTTAAAAGCTGGTTATAAATTGGCATAAATTTTTTATTGCAGAAATGTCGTAATCATAGGATAGGACGATACACAGCAGCTATAAGACAAATTAAATTAAATATTACTAATGATAATTATTACATTAATAGTTCATGAAATTGATCAAGCAATTTAAAAATTGATTAAGCAGCTTAAAACTTTAAATATACCAGTTAATTTTACTTAGCAATTTGGATTTATATCAGTCTATTTTTTGGTATATATTGCTCTGCTCGGATACTTAAGATAAGATGGTTGCGAAACATTCACACTACTACAATACAATCATAGTGTAGCCAAAAATATATAAAATGAATGCAAAATTAATCGTAGTACTGCCATCTTTCGACAATACCAACTTGCCCAAAATGACCGGATACTAGAAATCTAAAAAAATTAACACCGAAATATAAAACTATTAAGCTAAATCCCTTTGCATAAGACTGTAGAACTAGAATAAGATTGTCATGCTACTAGTTATTATTGGTTAACAAACAGGTACCAAATAAGTTTTTTTTGAAAATTTTCAAATTAATATTAATGTTTCCCTGAATAGTTTTTGGACTTTAATTTCTTAATAAAAGTTATGACGTATAATCATTCATTTTTTGTAATTTTATTATATGAATAATAATCAGCTTATGGTCAATCACCTTACTGGGTTAATCACATTCTGCTATATAACAAAAAAAAAACTGGGGGATTCCGCACGAAAAAGTAATATGTAGCTATATCAACCTTCTTTACTTTCATTTTTATCTTATATTATATTTAAAAATTTTATCATTTTTATTTTTTGCATATTTTTTTGTTTATTATGAAATAAATGATTTTTATTTTTATTTTGGAAAATTTTAATGAATCATTTAAAAAATACGTAAGACTTTCTATACAGTTAAAATTTTATTGAAATGTAAATTTCAGTTTTAATATTTTTTATATAATGAAATTTATCGATAAATATATTTAAATATAATTAACAGATTCATTTTCTTTTAAATAAAGTCTTCTTTCGAATTCGCACAACTTTAAGATCTCCGGGATGAGATTTTGATTTAAACTTGTCATGTGAACATTTGAATGTTAAAGTAAAACTATTTAGTGTTTGCTAATTTATATTTAACAATAATAAAGTTTGCTCCCAGACCCAGGATATAGTTTTTTCTAATTGAATTTGGTCTGGCCGGAGTGAAATCCGAGAACATTTTAATTATACTAACACCCTTCTAAAGCTACTATGAGGCCTATAAGATTGTAAAAAGTAACACAAAGAATAGTTTTTTATAAGACTTTTTTTAGGTCATGCTTAAACAGAAGCTTACAAACAAACTTCCTATTTATGTTTTTCACGATGTATATACATTTTTATACTTTTCTCTTATCTCCTTTATAATTCTAACAGCCTAACAGATAAATCTCACGTTCCAAAAGTTCACCAAGAAGTAATAATTTTTAAAGAGAAATAGAAATTACTTTGTTTTTTATTGTCTGTTAAATCTGTAAGGACTTTAATTGAATTACGTTTTGGTATTTTTCTAATCTCCAGCAAGTTAGGGAAATGATTATTTTCGAATTTTCCAGTCGAATCGGATATAAAATTTTAATTTGAAGTGTAATTTAAAAAAAATGCTTATTTGTTGATTAGTTGTTGTTATTTTATGTGATTTTATATCAAAACAACTATAAGTTTTTACGTTTGTTTTTTTGGCTGTCAGTCTGTCTTATTCTATGTAAAATTATTATTTTTAATATCGTAACAAATATTTGCCTTTGGTATATTGAAGATCTGAATTTTTAAAATCATCTTCCAAAATATGATCTTTTTTATCAAATTATCAATTTAAGATTGTGATGATTTTATATGATTGCCCATAATTGACTGCAAGTGATCGCCCGAATATTTAACCGGAATTATGTGTGTTGAATTAATGTTCTGTAATATGATAGTTGGTCTTGTTGCACGTGATGTGAGCTAAATAGTGAATGTCCTTTCTCTTGTAATTAAAATTCAGTTGCATAAACATGAAACAGATGTTCTCAGTCGTTCTGCTATATAACTCTCCTGTTTTATCAATTAGTAGTGATTTTCAAAATGTAAATTATTTATTATCATTATTTATACATTTAAATTCTATATCTATTGACAATATGAAAATAATTGTCAACCTTTGGATATCCTATTTCAGATTGCAATTAATGATTAGACATTTTTTTTTCCCGATATTCACAAAGATATGAAAAAAATAAATATTACACCAAAAAAAAAAAAAATTTAGTATTAAATTAATATATACAGAAAAATATTAAATAAACTATTTATGCATAAATATTTGCTAAAATGTTTAAAGTAAATATTATACAGCAAAAAAATACATATGCTTTTTATGGTTTTCTGAGTAATTTGAAATAATTTTCAATATTTTGCAATTTACATAAAATTCCATAAAGAAATTTTTGATGATAAAAATTGCAAAATCAAAATTTTTATACTTAAAATACAGAAATTACGAATTTACGAATTATTATTTATTTTTAATGGATTTAAAATATTTAATTTTTTTTTTTTGGTAAATTTTAAATATTGATTTTGAATATTTAAATTATTAAAATTCAGAAAAAAAAACCACACAAATTTTAATTCATGTAAAATTGTTATGAAACAATTTTTAGTTCAGTCAGAAATTTCAATTCTCTTTATAAGTAATATTGAAAGATTATTGGAAATTGTGGACCATAATTTGACTAATTTTCAAAGATATTAATTACTCAAACAATTTATTTCCATTTTTCAATTTAAAATTCGACAAAATGCAATAAATTTCCTAGTTTTTTTTTTCATTATATAATAAATCTAAAAAAAATTGCTATAAATCTTTAGAAATATTTAAAAATCATATTAGTTTTTCCTAAATATTACTCTCATAGTTAATTTTATATTCTACCAATATCATCAATTTAATTATCATTAACATTTTTAACATCCCCTAAAAAGTATAAAAATACAATTTCAAATACAGAATAAAAAAAAATATACTAAAGAAATTTTTTTTTGCACATCTCTAAGCAAATAATTATATTTCAGATATGAAATCACGTTTTCTATATACACCAAAAAAATAATAATATAAATAAATATTTCAGTTTGAAATATTTTTGTTATTATGTATTCAAAGCTTTAGTATTGTCTGATGGTTGATGAATGATTATTATATATTATTTCTTATGATGACCCCATCACAAATGGTCCATCGCACTCTCTGAATATTTTATTATTGTATTTATATCTATACAAGACGACAATTACAGCTGGTGAGTATTATATATTAAATGGTTATTAAAAGGAAGTTGCCATTTAAAGTTCCAAAAATAAAAATAAACTATACTACAAAAAAAAAAAAAAGATTGTGTTAAATTTTGCTAAACTTTCAAATTGTCTTTTTATTGTATTATGAATTCAGCCGATGAGCTATATAAAGGCTATTATTACTATAACATCATTTTATTTATTTATTAATTTTTTTTTTTTGAAAAATATGTTTAAATATAAACATTATTATGATTATTTACATAGCATGTGATTATGAAATGTTGTTGAAAGAATATTAAATATATAAATATATATAAATTGTGTGTTTGTATAATCAATTGTGTCCTCCCCAGACACGCACTTTTGATTTTCTGGCCGGACAAAAAAAAAATATCACAAAGTGTAAACGAGTACAAAATTTTACTATATAAATAAAATATGCCCTTTATTATTTATTTATTTTAAACAACATATTTAATTACCGATGAATTATCCAATATTATGATATGAAAAAATTGAGAAAATTCTCTTAGTTAAACGTAATTTTGTTCAACTTAAATCTTGTGCTTTTAGTAATTCCTCAAAACAAGATCGCGTACAAAAATTGATAATACAAAAAAGGGTTTTTTAATGTAAAATATAGTTACACTCGTAATAATCCTTATTAATAATCGCGTTCTGTTTAGCTAAAAATTCTCATGAACATTGAGAATTTTTAGCTAGACATATTTCCTTTTCCCGAAAAATATTTTCCATTTCCCCTCTATGGAGTAGAAGATTTTTAACTAAATAGAACGTTCGTAATATTAACAGCCAGTAAATATTGACACTATCTTTTTTTAAATATTTCAAATGGAATCTTATAACATAACCTCGCTGCATAATAATATTGATGCATTTTCTGTATGTTTTGGTATACCACAATTTATTAATAAAATTAAATAAATATAATTATTATCAATTTAATCAAAAAAAAACTGCTGTGATCATCATGACTTAATGTATATACAAAACAATTATTGTTTGGATACGTGGGGGTGGTAAATGTTACAATTTTTTTATTCTCTATTATATTTTTCTTGTTGCCCGATTACACTCGTATATTTATCAAAATTATGACATTGACATTTTACATTTTATAATTTTTATTTTATTGATTACACATTTTTCTATATATTTTATGTTTTTTTAGAAAACGCTGCACTGCAGATATGAAATTAAATTTTTGTTGATCTAGTCTTTTACAAAATGTATATTTGCATGAAAGTGAAATTATTATTATATGATAGTGAAATTGATGGAATTTTTCACTGCATACTTGTATAGGCAGAAAAATGTGAATTTAAGTTGTTGCTTTTTCTAAATGATGCAATAATATTTGATGCAATAATGGAGTAAAAATTAATTTAATTAATTTTTCCTAGAATAATGTTGAATTTGACTATTTTTTAACAATTTATCATTTCATAGAGTCAAATAATCAAAATAACAAATCTGAATTAGATTTTAAAATAATCCTTTTCTTTTAATTTTAAAACTAACATCACAGAATGTAATTGTCATAAATTTTGAACTGTGATTCAGTTTGCTGTTTGCTTACAATACATTATCATTATTTTTTTGATACTAAAATCATTATCCAATATTCGAACAATTAACCTTAAAAAATAATAATATTTGTGATATTTCATTAAAATCATTTCTATATACCTCCTCAACACTAAACTTTTTTACCATGAATATAAAAAATATGTAAGGAAACATAATATTTCTATTATATAATCAAAACTGATATCAATTTAATAACATATAACATAACCTATTCAATTAATTATAATTATGTATAATATATACATAGAGTTCATTATTAATTTTTTTTTACTTTGTGTTCACAGAAAATCACAATATTCACAACCCTAAACAAAATTACATATAACTTCATGTCACATCAAAAAATCACCCTAAAAAAATCAATCACAAAAAATAACAACAAAAATATACCAGCTACTATGAAAAAATATAAATATTGACCCCTTAAATGTATCTAACATGATTATATGTTTACGTGTCATTTTAATAAAAAAATTAACAAACATTAAACATTAATGAAACATATAAGACAAAAAAAAAATCATTTATTATTCAAAGATATTTTTGCATGTAAAAATGTAAAAGTAATTTTTAATATACTAGTTTTTTTCTTAAAACTTTTATTGAAAACCAGTAATCAAAAAAATTAAACTTGTCAGCACTTTAATTTTAGATTAACCTTTTTTTTTTGTCCTTTACCTGGTATTTTATTTAATTGGTAAATAAAATACAATTTTATTGATTAAAAAAAATAATATCCTTTAATATGTAATTTCGTTTTAAACAAAAAAATAATTGAAGTAATTTTATCACTTGTATCAATCACTTTTATAACAGAAAACTGATTTTTTTTTTGGTTTGTAAGGAAGACTCAAATGGTTTTCTAAATGACCGTCGTACTTCAATGAAATTTATAAATATACTTTTGCATTTTTCTAACTTTTACTCAATATTTATATATAAACTAAAAAGTTATGATAATTTTTTTTATTGATTTAGTTGTTATTTCTGTGTTTTTAAACTTTTTAACTTAAGTTTACATTTCAAAGTGCATAAAGTTAATTAGATTTTTTTATATAATGTTTTAACAACAATCTGCGAAATTTTTTTTTGTAATTTTTAAATAAATAATATTGAAGAAATTTATGATTTGTTCTTAGAAATAATATTAGAAATATTAAATACTTAAAAGTTCTCAGGAATTTCCAATTTAGTATTTATAATTATGAGTATTTACTACTTATTATATGTTAATTTTTGTAGTGGACCAGAGTGGACCTTTAAATTTTTTACCCCACAATCAAATAATATTGATTTTTCTACTGAACCGGATGAGATAATGTACGGGTCAATATGTTACTTAACAAAACTAATAGGATTATTATTGAAACCTAAAGGAGGTTAAATTATGTATAAACTTCAAGCTACAAAAATTTTCAAATAAAATTTTTTAAATTTTAGAATTGGTTCTAGTAAATTATATTATAGTAAAATGACGATAGATTGAATATCTTACTGATTTAAGTGAATTATTAAACCAGAGCTTTGACTAATTACTTTTTATTAAGGATTATTAAGCTATATTTGACGAATTTCTGTTGACTAAATAATCTAAAAGGACTGAACTAGTATACTATAACATAATATTAAATTTTTTAAATATAGTTTATGTAAAAAAACTATCACAACATATTTATGGAATATTAGCCATAAATATCTTAGCTGTAAAAATAATGTTCTTTTATTATTTTTTATAAGAAAAATATTTTTATGTTAAAAATTTAACCTTTTTTAAAATATTAAAAATTTTATTATTATAATAATTTTCTCAATTCTACTAAAAAAAACATACAAATTTACTCATAAATTTTTAATTCTAATTTAAGATGCATTGAAATTTTCACACAGTCAATGGGAAATTTTCTAAATTGTTGATTTCTCGACATTCCATTTTCAAAAATAAATAATGTAAATTTCTGTTTCTTTGCAATTATCATCATTCTTTCCTTCGTTTTGTATGAAAAATATAAAGCTTTCTTTTTTTTATAGTATGTTTTTATGGGCAATCTTCTGAATGAATAATGATCATTTTGCATACCTTTAGGCATCTTGATTAAAGAAATAAACTATTGTTTCTTTTTAAATTATAAATAATAAAAAGTGAAATATTTAATGTTTTGCAAATGAGAGAGAAAAAAGAAAAGAAAAAGTTAAAAAAAAGAAACTTTTTTTGTTTTAAATAAAAGTTTTTCAGGAAATTTTTCCTTGTTAATTATTTGTCATTATTATACTTTTACACCGAAATAAGGGAAAATTTCATAAATTATTTTGTTAGATCATTTTTACATATTTTATAGTAGCTTGGCTTGTTGTTAATTTAAGTAAATTAATTTTAAATTGTCGTAGTCATTTCTATAGAAAATTAGAAATTAGATATTTATAATGAAACTACATAGATAACTTCGAAGGCAAACACAGAATTATAGAGGATCAGTAATTTCAGTAATGTTGAAGCTAATTTTTATTCAGAACATTCAGAACTATTAATTTCGAAAAAAAAACTTAAAGATTCAACACTAATTATATAAATGAATATTATAATGTCCACCTCATTTGGCTGATAATTTGAAGTGGTTTAAATTTTTGTTTGATTTTGAAGTGGTTTCAAATTTCTTACAAAAAAATTTAAAAGCTTAAATAATTAAATCCAATTAGCAAAATTTCTGTTCATATAAATCTAAATTAATGGAGCAATGAAAATAAAATACCAATTTGACGCCTTTTAAATAAATAAATACACTTTTTTCTATATAAAACTCTTAAATAATAATAATAAATAATTTATCTTTTGTCGTTCACAATGTAATTACAAATTTTTTGTTGAATGAAGAAACATATAAATCATATTTATTTGTTAATCAATTAATTATTGATTTAATTAAAACAAACAAGAAGCCAGAATTTTTCAAAACGTGAAATTATGTTTTTAATGTTGAACTTCAAAAAAATAATGAATTTATTATTTATGAAAAATAATTTTTATAGTATTTTTTACTGTCGTTGTTACTCTTTAAATAATTATTACTACATACAATAATGTATTAGGAAGTTTTTAATTATAGTTTATGTATAAGAGGAATTTTTCGTTTTGTCTTAGAAATTACTTACGATTTTGAATCATTAAAATGATATTTTGGAAAAGGCTCTTTTGGAAAAGTTAATAAGATTTAATCATTGAATACGTGAAAAATTATATCATATGAACAGAACCAGAACAGATTCATTTTAGAGAAGTCCCATGCTTACAAAATATAAAATTGATTAATTATTGACAATTGATTTATGGAGATTATTAATTTAAAATTGAATTTTAGATATTACTCCTAATTTTTATTTCAGTTTCTTAGTTTTTTGAATTTTCGAACTGTGGCGAAATGTACTAATTAAATATTAAGAAATTTCCCTATAAAATATTCTCTCTTTAATTTTCTGATATATTTTCATTTAATAAGAATAAAATTAATCAATTGATAAATCTATTACTCTGAAAGTATATAATCTGTAAATTTATGTACACAAATATCTATTTAATTAAATTAATGTATACTTAATTACAATTTGCATATAATGTTAAATAAAATGAAATAATTATTATCATAGTTTTTAAATATTCATTACTAAAAACAAAATGAAAATATTTTCTCTTTTTTTCTTATCTCCTACCAAAAAATAACACAATTATAAAAAATGTTTTCATTTAAATATAAAAAATCATCATTTTACCTCAAAAATAATACTTTTAATAATAACTTTACTTTAACAAAAAAAAAACTTGTCACAAAATATACCCTTAAAAACAAACATTAATGTAACGATGGAAAATAGAGAAGCACCTAAAAAATAAACAAAACAACCAACTAAAAATAGTTTCCATATTATCTGTTTATCTAGGACTTTTATATAAAACGGAGACTTTCCTGGCCTTTATGCGTTTTATTTACCAAAAAAAAAAATGAAAAAGAAGAAAAAAAAAATCACAACACAATCTTTTTTTTGCCTATAAAACAAATATCCTTACATAAATTTTTAATAGAAAATTTTTGATACCTTTTTTTTTTGTTACCACATCAATTTCCATTTATATATCCTTCTTAATTTATTTATAAACATTTTGAAACTTATAAAAGGGAATAACAAAAAACAAAAAAGCTAATATATATTCTTTTTCTCTTAGAACTATCTATACACAAATATACAAAATCTAACTACAAAATCTTTACTTACACAATAAACCAAAAATCCTTTTGTATAACAAATACAAACATGTAAACACGCACACCACCACCAACAACAAAAATTTATTTATTTATTATTTTATATGGGCATCAAAAAACCAAAAAAAAAAAAATTATATAAATAAAAAAAAATGTGAAAAAATATTTTCGTTTTAAAAGTTTTCTCGAAATATTTTCACTAATTTCATTGTTTTTTTTTTTTAATTTTCCACAAATTTTCACAAAAATTTTCATTTTTTTTTTTTGGATTTTGCAAAAATGAAAGAAAATGCAAAAAAATCAAATTAATATAAAAAATTTCAAATTTCAATTTATACAAAATTAAAGTATAAATTGAAATTTGATTATTAAATAAATGTGACTACCCCATATATAAAAAACCACCCCCTATAATAAAAAAGAATCGGATTTGTATGTGTGTGTAAAGAAATTTATCTATTTAAAAAAAAAATTATTGTAGTTTTTGTTGTTGTCTGAATTGGAAAATCTAAAAGGAAAACTATAAAAAAATATCGAAAATACTTTTTTTGAGGAAAAATTAGTTTATTGAGGGAAAAATTACTAAGAAAAAATGACGACGACAATAATATAGTAAAAAAAAATAAAAGGGAATGTAGAAACGTTTATTAAGTTGATACACTAATACATATGTAAATATATATGTAAAAAAAATATCTATTTAAAAAAAAGGAAAGGAAATTTTAATGGTTTTTAATGAGATATACTCTTTTATTTTGGGGGATTGAAATCGGAGCACACCCATTAAAGGAAAATTGATAATAAAAAATATAGAGGAAAAATATCAATTAAAAAATTCATTTTGTAAATAATAATTATTTAATTAAATTATTAAAACCATTTAATTACTATATAAATTTTTGTTTTGCTTTTGTGTAAAAGGGTGGTAATTCTAGGGGTTTGGTAATATATTATAATTATGTTTTGTAAAGAAATATATGAAAAATTATATATATTGAATATTTTTTTAAAAAAAAATTATGAATCCCGGAAATATAAAACGAACATAATCCAATTTGGTCCGACACTATTTTTTTTTGTTTTTGTGTGGCCAGATTCCAAATATTCTGTTTGTTTTCACTTGTTCTGCACTACAAACAAACAAAACATTATTTTTTACAAATAATTAAGAAAATTATGCAATTTTCAAAAAAAAAAATTCACTTAAAACATACTGACGCATTATTTAGTTGAAACTAATTTTGTGTGTTTGAAATTTATTGTGAATTAAATTAAAATAATTAATTCATTTTTGAATTAAAAAATTGAAATTCTAATATTTCTCAATTAATTAATGATTAAAATATCATTTACACTTTTTTTTTTGTATACCTTTTTTAATTAAATTTTCCATTTATTATTTTCCACTTTTCATTTTAAAATATATTTACTAAATTTGAAAAAATATTATATTATATATATAATATTTATTCCGAAATCATTTAATACTTGGCAATGTGAGGAGTTTTCAAAAGTTACGCGCACTCAAAAATTCACTATTTGCCCACAAAAAAAGGACCTTTTATCCTTTTACATACATAAATGATAAATATATATATATATATATATGTATATAAAGTGGAAAGAAAAAAATATACACGGAAGATATATAATTTTCCTTTCCAGACGAAATACTTTTTTTTCGTGCGGTGTTATAATATGTATTTTTCCATTTTCATAAATTTTATTCTACTTTTCTTTTTCTTTTTTTTTTGAATATATGAAATTTTCACAAATAAATCAATATTTTAAATATAATGCAATTTGAATGCAATTCTAATTTTTCACAATTAAATATCACTAGAAAAAATTTTACTATATTATATATTTTTTTTTAATTTTCAGCGATCACACACGAATAATTTACACAAAAATTTAAAATGAAATTATCGAATTGAAGAAGACAAATTAAATAAAATTCTTTAAGGATGAAAATATTGAAAAATATTTAATTTAATTTGAAGATTTAATTATTTTAAATTTTTTTAAAATTATTATATTATTATTTTTCAGATAAAGAGAACAATTTAAAACACAAAATAATTCGTGGTGACCCGACGTTGTCGTGTGCTGAAAATCAATGCCAATCGCCATATTGATGGTAATTTTTTCGTCTCAAATTTTGTTGGTGGTTTTTCGTTTTTTAGTACAAGGAAGGAGGAAATATTTTTTTTTTTTGCAAAAGTGTACATATTTAATGGGAAAAATATATTTTATAACAATGATGAGAGAATTAGTTTTTATTATATTTTAGATTTGGGGAAATTCTTGTATAAAGAGAAAGAAAATTAAGAAATTAAAAAAGAGAAAAATATATTAACCCTAACCATTATAATGGACAGGGGCTTAAAATGAAAATAGCTTAAGTATTTCCAGAGTTGGATTAATCAGATTTTTATAACACAAAATATTTAATAAATTTCATTTAACAAAAACTATTTCTGTATCATTTCTGTATCGAAAAAAATTATCCTCTGATTACTCGGCCAATTAAAATATAGAATTACTTAAATTTATAATATCCTCCACACAAAATTATTTAAATTTACATATGTATCCTTTTTCTAACTCTTCTTTTTGCAAGTCAATTCATTTTTGATTAATTTTTAAAATAACAATGAAAAACAAAAGGTAAAGTTTGATTTAGTCAATTTGTGATTTCATAATTTGTAGTGTTAATGGATTTAAGAATGGAAATTCCTTTTATAAAATCTTATGAATATTAGACAGATTAAATCATGTCATGTTTTTCGAAAATTCTTTTATGTGCTACATAAATTATTTTCAATAAAAAAGACACATCAAAGATTTCAAATTTTACAAAATTCCCAAAAAATTTTAAATATCCAATAAAGACTACACTGGGTAAAATTATACGAAAATCATGAACAAAAAGGAGAAATGGTGGAAAATGTCAAATAAAAAATGTGAAAAACGAATTTGTTATCTTATTCACTTTTCAAATAATATCGTAAAAATTTTCACCGGCATAATTTTTCTTATATACATATATTTATATGTATACATATTATATTCTATAAATACGAAAAATCCCTTTTTCCCTTATGTACATAATAGCAAATTTTAAAGATTATACTATATATATTTATTATATGTAATATGCTTGCACAATTTTTTTTTATTTTAATCTTTTACATTTATAATATTTTTTAAACACGCGTTTTACTTTCCACATAAACACCAAATATTTTTATATAGTTTTAATTTATGTAGTTTAAAATATCACACAATCAACTATTTCTAAATAAAATTTTCTGATTTATATATTAAATGTTCCCAAAAAAAAAAATCATAATTTATTAAATCTAAAAATATACTTTAGCAAAATTCTGGCAAAATGCACTTTAATGTTTCTTAAATAAAAATCCCAACATTAAATATACAACAAAATAAAATTAAAAACAATTATTTATAATTTATATACTACACTTTTTAAAAATATATTAAATTTGAATTTAAAAATTTACAATTATATTTAATTTTATCGGTCCTATAAATTTGGCCATTGATATCAGACTAACATGCCACTCAAAAAATTTTTTTTACTAAAAAGGAGCAATGACAAAAGTAGTATACATGTAATATTGTATAATAGAAGAAGAAAATTGTACAAAGTGCCTAGATATCAGTTGTCTAAAAAAAAAAAATTATGTATATAAAATGCATTAGACACAAGGGCAAATTAAGGGGTGACACCCTTTTTTTTAGTATATATATTGTATACTATAAGAATAAATTTGTGTGTGCATGATAATATGACCTCCTGTGTATATTTTATTTACCGCATGTTGTTAATATTACGCACCCCTTTGGTTGGAAATAAAGAATTCTATTGTAGAAAGTCTAACAACAACAAAAAAATCATATATTTTCTACTGTCATACAAGTGCGCATGAGCTTTTCTTTTTGTACCTTTTTTAATGTCAATTTTTTATTAGAAAATGTTGGCAATATTTGACGCAAAATATAATAATTAAATGTGTGTGGAAACGACCGGAATTCAAAAAAATGCATTTTGTATAGTAATAAAAGTTTGCCTAAATGTAGACAATTTTATATAAAGTTGATTTACAAATAACTAATATTTTTGCATAAACAAATTTTTTTTTGTTATACTCGTATGTGTTTAGTAATAATTTATTGGTAATACAGGGTGTTTTTTTTTTTTTATTTTAGAAAAATATAAATGTAAATTTTATGGTATATTTTTCATGAATTATGAGGTATGCAAATTTAATTTACATAGTCCTACGTGTTTTGGGGAATATTTTTCCGATATCATTTTAGAAATCTAATTTATATTAGATTTCTGAGTTGTTATATTACCCAAAGTCTTAAAAATCACTTTGTAGGTAGTATATGTTTCTAAAAAATTATGCTAGAAAATATACTTTTCTCTCCAGTTTTACCGATTATTTCCCCTCTAAATGATAAAAAAAATCATTTCTAATTTTCTTTATACCTTATACTCGTTGCGTCTGCGTATTAATCGTCTGAGCATATTCTCAATATATTTCAATAATTAGTAAAATATCGTAAAGAAAATACTAAAATTATATCAGTAACATCAAAAAATTTTTTTGGGAGACCGTATAATTGTATGTTTTATTTTATATTTTTTTGTTTGGATGTACCGGAAAATTCCACAGAATAAGAGACAGAAAGGCAAAAGTTTTTATATCTTATCTATACACATACACATAGATAATTTTATATAGCATAAAAATGTTATACATAAATTTATGTAATATCATTGAATTTATATATACATATATTGTATAAAAGATTTATATTCCCAAAATAGAAATATTTTCTTATCTTCGAGATTCTCACATCTGTTCATTCCGATTCAATTGGGTATGACAAAATATTGTGAAATATATAATGAAAATTTTCATAAATATTTTGATCAATTTTATTTAAATATTTTTAATCATTTTCAGTTTATAATTCTACATATCTGTGACAATATTAGAAAACGAAAAAGCTAATAAAAAAAGCCTGATAAACATTAAATTATGGCAAAGATGCAGAAGACGCGATATATCAAAAAGCACCCGGCTGGAGACGCACAATTAGCAAAGGATGACAAAAGTGTAACCTTACATGAGGAAGCATATAATTACAAGCAGTGCAAATCGTTTAAGATTACGATGACAAGTCCCCAGCATATAGATGAGAAGTAGTATACACTGTAAGAGTAAAGTCTACAACCTTTATTTTGGCTGACCAACATAAACGTTTTGTTTTTAAATTGCTTATAGATATCCTTCCCAAAGTAAATTTATTGCTTTGAAGTTATAATTTTGGTAAACGTATATCTACTTTCAAAATAAAAATAAAAAATTTGTTTTAAATAATTAATTTACACAATAAATTACAAAAAATCTGAAAATTAATAATTTGAATTCCATTTAAATATAACATTAATTTAATTACTTAACTAATAATGTTATAATTTTAATAATATTTTTTTTTTACCTTGAGGAGTGTTTATTCTTACAAATGAAAATAATAATCTACTTTATTATGTGCTTGAAAAATATTAATTTATATACTATTTATTAAAAATACTTAAATCAAATACTTACTCAATTCAAATTAAAATCATTTGCTTATATGTATTATAATAAATATTAATAAATCTGTAGTATCATTTTGACATAATAAATAAGTCAATTTATTTATACTTATAATTTAATTTATTTAGTAAATGTTGACAATTAATATTTAATATTAATTAACATAGAAAAATTAGACTTCTCTATTTCAACTGAAAATCAGAGATTATTTTTGTTTTATTAAAATTTAATTTTTCCACAATAATTATTATATTATTTTTTCCTCGTCGTGTAAATTTGGTATAGTTTATAGTTTAATATTTCTCTGGTAATATTCCAAAATTAATTATGATTTTCATTATAATATTTTGAAATTTGGTAAATTTAAATTGTTAATAAACCAAAATTATACTAAATTTATAAATAGACTATAGATAGAAGGACATATTGAATAAAAAACCCTTACAACAATCTTTTTTTTTCCTTCCATAGAACTATGACATGCCTGAATGAATTTTAATCTTGTTTTAAAAAAAAACAACTTATATCTTAATTCTCCAATTAAAACTATATACGAGTATATTTTATCTGACCCAACGTAATATTAGGGCGTATCAAATATTCCAAAATTACACTTCGTATATAAAAATTGTGAAAGTTTATTTTAAAAAAAAAAATTTTTTTCCTAAACTAAAGTTTTTTATAATTATTATTACATATAAATAATCCATATGCACATATAAATATTATGCCCTTGTTTCCAAATAATTTCTTATAATAAAAATCATCTCAATGAAATAATAATATGTATGTATATACATAAATAGACTTGCATATATATAAAAACATATATTTTTATATAAATCATTTTGTTGTTGTTGTTGTTGTAATGTCGTATATATCTTTAAAAAGTTTTTGGCAACATGTTCTTCATACCTTAAAAAAAATTACTGATTGATGATATTTTGTATTGATTACAAGAAAATACGATATTATGCAACATTTATTGCATAATGCAATATGCCTTTATATGAAGTAACGATAAAATTTATATCGTTACTTCATATTTTTCGGTGTTTCTTTTTTTGGGAACACCTTTCTTTGTGTTCCAATTTATGGGCATATAGTACATAATATCGATAAATATTTATCATAACCAATTTTTACCATAAACAATTATTTTCAATCTCCTTTTTACATCAAAACTGATTTTTATATATACATTACACTTTTTTTTTTTTATATCAAATTAAATTTTAAATTTTGAATTTTTATTACATTTGAATATAAATTAAAATTAATAATTCCATGAAAGATTCAATTACATTATTAGTTTATTAATAAAATATATAAAATTGTAATAATTTTACTATAATATGATAAATAATAAATCAAAAGACTTCAATGCCAAATATAATAAAAGCCACAAACTTGTTTTAAATTAATGTTCTATTTTTTCTTTTGTAGTAATTCAAAAACTTTTTTTTTTATTACTTAATTAATAATAAATAAAATTAATTTATATATATTTAATATTTGGAGCTTTAATCAAGGAAACTATATATTTAACTATATAATATTTACAGTTTTTGGATAGAAAAACTTTATATATAGAGATTTTTATTTACCAAAAAAAATGTACTTTAACTATAAATTTTTTTGGATATTTTTCTTTAAAAAAAAATTATACAGTCAGAAATAGAAATACACTTAATATCTAAAAAGTGATCAAATAAAACTGTAAAAACAAGTTCAAAATAATATATTTCCAAAAATATTTAAAGTGTTGTTTATATTGATTATTTATTTCCGTTTCCCATTACAAAACTGTTAATTAGGCTTGATAATATTTTATGTTTTTTTTTTTTACCAAAAATCCAAAGCTGTAAAAAAGTCAATGTTATTTAAATCTCGCAAAAAAAATTAAATATATATTTTAAAATAAACCTATGATAATTTTACTTCCTCGTAAATTCTAATATTATTTAATAAGATCAGTTAAATTGCATTGAAATCTGTAATAAACTGTAAAATAAATTTCTTATATGGCTGAGTTCGTCCTTTTCTGCTTAAACACCAATTTATATAGACAATGAATACATTTTTAAATGTGCACTTTCATCAAAATTATACATCAAAAAAAATTTTGTTTAAATAATTTAAATCAAAAAAATTATTTTGAAAAAACTGATCTTTGTTATTTTATTTTACCCCACTAATTTTACTGTATAATTCAATAATCCCCCACTATAATTATTAATTTTCCAATTATAATAATTTAAGCCACGGACATTGCCCCCTTACTGTGTATATAATTCAAAATTTATATAGGACTTTTTTTAAAGATTCTCATATTACATAAGATATAATTTAACTGTATATAGCTTAATTTAAATTCATATAAAATAAAAACAGTTAAAATAATTTAAATCAAAAAATAATAATAGAAATCTTCATCTCTTTATATTATCCAAAATATGTGGCAATTTCATATTTGATTTATTTCCTACGAAAATTCATTGTTATACACGATATCAATTTAAATGATGAGAAGAAATAATATAATGTAATTTATAATTTTTGTAATAATCATAGAAACTCAATAAAAAAATTTCAACAAAAATATAACCTAGACCTCTAAGAAGTATTGGTCATGGTTGAAATATTTTTTATATTTTTTTTTATTGATAATTTTTACTATATAAAATCGAAATGATTTGGTAGCAATTAACTGATTATAATGATGACGTTAATATATAAAAATATATTTTGACACAAATACCGAGCAGATAAAATGTAAATAAATAATACTATTAAACACGCACTCGGTATAATATTAGAAAAGAAAAAAAATTCAAATTATTTTTTGGGTAAAGGTCATCAAAATTTTGACATTCTTCTGTTACAAGAAATTTTGAAATTATAATTTGTATTTTGTTCAAATTTTTTAATTAATCATTTTTAATGAAAAAAGATTTAAATTATTATATCTTGTAGATATTTATGATATTAAAAATTAGTTAAAATATATTCGTTAAATTATTAACTGACTAATAGAAATATTTTACGACGAATAGAAATTAAAAATTGGCAGTAATTCCGGATAGTTTGGATGATTGTCACTAAATACTCTACAATTTTCGGTTAAGTATTTGCTTTAGCAGATGGTTTCTCCACGCAAAGAAATCCACATTTTTATTCCATTAAATGACATTGAGGTGAGTATTGACATTAGCTAATTGATTTCTTTGTGTCAGTTTGATTTAATAATCTATACCACAATTTCTGATTAGTTACGGATTTTGCAATGACATTAATCCGTGTTGCAATAAATAAACGAATCTTATATTAAAATTAAGCAAGTGCTTTACAAATATGAAATTTTATTAACTCAGACAATTTAATATCGCGCGTGTTAAAGTGTTATGGATTATTTTAATATAAATATTTAAATGTAATAGAAAAATGAAATTATATTATTTGAAAATATGAATTTTACGTATCAAGTGAAATTCTAAATATTGCAGTGAAATGTATACTTTTTCCTTTGTTATAATTAAAATTGTTATAATTATAACATATTTTATAGTATTAAAATTATTTAAAATACATTTTTATTTATACTACTTCTGAAATTTTCAATTACTTTTTTATATTCACTTGCCCAGATGTGATCACATAATTTAATCGGATTTCCTTATTCACATTATTTTATTTCCTACCCAACTTGTCACCCACAAAAAAAAATAAGCGAAAATCAAAAGCCTTGTAACACTTAAAATTCTTTTATATTAAAAATTTAAATTAAATTAAATACGAGAAAAAATATAGCAAAATATTTGCAAAAAAGTTGGTTTTAAATTTATATTTTGCTGTTTTGTTATCGATTCAATGTTAAGGTCAGTTTTATTTTATGTATTTTTAATAAAACAAAAGAAAAATAACTAAGTGATTAATTGATTGATTAAAAATTGAATTGATTAAAAGAAGAAAAAATATAGTTAAATTTTTAATTTATTTAATTTCCTTTATCAACTTTGGATTTTTAATATATAAATTTTTCGAAATTTTCGGTTTATCGTTTGAATCACATTTAAAAGCCGGAAATTTTAAATAAAATATTTATAAAATCGGTTCATTGCCTTCTTAATAATTATTATTGCCATGAAAAGTTAGAAGGTTTTACCAACAAAATCTTTTTAAACTTATACTAAAAATCAATTTCATTATTTTTTTCTAATTAAACTTTCTAAAGTTTTAAGTATAATTTTTTACATTAATATTTAAATTTATTATAATTTAAGAAAATTTATTATATAATTTTTACTACAGAAGCTCAACAAATTTTTATTAAGAGAAATAGTTAAATATATAACGATTATCATTATAAAGGTGGTAAATATTTGTAGTATTCGTTAAATAGCTTAACAACATTATCAGAATTTTAGCGTTTTTGAATGGTTATTAACAATTTTCAACAAATTTTTAAAACGCAACGAATGATTTTATTTATTATGAAGCATTTTTACTTGGACTTGTAATATTGTATTTATATAGCGAGTAACCGCAACCAATTAAATTTTTTGGTTTGAATTATAACGAATGAATTGACAACTAATAATTTTAGATAACCACAATTTTATTATTCAATTTATGATTTCCTAAGATAAAAGATTAAGGTTCAAAATTATATTATTAATTATTGTAAATCATTAATCAAAAATGTAGAATAAATAAATAATACTTTTATAATTTAATCTTAAACAGTTTGATAATCTGTAACTTAAATAACTGTTTGTTTTCCATTCAATATTGGAAAATCTTTTGTTAGGCAATTAATTTGATTTTTATTTTATATAAATTCATGGTCATTTTACTAAACAAACTTTTATAATTTACATAAATTACCATCATTTACAACTAACAATATGTTTCTGCACAAAAAATATTAATTTAAGTTGTCATAATTATTCCGTGCACTTAATTAGATGCTATCACAATCGAAATATAAAATGAAGTGTGTGACAAGCTTATTATAGGTATACATATATGTACAAAAAATCGTTGAAGTTTGTACTAAAATTTATGTTAAATAAATAATAATAAAAATATATAATAAGAGTTTGAAACTCAAGTTAAGTACATAGTGAATATGAAACTGTAAATTATTAAATTTTACTAAACAATTATAATTCCGATATGAAACATTTTCTATTTAGTTAACAATATTATGAATGCAGAATATTGATGCAAAATGTTATTACTAAATTATAGAATATTTTTTAATTTATTGAAATAGAAACAAATTACAAATAGAATGTCGGGAAAATTTCTGAGGTTTTAGCCTACATCGGGTTGTTGAGTCAAAAGAAAAAAATTATTTTATATCTATGTATTCTTTGAAATGGTTGGCCTTTTCAATCCTTATCAAAATTGTGGATTTATATAAGAGATTTTGGTTCGTTGAATCTACAGAATTATTTAAATATTATTGATATTACAATCCTACTGAAATTTAATAAATTAAGTTCTATAACATAGGGTAGACTCTTCCTGAAACTATTACAAGTTAAATTGATTAAGAAGACATAAGTATTACAGTAATATTCTAATTATTTTTACTATAATAATTATTTATCTTTATTATTTACATGTTTGCTCTGACACATACATGATGTCACCACGATGTATTTACATTCTAGATTTAACTCAAAGGACGAATATAGTATTATATACATTTACGTTGAAGAAAATCTGCATATATCCATATAAGAAGGTAATATATAGTATAAAATGATTTTATCATTATATCGTAAACATAATTTAACACTAACACTATTTTCTAATCCGTTTATGAACAAAAATTTTAATTATTAATTAATTGCTTACTAATTATAAACAAATATTAATTTTCAAATTTAACTCATAGTCAACAAAAAAAAAAACATTATTTCATAACTAAAATTCAGAATATATTCATATATATTTAATATCTTTAGGCGATATTTTGTACCTGATTTATCAATTTCCTAACTCTGATATTGCAGTAATAATTGATAAACCATGACCTTTACCCAAATTCTTCCAAAATGACCGAAAATTGTAATACATATAACTTATATCAGTTATAATTATTTGAAGATTTCTTTTTATTATAGTGTTTTTTTTTTGTTTTAACTAATAGAAATTTGAAAGTAGTTTTTATGTAGTTGAAGATTATGTCAATGTAACTTTGGTATATATAAAGTTTCCATTTAATTATTTTTTTCAAAGCAAGTATATTTTTTTATTGAAACTAATAAATTATTAATTGATTTGTATTTTGTTTTTATTTTCGGTGAAATTTAATGTTTTTTTTTTAAATAATTTATAAATTATAGAAATTCATATACACTTTAATTTAGTATATTAATGAATAATGACTAATGAATAATCGTAACTTTCGAAAAAAAAATATATATATTTTGGGGGATATTACACCTGTTTGTTTAGTTTTAGTTTATATTTTTTAAAGTTAATTTTAATAGTTACCTCATTTGATTAATTCACATTTAAGAAATTCCAGATTATTTATTAATATAATTTTTTTGAAGTAATACAATTTAAAGTAAACTGTAGTGGAATCACATAAAATGATTTGTGACTATCAACTATGCAAAATTGTAAAATGTGATAGTTGATAGTCAGACTATGCAAAATTGTAAAATGTGATAGTTGATAGTCTGACCATAAAGTATTATCAATTACTAGAAAATCCAGTAATTGTAACAATAAAAAAAAATTAATCTAAAAACATTGAATCAATACTTTAAAATAAATTAAACGAATTCTATTATATCTATAAATAATATTAATAATTTAATCAAACGAAATCAGTTTTTACCAGTTTGAGTTTATAATAAAAATTTCAATGATAAAATGAATATTCAAATTCAGTTAATTTCTAAAAAATCAAGTTTATTTCGGTTCTTCTTAAGTGCAGCACTGCTCAAAGATCAATAACTGACCATTAAAGTTCCAAGGTATTAATATTGAAAATAATAAATTCATAAAATTACAATTTTGACAGCAACACAACAATACCAAAAAAAAAAACAAATCCTTACTCTTAAATGATCATTAACCTATATTGGAACATAAAATTACGGCTAAGCCGCAGTCATACAACATACAACTGCTAAGCTTTTGGTTTGAAATTTTCTCTCAGGTGATTATTTTCCCTATGTAATTTTTTTTTCTGTTCCACTGCATTCTCAGTTTACTTACACATAAATAAATATAATAAATACATACAAAGTAAAGTTAAGATTTTGATAAAATAAAAATTGACATTATTCGGTTAGTGGGAATTTTTATTATTATGCTTTTGTATGGCGTGGTTTGTGGGTAATGATATTTTGCATCGATCATTTCTATCTTTTTTTTATAAGTATATTTCTTTACCTGAATTTACCAATTTTTATGTTGATTTTTCTATAATACATAAAAATAATATATATATTTCTTTTTTTTTTCTGGTATTTGTATAGTTAGTTGAGCTAAAGCAGAAAAAAAATTGTGTTATGTTGTTGATGGTTTAACCATATAGGATATACTCAGTTAATATTTAACGATCAATCTGATCAGTCGCAATTTTTTTTTTATTCAAAATAAAATACATTTTTTTTTAAAAATCAATTTTACAAAAAAAAAAAATCTAATATAAATGTTGTCAAATCGTGAACGACACCACGGTAACCAAAAATCAAAAAATATAAAAAATATTTAAAATTTTATTATATTACCAAAATTGTGGATTTATATAAGAAAATTTTACCTAAAAAAATAATCAAAATTTAGTTTAAAATTTGAAATTGTGCAATAAATTTTAGCATTTTTATTTCGAAATTAAAAAATTCAAATTTGTATATATACATAAAAAAATTATAATCAATTTATTAATAAAGTAGTGATTTAAGAAAAATCTGAAAAATAATAAATATTTGGAAGAAAAAAAAAAAATGTTTAAAAAATATTTGTAGTGATGAAAACTTAACACCAAAATTTTGTAAATTTATTTAATATTTTTGGGATTTAATTACAAAATTTTTCGAAAAAAAATACACAAATTCGATTTGATTTCATTTGAAATACGATAAAAATTTATATTTATATAAATATTTAATTAAAGGTAAGAATTGTCAATAAATATTATAAATATTTTATTAATTTTTTTCTTAAATGTTTGAGAAATATTTAAAAGCTTTTTTGGCGGAAATATTTTTATGTGTAAATGAAAATTGAAAGTTTATTTGATCTGAGAGTAATAAATATATTTCAATTTTTTTTTCTTTAAGAAAAAAAATGTATATTATAATAGTATTTGTAATGGTCGAGTAATTGGCGGGTCATTTATTAAGCTTTGAAAAATTTAATGTTATATTTTTGAGGTTAACATTTTTATTTTCAAGATATCAGAAAAAAAAATTATTACAAACTTATAATTTCCTTGTAAAAGAACATTTAAATTATGTTAATATATAAAACAACAATGTTATTTTTATATATTTTCATAATTTTCTATTGTATATTCAAAAAATATTCCAAAAATTAGAAAAAATTATGGTAAAAAATTTATGTTTTTTTTTATTTTACCAAAATAACAAATATTTTTTTCTATTGTCTTACCAAAAAAATTTATGTAACAATATAATCATATTTTTTCAACAGATATTTTTCACCATCAAATTATCCAAATTTTGTTTTTGTTATGTTATGACGGTGAAATGATCAGACAAACGAATAAATTTTTAATTTCCCAGCACCGAAATTCAGCGAAACATATTTTAAAAAAATTTTTTTAAAAATGTTTTATTTATGGTGTTGTTTTTTTGGATTGATAATCTAAAATATTCAATTAGTGCTGCAAAATATATTTTTTTTATACATATTTATATTTTCATAAAAAATTTAAAATAAAAATTCCTAAAATTTTTGATTTTCTCCCTTATAAAAATATGAAAATTTTTTGTATTAAAAAAATAAACCATAAAACTTTCTACGGAAATTGCTAAATCACACATGGCCAAAAAAAATTGTTAATGTTTTAATAAAATATGATGTTGTGAAATATCGATTTATCAATTATAAAACTAAAAAAACTCAAAATGTTTAGTTTCTTATGAAATTATGCTATTCAAAGGTCATTTTTTAATGAAGATGGTAAAAAAGTATGTTTTATATTTATGAATAAACAGAAAATAATATACCTACTTTTAGTTTAGTATATGTAATTTATTTTGTCGGTCATTTTTTCTTTATCGATATATTTGATTAATGACTGATCTTTGATTTTATTTATTATAATAATTTTCGATTTAAATAAAAGTTTAGGAGAGGAGGAAATGTAATTAGGAGAATATTTTTTTTATATGGGAAAAATATGATAGTATAAAAGTAATTTAGTTTATATTTTGATGATAATCAATCAACATTTTAATTATAAATATTTAACGAATTAAGTTTCATAATTAAAGAATATTCTACTCGGAACAATATAAAAATAAAATTCAAAACAAAATTATGATCATTAAAAAAATTAATTTTTATAAATTAATCCAATCATTAAAATGATTAAATAATTTTGATTTAAATTTATATTTCATATTGATCCGAGATCCGAGTACAAAAATTAAATTTATTTCAATTTTTCTAACTTCAATTTTAGTCGTCAAATCAAATTTAAAGTAGAAATCTATAAATTGTTTTTTTTTTATTAATTTTTAAATTAATTTAAATTCTATAAAAGGTTTTTTTTTAGATTCCCAGAGTTTGTTGTGGTTGAAATGGCAATAGCTGAATTGAAATGGCCACACAAACTATTGCTAAAGGCAAATGACACATAGTTAATAAGCTATTTACTAATATTTCACATTTATTTACTTTAATTATTTCCAAAATCCATTAACATTATAATTATAATTAAACAAAAAAAAATTGAAATATTAAATGACACAGCAAGTAATAAATTTTAATTTTCTTAATTTTTAGAACACTTGCTGTTAATTTAAAAATATAAATAACTTTGTTTATAGAATTTTGTGACCTATGTATACTATTTTAGTAGATTTAGGTAATAACCTATTACTTTAAAACATACATCAATAATTAAATAATAATAAAAAGATAAAAATAAATAGAAATAGTTTAAAGTCTGAAAATTAAAAACTTTACTAAACATTTTTAATTGTAACTTCTTTTCTATACGGAAACTGAAATATATATAAATATACACATGTAAAATGAAAAATCTTATTTAGTATGCTATAAGCTATAGTATATACGTGTAGTACAATCCATTGATAAAAAAAGCTCGTTTTATGATCATATAATGTAATGTTGTATTAGGTTAGAAAAATTGAACAATTTTTTTTGAGATTGCATTAGTGCCGGTAGTATGATTATTATTGTAATTTTCATGTAAATAATAGTAAAGATTTTGAAGTGGTCTTAGACCATAGAAATAGAAAAAAAAACCTATGTAAAACACAAAACGTAATACTACATAAAAGTAATTGTATATTAAAATGTATAAATATTGGATATAGATGTTGTAATTTACTTCTAGCAAGTAAATATAATTATCTAGCGCGACGAGTTTTACTCACAACATTGAACTTTTTTTTTCTTTATTTTGATGTAACAGACAGTGAGCGCAGAAAAGTGTTATTATAAAAATTTATAATTAAGAGCAAGTTAAATTTTATTTTCATACTTTTTTGTAATTGAAAATATTTTTGTTTACTACAATTTCAAGTATTTTTGTTTTTAATTCTAATGCATAAGAAACTTTAATGCCAGATTCATATAGTAATACCTGTCTATCTAATAGTGTTTTTATTTTATTTTTTTTGTCCCCCTCTCAGAAGGTGTAGAGTCTAAAAAATCTAAATAACTTTTTTTTTAAATGTGTGATAGAATAATTCAATTATGTATGGTGTTTACAAACAAAGATAAATAAGTACTATTTGTATTATAGAAGTTTTAATATATGCTACTTACTCTAATATTAATATACTTTCAGTACACTTTCTTCCACTTTCCTCTATATCTTACACGATGTGCCAAAAATTGCCATACTAAAGTACAACATACTAAACAACATGCTCTACCATACTAAAGTACAGCAGCTAGAAAAATTATGTATACATCTTATACAGAAAGGTGTAAATGATGTATACATATCCTATATTTTGGGGTTGTAGTGTGTAGTGATTATTATTTATTGTAATTTTTATATATTTAAAGCATAAACAATAATTATTAATTTATTAAATAATACTCATAGCCCCGAATCTCCCGATTTTCCGGAAATATTTAATTATTAAAAAATTTTATCGTGCATCTTTGCTGCAACACAAATTTGTACAGTTTTACATCCTTACAGGAGATGTATTTGAAAGAAGTTATCTTGAACTACCCCAATTCCAAATCTCATAAAATTGTATATTTTGAAAAATTTCGTCAATATTTCATAATTTTATATACTTAATTATTATTCATAGAAAAAATATAAATATAATTGTTAATATTGAAAATGATATGTGACTACTGTCCTCTTACAATTGCAACTTTTCGGCTTATTGTACTATTGGCGACTGTTTATTAGTAACTGCTAATATTCAATCAGAATGTATGAAACTGTAATGTATGTAACTTAAATTTAATGTATGTAACTTAAATTTTCAATTTGTCGCATTTGATAAACTTTCTTTCCCATATACCATTATGTCTAGAAAATTGAATAATTTTCAATTTGTTTAGAAATTTTCCAGTTAATAAAATTAAATTATGGTAACGATAATAAATCATTAAAAAAATATTTACAAAAACAGTAAAATTCACCCACAAAAATAAAAACAAATATTTTTTAAATAATATAAAATCTTCATGGGAAAATTGCAACGTAAAATATTTAATATGTAAATAAAAATTTCTTACTTAAACAAAATTCAAGGTATTTCCATGTATGAAATAATTCCATGAAATATTTCATTTATCTACAGATGATAACTTTTTTTTTTGTTACTCATTTTACAAAATTTAATAAATTTAATTTTTGACATTTTTAGTCATTTTTTTAGCGTAAAACGTGCTCGATAAGATGGTCAATAAATTTCCATGCTTCATTAATATTTTACCTTAAAAAAAAATTATGTTGACACAAGAAATTTGATATTAATTATTAATTTTGTAAATTTTTCCATTTACACCTACATATATTTTTTATATAGTATACACTTATTTTTATAGGTGAAATTTGTTATTTCTTAAATCAAATTCGTCAAATTCTTAAAATCATCACTGAAAGGTTTTCAGAAACCTGAAAATAGTTGAACGCTTAAAATAAGTACTATGAATTAATTATAATTCTGAACGTTGTTCTAAGCTCAAATGCTGCCGGTAATATTTGGGCCCTCTTTGCTAGTAACTAAAAATATCACGTAATGAATTTTATGGCTAGTGTCAAATTTGGTCTGAAAAATTTGAAGTATTAAAATTATAAATTAAATAAAATCTAAATTAATTTTATGTGAACAGGAAGTGCATGATCAATTTCAAAGAACGTGTATAGTTACAACGTTGCGTTGCGAGAAATTTCAATTCTGAAACTTATGGATTAAATTTCAAATGCATATGAGAATTTATAGTAATTGACATTTTTTTCTTTTCTTAAAAAACCGGACAACCAATAACAATAAAAAAATTACGAAATATTTAAAATTTGAAGGTGAAACAGATTTCCTTTTCATTTCTCTAATTATAATTTATGTAATTACTTTCTAAACTGCCTATATTATGTCAGATTTTTCTATTTCTATTATAACAAATAAAAAAATATACTAAAATTAAACAAAAAAAAATTGAAATATCAAAAAATAGTTTGCAAATTTTATTAAAATTTGAATCATAAAATTAATGAAAAAAAAAATTTCCATATAAAATAACATAAAAAAATAAATATTCCGGTTATAGATTCGCGTTAAATAAACATTTATTTTATATATAAAGATAAATAACAATTTGCGAATTTTTTGAGACATTAAACTGGAAATTTTCAAGGTGAATTTTTGGTTGAAATTTATTTCTCGTTGAAAATCTGTAGCAAATACAGTCGTTCTTATTATTGAATAACAAAATGTTAAAAACTTTAATGTCTATCAAAAATATTGAAGCGGAAATTATTCAATTTAAAATTCATGTCCATTTACTTGTGGTTCAGAATCTGTTTTCCTGACATTCTGTTTCATTTAGCGATGTACCAATTGTATGATGTATTTGAAGTCTTTATACTCGTATTTCTGAAATGCATGTTTTACTGGATTTTTGCTATTTTAATATATTATTTTTTCTTACTTTATTGCTAAGAACTTTATAATAAAATATATTCCAAAAAAAAATAACCGATTTTGAATAAATTATTCCAAAAATGTAACTCACGAGTATGTGAATTGAATTAATTATTAAATATTAGCCCTTGAATTTAAAACTATCATTTTGTAAATTGATTTACTGAGCTAATAATAAACATTAAAATAAACTGTATAGTAAATTAATTTCAAATATGAGTTTTGTATTTTCATAGTTTTAGGGGAAATACAGAACTTACAGAACTCATTCCACAATAATAATATAAAAAAAAAATACCTACATCATAAAACTATGAAGCTTTAAGATATCTTTTAAAATGCTAAAAAATCATAAATTTATTGTGTGTTAAAGTGTCCATTATATCGTATTGTGTTAAGAATTTTAAATATGGAAAATTTTTTTAGTACATATTATAATTTAAATTTTGCTACTTTAAATTTGAATATTTCTGTATACATTAATATTTTTTTATATAATTTTTTTTAAGTCAGTAACGTGATTTATTTGAATAATTAATTTTTTTTTATTATAACACTATATTGGATGCTGGGTTTTAAATATTGTATACATATAAAATTCGTGTAATTCATACTAAATTAGTTCCTGTGTAAAGTTATATGAACTGATTTGTACTTAAATTTTATTTACTATATGTATCTTTTGTACGCTCTATCTTTAGAATACGCTTCACCAATCTGGGCGCCGTTTTATGCTAATAAATTAAAAAAAAAAAAACGTTTTATACGGTTTACTTTGAGAGGTTTGTCCTAGTATGATGCATTTACATTTAGTCTTCGTAGATACGAATGTAGAAATTGATGTTCAAAGTGTAAGTTTCTGGTGGGGTGAATTAAGCTCCAAAGAATTAAAGTCTATGGACTTTATGTCCATGGAATTATTGTCCACTGCGCTAAAAAGAATTAAAGTCCAATACAAAATTCAAATTAGAATTAAAGTCCAATTGTATAATTTAGAATAATGTTTATATTATAAAATATTTAATATTTTTCTAAATAAGAGTAAAATACTATTATAATACAATTATAATTATAATAAAAAATGTCGCACAGCCTAACTACTGATCAGTAGTTTTATAATTACGGGCTTTTTTTAAATTCAACTACTCTAATATACTATAGACTATACACTATAGAAATGTCTGATATGTTTTATTTTATATAAGGTTTCATGCAATTACTATCCCTTAATTTTTGGTAAAGATTCACCAAGTAAAATAAAATTCTTAAAAAACATAATTATGTTTCGCCCTCTAGTGGTAGAAATTAAAATTATAAGAACTACGGTTTTATACTACTACTTAGTACCTTTCAGATGCGACATTAAATCTAATTTTTGGGGCTTATTGACTATTGGAAATCACAGTTTAAAAAGATTTTATATATTTTACTATTCAGCGCCTCTAGCAGTATAAATTTGAAATACGGTTACTGACATCGTATTCTATTCTTAAATACCTTCGAGTGGTCAAACTTTATTTTAGGTGCACATTTACTATATAAAATTACATTTTTATTCGGAAAAAGGTGTTTTGGCAAAATGCGAATAGCGCCGCCTACCGGCCGAATTTTAAAATTCTATCAATTACATCTAGTTCTCAATAAATCAAGCTTTCCATCGGTGGGTCCATCATAAACTTGTGTGTACTATATGAAATAACTGGGTTTTATTGTTTACACCGGACGGACAGACGGACAAAAGCGTTAAAATAAGGGATTTTTTTTTTAAAAAAAAGCCTTAAAAATATTAATTAAATTTTGCAATTATTTATGGATTAATTATTGATTCAATTAATTATTATTATTATTTTTTATTAACTATTAATTCTTTTAAAAAAAAATTATTTATCTTTTTAAGAAGGCATTTTAATTTTATTTATAATTGGTTTTACTTAAGATATTGTTACTATATTCTTAGTTTGCAATGGTGATAATTTTCTAATGTAATTGTAAATTACTTAGTATCTAAAAAAGCTATATGGTTTTGTGATATCCGAAAAAAATAAATAATTCAAGTTTCTACAGTGAAACAAAAAACCCATGATTCAAAATTAATTTTTGCTAAATAATTATAGATAAAAGAGAAGTTTCAGGTGTCATCTTATTGCTCCATTAAATACATAAAAATATCATTGGCATAATATTATAAAAAAATATCAAAAAAAATTGATGAGTTTCCAAATTAAAACCTTTTATATATTTAGCTTATAAATAAAAATGAAAACGAATGGAAATATTTGGGAAAAAAAATAATTCGATTATTTTATTATTAATATTATAATGTTAATAAATTATGATTTTGTTATTTATGGTTGCAATTATTAAAATTATTTTGAATTTTTTTTACATATATGAATTTTGTTTCTTTCTCTTAATCAAATGACCTTGACACCTTTCTCTAATTTATCTTATAAATATATAAAATCCGATTTTATAATAAAATCAAATATAAATTAAAAATTATATAAAATTCGAACTAATATAATATAATTTTATTAATTTAAACATAAAATTAATTTCAATGTCATTGAAATTAAGAATTTTTTTATGTTGCTTTATTTTACCACATATTTTTTTTTTTCAATTTCATTGTTATAAACTAAATTTCTTCAATGCCTTGTACCAAATAAACTATATCATCATAAATTTTCATTTTTCAAATACAAAATATATTATGTATATTTTAATTTTTGGTAATTCTGGCATTTTTGCTGTTTAATCCATCCATAACCATATATTATTTATTTTTTATTAATTTAAATCATCATCAATTCTTGTCCCCAGGTGAATGAATTTTTAAATATTTGCAGACTCATTTTGAAACAATTTTTTTGCAAAAAAATAATAATTTTTTATTTAGAATAAATTAATTTATATTAAAAAGGAATATTTTTAGATTTATTGACAAAATTAACATTTTTTTTCATTATCCATTAGTAATTTAAACTAAAAGTGGTAATATTGTTTTTGCAAATTTTTATGTAAACAAATGACTGGAAGGTTATAATTATTGCGACTTATAATTATTGCGAATATTCTAATTTAATTTAAATTAAATTGCAAAATTAAATTTCTACTTAATTTCGCAACAATTTTATCAATTCAAAATTTTATTTAAAATTAATTTTGCCAGGATAAATTCTAATACATATATTAATATGGTTTAATATAAGATTTCTTAGTTTTTTAATTATTTAGCAAAAATTAAATAAATTTTTCAAATAATGTAATTTTATTACAAATTATTGCATTAAATTCAATTAATTTCAATTCAAAAATTAATTTTCTCATATATGTATTACAAAAAAAATAAAAAAATATAATAGAAATTATTTCATATTATTTAATGATATTATATGTGACTTGCAAAATTTTCATTAAATATTTTCTTTTACATATACCATCTATAAATTTTATGTGTGTCAGTTATATTGACTATGCTTTGGCATATAAAAAAAATTATTTTGCAAATTTATTTGCCACCATCAGCTTTATTTTTTCTACATTCAAATTGAAAATGAAAATGAAAATGAATAAAGTTTTTTTTAAATCTTGTCTGAGTAATATATGAAATTTTTTTCATTTATTATCATAACAATTGAACTAATTTTACACCTGTTTCAATGTGATTTCAATAAATTTATGTTGTAACATCACCTATATAAAATTGCATAAGATAAAATTGTAAAATAAAAATAGAAATTAATTTTGTATAAAACGTTAAACGAATCAAGGACAATAAATCTGCAAAATTCGATTAACTTTTGCATAGGTAAAAAAAAATATATTAAAATTTATATGCCTTTAAATTGTATATGGAATGGTAAATCATTTAATTTATTTTAGTCTCTTTCTTAATTTCGGAAATCAAGTTTAATTCGTTCTCCAAAGTTAAGGCATAACTTTTTCATAGAAATTAGTATGATAGTAAATTTAGCTTGTTTCCTTTCGTATGGTCACTCCTTGAGTGAATTTATTTTTTAAAATGATTCTTCTTGTTTTTTAAATAACCTGTAAGGTCATTGTATACGAAAAATCTTTTGAAATTTATTTAATTTCCGATTTTTTCTCCAAATTAAATATTAACAATTAATGTCAATGTTAAATTTTTTTTAACAATTGCCCTTGGCAAAAATTTTTAGTATAATAATAAAATATTTAAATTCTTCTTTTTCATTTTTATTTCTTATAATTTTTGTTATTTATCGAAAGTAAAAGTTTATTTAAAAAAAATTACTTTCTTGTTCTTTATAAAGAATATTTTTAAACATGTTACTATTTAATATAGTTAAGCATTGTGATTTAACAAATCGACTTTTAGCTTTAATTCTGAGTTAATCTTTAAATTAAGATGCAAATTATTTATTGAATATTTTTATATCATTTAAACTCTAAACCAGCTTTAAAATTTAATGAGAAATTTCAAAATATAAAATTGTTATGTGAAATTGGTCAAGTTCACAAAATAAAGAATGGATTAATATATATTAAAATTTCTTCATTATTTTAATAATAATTTTAATTATAAATTTACTTTTTCTTTAATTTCAGTTAGTTTATAATTTCTGGAAAAAAACTATCAAAAAATTTTAATTATAAAATTTATTAAAAAAAAAACAAAATCAAAATGGCAATAATAACTGAAAAGGATAATAACGAAGTGATATCTGTATCACAATTTTTTGCAAATAAAAATATATTTATTACTGGTGGTACTGGATTTTTAGGTACAGTAATGATTGAAGCCTTACTTAGTACACATCCAGATATTGGAATTATTTACGTCCTAGTCAGAGGTAAACGTGGTTTTGATCCACAGGAGAGAATAAATCGTATGTTACAGAAACCAGTAAGTAGAATTAAAAATTACTGTTATCTTAATAATAAGAATAATTATAATGATTATAATTTTTATATATAATCATAGATATTTGAACATCATGAGAAAAGTGCATTAGCTAAAGTTGTACCAGTTGTTGGTGAATTAAGTGAACCAAATTTTGGTTTTAAAGAAGATTTATTAATTGAACTATTGGATAAAGTGAATATTATATATCATAGTGCTGCAACAATTAGATTTAGTTCACCATTAAGAACATCAATAAAAACAAATTTAACTGGAACATTAAGGACAATTGAATTTGCTAAACAATTAAAAGAATTATCTGCATATATATATTTATCAACAGCATTTTGTAATAGTAATAATCGTGGTTTAATAGATGAATCTGTATATAAATCACATTGGGATCCATATGAAATGATTAAAATGGCTGAAGATGATAAACAATGGATAGATTTTACACCAGAAAAATTAAAAGCAATGTTAAAAGATCATCCAAATACATATACATTTACAAAAAATTTAGCTGAAAATTTAATGATATCAGAAATGTCTGGTTTACCAGCTGCAATTGTTAGACCATCAATTGGTAATTATTATATTTTTCTATACATCATATGTATACATAAATTATAAATTCATTTTGAATATTATTTTTTATAGTTTATGGTACTTGGGAGCATCCAATTAAAGGATGGGTTGGTAATGCAAATAGTGGCCATTTAGGTTTTTTAGCTGGTTTTATTAAAGGTGTATTTCGAACAATGAGTGGTAGTCCAAATGCACCAGTAGATATTATACCATGTGATTATGTAATTAATTCATCATTGGTAATGGGTTGGTATGCTGGTACAAGACAATTAGCTAAACCAGAAGTTGTACATTGTACATCTGGTGAAGTAAATCCATTAAATTTGGCTGAATTTGCTGATATATTAAATGATAGTGTTAAAAGACATCCAGCTGATTATTTTGTATGGAAACCAATGACAAAATTACGTAATGGTTGGCGTTTTACTCTATTCTTTTATTTATTTCAAATATTGCCATCATTGATATATTTGATACCAGAAAAAATCTTTGATTGTGGAATGACACATCATACGTAAGTAAACTAATCAATTTATGTAAAAAAAAACATTACTTAATTTAAGATTAAGATTTAAATTGAAAAGTTGCAACGTATATATACTTGGATATAATATTTACTCATTAATTAGATGCACTTTTCTCAAATCCAATTAACTAAATAAACTTAAAAATTTCTAATATTTAACAGAAAGCCAAATCATAATCATAATATTTTTATCGTTCTATTTAAAATTCGGTCATGGTCGATAAATCAAAGAAATTTTTGTGGATTTTGTAATTTCATTTTTTTCTATAACTTGAAATTATTTCACAATTAAAACTAAAGCCGCGCCAGAAATTTCCAAACTTTATAATACTAAGAAGTATATGTATATTATCTAAATATAAATTTTTTATTTAAATATATATTTTTTTTCGATATTAAATATTTCATAATCATAATTTTATCTTATAGCAACATTATTTATCTTATTTCAAATTTAAAAAAATTATTTCAGTGCCCTGGAGTATATGAGAGTTTTCCATAAAGGTTCAAAAGCATTTGATTATTTCCTTGATAAAGATTTTCGATATTCATTGAAAAATGCATTAAAAGTAATGGCATCAATGAATTCTGATGATAAGAAACGATATAATTTTGATTGCAGCCAATGCAATTGGTCCGAATTTATGGATGGTTGTTTAATTGGCGTTAGACGTTTCTATTTTAAAGAATCATTAGAAACAAATGAATGGCATCGTTTCTATTGGAAATTGTAAGTAAAATTTAATATTTTCATAAATTTTTTATTTATATTTTTTTATTTATTTATAGCTTTGAATTTGTCTACTGTTGCGGATGGGGTCTACTATTTTTAATAATATATGGTTTTATGATTCCTCTATTTTGGATTCAAACTGGATTTTTTGTTGCTTTAGCTATTTGGGGCTTTTTATTGTGGTTGTGATTTATTAACAAATTAATATTATTAGAATTTTTAAAATATTTGTTTTTTTTTACATATATATATATAATATTGTTTTCTGCTTAGAATGTTTAGATTTTTAAAATAATAAATAAAAAAAAGAGAAAAACTTCTGTAAAAAAATTTTTGTTTTCTGTTTTTTTTTTTTAATATTTGGTATTTAATGTCTCATATATTCAAAATTATCATATAATTAATAAAAATTAAATTAAATTTCAATATTAATTGTATTAAAAAATTAAGTTATTAATATTTTAATTATAGAAATATGATGTTAAAAATTAGTATTTTAAATTTTATTTTGTTATCATTTTTTTTTTTTTTTATTTTTTTAAATGTTAGTTTTAATTAATTTAAAGAAAGACAAAAAAAAAGATTAAATAAATAAAAATTATATTTTTAAGGAAATTTTAGTGAATTTTTCATAATATTGAATTGTGACCGATGCAATCATCACATTTGTTATTCAAATTTGATCTAAACTTTTCTTGTGTAATCATTGTAGATATAGATATTTGATATTTGAAATTGCGATTTTGCGCTAAATTTTAGTTTCATTGATATTTAACTGAACTGAAACAACTAAAAATTTTAACTGAAACAACTTTAAGAATAATTTTACAGCACAAATTTGTTAAGTCTGTCATCGATTGCACTTCAAATAATTTTTTTTATTAAGTGCTTTATTTTTTGATTTAGTCATGATATGATAGATTAGAATTTGAAATTTTACGTAAAAAATGGGGGTACTACCACTTTAACCGATTGTAACAATTTTGATGCTATAATTTTGGACTAATAACGGACTAATTTCAACCCCAAAAAAATTATTTTGTACCCTATTCGCCAGAAATAAAGATTTAAAAAGTGGGGTGCTGGCTTGTGTTCAAGCTAGCAACCCCACCATATAAATATGTGTAGTACATTAATTTGAAATACCCTATAATTTTGGACTAATTAAGAGTGTCTTTAAAAAATTACCAAAATTCAACCCCTAACTCAAATTTTACCGTTAAAACAATTTATTGGCAAGAAAATTGCATACATTTAGGAAAAATTTAACACAATGACTTAATTACTAGAATTAAAAATTAAAATTATTTGAAATAAAAATAATTAAAATCCTTAAATATAATTATGGACTCGCGATTGGCATACCAAGAAAATTCTGGATCGTCCCCTTTAAAAAAATCTAATTACCTAATTATCTTTAATTCAAGACAGTATACTTCGCTATACGACACTCGTAGTCCATTTGTTGTATACTTCGCTATACGACACTCATGGTCCAATTGGTATCTAGCCACAACATTCATAGAAATGTAGTATTTTTCTATTAATGATAAAAGTAAGTATGAGTTGAGTAAGGTTATACTTATTACCATCTATACGTATACTACGAGTACATCATTCGTGATTGGCATACCAAGAAAATTTTAGGCATTATTTAAAACTATAATATAATTTAGTATTATTAACTAGCCTAGCTAATAAATATATAGAATTAAATGCCTCCATAAGTAGAGCTTTAATGTTCGATGTCGTTACGATGGTCAAATTATTAATATGTACAATGTTTTCTTTGTTTTTCGCCTAAAACTATGCAAGATGTATTTTGTATAAATGTCATTCACTAGAAAATTAAAACCACAACCACAAAGTATAATTAAGTATTTTAAATAACGTAAATCAACCAAACTACCATTTACTTGTGGCTAATGCCTGAATCAGACTGATGTAAATAATATTTGAATTCAATAAGATATCGTTATTTTAGTTTTATGAAAATGAAAAATGTGAAAAATTTATTAAAATGAATAACGAAAATATGCAACTAAACATTTATTATGAAAACAAATTATTTTATAGTATAAAGTGCTATGTATAAAACCTAACGATATCTGAATTGGTATATCTGAAAATATCTGAAAACGATATCTGATAATTAATTTTGTCTATTATATGAAATCCTAAAATTATGCAAATATTTTAATAATATTTTTCTGATCAATTCACAATTGCTAGCGCACACCCTATGTAAAAAAATTAATGATCCTTTCCAATTGACTTTCAATTAATCTCCAAACCAAAATTTATAAATCATAAAGCTTAATGAAGGCTTTAAATTTTTTTAGCACTATTTTACAAACTAAGTTTAAAATGCAATAAAACTTTACTAGCTCAGCTCTATAGCTCTAGCTCTAGCATTTTTTAAAAACAAAAGCTTTTTCCATGTCTTCCAAAAACAAAAAAAAAATAAACCAAAAAACTGTAAAAATTAATTTACAATTCAGTTTACTGAGAAACACGAAACACCTGGTTGAGTTCGAGTTGAACCTTCTTTGGAGATTGACGTGTTCTTTATTTTGTGTCAATTATTAAATATTTTTAAATTGTTTTATTTTTGTAATTCGGTAAGAATAAAAATTGTGCAAATTTTGTAAAAAATTTATTAAGAAATAAAACTGTTGTTCTTTTCAGTTTTTTTTTCTAAATTTTCTTACAAATAAAAAAAAAATTCGTGTGACTAAAAAAATTGTGTCAACAAAATAAACAAAAAAAAAACATTGTGAATTATTAGTGAATTTTGTGCTAAATATAATAATTAGAAAAAAAGAACTGAGAAATCAAAATGACGACTGAGTAAGTAAAATTATTTTACCGTTGGTTTATCATTTAAATTTAAATAAAAGTCTTTTTTATTGTAATTAATTTAATCAAACTTTTACAATATAAAAAAAAATTAACCAAACCACAAAAGAAATGACAGATCAATTTTAATGACAAATTCACAATAGATAGTAGAATTTATTAACCAAAAACTAAATGTGGGATGATTAAAATAATTAAAAATTCTTTTAATTTTGTTGTTAATTACAGCAATTATAAGAATTATGGAATTTTATAAATGAAAGTAGATTTTTTTTTATATAAGAATTTGTGTCAACAAATTCAATTTGAAATTATCGAATCATTTTTGTAAAATATATTACGATTACCTACAAAGAAATATTTTTATTTTTGTATTGTACTATCGATCGATCGATCATCATCACCATGTCGTATTCGGATATTATATTAGCGTGACGCAACGTTTATTATATTTTATTTGCAGACCAATTCATTTTACTAACGGTTTATTGTATAATATACAGTATTTTTATATTTTACTTTTGGAATTTTTTTTTTTTAATTATAAAATTAGCAGTTAAAAAAAATTAAATAGGTTACAAGTTAAGCAAAAGAAAATAAAAAAATTTATACAATATATATTCTACAATAGATAAGAATAATATTTGCTGTTCTTTCACTACGCTGTTGGTTTGGTTCAATTTTTGTTGTAATTAAGGGATTTAATAATCAACTTTTCAATATACCGTCAAATATTGGAACCTAAACCTAAAGAGTAAAGATACATCGATTAATTTAATCGATATTCAGGATGTAGGTCTTATTTCATACTAAATTAATTTTGCTAATCTAATGTGGTGGCAGACCATGACCATGTGATTGTGATAATATACTTGTGTTTAAGACCGTATCTATCATTACAATAAGTTGACTTGATTTACTGTCTTTTCTGAAATGATAAAAAAATTTGCTTTAGTTCATTTCAAAGATGATCAGAATTTACAAAATGTATTTTAAATTTTGTAAAAAGTTGTTTATTTTTTGTATATACATAACTAACCTACTTGGTTATACAAAAAAATAAAGACTTCCTTTCGTTTATAAAAGCCACATTTTACTTGAAAAGAATTTTTAATTAATTAATGTCAATTTTTTGTACAAAAAATACAAAAAATAAAGACTTCCTTTCGTTTATAAAAGCCACATTTTACTTGAAAAGAATTTTTAATTAATTAATGTCAATTTTTTGTTAATTTAATTTAACATTTCTACTGTCTTACTGATTTATTTATACAGATGATATATTTATATACACTCTTAATGTATTCTAAAATTTAATGTAAAACCTAAACCAGTTAATTACGGTGTCATTAAAATTAATTTTTCGATTTACACATTATATATACATATGTAAATGTTTGAATTGATTAAATTTGATTTGATGAAATTACTGTTAAATCGATTGCGTATTATTAATTTACAAGATTTCATGTTTTCATTTAAAAAATTATGAATAATTTTGTATAAGTATATATTTTCATTTTAACTTAATATATTTTGTACATATACTTAATAATTTCAAATCACGTAACTTATTAACTATTTTAAATAATTATGTAAATTAATCATGTATAAATAATAATTAATTATCATTAAATAACCGAAAAAAATCAATTTATTGAAACAATATAGCAAATATTTTCTCATATAAGTATATACTTACTTATTAGTTACTTATGCAATTATATTTGAACTTTGAATTTATTTACATAATAAATTTATTTGAAGATTGAAGTATGTAAGTAGATATGTATATTTAACACGAAATAATAATTTAACGTATATATATGTTTAAATAATTAAGATAATTTTTCGTAATATATATAATACAATACATATACAATAAAAATAAATTAATTTCATAGAATTTAGAATTTTTGTGATTTAATGAGAAATTTTATCAAAATTTCAAAAGTAAAAATCATTATTAATAATTTTGGGCATAACTACATATGTATGTATATAGGTACATAAGTGTAGTTATAATTATTTCTATAGGAATTTTAAAAATTAAATTTATTGGACCCGAAAAACTGTCAAATAATATAAATAATGTTAAATGAAAAACTATTACAGTATTAAGTATTAAAAATTATTACAAATGAATTATATTCAATTCAATATTCAATATATATTTTCAAATAATTTCATCCTTAATTTTTCTTTCGAATCTTCTGTTTTTTTTAATTAAGTATGCCAAAATCATATATCCAAAAGTTGAAAAACATTTTTCTATGTCAATGTTTTTATAATCAGTTTTTTTCATAAATATTCGTATATAGTATGAGTAGTATTTCTCTTCTGATTATCATCAAATAAATAACTTTTTCGTCTTTCGTCAAAATTATACATAATAACAACATAAAAATAAAATTTTCAAAATCCATTTTAATTTAAAATGAATAAAAAAAGAAGTTCATCAAAGTAAAAAATATGATAGTTAATATAATACTCGTATGCCATAAGAAGATTTTTTTGTATTTATGAGAAAAGAAAATATTTTAGCCAAGTTTTGTTACTTTTCTATATACATATATGTGTACTACATTATACCTACTATACGTATACCTATTTAAATTTTAAATATATATGGTGTGAAATTTTATTATGCCTAGTATAACTATGCTTAATATGTAATTTCTACCTACGAACATAAAAATTATAATTCAGGTTTTACATACCCAATTTTATTTCTTACAAATTTGAAATTGAAATTTATAAACAGACTAACAATTTTCAAATTAAATGAGAGTGTTACGATGTACATATATGTTTATTACTTGTCATTTAATTTTTCATAACAAAAATAAATTTCAATATTGATTAATTAAATTGCATTTGCAATATTACAGACATGAACATAACGATTACACATTAATGATTAATCAATTATATCATATACGTTATACAAGATAAATTATTACTAGATTCAAGACCTCTAAATATATAATTTCATAATTGTCTATAATTATAATTTAGTCATTATTTTTTCTTTAATAATCTTTTCAATTTATATTGACAACATTTTTTTCTATCAGTATCAGTAAAGTAAATATACGTCTCTACTTTATATTTCATTTTGATATTGTTGTGAATTTCATGATTTAAAATTAATTTCTTGATTATTATTTATTGTGTTTTTTATTTTTCTCGTAAGGGTTTTCAAAATTTTGTTACATTAGAAAAAATGGCAAATACTTTTGAAATTTTAACTTTCCAAAATAGAAATTTCAATAATTTTGCAAAAAAAAAAAAAAAAAATACCTAATATAATAAATAATTTATTATAAACTTTCTCTTGATTTTGATACAAAATAGAAACTACAATAAAAAAAATTATATTAATCAAAATCTAAGAAATAAAATTATTCTCATATATATATGTAGTAAAATTATTTTCCTTAATATAACAACCAAAATTTTAATGTGAATATAAAATATAAATCAAGTTTTCTCTTTTATATACTTAAGTAAAATTGTCTAATTTAGTTGAATTCTTAGTAATAGCTTCATAGACAAATAAACAGAAAAAAGCCCTAAAAAATTATTAATTTTCAAGGTAATAAACAAGAATATATTCTATTCCCACCTTGACAATATTTTTATAAAATTAGCATCAATTTTTTTTTATTTTATGATAAATTTTAAACCGAAAAACCTTGTGATATTTTTAAAGATGTAAAAATTCATGTTTTCTTAGTTAAGAGACTTGAATTTTTAGATATTTAGATGTAACAAATTTTATTATTTTTATAAATTTTTGAAAATACGGACCGGTTTTCTTTTCTTGTTTTTTTTAAACAAATTTTAATAATTTGTAAATTTCCAAATATGTATATATATAAAAAAGAAATATTTCCAAATATGTAATCAAAATTTGATAATACATATTTCAATTTTTATTTGACATTAACATTTGATGAAATTTATAATTGGGAAATTTTTGTATATTAACTAGTTTCTCTACAAATTTAAATAGGTTGGTTATTCCATTTGCCATGAACTATATTTCTTGTTTTATAAAGTTCAAAGTAAAAACATTGGAACCCGGAAAATTTTTATATTTAAAATATATAGAGGTATATGTATATCGTACGATCACCTTTTAACCTTCTTTTTTGCTTTTTTGTTCATTTCTTATTTCTGGTTGGTTTGACAATGCCGTAAGATACCACAATAATAAAAATATATGTATATAAGATTACCTTTCATTTTCTGTGATCCAAATGAAAGGAAAAGTTGATTTTGAAATCCTGTCAGACTTTTAATTATTTATTATGATACAATTCCCTTTTCAAGTATACATATATACTATTTTAATGTTCAGGGATATGACAATTATGTAATGTACTATAAAACATGTAATAGACTTTTTATTATTGAAAATTGAATATTATAAAGATTCTTTTTCGGTTTTAATCCTAAGATGATTTTGTGCTCTAATCGAATTGTTCAGTTTAGGAAATCAAGAGTCTATACATTTTAATACCATTATTATTCTAACATCTAAAGTTCAAATTATCAAATTGATTATAAATTGATGATATGCCCAGGATGCTAAGAAAACAAACTTTTAAATAATAAAATTTTAGAAGAAAGCAAAATCTAGTTTTGCTCTGAATGTCAAGGTTAACAAGAAATTTTACGCAACATATCAATAAAAAAATATTATACGCAACATAATAAACTGATATACTTACTATATCGTAATTCAGGTCTTTTAATTGTGGGTATTTTTAAAATATCTGAATAAGGGCTCATAAATTTAATAAATCACAATAAGTTTGGGAACACCCTAAAATTTAACTTAAAATTGGAAATAATTATATTCGAATTAAATTTTTTGATGTTGAAATTACCAATTAAAAACTTGTTTATAATTTGACAAGATTAAAAACGACTTGAACTTGACAAAAATTTGAAAATTATTTCATTTGGTTTTTTATTTTAATGGAAATATATTTCTTAATTGATTGTTACTTTAACCTCAATTGCCTTGTTAGAGTTTCGTTTAAATAGTTGAAATTATAAACAAGAAATTTAAATATCTAATAATAACTTCAAATTAATTAATAATTTTCTCATATGTAATTAATTAAAATATAATTAATATAATAAATATTAAAATGAAATTATACAAAATAATTTGTTATACAATTCCAAGATGTGATTGTAGATTTTTTGTAGAGTGACGATATTACATGCTTAATGTAATATTATTATTATACTCCATTATCAGGATATATTTGTAATTAAAGAAATTTAACACATTTGACAAATTGGTAGTGTGAAACAACTAGAAAATTAATTATTCAATTACCTAATTAAAGTTATAAGTAATTGTTTATTTCTGTTATAATTACATATTTTTACATAAAATTATAATATATATACAATGTACGAATGATGAATTCAGAGTAAAACAATGTAAACTTTAGTCAGGATTTTATATAAATTGTTACGAAGAAATTAATTTTCATTTATATAATTCAATTTAATATATGTATAGGTACAATACAATATGTTTGGCCTAATGTTAACTAACAATTAAATTTAACAATTTTGGAAGATTATAGGATAAATTAAAACGTGTTTCCACTTAAAATATGTTTTTTTTATAGTAATATAATATTTCTGTGATTCTTGGGTTCATCATTATTTAATTTCACTCTTAACAACGCATAATAACTAAACTATATAAACTCTAAAACATTTAGATTCTAAAATGTTTGTATAGTCTTTTTAATTATACATAATTGTGAGATTGTGTCCAGAAGTTCATGATATTCAACCGAAAAATTATAATAACATAAAACTTGTAAAAGCTAAATTATCTATTTATATGTTTTACAATTCAGTATTTTTTTTCTATACCAAATATACCTATTTAGTTTTTTTAATTAACATTGCATTTGTTTGATATATAATAACGCGTACTAATTCCAGCACAAATTTAAATTTAAATTATACATTTAATTGTATTAAAATTAATTTATAATTATAATATTTTTAAATAAAAGTTTTTAGAGTTTTTTCTTGAACTTCAGAAATAAAATTAAAAAAAAAATTATATTATCGAGGTTAAAAAATTAAATTAGGTTTTTACTTGTCCCAAATTTGGTCAAAACATAAAAAAAAAAAGAGAATTCAAAATGGTTGTTCGTATTTTTTTTAGTTCAAATTCTAAATATATGTATATAAAAAAATTGCTTATATAAATGTTTTAACATTTTAAAATAATAAACATTTTTTTTGGAAATAAAATCACTAACCATAAAAATATTTAACTTTGACGTCATTTCTTAATTATATCTTTAATATCCAATTTCAAATTTACATAATTTTTTTTTAATGTTATTTTATAATAATAACAATTTTTTTGTTGTTTTTTTGATTCGAAAGTTAAAAAATAAAAAAGTCATGTCATTTTATTAAAATTGAAATCTTCTCTCGGGGTTTTTTGTTTATTATAAAACAAAAATCTCTGCTTGGTTTTAATGTTATTTAAATATTATTAATAGAAAGTCGCTTTTTTTCAATCAAGTTTTCATAAATAAAAGTCGAATTTTTTTTTTCAAAAAAAAAATGTTTAACTATGAGAAATTATGAAATTTTTTATTATGACCTGCAGTGTTACAAAAAAAAAACTCAACTCTTTTTTTTTATAAGTTTTTTTTTATTTTATTAAATTAAGATAAGTAAATTTTTTTTTTGATAAAGTAACGATAAGAAAAAATTGGGAAAGTTTTTAGATAACACTATGTTTTTTTTAGATTTAGATAGGTATATAATATATCATAAAAAATTATAAAACTACTAATTTAAATAGCTTTTAATTTAGGGAAAAAATTTATTAATTAATAATTTTTGATTATTATCAAATTTAATTCATCACTTAATTAAAGCGATATAATAAGATAATATAAATCATCGTAAAATGGGATATATACTCAGAATTGATTATAATAATTAATATATTCAGAACTGATTAGAATAGTTCAAAAATTTTAAACCAATCAAGATTTTAATAACCTTTTAACTTTTGAATATAATTCCCAGTATACTCTGTTTCCCGTTGATGAATTTGATTTGAAAAATGATGAGTTTCATTTGAAAATGATTTTTGAAATTTTGATCATCCAATTAAGAATGAACATTGAATACCAATAAAATCATCAATGTATGAAGGAAAAAAAAGATTAAAAAGTTCCTTGAAGGCTTAGTGCCCTTCTAATTAACCCAAGCATAAAGTTTAATCATTTCCTACTGTTAAAACCAATTTAACTAAATTGAAAATAGTAAATATACGGAAAATAAAATAAGTGAATTTCAAGAAGCTAAAAAAAATTTTCTAATAAAATTTGAAAAACTATTTTCCCTGCCATCTGCAGAAACATAATGTAAACAAATTCATTAGAAATATTTTTTAATTCAAAGAAACATAAAGTGGTTTTAATGATGTTGCAAAAAAAACAACAAAAATCTTTAAATTTTATTACAATATTTTCTATTTTTAGATAAGTTAAAACAAAATGACATTACATAAATAATAAAAGATGGTTATATTATAAATTGAAATAATCAAGTGATTGCACTTTTGAATATTATATTTATTTTCAGTCGTAGGTTGTTTATTTATATAACCTTTATATTTTATATACAACGTAGGTAACGACCTCTGTCGCACCAAACAATAAGTATATAAGTAAAAATGAAGCAAAAAAAATTACAATATTGCAATAATAATCAAAACATTATTAAGTATTATATAATTTATTCAATTATTATTATTATTCTTACAAATCTTCTTACAAATACAATTTAATGCAAGTATATAACATAATATTTCTGAGAAATAAATTCCATTTCCATGAAAATATTATAGAATAATTAATTATTATACAACATTTTCTATATCTTCATTATAAATTAATTAGCTAATCGTATACAAGTTGTCGTCAAATCGGTTGGCAAACTACACTATAATACATACTTCTATCTATACACATTTGAATTTGATCAATTATAGCAAGCAAATATTATACCTGTATACGATATTATTAGAAAAATTTACATATATGTAATACGATTAGGTATACATTTTTCAAGAAATTTTAAATTTTTTAACTTTTTATATATAATACAGTAATTATAAATTTTTATTCACACCCTTATTTAATATAATATGTAATTAAAATATGATAAATATATTATACAAAAATGAACATAGATTTAAATTTTACAACATTCTGTGTAATAAATATAACATGATAATTATGTAAATTTAAATTCTTGATCTTCTTTATTGAAATAATTATTTTCTATTCATAAATAATTTTTAATATAAAAAAAAGAGTCATTTTATATTCTGTTTTTTTTTAATCATTTAAAAAAGTATTGAAACTCGAAAACGGAATAATGAGCCTCGGATAAAGCATAAAGGGCATCGATATTTAAATTATTTATAAATAATTTCAAATATTCCAAATCTTGTATATATAAAGCTATATAAAATATGACAATATATATTTTTAAAGAGTTTTTAATAATATTTCTAGTATACTTAATAATTAAAATTCAATTAGGGATTTTTTATTTCAATTACATTATATAAATATCTAATACGGTATAGTAATATTATTGCTTAATTATTATCTGTTTTATTTATAAATAAATTAATAATAATGACAGTTTTTAAATTAATGATTTAATTAAATAATTATGATCTTTTTAATTTATTTACTCCTATTTTTTATTTTAAAAAAAAATAATCTCTTAATTATATACCCTTTGCTTATTAAAGTTTAAAATTCTTAGGTTAAGATATTAGTTTGTTCGGTGTTGTAAGATAATAATCTTGCAGATTGTGGGCAAACATGGTCTAAATCTAAACTATTGAACGAATCTCGTTACAGCGCAATAACATAACATAATTCGATGACGCTATGCTCATTAAATCATATTGAAATAGTCTTTTACAGTTCGTTCGATCGTTGGTTTCTTTTCATGTGATCACCGAATTCTCATTACTATTAACATTTAATTTCATTATATTCATTTTCTTACTATTATATATATATTTAAAATTTTCCGTTTGTATTGTAAAATCTTCAAAAAAATATAACAAATATAATGTAAATGTTTACCCAAATTAAAATAGTTAAAGAATGTTAAATAATTAGATAACGAAAATACAAATATTGTTTACTATTAAGATATACGATTATTATTTACCCAAATATATTTATTATGAACCACCAAATTAAATTTTATCATTGAAACGAATTCAGTAATATTTTAATCAAAATTTGGTGGCTCCGGAAAACAAATTGCATTAAGAATTAGTAAAAAAATAATATCGAGTTCCAGGTATTTTCCAATTATTGTAATAGAAAAGTATTTAATTTTAAAATAATTTTCTTTAATTTAACAATGACAATTATATAAATAAATAAATAAAATATTTAAATATTTAATTATTCATATTTTTATGAAATCATCATTATGAGAAATATTTAGGTATAAATAAAAAATAACAAAAAAGTCAATAATATAATATAAATAAATATTTACAAATAAACTTATAAGCTAAAATATTGTCAAATGCGATTTATATTTACTTGGATTTTATAAAGGAATATTAATTTATTCAGCTTTGTAAACAAATCATAATGTGCAATTATTATTATTTTTTATTTTATAAATAATAAATTAATATTAAATTATAAGTTGATTTTGTAATTTTGGCTATTACAATCGATCAATCAAGTAAAATAACGAAATGTTTTGTTATAAATTTAGTCAAATGTTTATAGTATTTGGTGTTTGTTATATTTTATATATGAAACCTGATCAAAATTAAATTAATGTTAGTAGTATTGCAGCATATTTTACTGTTAAATAGCATACTGCAATCGACTGATTAAATGATCTGCAAAGTATAATAAAATCTATAATTAAATGATTCATTTTGCCCTTTTTCGTAAATAATTTTTTTTTTAAATCTGAAATATATTTTGATAATTACGTACAAATGCATTACATAATTTAATTTTACCCAAGGTGAAAATATTTTTTTTAATTTGTATTTTCCCTTAATTATTGATTGCATCAACAAAAATTAATAGATATAATATATTATAATAATCTATCTTTAATATCTAATAATTATTTCAAAATATATTTATATACAATTTTATTATATATCATTTTTAGGGATCTTTCATCACCAATATTAGATTATTATAATGGTAAAAATATTTTCATAACTGGTGGTACTGGTTTTGTTGGTGCTTGTTTAATACAAAAAATTTTAAGTGATATACCAAATGTTGGTAAAATTTATATATTATTGAGACCAAAAAAGAAGAAAACTGTTGAAGAACGTCTAACCGATTTAACAAAAAATTCAGCATTTGAAAAATTATTGGAAACAAAATCTGATGCTATATTTGAAAAATTAATACCAATTGCTGGTGATGTTGGTGAAGAAAATTTAGGAATATCTGATAAAGATCGTCAAATATTAATAGATAATGTTAATATTGTATTTCATTCAGCAGCAACATTAGATTTCTTTCAATCATTAAAGGAAACAACAAAAATTAATTTAGTTGGTACAAGACGTGTTATGGAATTATGTAAACAATTGACAAAATTAGAGGTAGACATTAAAAAAAATATAAAAATTGATTTATAATAAAAATATTTTTTAGTCAATGGTTCATGTTTCATCAGCTTATGTTAATTCATATTTATTGGAAGCTGAAGAGATTTTGTATGATGCACCAGCTGATGCAGATGCAATTATTAATTTAGCAGATACTTTAAATGATATAGCTCTAAAGGAAATGGAACCAAAGTAAAAATTAATGATTTATTTTAATAAATATTTAATTATAATTATTGAAAATTGAAATATTTTAATTTACAGAATACTTAAAGATCATCCAAACACATATACATTTACGAAACATTTAGCTGAGCATGAAGTAAATAAATGCACAAAATTATTTCCTTGCGGAATTGTACGTCCAAGCATGAGTAAGTTTAAAATTAAACTGAATTTTTCTTAAATTTAAAATTTATAATTTTATTTTATTTTTATATACATAGTTACTGCATCATGGAAAGAACCTGTTGCCGGTTGGACAATTTCTAAAAATGGACCACAAGGTTTCTTTATGGGTTCATCAAAAGGTGTTATTCGTCGTTTACCATTAGATCCATCATTAATTATGGATTATATACCAGTTGATGTTGTTGCTAATCAAATATTGGTTACCGGTTATTATGTTAATAGTTTAAAGTAAGTAAAATTTTGTTAAATTTTCCATTAATAGAAATTATATAAAATATTAATTGAAAATTGTAAACTAATGATAAAATATATTTGTAATTTTATAGAATTCAAAATCCTGGTAAACCATTAGAGCTAACAATTTACCATTTAACCTCAAGTACATATAAGCCATTCCGTTTTGAAACAATAACAGATAAAATGAATATATACATGCATAAATATCCACTTAAATCTTCAGTATGGTAATTTAATTGTTTTAAATAAATAAATATACATAATTATGATATAAATAAATTTTCTTTATAGGTATCCACATATTAAATTGGTTAAAAGTTTATTCCTATTCAAATTGTCGGCTATATTTTTCCATTTTGCACCTGGATATGTTTTAGATTTAATTACAAAAATAGCTGGTGGAAGACCAATGTAAGTATATTTTAAAAAAATTTAATGATTTCGATTTAAAAAAAAAATTAATTAAAATATTTAATTTTTTTAAATAATTATTTAGTTTAGTTAGACTTCATACAAATGTTTGGAATTCATTGAAAACTTTGGAACGCTTTATATTTACTGAATGGCGTTTTCATAATAAGAAAACATTAACATTAGCAAGATCATTAAAACCAGCTGATAAAAAGATGTTTTTTATTGATATTGGTGAATTAAATTGGGATGAATATTTCTTTAATTTACATTTGGGTGTACGTCAATATTTGAATGGTGAAAAAGAATCAAATTTAGAAGCTGCCCGTAAAAAAGATAAAATGTAATTAAAAAAATTTCTTAATGTTTATTGGTTTTATTATAATTAAATTATTTATTTTAGACTGTTGGGACTTCATGTAGCTTTACAATTATTGTTCTATTATTTGGTTTGGTGTTTAATTGCAACACTTTTGGGTATTTCAGGATCAAAAGCAGCGCTAGTCGTTGGTGTTTTTTATGCATTTTTCAGCAGATTATAAACAAAGAACAATTTTTTTTATATACAATTAAAGTTTAAAAAATAATATATATATATATAGTCTCATTGGTGGATTAAAAATTATAAAATAAGATTTATATTAAAAATAAATTGAAATATATTTAATTTTATTTTTTATTTATTAATATATAATTGGGTAAATTAAGAATGAATTTATTTTACCAGCAAATTTTATAAAATATAAGTTGGGAGAAACAATTAAATATTATTTTTGTAAAAATTATAGAAATATGCCCTATTACAGCAACATATTGCTGATATCTTATAGTAAAAAATGTACTCAATGTCAGATATTAATTAAGTGGACTTTTACAAAAAAAAAAGAAAATTAATTTGAATTGTAATTAAGAGGTAATAATACCAGAATCATTGATTAACACAAATGGTATAAGTGGTATAAACGAGAAAACGATTTTTATTTTAAATTAATCAAAATTTTTAATTATATATTTTAATTTTTTGTTTGGATTTTGTTTATGTGGTTCAATAACTCCAAGAGATGTTTTCAAATTTCATCTCCAAAAATCATAATTTTTGTACCAGATCCAGTTCATCGTTTAAAATTTGATTTGAACAAAATTAAGAATTTGAATTATATCCGTAAGAATTTGAATTATATCCGTAAAATTAAATATATTTCAAATCCAGTTCATCGTTTAAAATTTGATTTGAACAAAATTAAGAATTTGAATTATATCCGTTTTCTACATTTTTTTACAAACGCCATCTAATGGTTCATTAAATAATATGCAATCACTTTATGAAGATAAAAATTTCGAAATACGAATGACATTTATGGAAATTGTTTGTGTCAATTCAAATGTCAAAGTGTCAATTCCCTTCCCAAGATAGTAAACAAAAGTTGAAAACTAATTTCTCGATTTTTTGATTACATATATTTAAAATTTATTCTACAATTAAAATTTAATATTATATAATGGTAACAATAATTAAATCAAATTCTCCAAATCTAAAAAATATCAAATTTAAAATGGTATGGATTAAACATAGAAAATTTATCAAGTATTTGCGCATCTACTAAGTAAGTACATACATACCTTTATATTTTTTACTTTATAACCCCCTATTTTTATTGATAAATCAAATTGTTTGATCGATTTAAATCAGAAAAACAATTATCAGAAATTCGAATTCAGTCATTAGTTTTTTTAATTATATAATACTTTTCATGTAATAATATAGAATTCAAATATGGATCAAGTAAAAGGATCACATCCAACTGAAGGTCTATCTCAGGCACAACAAATCGCTAGTGGAGCTGAATCAGATAATTCCGAAACTTCGAATACTGAATTAGTTAAAAAATATTTTGTTAAACCAATTCCAAAATCATTAAATCATGATGCTATTGCTGATTTTAAAAAACTTGATGAACGTAAAATTTGGTTGGAAAAAAAATTTAAACAAAGGAAAACTAATGCACCCAAAGCGTAATTAAAAAATAAATAAATTTATTATTGTTAATTTTATCTAAATTAAATAATTTTTATTAATGAAAGTTTGGCTGAAAAAGCAATTGAAGATAAAAAAGGTATTGAGAAACGTTTGGAAGAAAGTGATGTTGCATTAAGTCAATTAATTCAATTTGGTGGCGAATTGGTCACAAATGTAAAACTTGCTAATGAAAAGCGTGAAATATTAAGAAGAAATTTTGAAACAGCAAAACATGAAGGTAAACTTTTAAAACCCAAAACATATATTTATTATTTTGTTAACACTAATGTATTGTATTTCCTTGTAGTGCTTCTCACTGATCTAGAAACTGAATCATATATGGCAATGAAGAAAATTGATAAAATTACAGCAAAATGGAGTGAACTAAGAACAATTAAAGAACCTATGAGTTTATTTGAAGAACTTGAAGTACAAAAAAAAAGAATTTCAGTATTAATGAATCAAAAAGATGCAATTATAAAAGAATGTCGTGATGAAATTGAACGTGTTGATGAACGTTATTATGTTGATCAACATCGTCAATCAACTGATATTTATTCATTAGTTGAACGTGTTGATAATCAAATTGAATTAATTAGATTTACATATAATAAACATTTAGAATTATTACAACAAACTATTGAAGATGAACGTAAAAATTTATCATTAACTGCATCAAGAAAATGGCAAGGATTATTTGATAAACAAGCTGATAATGAAAGAACAAGATTATCAATAATACAACAAAAAGAAGAATTTTATGAAAATGAAATAACTAGAATATGTAAAGAACAAGAAGATATAACACGTAATACACGAATACGTTTAGAACAAGATGCTGAATTATTACAATTAGAATTACGTACTATTAAAAATGATGTAATTACAAATTCTGAAAAATTAGATTATAATTATCAAGTATTACAAAAACGTAATGAAGAAAATTTAATTGTTAGCAATCAGCAAAAACATCGTGTTCATCGTATTAATGAAACAATATCAACATTAAAAAAGAAAATACGTGATACAAAAATTAGTTCCGAAATACAAATAAAAAAATTAACTAGTGAAGTATTAAATTTACATAATCGTATATCAGAATTAGAAACAAAAGCTGAACAATTTAAAATAATTAATGAACAAAAATTTAATACAGTTTGGGATATTAATTATCGTGAAGCAATGGATTTATTAAATAAAATATTAGATATTGATCGGGTATTATATGAACAACAATTAGGTTTAGAATGGCAACGTCCAGAGGTACCAATACCAAGTAATAAAAAGAAAGAATTAAATCGAACTAAAAAATTGTTACCATCTAGCAATAAAAGTATGAAATTTTACTTACATAATAATATTTTAAATATAAACTTATATTTTATTAGTTTATTAATATTAGTTATTGTGATTAGTTATTAAAATAAATTAAAAAAAAACAATTTAGGCATTAAATCAAAAAGTACTGTTGAAAGTCCAGAAGCATCAATTGCCTCAACTATCAGAAAAGAACAAATTAAAGAGTTGCAAAAGGTTTCTGATACGCGTTTACTTCGAAATGTTATACGTCGAATATCTGATCGTGCTGGTTTTCTTTTAGATGAAAAATTAATTAATATTTTAAAACCATATGAGGAAAAAGAAAATACATTAGTTCGAATTGATAATATATTTAATGTAAATCATTTTATTTAAATTAACAATATGTTATTCTATATTATAAATATTTTTTTAATAGGCTCTTCGAATTGATGATATTGATGATGTAAATGCTTTAAATGAATATTTTAAACCATATTCATATTGTCCAAATTGTACAGCTGGTTTTCAATCAAAAGAATTAGATAAAATACATAATGTTGAATTTGACGATACTGAGGATATTACAAAACAAAGTATTAGTGCATTTTCTTCTGAAAGTGATGGTATGTTTCAATTACCAGAAACGTTACCATCGCCAACTTATAGCAAAAGTGAGTTATTATCAGTAATGAGCTATGAATCAGATGAATTAAACAAAAATCTTATGAATATAATTGGAAAAAGAGAAGAAGATGTTTTTGTTACTAATCAAAATGATATTCCTAAATCAGTAAAGTTTGATGTAAGCGTTTTTTTATATATACATATATTTGATTTTAGGATTATTGTAATTCATTTTAAGGAATCATCACGGCGAAGTGTTGCAAATAAAACACAATGTACAAATCATGATTTTGTAATTGAACCAGCTTTAGTATTAACAGCATTAAGAGAATATGTTGAAAAGCAATTAGAAAAACGTTATTCTTTGAATATGAAGTACCTATATTTATCTTCAACTTAATAAAAAAATATATTTACTTTGGTTTTTTTTCCTTTCAATTTTACAGTCAACTTAAATCAGTGCATTCAGTTCCTATATCAAAAAGGGATAGAGATTCATCAATAGCTTTATCCGTGCCTAAAGTTGATGTTAAAGCTTATTGGTCACAATTTTTATTGGCATTTCCTGCAAGTAAACAAAAATTATGGAAATCATTAGAACATGGATTAAATCACTTTTATGCAACTTTAAGAAATCGTGAAAAATTGGATCAAGATTGTGAATTTTTGCGAAGACAAAATGCTGAATTGAAATTTTTATTACAAAAATATTTGAAATAGAACATACATAAATGTTTTATTATATAAATAAATAAATTTATGAATTTGATAAAATATAAATTTATAATAAATATTTGTTTCTTTTAATTTTAAATTGTTTTTTTGAGCAAATTATAATTTTGTCTTCTAGCTGAACTGAGCAGTCCAAGTGCAAGCGAGTTCAGTGTACATCCCTTTCTGTTACAATTGAAAACTACTGAAACAGTGAATGAAATGTGGAATAGATTGGTATGAATTGTATATGGATATGGAGTATTCTTCTACTCTGTGCTTGTAGTGCAGATGCAGACACTATTAAATACAACATTATACCGTAACTCATATACGGCATTCTACAATGGACACTACCTACATGCTTCTTACTTCTTATATGCATCATACGCATACCGTAAAAAATTACTGGGAATGGGAACTGGCAAACCCTTCAAAATTTTAGGTGCGTATACGCAGAAGAGTGCAAGGAAATCCGTACGTAAAAAGCAAACGGAATAGGCCCGTCGTTGAGTGCGAAAAGCGCACGGATTTGAGTGCCGAAAAGCGCACGGAATTGAGTGCAAAAAGCGCACGGAATTTAGTGAGAAAAGCGCATGGAATGGGTAACGCAGTAGGGTACGGAAAAATTATCAATTTTCTTGGGCCAGCTGGTGCGCTTTCCGTGCGTTTGGAGGACGCACACGGCGTACTTGGACGCCGTGTGATTTTGGATCCAAAGGCGGACCGCTTTCCGCTCAACTATTTTCTCATAATACAAGTGATGCAAAATGTTGCACCAGAATTATAAATATGGATTACATATTTGTGGAATGCGATACAAAAACTATATATTTTATAATTTAGGTTAAGTTAAATGTTGTAATCAATCAAGAAAAATCGTGTATTCACGATACCAAACAAAAACCATGTTCAGTAGTTAACGAAAAATAATTTAATGAAATAAAATTGTACTATAAAAATATTAAAACTACTGTACCCTCAATTCTTACGTTCTTAGAAAACATATAGTTGGTAACACTACTTAGTGTTGTGTTGTATGTATGTAGCAGCAGCGTTGCCATCGTGGCATAATTTGATGCACAAGTGGCATTTCAAAAGTATGAAATGCATAATTTGTTTGAAAAATTATGCTGGCATTAAAGTGGCATAGTATTTTTCCTATTTAGCATTAACTTGGCTTATTGTATGAAATGCATAGTAATTTAATTATATATTTTTAAATTAACTAATATATTTATGATTTTTATATGTATACAAGAAAAAGTCTTATTCTATTATTTTTATTTTTATTGTTTTCTAATAAATGAATGTGTTATAAATAACATTATATTATATTTGCATATTAGTGAGTAGAAATTTCGTTGAAATGGGTTTATTATATTTGCATTTTAGTGAGTAGAAATTTCGTTGAAATGGGTTTTTACTTGAAAATTATTCTTGAAATTGGTTTTTTATGTATTTATGCCACTTGGCATATTATTTTTGAGAAAATGGCATAATGTTGGCTCTCAGTTCTGGCAACGCTGTGTAGCAGAGCAGCAGCACGCACACGCAGCAACAGAAGATTATAGTATAGAAATAGAAACCAAAACGATTAGAAAAGAAACCAACAAAACAATACAAAAGCGGAGCAAGCAGTAAAGTAGTGTGTAGTGAGTGACAGCGGAAAAATAAATATTTTTGTTTTTTGTTGTTTATGCAAAGAAAATATATAGAAACATTTTAATGCATTTACTTATAATTTAAAAATAAAATTATCATTTATATATAATATTTTTCTTTTTAATTTCTTAGTAATTAAAAGTGTCATTAATTTTTCCCTACAACTTTTGTCATCAATTTCTTTACTGAAAATAAAAATAACAAATGCAATCAAATTCAATTTTATTTATGAAATAAAATGTTTAAAGAAGCCATATACATAATATAAAGTTTTACATTCAAGTTCAAGCATTAAATTTAATAAAAACTAAATGCTTAAATTGAACATTAAAGAATCTTCTTGTTTTCTTCGCCCTATTGACATTTATAAAATAATATTAAGTATAACTGGCTTCTTTTAAGTTGTTAAATTCGCAAAATAAATTATTTAAAATTAAAAATATTTTCATTTTATACATTATTATTTAATAAATTGTATATATAAAATAATAGAAGAAATTATAAAGTTAGAAAAGAATCTACCGCGGTTATGGTTTCAATACAAAAACCAAAATTTCTAAAACCTGGTAAGTTTTTTATTTTATTTTAAAAAAAAAATTTTATACTTATATACTTACCTATTCCTATTATAAATAGAAGTACATTTGATTTTTATTAACTATTTATAATATTTAATATATTATGGAATAGATAGGCTAAGAGCTACAACCAAAAACTGTAACAGTTCTAAGTTCTTTCGAAGAAAAGAATTAGAGAGTAAATAAATTGTCTTAATTTGAATTACTTAAATAGGCGGGAAAGGGCACGTACATAGATTAGAATAGAAAATTTATTTATTTTGATAATATCTAAATATATATATGTTTGTATATTAGATAACATTAAAAGAGGTTCGATAACATTAGATAACATTAAATTATGTTCCCATTAACCTGGTTACGTCATTGGTTGGCTTTCAGTATTTTTACAGTATCATTCAGGTCTAATGGAAGGCCTGTAAAAATAATTGTAAAGAAAATTATATCACATATATGACAAACATTTGACTATAATTTTTAGTATATATATATTTTGCTTCACATTTGACTTTGGATATAGTACTTAGTAGATGTATGTAATAATTAAATGGATATATTGGTATAGATGTAATATTTAAAATATATCATTTGAATAAAATACTTAGATATATAAGTACCTATATGTATAATAGATGATATTTTTACAACTCTTAAGTTCAAATTAATTTACAATATGACATACTTAATTATTTACATATTTAAGTACATTATATAAAATGATTAAATTTATCGGTTTCAAAATTGAATTAATTTAGGTTCTTGAATTATCATTACTGGATCCAATCAACTAATTGCACTATTACAAATAAATGTATAATCTACTTAAGAATATGATTTAATGGTGACTTACTTAACACTATTATAGTATACTTAGTATAGATAAACTATATTGTATTGTAAAATGTAATGTAAGGATATTTTAAATTTCCTAAATAATTGTAACATAACTTAAATATTAAAATAGCTATTTATTAAAAAATTTCACTTAGGTTTAGGTACTTAATTATATTAAAAATTATCTCTGTCTACTTAAAATTTATAATGTGATTATTTCTTTTCTATATACCTATTTTGGTATAATCATATGTTTATGTATACATATTATTTTTTTAACTAGAATTAATTTATATGTATTTTAAAATACTTATATTATATGTATTTGTTATTTGTTTTTTTATACATGTTTGACAATCAATTTAAATTTAATTTATTAAAAATACATATAAACATTGTATATTGGTAAAAATATTTAACCTTCCCAAAAAACAGGAAGGAAAAAGAGCGGGTGATGCTGTATTGTTAAAAAAACAGAAATTTTTGCATTAAATAAATAAAGCATTTCAATCAATTTAAATTAATTCAACAAAATTTAATATATTATTGTATCTTCTTATACAATAAGTAGCTATACATACTTATATATTTAAATTGGGAGTTTGTTTAAAATATAACTACATATTTTTGCTATTATATACCTATATAAATAAGTTTTTGAATTATACGAAGCAAAAATTCTGTCTAGATAAGTTCTTATTTCTTTTTGAAAATATTATCACGGTGGCCACACGAAATCGCTTAGAAATACAAATTAATGCTTGCTAGCAATAATTGGACACAATCACAACAAACAGAGACTTTATTTCGATCAAACGTTAAATTAGAACACTTCAAATCAGTATTAATTTTTTATGATATAAAATAATGTTAATCTATATATAAAGGAATTCTTATCGACAATTTAATCGAACGTATTTTGGTTTTCGGGTGAACATAAAATATTGGAACATTTCCGATTCCGTAACAAATTATTGCACAATATCGAAATTCGGAAAGACGATTTAAAAAAAAAAATGATCCCTCGCAAAATTTTTTCTGTTCATCCAACTAAGATAGGAGGGTCAAATATAAATATAAGTACATATTACATTTATTTATATAATATCATTTCCGATAAATAAACTGTCGATATTCAATTTTAAATTTAAATTTTTATAAAAAAAAAGCTACTTATAAAATATAAAAGTTTCACCCCATAATTTCTCTCACTTAAATATAAAATTGTACAAACAAAACATTTTAAAAATAAATTTTATTCTTTAATCGAAACTTTTAAATTGTATTATTATTATATAGAGAGAAATATTTCTAGTTCTTATATACAAAAATTCACATGGTTTATTTATTTATAGTTCAAATTGTTTATATATAATATAGCTATAGTAAATACTACTTCTACTAGTATATTATAAAATATTTTGGTGAGTAATTTTTGATGTCGTCATTTCTCATCATCATCAACATCATTATATATACATATATCAATATTTTACTATAAAGGCCGGCGCAGAATTGGGGCTTTAATCGACAGCGTTAACTTAAAAAAGTTTCAACATATGGAAATCAATGTAAGCGAACACAATACCAGCAGTTAACGCTAGGCGAAAAACACGCCAGCGCTGGCTTTCAACAAGTTGAAAAATTAACGCCAGCGCTAGACTATTTTAATATTGGTGAAAAATCAATTTTTTGGGAGGCAAAAACTTGGCAAAATATAAAATATAAAAGTTAAAGTTAACGCTATCGATTAAAGCGCCAATTCTGCGCCGGCCTTTATGGTTTTTTAATGCCTCTGTTTTTATATTTTAGTCATAGAGTTTATTCAGTGATACACTAGTAAAGTAAGCTATTATACCAATAATAAAATACTCAGTTGGTCAGTTTGAAAATTGAACTGTGAGATAGTGAAACACATTTTTATATTATATATATTTTTTTTTTTTTTGAATTTTGATAAACAATAATAAAAAACAATACACTTACTAAGTATATATTATAATAACTGAAAATCACAATAACTGACTTACATATTATTTTGTTATAAAAAATCGTGATATTTCAAGCATGAAAAACTTTTGGTATATTAAACGATTTTAATATTATACTTTATATAATTACAATTTTTTTGTTTTTAAATTTAAATATTTTATATATATTTAATTTTATATAAGTATATAGCAGTTGGTTTGCCGTTAATGCAAATGTTACTTATATTAAAATAAAAGTAGAAAAATTAAATTCAATTTATGTACATATTATATATAAAAAAAATTATTTTGAAAATTTGAATTATTTCAAATTTGTTTAAGATGAATTATTATAGTTTTTGATTGTTAGTGATGATTTATTTATTTATGAACAATTTAAAAAAAATATATAAGATTTTTTTTATATAAAAAGAAATTCTTGAAATTGAACAAGTTTACAACACTATAATAAAATAATTTATATAAGTAGTTAGAATTTAAAAAAAAAAAGAAATATCAAATAATTTTCAATTATAAATCATAATAAATTTATGAGATTTTGTTGAAATTTGTGGTAAAAAAAATCATCAAAGTAAAAAGTTTAATAAAAACAAAGTTGAAAAATTTAAAAACAAAAACTAAAGAAATATTTTAGTTTTGATATTAAAATTTATTTATATTTATATACTTTAAGGTTACAATAATATTATATGGTTTTCTTAAGAAGCTAATATAATAGTATTAAGTATATAAATAGTATATATTATATAATATTGAATTTAGAAATCTTTCAAGGGACTCTGATGTTTTTTATTATATTCTTTTTGCTATGCTGGCCCTATAAATTTCATTAAACTAATTTGAAAGTTAAAAAATTCAACCATTCCACCAAATATTTAAATATATTTTTGTAAGCTTTATATAATTTTTTTAAATTTAAATTTAGTGATGAATGTATACTTTGTTTTTAATGTACAAAAAAACTATTTATGATATAATATACTTAATTATAATGTGATTAATAATTTTCATATGACTTACTTAACAGAATTTATCATTTTAATTTTTTAAATAAGTATATCTCAGTTATAGTTATTTTACAATTTAAAGTGATTTATATATTACAAAAAGACAGCCGTTGATTTAAAAATACAGAAAATATAAATTAAATTTTTGAAAGATGTTCCTTTGTAATTTTTTAATGTAATCACTGAATACATAAGTAATAAAAGTATACTACAGTGATTACTTCAGATGTTATTAGGTATTATGAATCAATTTTTACATATTTGTCGATTTTTTTCTGAATAAAATCCAACTATGTAAAATTCATTAATTTATTAATAATAAATAAATTTACAAGATTTTTTTCATATAAAAATTCAACATATCAGTTTCATACAAGCGATCAAAAGTTTTTTTAAGGGTTTTTGTTTTTATTAATATACTTTATATATTTTCATATTTTAAATCTATTTATATATTTCCTTATATATATATGTACATATATTTATATTATATATATAATATATATAGAAATATTTATAATTTTACAATTTGAACAAAAAAAAACAACAAAAATTTCATAAAAAATATTTACATCTATCAATAAATAAATTTCGAAATGTTTTTTTTTGGAAGCATGATGTGATGATGGTATTCACATACATATGTACTTATGTATGAACATATTTTGTATATTGTTGAAGGTTAAATGAAATCTTAAATTTGTATAAACTTTTTGAAAATTTTTAAAATTAAAATAAAATATTTATTTTTTTTCCAAAAGTTATTAAATTTTATAAGTATATTAATTAGGCTACAACTATTTTGTTTTTGTTTTTGTAAAGTAAGCTATTCTGTTTTTGGTGTAATGATTTAATATATATTTGTGTACAATTAAAAAAAAAATTACGTTAAATTTTATAAATTTTGTTTGTGTAGGTTTGGTTTTTCTCATTCAATAATCGCTGATCTCCGTAACTTATTTGGATTTATACTATAATTAATAATTTATTGAAGTTGAACCTTAATTAAAACATACGGATGCAAAATATATAAAGTTTGTTTCTAATTTGTTTGTAAATATATAAATTAAATCATTTGCTTTGGCTTGGATTGCAAACAGTAATTTCGAATTATGTTTTTAAATATAATGAAAATTTGAAATCTCAATTTTAATTTCATACATATATTATGTTAAATTTTCTAGTTAAATTTTGGTAACTAATCAACTTTATAATCCATATAATTATTCATATATTTATTGAAGCAAGAAAAACAATTCTCATTAGTCACTAGTTATTTTAAAAATATAGTTAACACGTTCAAACCGGCGTGTCCCACCGGTGGCTCACATTAGAATCCTTGTGAATCAGTTTTGTAAACTATAACTTCGCTCAAATTAGAATCCTTATGAATCAGTTTTGTAAACTATAACTTCGTAATATATTAAAACAGGAAAATACCTTATATATTTTTTTTCATGTTTTCATAAACTATGAGTATGTGATTTTTTTTACGTACGGCGCGCCGCCTGATAACATACTTTTCAAACCGCCCGGATGAAAAAAAATACAAAAAAAAGCACCGGCGTTAACGTGTTAATAATCTTTGCCTTATGGCAATACAGCAAATAATTCCCTTTTATAATTATTAAAAAAAAATTAAAATAAAACTTGTAAATTTTGTAACATTCAAAAAGCTATATTTTTTATCTAAATTAATTTCCAGTTTATTCCCCTACAATTTTGTTGAGATAAAAATTTTAACAATATGAATGACATCAGTAAAAATTATTTTTTTTTTTGTTCTTTACAAATGATTCACAAATTAATTATTGAAATATTAAATATATTTTTTTAAAAAGTTACTTTATTTAAATATGATAATTGCAAAGAAAATTTTAAATATTTTGTTAATATATTTAAGTAAATTTTGTATGTATTCGAATTTATTTTTAATTTAATTCTTTTTTTTCTCAAAACTATAATTAATTTAAAATATTAATATAAATTTATTAAGGTCATTTATGTATAAATTTTTGGAATACTTTTCTATTCTTTAAACTGCTGGAATGATATCATTATATTATGTATTTCAATCTTTATTTTAATTATGATATAATTTGTAATAAAAACTAGTCAGCTTTATAAATACATTACATAATATTTAGAAACAATTTAAATTTATATGAATATTACACTTACTTTGTATATAATTATATACAACTTTTATTCACGTACAAAGATAATTTTACATCACATCTTAAATTAAATTATATCGATACATCTTTGCTTCTTAATAAAAATATATAGTATAATTTAATAAATCATTGGAGAAAAATCAAGCACGTTTTTAAAATATGAAAAATTACACACCCAAATATAAATTATATATTTTTGGTGAAATAATTATGTATTTATTTTATATATGACAGATTACAATATTGAATTTATATTGAGAATTGTAAAATAAGTATATAAATATATTATCTGCCATCTATTGAACAAATACTGAATCCATTTTGGCTTGTTTGTATTATTATTACTTACTATAAAAAATTAGTTTGACCGATAAGTTTTATTAAAAAATTCTGCTTATAAAACTGATAAATATGTATATATTATATTTGATCGTCAAACTTTGGTGTATTTTGAAATTTTTCTACATTGCTTTTATATAAGCTTGATCCAACAGTGTCAAATCTGATGACCCCTATTATTAGTGTGACCATCTATTATACATATTAACATTCCAACTTATCACTAACAATAACAGACCTTAATATAAAGTTAGCACACCAGATATTCAAGCCTTTGTAATACCATTATAATTTTTAAATACTCGTATAAGTAAAGCTCGTTAGATGAAAATTGGTAAGTTTGCCACAAAGATTTCTTCCATTACTTTTACAATAAAGACAGTTTTATTATTTCAGCTTTATATATATTACAAGAATTTCAAATTATTTTTAGCTCAAAAATTTTCATCGTTAATTAATATTTATTTTTAATTCTATTAAAAAATTTATTTTTTCTAATAAAGTTAATATTAAAATTGCATTTTATTTATTATTATATGTAAATGCGAAAGCATTTTTCTAATTAAAAATTTAAGTTTATTAATGATTAATGGCAATTTAATTTAAATTACAAAATATATTTCTAAATTGAGAGATCTAGAAAAGATTTGAATAATAATTGTTAATGTAAATTGAATATGAATAGGTAACCCAAACCAAATTGCTTTACTTATTACAAACTTGTGATAAATTTTTTTTAGAATGATTTTTTCAACTAAATTCATTTTGTCTCAATATATTCTAAAACGTTTTTAAAATAAAAATTGAAAAATTAGAAATTTTGTTGTATAATATATAAAGTATTGTACAATAAAATCTTAGTTCTTGAAATGTAACACTGATATTTGAGAAATAAAATATGTTACCGTCAAACCTAAATTTGAGCACACGAGTCATATGATGTCTTAACTTGGCATACAGAACATCTTGTTGACTCGTGTGCTCAACATGCTCAGTATCCAAAATTAGTATTTTAAATACATTATCTTTTCGCTTAAGTATCAATATCTCAAACGTATGTCTAAATTATTCAGAACGACAACAATGTAACCGGGTTGCATAATAAGAAATGGTTTTTTTAATTAGGTGTGTAATAAAATGGGCCATATACTTAATAGTGGGACAATTATTATTTTTATTAATATCCGAATAATAGTATTTCATAAGTTTCAACAATTACTAAATATTACAATTTGAAAATATATAGTAGTAATAATATGTTAATATGTAATATATACAGTGTACAATACAATATACCTACTTAAAGCTGTCCAAGATCCCATAATGTTTCAATTCAAAATTCGTACTTATTTAAATTATACTTATTTATATTAATTTTATTAACTATTTTAGATTTATAAGTAAGTAGATTTATTATTGTGATTTTAGTTAAGTTATTCCTATCAAGAATTTCAGTAGAATAATTTCAATTAAAATTCAAGAAATTAAATTTTCTCAGTTCTTCTAATAAATTTGTATTCAGTTTGATTGATTAGATTAATTTAAGAATTGATTATTGTAACTGAATTTATCATTTAAAATCTCATTCTTTTTATTAACGTAATACATTAACGCAAATGTTAAAAAAATCGTATATATAGAGACTTTTCTAATAATAATATTAAAATTTAATATTTCAAAATATTCTTTCAATTATTTGACTAAATGAAAATTTAGTATTAGAAATTATGATATTTTTAGATTTTATTAATCAATACGAAAAATAAACTATATATAATAAGAGTAATAATTATTGTCATAAATTTTTATTAGATTTTTTTAAGACATTTAATACAATATATTTAAATATATATAGTATATATTAATGAGGTCAATTTTATTTCTTTTTCAAATTGGTATATAAGGGACAGTAGTATGTTTGGACTATGAATTTTACATGCAATGTAATTTTGTTATTACTTATTGCTATTTTTTGAAATTATAGAAAAAGTTTTTAACCCTGGAAAATATTAAAAAACGAATTATACTTATACATTATACTTACACTTAATTATTAAAAAAAATATGGCATGACATTTTTATTCAAATAATATAATTATTGTAAATAATATTGCAAAAATGTATAATTATTTTTAGATAAAATTGTGAATGTTTTTAATGAAATTGAAATAATATAGGATTTTTTTACAATTTTATAATAATCGAACATTTCATATATTCAGTTATTTACACTCACTTGCAATTCTGCAATTAATTGTATAATGATTAATTTCAAAAATTACTACGATATATTATGGAGAATGGAGTATTCATTCAATGTTTTTAGTACATAAGAATTTTTTGTTTGTTTTAAATATAATAAATAATTCTAGATAATTATGTTAGATAAGATTAAAATGGGAAAATTAAAGTAAGATCCAACATTTTAAATATATAATATGAAGAAAAATATTTACAAATAAAAAGTGATGACAATTCACAATTCTGTTGTGAAATTTGAATTTATAATTCACAATTATGGTTTATAAATAATTTTCCCATCCTATTTTCAACACTTTTTTACCTCCTTATTTTAGTTGTGCTCAGTACGTGGCAGATGGTTACTAAAAACAACTCTTCATAAATATTTAATAATCAAAAATAAAAGAAAGAAAATTTTCGATAAAAATAAAATTACATATCCTACCAAATTCAATTCCAATATTTATTTTACATACATAATTAAAGGACTGAACATTAAAAAAATTAGTGTATGTACAGTCGGAAAAATTTAGAACAAAGTGTTATTTACTTATTGATTTTTTTTGTTTTTTCTTATACCTACTTCATAAGTAATTTATGATTGTAAGTATAGTATAGACACATTATTTACTTTTGAAATGCGTGCTTTAAGGATAATTTATTAGGAATTTAATTTTATATTTCTTAAGGCGACATTAAATGATATTTACTATATAATTACATTGATATTGGCTTTTAGATTGTTACCACCAAATCATTATCACTGATTAGTATAATATTGACTTCAAATTCGTTAGTTTATGATTGGTATTTGTTGAAATTTGTAGAATTATTTTAGTAAGTTAATTTAATTTATGTAAATTGATCTACCACATACATAAGAAATTCAGAAATATGTAATTGGATTATTGACCTTTTATTCCTTTTGTTTAAGTAAATAATTATTTTTGGGTACTTTGTCTAGTTGAATTTTAATTCTTCGATCATTTTATTTATTATAACATTATTATTTTTTACATAGTAAAAATCATTTAAAGAACGTAATAAATAATAAATATTTATGATTTTTTTAATTTAAAATAATTTAAAATAAATTTAATTTCTAATTTATTCAAATTGTATTAAGTATAAAGATATTTATTTATTCATTTTATTAGATGACGATTATATTACGTCAGAACGGGACGCTCAACCAACTGATGACAAGGTGACAACATTTATTTATAATGCTCATCATTCATTAAGTATTGATGCACAACGTGATCGTCTTCCTATTAAAAAATATACCGAACAAATATTATATTGTTTAGAAAATTATCAAACATTAATATTAGTTGGTGAAACTGGTTGTGGAAAGAGTACACAAGTTCCACAGGTAATAATATTATCATATTAATTTAACTATATAAGTATGTACATATATACAAAATACTAAAAACATTCATAATAAAATTACATTTCTGTTAATGTTTTTAATATAAAACTATCAATAACAACATCCTTCATATTTATCTATGTATATAATTTTTAATTGAATGAAAGCTTACATTACATAAGAAAACTCCCTTTTTCAAACGTATGAAAGCAAGAAATAATTTCATTGATTTATTTACCAAGTACTTTAATTCTTTATCATTTTCCAATAATTCAATCAAAATTTGATTAAACTTGAATCATTAATAAAATAAATTTCAAATAATATTATTAAGTCCGGTAATGCAATAGGATATATGCAACATAATTCGCATAAAATTATATTAAATTCGAGATTCCTTAGTTATGACTTAATTATATTTCCGAAGATTCCGAATGTTAACTTTTACCCGTACTATTATTTTGATTGAAACATATCTGATTATAATATTTTACACTATAAGATTTTACTATTATATACTTACTTACTTTATATACCATTATTTTTATGTATGATACATTTTAATACTTACAAAAATTTATTTAAATGAAAATATATAAATTGGATTTTTGTCTTTTACAAATATCCGATAAAGAATCTATAAAAACTTATTAAATTATTATCATAATATTATCGTAAAAATGATAACACAATATCAATAAATTACAATTATATTATATTTATCTTTTTATTTATATACATATATATGTATAAGCTTTTTTATAATATATAATATAATTTTTGAGATTATGTTTTTATTGAATCAATCGATCGAATATATTTTGTGTTTAAAGAACTTCATTTTTATAACAAAAAATATTGTACAACATTTATAAAAAAAGGTTTTATTAAATCAATTACTTTGTTATAATACTAGCAGCTGTTAATTAAGGGCGTTCTAATTTAATTTTCTTATTTCACTTAAAAAAAATTAAAAATTAAATTTTTTATATTATCTATTTTTTAAATTTTATTTTGTAATTTAAATAAACAAAATTTTCAGTTTTAGTTATCTTATACTATTTATAGTACCTACATACAAGTACTGATATCTGCCGCGAGAAAATGTTTACATTATTTATTTTAGACATTCGTTTTTCTATAATAAAATTGAAAAATTAATTGAAATTGCAATTTTAATCAGAAAATTAATTAATAAAATAAATATTAATTAATAAACAAAATTAAATAAATAGAATTTATTATTATTATTTTTTTGTTAAAATTATAAAGTGAAAATTATATAAATTTTTATTTGTTATTTTTTGCGATTTCTGGTGATAATCAAAATATATAGAAAATTTGGAAATAATATAAAATTAATCGTAATAATTTTTAAACAAATTTTGGAAAATTATTAAAATAATTACTTATTCCATATCTCATTTTATTTAACAAAAAATTTGGTAGTTATTTGTACAGTTTTTTTTTATAAGAGTGTTAATAAAATTACTGCTTACATTAAATAAATACACGTCTATGATGTCTACATAATTTTATTGCGAGTGGAAATGTGTATTATTAAATTTTTTAAATTCAAATTAATTTGGAATCACTAAACTACATTAAGAATATATGAAAATAATAAGAAAAATCAACATTATTAAACTAACATTTTGACTTATATACCTATATGTCGTTTCCTATGAATTTAGGTTCAACTGTTATAAATAGTAAATTCAATTTTATTTAGTTCTGGGAACGTGTTATAATCAAAAAAAATATATAAAAGATATGAATTTGTGGCCGGATAATATTAAAAGCTTTGATAACATTTGATTGAATGTCGTAAGTATAATACAATAAGAAATTTAACATTTATACAGTCAATTCTGGTCATTTATATACAAACATTTTTTTTTAAATCAATTACCTGAGTTCTTTTATAATTTCTAAAATTAATTGCAATATTTTTACCTATTCCTAAAATATTAACAAATTCAAAATTCTTATTTAAATCTAATTTTATTATAGAAATTATTATTTTCGAGGATTTACTGTAATTTTAAAAATTGAATCATTTTCAGCAACAAAAAAAAATAACAATATACCTACTTAATAGAAAAATTTAATTATTAAAGCTATAAATTATTTAATTTATAAAAAGTTCATTTAACATTTTATTCTTAGTATCGAAAGTGTCACTAATTAAATATCATGAAATTTAGCACAAAGTTCAAAAGTAAATTACAGAAAAATTATAATAAGAAAATGTAAGTTGTGGTTGAGTGTGTCAGATAATTTACTATATGATTGGTTTATAAAAATAAACAAAGTACATATAAAAAGTAGTAATATTTTCATTATCAATTTTTTCTAAATAATAAAAATAAAACTATTTAACCACCACCCATATTGTATATATATGGCAGGTAATTATCTCAACATTAATTACGCTTAATAATAGAAATATATTTTTATATGTGGAACAATTAAAAATTTGTTAAAATATAAATTTTCTAATTTCGTTTTAGTTTTATTATTTTTTTTTATAAAATTTTAGTAATTTGAAATTTCACAATGGGTCAAAATATTTTACAAATTTTAAAATTTCATTATTAACAATTTGTTTATTTGGAAATTACAATATATAAATTGAAATTGAATTTAAAATAATTGAAATGTTGTGCTTAATAAATAACACTTTTTTATAATTTCAATCGGATCATAAATGACTTCAAACGTAAAATTCGAATTAATATCTACTTAATAAACATGATTTTTTTTACCAAATTTAATCTCAATTTTAATAATTTTCCTAAATAATTGTATTTAATATTTCATTTATTTAATTTTTTCAAAAATTTCATAAAAATTAAACAAAATAATGTATATATTTATTTTATCAAGTTTTTGTTTGTTTTCTCTGTTTATTTTCAGACAATTCACCAAATATTGGATTGCTAACAACACTCTGTATCATTTATCTGTGTTATCAAAAAGCTCAAAATAAAACAAATACAAATAATAATACAAAAATACCAAAAAAAAAACTATTCCAAAATAAAATCTAATTAAAACTTTTGAAAAAAAGGGCAAAATTTTTAAGAAAATTATCAGATAAATAAGAGAAAACAAACGGAAACAGCAATAAATAAATAAACGCGTTTAAATAAAAAATCATATAAAAAATTTATGCGTTTAAATAAAAAATCATATAAAAAATAAAATAAAAAATATTTTTTTACCAAAAAGGAAAAAGAGATAGACCTCAGCAACATCATAATACTAGATTAATAATAGCAAAAATAGAAAGTACATTTCAAATATATTTATTCCTTCAAAATTTATTTATTCCGAATTATTTATTCAATTATCATTAATTTTTTTTGTACAAAATGGTTGGGCCAAGTTCACAAATTAGTAAATTATTATTAATATTATTATTTTTATTAATAATATTTTATATATCAATGGATATACAATTATATTTGCGGATACAAAATTATCCAATTGAACGTAATTATCATTTAAATAATACAAAATATGAATACGATAGATCATTACAACGATTTAAAAATAATAATTTACAATCATCAATTAAATATAATAATATAAATAATAATAATTTAATTTATGATAATAAAAATGGTGCTATTAATACAATAAATGATGATGAAAATCGAATATTATTAAATGGATTACCATCAATATCAGATTCATTATCAACAACAACAAATACCATTATAAATAATAATAAAAATTATAAGACTGTTTTTAATTATGATTATTATCAATTACAATTATCATCTACATCAGTTACAAATTTATCATCAATATCACCATCATCAATTAATGATTATTATAAAAATCAAAAAATATATTATAAAGATATTGTATGGATAACATGTAATATAAATCCATTATGTGATGTTACTGTTAAAGCAATATTATTAGATCATACAAATCATTATTTATTTGCACCATTAGCAATTATATTTGATAATATTATTGGTTTTTCAAAATCAACATTTATTACAGCTAATATGATATCATATTTTCATGTTATAATTGCATGTATATCTGGTCGTTTAATATCATCTGATAATTTAGGATATCGTCGATTTGGTGTTGTATTATTTCAATTTCGTACATTTTTAGATGATTTAGATGGTCATGTTGCACGTGTTAAAAAAAATATACGTGGTGAACGTTCTGAAGTTGGTACATCTGGATATTATATTGATGGTTTATGTGATGGTTTAGGTTGTATTGCATTAATGATTGGTATAACATTTTATTTAAAAAATAATCCACCTAGACGTGGTTATACACAATTACAAGCTGTATTACCAGTTACAACAAATGATACAAAATTAAATAATAATTGTTTATCATCAACATCATCATCATCATTATTATTATCATCATCATCATCATCAGAACAATCATCCGGTGTTTTATATCGTGTTAAAATTAAAACAACAAAAGTTGCACATAAAGTTTTATGGTTTTCTGGTCAATTATTATTAAGTTCAACAGTATGGAATCGATATATTGCATTATATCAAGATATGCTTGAAAATAATAATGTTAATAATGAACAATTTTTAAGACAATTGTATGTGTTTCGATCAAATTGGTTCTTTTCTGTAGCATGGTTATGGCGTGTATTTAATGTACATTCATTATTACATTGTTTATTATTAAGTATATTTTGTGATAAATTATGGGATTTTTTAAAAATGATACAAATTAGTGGTATATTAGTATTAATTGTGTCAATATGTGCTACAGAAATTCATATCCATGAAGTACAAAATTTTATATTTAATTCATTAACTGGTAATAATACTGTATTGTGATTTTTATATATAAAAATAAATTGTAAATATAAAAAAAATCAATTAATTTTATTAAATAATTTATATATTGGAAATGTCGTTACAAGCTGGTGTATTGTATAATAATATATATATATATATAATAAAATAATAATTTTAGTATCGATTCAGTTCTTAGAATTATTACTTCTTTTTTTTTATTATCTTCCTTAGTTAAATTTATTATAAATTTTTGTATTGTAGTTAATTTTACTTTTAAATTGTAAATATATTAAATATTAAAAAAATTATTTTGAATTTAAGATTGCTATAAATAATTTTAATTTTTCTTTTCACTGTAATTTAATTATTAGTATACATACAAAGAAAAAAAATTTTTAATTTTAAGATTTGAAAATAAAAAGAGTGTTGTAATTATATTTCAAAGAAAATATTTATATATTAAATATATGTTTTTATTTAAAATATAAATCAATATTTAAAATTAATATAGTTTAAATTATATTTTAAGCATTGAGGCTTTTATTTCTTATAATTTTATTATTGGTTTGTAAATATTAAGGATAAACTATTTATAATTCAATTTTAAAACATTTTAATTCATTTTTTTATTTTTACTAAGTATATTTCTTTATTTAAATTTTTTTCAATTATATATTATATTTTATTATAAATAATTAATATAGGTATATATTTTTCGCATACAATTATCGGCCCGACAAAATAAGTATTCGAGCCGAGTACTTTGATATTAGGACGGCAAAATTTTAAATAAACAACAGATTATAGCAATATAGTTTGTAGTTTATGGCAATATCAAAATATTAAACTAACTTTATATTAAATTCGTTATTTGTCGTGATAACAACATACTTTATCGCGTTCAATACATATTTTGTCGTGGATAGATATGTCGTTCTTAAAACATAATTTGTCGTGCCATTACATTTTCCTCATTTGTTTTTAAATATTATAGCGAATAATTTTTTAGAAAATTTGGAAATAAAATCATATACTATTAATTGAATAACTTGAAATTGTAGTGATTTTTATTATTTCATAGTTTATTGAATGTTTTATGATACATTATAAAAAAACATTTGCATGTTAAATTTTAATAATTATATAAAAATTATAATTATAATTAGTTTGCGAAAATTTGAACTTTGAAATTTTTAAATTCAGTAGAAATTAATATTTTCTCTTTATCATTGATTTTTGGTATTTAATTTTACTTTAAATTATCGTTCTTACTGAAAGGAATTCATTCAAAGGATTTTACTTGAAGAATAAATATTAATTAAATTTATTTGCCTATTTTATTTTAAAAATAATAATATTTCATATTGTTTAAATATTTCAATATCTACAATACTACAATAATAATTTTTAATTGATATAAAGATTTTTTGTCTTTGTCTTGGAAAGATAAATAAAATGTCCAAATGTCTTGGAAAGATAAATGTTTGAAAATATAAATAAAATTTTATAAATTTCACATAAAAAACAACTATTTCTTTAATACTAATAAATAAGTTAATTATAAAGATTTCAAAATATTTTATTTTAATTATTTATAACAAAAATCTTTCAATTTTAATTTAAAAAACTTCATGTTGCCATACAAATTAAAATAGAAAAATTACTATTTTCCGATAATATTTTATTTTTAAATTTTACCAATAATAATATTGCAATAAGTTAATAATAAATTAATTTTCTATATTTCATTTGTAACACAAAAAAAAAAAATTTACAAAATCAATTTTTAATTCTCTAATGATCGAATTTGTTTTGAAATATAAAATTTATGTCAATATATGTTTTTTTTTTAAATCTTGATTAAAAAGTGCATTTGTAATTAATTAAAATTTTAAACCATTATATTCTAAAAAGAAATTTAATAAAATAAAAATGATATAGAAAATTTTAATTAAAAAATATAAATATATAAATGTTGCTGTCCGAAAGTGCTTTAAAGTGTTTAAATATTTAAATAACAAAAATAAAATACAATTCTGCAAAAACATATATCATATATGTAATATTAAAAATTTGATTTAACCTAATCTAAGGTTTTGATATAAAGGGTATTACATATTACATTATAATACATGCTGAACCGTCCGCACATTAAATTTTTTAACAATAATTATTTTAACATGAAAACATTTTGAAGAGAAGCAAAAACAATTTGTTCAAAAACATTTTTTTTCTGTAAATTAAAATAAAGTTATTGGTGGTGTTCCTAAATAAAATAGTTAAATATTTATCGTAATGTTTTTAAATTAATTTAAATAAAATAAAAAAAAAAATTTTAATCTTAAACTTAAAAAAGTTAAATTTTAAATCACAACTAAGAAAAAATATTTCTATCTGTATACCAAATTAAACATTAATATAAAATAAAATTACATTGTGAAAACAGAAAATATATTTATGAATGTTTGTTTTTTAAAATAAAATGTGGTTTTTTATTATTTTTAATTTCTAAATTTCTAAAAGGACTTTCACTTAGTAGCGCAGCGGGTTTGCACATTAAAGTTATTGCCAAAATTAATAATAAGGTATAGGATACATATAATTAGAACTGGGTACCTCTACTTTATATACAAAATAACATAAAAAATTAATTGATTTCTAGATTTACATAAATCTAATTATAATATTGAATTGAATAAAATTATTGTATAATTAATTTTTTCTGAAAGTATAAAAAACAAAATGATTAAATATACATTTTACTTTTTATTTTTAGTATTTATATGAATGGGGATGGCATGCAAAAGGTATAATTGGTGTAACGGAGCCCCGACGAGTATCCGCAATTACATTAGCTGATCGTGTTGCACAGGAACGTGGTGAAATTGTTGGTGAAACTGTTGGTGTGGCAGTACGTTTCGTAGATAAATGCAGTGAAAATACGAAAATTAAGGTATAGTAATTATATAAATTTAATAAAATATTTATATATACAATAAATATTTTATGTAATTTCAATTTATTTAGTATATGACAGAAGGTATTCTATTACGAGAAATGCTTGGAGATCCATTACTAACTAAATATGGTGTAATAATAATTGACGAGGCACATGAACGTAATACATTAACGGATACGGCATTAGGACTATTAAAGAAAATTGCTAAAAAACGGGAGTCATTAAAAATAATTATATCATCAGCAACAATTGATGCGGAATTCTTTAAAGATTTTTTTAATTTTCAAACAAAGAAATTAAATAAAGAAACTGCTATAATTTTATCAGTAGAAGGACGTATGTATCCTGTACAAACATTTTATTTAAATGAACCATGTCCAGATTATGTGAAAGAAACAGTTAAAACTGTTTTAAAAATTCATAATAAGGAACCACCTGGTGACGTATTAGCATTTTTAACAGGTTTGGATGAAGTTTTACAAGTTGTAAATTTATTAAAAGAACATAAAGAAGATAGTAATAAAGATGATATGGAAATTTTACCAATGTATGGTACATTACCAAATAATGATCAATTGAAAGTCTTCTGGAATGCACCGAAAGGTGTTAGAAAAATTGTTATTGCAACAAATATTGCGGAAACATCTGTTACAATACCAGGAATTGTTTATGGTAAATTTCGATTTGATATTCATATAATTTAATTTTTCTTATTTTAAATAATTAAAATATTTTCAGTTATTGATTGTGGTTTTGTTAAATTGAAATGGTTTAATGCTGAAAGTAGTACAGATAGTTTAATTATTGTACCAGTAAGTAAAGCAGCTGCCGCACAAAGATCTGGTAGAGCAGGACGAATACGTCAAGGAAATGTTTACCGTTTATATACTGAAGAAGATTATGATAATTTACCAGATCAAACACCACCAGAAATGCGTAGAACTGAATTATGTTCAACAGTTTTACATTTAAAATCATTAGGAATTGATAACATATTAAGATTTAATTTCCCTTCACCACCGCCAGCTAAAAACTTATTAGCAGCATTAGAAACATTATATGCTTTAGGTATGTATACATAAGATAAAATTATATTGAATTTATTCTTATAAATATTTTTTGGATTTAGATGCCTTAGATGAAAATGGTAATTTAACAAGAAAAATTGGTTATCTTTTAGCTGAAATGCCAATAAATCCAATGATGGGTAAAATGCTTTATATAGCTGGGCAAATGGGTTGTTCTGAAGAAATACTTACCATAATATGTATGCTTCAAGTACAATCAGTATTTTCAAAACCAATTTCTGGTCAAGCACAAATTAAAGGTCGAATAGAAAAGAGAAATTTTGAAGTAGCTGAAGGTGATTTAATAACATTATTAAATGTGTTTACAGCATTTGTTGATAATGGACGAACAAAAGAATTTTGTGGTAGACATTATTTAATTTATCGTAATTTAAAGAGAGCTTATGAATTACGTGGTCAATTAGAAAATTTAATTCGTAATAAATTGGGAATACCAATGTTCTCATGTAATGGTGATATTATAATGATTTGTCGATGTATAACTGCTGGGTTTTTTCCAAATGCTGCATATTTACATCATTCTGGTGTTTATAAAACTATTCGTGGTAACACAGAACTTTCAATACATCCACTATCAACTTTGTATACATTACAACAACCTCAATTTGTTGTATTTTGTGAATTAATGCAAACAACAAAACTTTTTATGAAAGATTTAACTGTTATAAAAGATGATTGGTTAACTGAATTAGCACCACATTATTATCATAAAGCAACAGTTGCAAGAGAATATTAATATAGAAAAAAGAAATTAATATTATTTTTGTTTATAATATTATGTAATAATTAAATTTTATTTTACTAACAATTTTCACATTTTTCTTTCTACATATAATGTATATTTTTTTTTTATTATGTATTTCATAATAGCTTTAAATGTTTAACTAATTCATCAATTTTATCGGTAACATCAGGTCCTAAACCCATAACAGTAATTGTACCAGCTGATAATTCAGTTCGACCAGCATCATGTACAATTTCTGAAATAACTTTTAATTTTTCAGCATTTTTAGCTAATTTTTCTAATTCTGTAATATCATTAATTTTAAGTACTATTTTTGGTTGACCAGCTATACACCAATCTCTTAATATTTCTGGATTAATAGTAGATGATTTTTGATAACATAATATTGATGCATGTGAACATTGTGCAGCTGTTTTGCCTTTAGACATTTTCAAATCAGATCTTACGATTAATGCCATTTTAGTTGGATTTTGCAAAGAAAATGAAAAGATTCTTTTAATTGATTGTAACATTATTTACCGATTTGGAATTTATTATTATTATATTTTTAATTCGTTTTATCGAAACGTTTACGTTGGTGTTCTGTGTAAACTTGCATACAATTTTTAAATTCTTTTACTTGATCCTGACACTTTCTCCAATCATTGGTTTCAGATATACATTCCTGGATAATTATATAAATTACAATGTTTAAACCGAATCGTTGATTAGATTATAAATTATATTAAAAAAAAGAAAAAATATAATCATTGTTTACACTAACTTGAACTTTATAATGTAAATTAATACAACCAGTTTGTTTTAACATTAATTCAACAGGATCTTCAACATCAGACATACTAAATTATTTAAAAATAATAAAATCAAAACAATTTAAATTATTATTTATATATTTCAATTTCATTAATAATTTTTGGTGCGAAACAAACAGCTGAGTTGGAGTTGTAGTAATTCTTAAATTTGTATATATCAAAATTAATGAATTTGTGTGACATTTATAAAACTCTTAAGTTAGCCGCATTTAGTAAAAGTATAATCACCTTTTAAAGATATTTTCTTTATTCTATTTCCGGAAATTAAAAAAACTATGGCGGAAAAACGGTCTTTAAAAATTAGTACAATCTCAATTATTTTACTATATTTTATTTTAATATAAATAAAATTTATATTGGTATTTTATTATATTCTTGTGCGTATTAGGTCCTGTGATTTATTCATTTATAGCTGTTGAGCCGTAGAACCTTTATGAGAAAATAGAACGCTGTTTTAAAAATATCATAATTGTAATTGCTTAAACTCATATAGTCGTTGAATATTAAAAATTAAACTATACGAAAATGTGGGAATAAAAACATATTTTTTATTGTACGAGTTTTGTATACAAAATGTTTAAATAATAATAATATGTAATATGTTTATTTTGTTTAAATAATAATAATATGTAATATGTTAATTTTGTTTAAATAATAATAATATGTAATATGTTTATTTAGCTTATAATTGTAGTAATGTGTTATAATTATAACAGTTATATATTAATTGCACAGTAAATGATAAAAAAATAAAAATAATAATATTAATTTTTATCATACTTTTATCATAATTTGTAAATTTGTCATTAATAAATAAATAATTGATAAAGTTAAGTAATTTTATATATTTTTTATATGTATGTATACATATACAATTAAAATTTCAAATAAATTAAATCAAAATCAAATCAAAGCAGTATCTATAAATACTTTAATATCAATATTATTATTTCTCAATATTTTGTGTATTTACTACATTTTCTTTGAGTTTTGTTAAATAATCTTTTAATGAATTTATTTCTAGTTTCATTAAATCAAATCTTTTTTTGTATTCCAATTCAAGTTTTGTAACGCGATTTTCAAAATTCAACAAACTTAATTTCATTTATAATAATTGTTGAATTAGTTTACAATTTTCATTAATTTTTACATCAACTTTATTAAAATAGTTATTCAAATTTAACGAATCAATTTTCATATCTAATTTTTCTTGTATTAATTTACAATTATCGTTATTTTTTATTTCAACTTTATTAAAATAGTTACTCAAATTTAACGAATCAATTTTCATATCTAATTTTTCTTGTATTAATTTACAATTTTCAATAATTTTTACATCAAGTTTATTAAAATAATTACTCAAATTTAACGAATTAATTTTCATATCTAATTTTTTCTGTATTAATTCACAAATGTTTGTATTTTCTTGTTCAAGTTTTTGTAACGAATCAAATGATTTTGTTTTCAATTCCTTCTTTTCTATAATTGACAAAGCTGTTTCGAATATATCATCAATATTTCTATATTCAAATATATTTTCAAAAAAGAATTCAAATATAGATACTATGAAGTTTGGAAGATTTTCAGTATAATTTCTTATTCCTATTTCAAAAAACGAAACATTATAAAATAAGTAAAAATGTTTTTTATAAATATTTCGGATACATTGTCTAGAACTAGATGTTTGACATATTTTCCAAGCTTCTTCATTATTATTGCTTTTTGTAAATATATGCTCATATTTAGATAAAATTTTTGTACGATGAATTAATCCTAGTAATTTTGCTTTCAGGATTATTTGCTGGGTTTGTAACATAATCTCGAAAAAAAAACCTTATTACAAAATACTTTTAACCAATATCCTAAATAAAAAATCTTGATACGACAAAATCTCGACTACGACAAAATATTGAAAAAAATAATCTTACCTGCGACAAAATCTTCTTCATCGAGATAGCGACATAGTGATACAACATGAGATTTGTACCTAAAAACAAATGTGTATAATTAAAATTAAAATTGAATTAATTCCTTCGAACAAAGGAAACTTTAAATTAGCAGTCGATGGTTATGTCTACCATTTAGAAAAAAAAACAAGAAAATAAATATCGTTGGTTGTGTGAGCAGACGAAAAGTCATGACTGTAGTAAGATGTATTTTTATTTACTAATTAATTTTTTTTTTAATTTGAAATACAATAATTTATATTTTAAAAATCGGGATTTATGTAAAGATTTTGACGATAAAGATTTTTGAAAAATCGAGATTTTGTCGCATCTTGATTTACGTAAGAAAATCAAATTTTTGTAAAAAGTCGAGATTTTGTCGCAAGTAAGATTTTTGATCTAAGATTTTGTCATGATCCCTTATTTGCTACATAGAAAATTGGTGTCTTATTTATTTCGTTTGGTAAATTTGGATTTGCTCCATAATCAATTAAAAGTTTCATACATTCAAATGTCCTTTCATAATTGTTCGACTTTCAATTTCTGGCTAAAATATTAAGTGGTGTTAAATTGTCATATTTTGAATCGACTAAAGCCACTTGATAAACTAATAACATAGCCATAAATTTCGGATCCGCTAACCAGGCGGCGGCGTGGGGACAAGCGCTTGTCGCACCACGCGACCACCCGGCCATCGCCAGTGATGACGTATTCTGGTGGTGGTGGTATACTATATATACTATATATATATGAATATACTAAAGTATAACTATATAATATATAATATAATATACTAAAGTATATCTATATTAATATAATATATACAACATTAGTATATATAACATAGTAAACTATAATATATACAATATATAGAATATACTAAAGTATATAATATGATCAATTCATAGTACAGAATGTACTAGAATTTACCATATGGCACAAGTAGTTGGGGCCGTGACGCCAGGTTATCGGTCCAAACGGACCAGTCCAACTGCTCATTACCTAGTTGTGTGTCTAGAGGCAGGTCGCAGACAGGCAGGTGGACACGTCGACCTTCAGTTGCTCTAGTTTCTTTACATCATTCATAGATTTCATCTATACATCATATATACATTATATACTTTGTAGGATATAACATTCGATATATGAGGCATTCAGGGGACGTGATGGCAGAGAAGCTGCCTGATCTAGTCCGGGGATGGCGTGTTTGCTGCCTGATCTAGTCCGGGGATGGCGCCAGCGATGACGTATTCTGGTGGTGGTGGTATACTATATATACTATATATATATGAATATACTAAAGTATAACTATATAATATATAATATATAATATAATATACTAAGGTATATCTATATTAATATAATATATACAACATTAGTATATATAACATAGTAAACTATAATATATACAATAGATAGAATATACTAAAGTATATAATATGATCAATTCATAGTACAGAATGTACTAGAATTTACCATATGGCACAAGTAGTTGGGGCCGTGAGGCCAGGTTATCGGTCCAAACGGACCAGTCCAACTGCTCATCTACCTAGTTGTGTGTCTAGAGGCAGGTCGCAGACAGGCAGGTGGACACGTCCACCTTCAGTTGCTCTAGTTTCTTTACATCATTCATAGATTTCATCTATACATCATATATATACATTATATACTTTGTAGTATATAACATTCGATATATGAGGCATTCAGGGGACGTGATGGCAGAGAAGCTGCCTGATCTAGTCCGGGGATGGCGTGTTTGGTTCGTAGTCACTACACCAGCAACATGTCCAACCGGCGTGGAGCTGCCGCTCCCTTGTACCAGAACACTCCAAAATCTCAAGTGCATTTTGTGCACCCTCTGACTGCAAGTCCGCCGACGTGATGGCAGAGAAGCTGCCTGCAGCACAATTTACTACATCAATTTGAAAATGTTCTCCAATAGTTGAGAAATAATCCATTATAAATTTTGATGCTGGAATTTTGATGCTATTATAATATTCAGAAATAAGTATCACAATATCCTTTATAACTGTTATGACCTCTAATCTAAAGGATCTTTAGATTTCTGTATTTCTCTAATATTATTATTGACATCTAAAAAATTCCCTTTATTAATTTCATTTATCAAAATTTCACGGTTTATCTAAAAAAATAGCGAATAATTTACTTTTTACTTTACAACTTTAATCTTTTACCTCTTCATAACGTGTTTTTGCTGCATTTTTCCCTATAAGAAGATCACGTTCAGATATTGCGTTTTGAATTTCATATGAATGATTTTCAAGGAGCTTCTTATTTTCATTCATATCCTCTCGATGATCGTCCATGTTTTAATTCACTGTAAATAATAAAAATATTCAAGATTTAAAAAAAGATTAATCTTCTTAAGTTTTGTTGTTTTAAATGTCTGTAGGTATACAATAAAAGCTTTGAGGAAATTTCCGAAAAAAATGTAAAATCTATATTTGCAAACTACCTTAAAGGTGATTAGCGTAACGGTTAAATTTGCCGCAAATTAAAATATATGTGCCCCTATATAAGATGACATATGACAGATGACGTATTCCAAAGACCAAAAAGATAATTTTTAAAATATAATTATATATAAAACCTTAATAAGGTATTTATACGATACCACCCCATAATTAATTTTTTTTGTCACATCATTCTGTGGTGAATGCCTTTGTATTGTAATATATGGAGAATGAAAAAATATAACAAAAATTTTAAAAAATGAGATGGATCTGCGTCCGCGGTAACTCAGTATCTTATAAGCCATTCAAAATGCTAAATACATCGTTAATTCACTCCATTCAACGATATAAAAACCCGCTCTACTCTAACAATAATTGGCATTGTTTGTGAATTCGTTCATATAGTTCTGTAATAATATTCTTTAAAAAAAATTCTAATTTTCTAATTTTAATATAATTAATTTTATTTATGAAAATATCTTTTATAAATATGAAAAAAAAACAAAAAATATTAAAATAATGTAAATAATTTTTTATATGATGAATTCAAAAGTATTAATCATGAAATTGAAAACTGATAAAATAATCGATGAAATTATGAAATTAGAATTCTTTTCATATATGTATATCATATAAATATAAAATTCACAAATTTCATTAAAAAGCTTAAAAAAATTTAAATGCATATGTGTAATGCATATTGCTTTCTCAAAGAGAATTAAATAAGCTTTTTAATTCAGTTTGCATTTAGAGACAAAAAAGATCATTTAAATATACATTATTCAGATTAAAATTACTTTATTATTATAAATGTTCTTCCATTTTACTTAAAATATGTAAAAATAGTTTCACAGTATTTAAGTGCTTGATCTTTATATTTTTATCCAAAATTAATTAATTAAATTTTACTTTTTATTATTTTAACTTTGGTTATTATAATATTACCTTTTTATTTTTCTTCGATTGAAAGTTTTTATAAATGTTCTTTATGTTATTAGTTATTATATATTATATTATTCACGTACTAGCAGTTTTAGTATAATAATACTCGTATATATCATTTCCAAATTTTGAAATCTAATTTTGGTTATTTAATTTTATAATTTTTATTGTAACTTTATTTGCTGTGCTATTACATTTAATACTTTTTTCAGACAAAAACTTAATTTTTTTAAGTGACCGGCCGCCACCAGTTCCAGTTGAGAGAAAAACTTTTTGTTTATTTTATCCTCATTCGTCATCGTCATAAAGTTTAATAGAGAAATTGCATGAACTAGCTATGCGTTTTGTACAGTGACTGCTGCAGTTATACAGATACTGGTCATATCAATAGTTGTTCGGTTGAAGAAATATTTTTTTAGCTGTACCGTATCCTACAATAGACTTTCAATTTATGAAAACTATAATACATATATATATTATGTATTTTTTTTTAATATTATTCTTGTTAAATATAATATTACATATGTATTTACAAAATTGTAAGACTAAGCCCTGAAGACAAGATTGCCTTGAATACAGCCACTTTATAAATATCACAAATATTCACAAATATGTTAAATATATTTTATATAAAATTATAAGTATGTATATTTATTGAAATTTTGCATATGTTATATTAACAATAATAAGTTAATTCTTACATGAACTTAAAAAAAAAAAAGGATAAATTGATATATTAAAAATTGCATTAGGATTAGGGAGTGACATTACCTAAAATAACATTAATTTTAAAACATCCTATGAAATCAAATGATGCAATTTAAATGATGCAAACCTGTTCAATATAACGTAAATCGGAAATTGAAACGACCTAAATTAAACCTTTAGATTAGATTATACTTTTTATTTCTTCCGGTTTACTAAATTTATTCATAGATTTTTTATATCGTTTTATAAAACAGAATAAAATGAATGATATTTCTATTAGATAAGTATTGATTATTTAAATTTATAATTTTGTCGAATATATACATACATATGTACTTGAAAAAAATTGTTTTACCAAATTTAAAACAATCTAAACAAGAATTTTTCAATATGTATAAATTATAAATTTAAATAATTATAATAATAATTTAATATTTAATTATATTATAAATTATGTAAATTAAAAATTATAAATTAATATATAAATTATGATACGATTATTAATAAAGGTATACAGTGCATATACTCGTATATCGCACAGATATTTATTTCGGAGATTTTTCTTAATTTTTTTCATATATTTTATTCCTTATTTTTTATATGTATTACATATAATAATAATTCTTTAAACTCGCGATAAATTTTTCGGAAACTTCCCTAAAGCTTTTTTGTATATCTTAAAAAAATTGGACAAAAAATCAAAAAAAATATTTCAAACAAAAATAATTGCATTACGATTTTTCAATATACATACAATTAAAAATTATATTGAAAAGTTATATTGAAACTTTTCGAAAACTTTTTATAAGTGTAAATGACATGAACAACCAAATAATGCAATTATTATTAATATATTTCTGCTTATTATATTTCTAATGTTATTAAAAATATACATTTGTATGTACATATATTTCATATACATATGAAATAAAAAAATAAAAAAAATATGAAAAACAAACCCTGGGTTTGTCAAAAGTTCATTTCCTCAAAATCGCCTAATGTAGAACTGAGCTATGAGCTATTGTAAACCAAAGTAAATTACCATATAGTATTTTTTAGAAAAAAATATGAAATGGTAAATAGTTAAAAAATGAGTGCCTGTTCGATTTTATTAAATTTTTTTCCTTCCAAGAATATTATTTCAGGAAAATATATAGAAACTTATATTTTAAGTTTTCTCTAATTTTTCTTTTCCACATAATGTGATATGAAATAATATTCAATATTGCACCTAAAAATATGCAAAATATTAGTTTTTTGCAAAATTTTACATGATTAAGCATTTTGATTAATTAAAAGAATGAAGCAAATGAATTTAATATATTATTAAATGCACTTAAAAGAAATATAATTTTCAAAAGTTTTCCAAATATTTGTTTTTTGTAATTTTTTGATTTTCGAAGGGCCACAACGGAAAGGGGAAGATACGAATACCATTTCTTCAGAGACTCTAGTTATTTTTTTTTGAATATCTCTTTGGCACATAAATTTCAGCTTTCTATGAAGTATTAAAAAGAAATAAAAAAAAAACAACATTTAAAAATTTGGAAAAATATCGAAATTCGACATGAAATTTTAATAATAACTAAAACTTTCGAAACAAAATGGAAAAAATTTAATTTGTCGTCGTTATAGCAAGAAAACGAAGAATAACTTTTTAGTTTTTTTTGCTATAATTACCATAACTCTTTTCGGTTATTATGATTAGACAAATATGAAAAACTTAAAAATCTGGTTATTACACTAAAAATTTAGTATAGCAAAATATAATCTAAAATAATGAATGTTTTCTTTGTATACAAAGATTAAGATATTATATAATTATATTATGTATATAATAATTATCTTTTTAACCTAATAACTATACGATACGGAAATTTCAGTTTAATCTCAGTTTAATGACAAATATAAAAATAAAGTTTGGGTACATTCATATAAATATGTTCAGATAAGTTTTTTTTTTGTGATATTTACTTTTATATATACTTGATGTCTTAAGCAATATACATATTTATATATATCTTAAGACATATTTTTAATATTATTGAAAATTTATAATCTTGTAGTCTAAGCTAACAGATAAAGAGATTCATGCAGACATATATTCGAAACGTATATGAATTATGAATATCATTCTTATATGGTATAACACCATTAACATAATAACGAGATTTTACTACATAAGACAATATCAAAAAGAATACTTAGAGAAATCACTTCATATATAAGTTTTGGAAAAAATTTATTTAAAAATAAATACTAGTACTTCTAGTACCAAAACAAAATTTCTAATAAAACACGTGTTTATCTAAAGCGAAAGTGCTGAAGAGTTCCTTTCGAGTAAAATGAAAAAGCTTTAAATCAAAAAATGCTCAATATTGTCACTTACATAATCTAATCATCATACAGTCATAACAGAATTGTTAAAAATTATAATATGTATTTATTTAATTATAAAATTTTATATACAAAAAAATTAAATTAAATAATATTTAATATTTAAATATCGAACTATGATATATTCTCATTAATTTTATATAATTCCGAGTATATACCATTTTTGACTAATAATTGATTATGGTTTCCTTGTTCGACAATTTTTCCATTTTCAAATACACATATTAAATCAGCATTTTGAACTGTTGATAAACGATGTGCTATTATAATACAAGTTCGATCTGAACAAGCAGCATCCAATGCAGATTGAACAATCTAAAAGTGTATTTTGTGTATTATATATACATATGGATATAAAAAAGTGCCATTTTTAATTACCCGTTCACTTTTCAAATCAAGTGCTGATGTAGCTTCGTCTAATAGAAGAATTTTTGGTTGTCTTATCAATGCCCTAGCTATTGCAATTCTTTGTTTTTCTCCACCAGATAATTGGGTACCATGAGCACCAAGTTGTGTATCATATCCCAAAGGTAGAGTTGTTATAAATGAATGGGCATTTGCTTGTTTTGCAGATACAATAATTTCTGCTATTGATACGTCACGTTTATTGTCACCGTATGCAATATTTTCAGCTATTGTTCGTTCAAATAGTATTGGTTCTTGTGATACAATACCTAAATTTGATCGAAGATTATGTAAACTTATTTCGGTTTTAATATTTTCATCATTGATATTCTATCAAACATTTGAATATATAAAAAAATTTTATTTAAAAAAAAATTATATTAAAAATATATTTATAAATTATCATACAATTATTCCGTCGTCAGGATCATAAAATCTTTGTAGTAATTGAATGCATGTAGATTTACCACATCCAGAATGGCCAACTAAAGCTACAGTTTTTCTCTGTGGAATTATTAAGTCAAGTCCTTCTAATATTTGTACATTTGGTCTTGTTGGATAACTAAATGTAATACGATCATATTTAACTTCAGGAAATTTTGTTTCCTTCGAAATTTTCTTATCTATTAGTACAGATGATGTTATTCGTGGATTAGAATCAATTAATTCAAAAAGTCGATGACTAGCAATTAGAGCTGATGTAATAGCTGGCAAAAATGCCAGAGATTGTGAAAATAAAGTACTACTAAAAATTAGTAATTCTGAAATCCTGTAAAGTGATAATGAAATAAATTTTAAATTTTGATTTATAATTGTTTAAATACTTAATGATATCTTGAAAAGGAATTTTTTCTTTTGAAACTAATATTCCACCATATGTTAAGGCTATCGAATATACAAAATACATTAACGCATTCGCAAAAGAATTCACTAGTCCACGGTACCGTAGCTTACGTCTTAAAAAATATTCAACCCTAAAAATTTCTTTTGTGTACTTTTCAATTATTTGCTTTTCTCGTCGCAATGATGCAATTGTTCTAATATTATTAATTGCTTCCGTAGCAATTCGGCTTGCTTCTTCTAATACTTCTTTTTCTTGTATAATTGTTTTTTCCATATATCTAGAAAATATTGAAACTGTTTATATGTTTAAAAATATTAATGTATATGTAATTAAAAACTATCTGAAATTACTAACTTTCCTTCAAATAGATTTGCCACTATCATTAGAGGACTCAGAAGCAAACAAATGGATGCTAATTCCCACGAATAATAATAACTAATACTAATACCTAAAATAAAATGTGATATTCCTTGAAATATATAACTTAATGGAAATCCAATAGCTCCTTGTATATTTGCAGCATCTCCAGATAATCGTGCTGATAATGCTCCAACACTATTCTTATTAGAATCAAACCAACCAATATCTTGTCGTAGTATAGATTTAAAAGCTATAGATCTAATTCGCGCTGTTATCCAAGCACCACAACTATTAAAAAAGTACATTTGCATAACACATACGAATCCAGTTACAATACCAATTATTATTACAATGAATGAAAGCCTTTTCGTTTTTTCAAAACTAACATCTTCATTTGGTTCTGCCATTATTGCATAAAATTCACCAAAACAAATTGAAAATGATGGATATGTAGCTCCAATTAAAAACGAACTAAGTAAGGCGCAGATACATTGTACTTTAATAGGTCGTGCAATATCAAAAAGGCGAATTAATGATTGCTGATAATTTACATTTATTAATCTGTCGCTAGATTTGGTACTTTCTGCAACTGTTATGCAATCAAGCTCTGAAAATTGTTTCATGTCAATGACATCATCAGTTTCTATTTTAATCGTATCCAAATTTATTGACTTTCGATGAACTAAACTATTTTCTTTAGAAAATAATAAAATTTTATCAAAAAAATGATACTAATGACACTACACTAACTTCTCACATCAATTAAAATATCGCTTTCTTGCATTTTCAGCTTGCCAGAATTTACCATTTGTGTGTATCGACCATTCTGCTTCATTAAAACATCAGGTGATCCTTCTTCTATAACAGTTCCTTTTTCAATAAAGATAATTTTATCAGCACCTTTAATTGCAGACAATCGATGTGATACAACAATTGTGGTTCGATTTTTACTAGCAACATCTAACGCATCTTGTACTAATTTTTCGGTTTTATAATCTAAAGCTGAGGTTGCTTCATCTAGTAAAAGAATTTTTGGATTCTGGATTAGAGCTCTAGCAATTGCTATTCTTTGTTTTTGGCCACCAGATAATTGAGTTCCTTTTTCTCCAATCCAAGTATCGTAACCCTGCAAAAATATGCGTTAAATATTATGAACATGATAAGTAGATAAATTTACATTAGGAAATTTCATAATAAACTCATGTGCTCCAGCTTCTTTAGCAGCATCTTCAATCTCTTTTTGGTTAGCATTTGATTTTCCATACATTATATTTTCACCTTAGTAAAATATAATTTTAACTTCTACATATCTTTACTCGTAAATATTATGTACCTATAGTTCCTTGAAACAACGCAGATTCCTGTCCTACAACAGCAATATTGGATCTTAACCAGGATATATTATATTTTTTTATATCTTTGCCATCCAATAAAATTTTACCCAAATTTGGATCATAAAATCTTTGCATTAACTGAATACATGTAGATTTACCACAACCTGAACTACCAACTAATGCAACAGTTTTTCCACTTTCAATTTTAATATTTAGACCCTTTAAAATAGTTATATCCTTTCTGGAAGGATAATTAAAGTAAACATTTTGAAACTCAATATCACCAATTATTTGACCATTTGGAATATATCCAATCGGTGATAATGGGTCGATATTTGATTTCGAATCAATTATATTAAATATTGTAGATGCTGATCCTCTGGCTGTAGCAAATGATTCTAAGAATGGTCCACATCGACCAACATCAAAAGCTCCACAAATTATACCGAAAACAACCTTATTAATTAATTTCGATTAAATTTTAATTTTAAAGAATTTGAAATAAATTACAATCATTAAAATTGCAGGTGAATATTCTTTGACAACATTGTCTCGATCAGCTAAAATTAATTGAATACCATACCAAAATGCTCCAGCAGATGATATAAATAAAAGTCCATTAAGAACTCCGGCGCCCAATCCTGTAAATGTACCTTTTTGTATAACAGCTTTTTTTGCAACATTCAGATAATCATCATATTTTTTTGATTCAATTTTTTCACCACCAAATGCTATTACTGTTCGTATACCAGTAAGTATTTCTTCAACTAAGCTTCCACATTTTGCATAGGAATTTAATTCACGAGTTGTTAATTTACTTTGATACTATATAACAAAAATTTTAATTGATAATTTTTATATAATATTAAAATTTAATGGCCAACCTTTGTTACTAGATAATTTGTAGCAAATGCAATTGGTATATAAGAACTAACAACTAAACTTAATTTCCATCCATACACAAATGATGTTGATGTCACTATAGTAAATGATATTAATAAAACTATAAAATGTGAAATTTTTTCGGATATTCCATCACGGATTTTATCAATTTCACTACACATTAAAAAAGAAAAATATTTTATTACTTTAAACCATTATATTTTGTATATTTAAATGAATTTTACTCTGTTATCCTTAGAGCAAAATTTTGATTTTTTGTTATATCATGCCATCCAATATCTTGACGTATTGTAGATGAGAAAAATTGAATTCGCATTCGTGTTATTTGTTTTAAAGCAACATAATTAAATATATCAACAGCAAAAATACCAGAAATAAATAAAAAAAATGTAACAATTAATAAAAGTCTAGCATATGCAATTGAATCATTGTATAATTCTTCATTATTTTCAGCACGGCTAGCATTTGTTCTAATAAATAGATATTAATAAAAGAATTATAATCTTATTTCATTAAAAAAATATTAAGATTAAAGATTAGGTAGACTACAATTTACAAAATTTATATTTATACTTACAGTATATTTCCACCTCCCATAATTGGTAACAAATTAGTTTTAGAAGTTGTTCCAAATCTATAATTTCGATCTACAAGCATTGCTGTAAATTCACCATAAATAATTATTTCAATCGGTAATGCACTTGCTTTTATTGCTGATACAATTAATCCCAAAAATAATAAAAATATTTCCCATTGTGTAGCAAAACGAAATAATTGAAAATATCCAATTGGTATTTGTTCATTATATCCTTTGGTTGGAATAATTTTCACATTTTTTTTTTCGTATTTAGTAAAAAGATGATCATTTTCAATTGTCCTGAAAAATTTAAAAATTTATTTTTAGAAGCAATATTTTACATTTAGCTCTTCTATTACTGAGTCATGTATGATGTTATTTCAAAAGCTTTTTATATAACACTGATGGAAACTTCATATATAGTTCCAAAATTATTATTTTTTTGGCAAATAATTGATAAGATTAAATTAGAGAAATTTAATATATAATTTTTTTTTATATAATGTAAAAACATATTTGTATTTAAAATTTGATATGAATATTAAAACAAATATAATAAATCTATTTTGTCCTTGAAATTAATTTATATATAAATAGTACTTATAATACAGAACCAAATTATTTTAATATATTAATTAAATAAATAAAAAAATAATGGTTTCTGATGAAATGAATTTGTTTGTTAATAAACATAAACTTATTGTTTTTTTGGTAACCGATTAACCGAAATTTTTGGTAACCGATTAACCGAACAAAAAAGCATGATTAATCATTTACAAACCCCTGAAGCTACGAAAACTCTTTATAGCTTGTGTTAAGGGCCTGTCTATTACTTACTAGTTTTTTCCGTGGACCCCTTGAAAAGTTATGGACCCAAACATGATATTACTTTTTTTTAGAGGTCCCACTAGCAAATCGTCTTTAGCTCGAAGTGGAAACTGATTCCAGGAAAGTGCTCGTATAAGTATAATTATTTTCTTCCAATACTGCCACCAATAGCGTGGTATATCGTCGATCAGCCACTTCGTGTCCACTCTGTATATATGATCGGCGATTTTAATTACGCACCCAAAAATACACTTTTGAAAATAAATTACTCGCTTAACTGGTTAATCAGAGTAAAGTATGTTTATAAGATAAAAACAGATATAAGGTAAAGCCCCTTTAGCCTTATTCTCCCATAAAAATAGAAATAATCATATGATGCACATGAAGTTGATTTATTTTCTAATTGCTTTAAGAACTCATGAAAGTTTCCTATAAAAGGAGCTTTAAAATTTACCGGGAGCCTAAAATTTAAATCACACGGAGAATCTAAATGTATTAAACAACATTACAATAATAAATTAGTATAATATGTGCCAGTCGCATTGATATGGTTTCAACAAAATATTTCCAATTTCCAATTAAAGCTTAAAAAAATCATATTTGAATTTTATGAAATGAACTGATTACTTAATATTATGTAACTTTTTGGTATATTTTTTTATGGAACGAAATAAAACATACAAAATAACATTATATTTCAGTGAATAACTTTTGACAAAGCTTAAGTTTTCACACTGTTATGATAACAACCAACATTTTGTATATGTAGAACTAAAATAAAAAATCTGAATCCACAAAAAATATTTATAATCTTATCAAAAAACACATTCTATTTTGAAATACTTTCTCAATGGGAATGTAATCACATAACATTGTTTTGCTATAAAAAAATCTGCATGTTATATTGGTTCAATTGTGGATTTATACTGTACATTAAATATTAAAAGCTCAATTTATGCTGTTTAAGTGATCTCCATCTCAGTATTTTTGTGAAGAACTCAATTCCAAGAAGAGTACGCTTTTTTATATATATTTATAATTAAATTATATTGACAACATACTTTTTTTAGCACTATGGTACGTGAATGTTGTTCATTCAATAGTAATTATTATTTGTTTCCAATTGATTTTTTTTATTATGAGATATATGCAAAACCCAAAACAACACACAAATACGAGTATGTACAAATATGTATTTATCAATTTATAGTAATATATAATTTTGCCAATTGAAAATGTAAATTAAAATTTTTGAGAAAATTATATTTCAAGAATATTGTAAAATTAATTCTTACATGATTAAATAACATTAACGCTTTAAATATTGAACAATCTCTACTTAATAAGATGTAAAATAAACTAAAATATTTTTTAAAGAGAAATCTGAATTTTATTTATTTTTTATTTTTATTAATATTTTGTAGTGATAGTGGTAAGATAAGATACTAAATTAATAAAAAAAAATCAATATTTTAGCCAACAAATCGAAGAGTAATTTAATTATTGACATTTATTATTGACAAAAATTTACATTTTATTACATATACATATATATATATATATATATATATATATATATATATATCATTAAATTTATATCTTTATTAAGTATATTATATTTTTCTTAAATTACATATAAAATTTTTTAAATTAGATTGAATCATAAGTATATAAAAACTCAGTAAATGAATTAAAAGTTAAAAATTAGTAAGCTATTTAACAACTTTTACGACGTTTATTTCTTAATAATTTTTTTTCAATATTTTGTGAATTTACATTTTCTATAAATTTTATTAAATAATCTTTTAATGAATTTATTTCCAGTCTCATTAATGAATTTATTTCTAGTTTCATTAAATTAAACTTTTCTTTATGTTCCATTTCAAGTTTTGAGATATGATCTTCGAAATTTAACGAATCTTTTTTCATATCTAATTTTTCTTGTATTAATTTACAACTTTTTTTATTCTCTTCTTCAAGTTTTTTTAAAAAATCCGATGATTTTTTATTCAACTGAATATTTTTTTCATTCTGTTCAATTTTTGACAAAGCTGTTTTAAATATATATTTTTGAGTTTTATAACCAAACCATTTTCCAGCTAAATATTGTAATATATTTGCTTTATTTTTATTGAAATTTTTTATTTCAATTTGACATGATAAAGTATTATTTTTAAATAATAAAAAATATTCTTGGTATTTTGTTCTAATAAAATGTCTAGGATTTTGAAATTCTATTTGCCATAATTTCCACGGTTCATTATTATTATTATTTTGAGTGAATATACAATCATATTTATATAAGATTGTTGTAAGATTAATTAAGCCAAGTAATTTTGCTTCCTCTCTAATAACCTATAAAAAAATGAATTGTGAATGAATTAAGTTATTTCCTTTAAACATTATTTACCTGAGTGTCACCAACGGCCAAAGCACTAAGCAAATTGTTGAAAGCAATTGCAATTGAGAATAGAAATATTGGAAATAATATGTAACTTAAAATAGATGAATATAAATTAATATCAGAAGCGTCAAATTCACCAGTCATCATAACTAGCATTTTTACAATTGTTGCATAAGGATACAAAAATTTATTAATATCACTTGGACTTTCATCTTCATTGTCATAATCATTTTCCGTAATATTTTTTCCGGTTGCATTTCGATCACTATACGATATAGTAAAACATACACTGAATCCAATAATCATATATGAAAAATTTAAAATAATTTTGAAGAAACTGTAGGAGACTTTTTTTAACATTAACATATTTGTTGATGTGGCTGGCAATGAGCTAAGTATAACAGAAATTTCTAGTATTGACAAAAGTATTGTAGCAACTGCCAAATCGTTTTTAACATTTGTATACCAATGGTAATTTGGTGCCGTTATTGTAAGTATTATTAAAATAATGAATATTATCTCCAAATAATTAATATAATTCTTTATATAAGTGTTTGGACTCATTATTAATTGCACTGATTCGCGTATAATTAAATATAAAACAACAATTAACGACGTTCCATATAACCAGGTTGGTGTATGATCACTATCTACATAGCAAAAGCCTAATATACACAGCAACAGCCATAAGATGAAGCAAAATAATAAATTCAAATTGAAAATTAATAAAAATGGATTCCATTTTAAATGTAGAAAACTTGAAATTAAAGGATGATGGAGTAAATAACGTAATTGTTGTGATTGAGCAATATAATGGACGGCTTCCATTTCAGTATTAGTCTCTATGGCGGTAAGAAATTGTTGTTTTTTTTTTGGTGGAATTAAATTTTTATAATCTATTATTATTGAAAAGTCTTTTTCCCATGATATTTTTCCATTTCTGCTTATACATGAGTCCAAGCATTTTTCTATAATATCTGGTGGTAGTTTACTAATTGCAAATTCATCAAATATATTTTTTACACCAATATATGCTCCTCTTTTCAAAAGTTCATCAATTACATTAGGGAGGTCTTCGAAAATTGCATAATGCAATGCAGAATATCCTTTATGATCGGTTTCATTAACATCAATCTTCTTAGAATTTAATAGAATATGAAAACATGAATTGCAGTCTATTGGTTTCGTTTTATGACATTCTATAGCAGTCAGTAATAGATTATCAGTTTTTTGTATTTTTATCCTTTTACAGTTTAATAATGTATTCAGTGCTTTTGGTTTATCAGAATAAGAAGCAATTTGAATTGGAGTAGCACCTTGATAACGAAAATTGATATTTAATCCAGACTCCAGGATAAGTTGAAAAGCTTGGTGTAGATTACGTTCCATAGAGAGAATAAATAATTCTAAATGCTGCTCATATGCATTATAAGAATAATTCGTTCCACGATTGGAAACATAAAATTCTTCAAATTTTTGGACAAATTCATCTTCAAGAGAATTGTTTAAGCAAGAAACTAATACATTAAATTGATCTGGAGAAAACTTTAATAATCGATTTACTGTTTTTGGAATTTTTGATATATAATGAGGAAATTTTTCTTTAATAAGTTTTTCGGTTTCATTGTCTAACTCAATATCAGAATGCAACAAAAAATAATATATAATTTTTTTTTTGTTAAAGTATTGCAATTCAGGGTTATTTGCTACATAGAAAATTGGTGTCTTATTTACTTCGTTTGGTAAATTTGGATTTGCTCCATAATCAATTAAAAGTTTCATACATTCAAATGTCCTTTCAAAATTGTACGACTTTGTGGCTAAAATATTAAGTGGTGTTAAATTGTTATATTTTGAATCGACTAAAGCCACTGGATAAACTAATAACATAGCCATAAATTTCGGATCCGCTAACCTGGCTGCACAATGTACTAGATCAATTTTGAAATGATCTTCAATAGTTGAGAAATAACGTTTTATAAATTTTGATGCTGGGATTTTGATTTTGTTATAATATTCAGATATAATTATCACAATATCCTTTATAACTGTTATATCTTTTAAAGGATCATTAGATGTCTGTATTTTTCTAATATTATAAATGATACCAAAAAAATTCTCTTCACTAATTGCAATTATCAAATTTTTTCGATTTACCTAAAAAATTAGCGAATAATTTACTTTTTACAACATTAATCTTCTACCTCTTGATAAAGTTTCTCTGATATTTTTCGCCCTATAAGAAGATCACGTTCAAATATTTCGTTTTCATTTTGTTGTGATAAATTTTCTAGTAGCATACTATTTGGATTATAATCCCGTTCTTGATCGTCCATATTTTAATTTAATCTAAAAATAATATATGTATACATGTTTCGGTAATGTAATAATAAAAAATGTCGCACTATTGCGCAGTAGTTTCATAATCATACATAATCAAAATCTAAATCATATATAAGTACTAGTATTATGTAAATTTTATATTCTCCTTTCTATATATATGATTTATCCATCATCAAATTTGATAAACATTTAACATGAACCCTATTGCAACAACCACTTATCGCTTATTAGTTATCAACTTATCAAAATTTACGATAAATTTCTGTTGCACCAAACGGATAAGTAATAAGAATTAAAATGAGTTATGATTATTGATAAGCGCTCAACTTATCAAATGTCTGTTGCACCAAATAGAAAATCGTAAGTTGATAAGTAATTTTTGGAAAAATGATAATTTGATAAATTTTGATCATTTTTTTCTCTTTTCGTTGCACCAAAATTCTTACTTATCAATTTATGTACAATTCCAATACTGCTAAGTTTATCAAAAGTTTTGTTAAAAAAAATTCATATATCAATTATTCTGTAAGTTTTATTTTCATATTAATTCGAGCTTTAGTCGTGGTTATATATTTAATATAATATATATTAATAACTTATATAACTTTTAATACATAATATAACATAATTATGTAATTAAATTGAAATAACATAAATAAACTTACTGTTTAGGTAATATTTTATTTTTTTGTTCTACACTTTTGCCATTATATAGAATTAAAAAATTTAAAATTTTAATCTGTTTCGTAAACTATTATTTTTTGATTCTTTTGTTGACTAAAAAACTATTCGTACAGCTACAGCATCCGCAAGTGCAATAACAAATGCAACCATACAAAATTCTACGTATCAAAATGTAAAAATTATTCGACTTCTATATTAAATTATTCGATGTTTTTTTTTGAGAAACGATTAACACTTATTATTATCAAAAATATGATAATTTGATAATTTATAAGTGAGTGAAATTTAATTTCCATTTGCATTTGTGCAACACTTATCATTTACTCTTATCAAAAAAATATATTTTTGATTGGTTGATAAGTGATTAATGATAAACGTTTGGTGCGAGCCCAGGGTCCTATTGCACCAACCAGTTATCATCACTTATCACCTAAGAATGTAAAATTTACATAATACTAGTACTTATATATGATTATGTATGATTATGAAACTAATGCGCAATAGTGCGACAATTTTTATTATTACATGGAATAAGAAACTTTACATGTATTTCAAAGTAGAATTTAAATACAAAAAGTTTCGAATTAAACACGATTTTGGTTCACAATATTATTATTTTACAAAATTATTTAAATTTTATAGATACAAGTACAAGTTATATAACGTAACGATACCTTTTTATCTTTCTTGAATTAAATTTCAAATTTTATATTGACTATATTATTTAAACGTACTAGCCGTTATACTATCTTTTTTCGAATGATAGTATAATTTTATAATTGTTAAATCATTAGACTGATATTTATATATTTATATTTATATTTTTGCTTATTAAGTTTTTCTAATTTGTATATTGAAACTTTATTTGCTATGCTATTACATTTAATACTTAGTTCAGACTAAGCTTAGGTTTATGTGACCGGCCGGCCCTAACTGAAAAAAGACAGGTTTTTTATTTCATGTTACCATTCTACTATATTTTATTTCGTCATAAATTTTAATACAGAAATAGCGTGAAAATGCCTATGCATTTGAATGAATGAGTAAGTGTCATGGCAAATAAAGTTCATCTTTAAGATTATTGGGTGAAATACAATAAGTATGTAATAGTACTACATATTTTTTAAAGTATGTATACAAATTTAAACATGTTTATTGAAACTTTGTAAATTTACTAAATGTAAGAGCTCTATAATGAATTAAAATATTAGATAATTTTTACAATCGAGTTGTATTAGGTAATTTCATAATAGAAAAGTTAGGTTAAAACAATTAATATTTCACTTTTAAATACTAATAACAAATTCATTCATTCTTATTTTCTCTTTGAAATAAGATTATATAAAATAAACTATGATTAATAGAAACTAAGATTGTTAAAATTAAAACTACTTAAGATTGTTTGAGAAAAGATTGTCCTAAATACATCACTCTCTAATATATTTATAATTCTTAATATGTAAACTTTTAAACACATTTAACAATATTGACATAAAGCTTATCAATTTTTGATTTATAAATTGAATACATATAATTATTTGAACAAATCCACTATGTAAAAATTATGTTTATCTTTTTCGGTTATACTCGTTCGTATTTGTAGAAAAATTGTGAATCATTTTATTAATACATAAAAACACAAATTGTTATAATTATAAAATACAAAAATTGATTAAAATTAAAAGCTCTTTTTCTAGTATTGCTTATTAAAATTTTATAGATATTTCTGGCTTCAAAATATATGACGATAAAAGAAAAATATTCTAAATAGAGTTTATAACTAAGTCTCTTTTTACTACTATACCAGAAACCGATATTTATTACCAAATTTTGAACAGCAAAATTATTGGTATCGTATCAGTATTATGCCTGAATAAATCTCTCTTTCTAAATTTTTAAGTTGAAAAACTTAAATAAATAGTATGACAACAAAAATAAAAATACATGATCGTAATTATTTTTCAACTTCATAAATATATTTCTCCTAGGGACGGAATTACTTGCATCAAATTAAATAGCACTGATTAACAGCATGCATTTTTTTAGCTATGATATTTTTAATAAGATAAATTTTACAATTATAATAAATTTTTCAATTGCCGATAAACTTTATTCACCAGTAAAATGAAAATTTAGAACATTAAATTTGCATTAAATTTAAATGAACATTAAATTTGCAAGAAAATTAATTATACATAAATTAATATCTACATATATACATAAATAAAGAATTAGCACATTTTACATTTTAGAACAATATTAAAATTCCTTGTTATCCGTAAAAATTTTTATTTTGTATATTAATGTTGGATTAAACATTTCGAGAAATTGTTTAACAATTATCTATTTACTTATTATTGATTATTAGAATAAAAATATAGATTTTGATTTAATAAATAATTCGATATTGATAATTTTATTAATTATAAAAATTTTGTAAAATTAAATACATAAATTTTCTAAAATTAAATTTTAATCAAAAATATATGTAATTAAGGTATAATCAAACATAACTAAAAATTGTAAAATTATAATTAATCAAATGGTCTAATTTGTACATTATAAATATATATTTTTCTTTCATCTATCTGCCATTTCTTGTAATAGCTCAAAGACTTTATCAATTTTATTTTCAATTTTTTGTAAACGTTCTTCTGATTCTTTTATTTTCTCTTTAAGTTTTGAATTTTGTAATTTTTTGTCAATAATTGATAATGCTGTTTTAGTAGTTCGTACATCCATTTCAGAACATTTACCTGTAATACATGAACAACAGCATGGTAATATTTGAACTGGTGGATCTAATAATTTCTTTTCTCCATCAATTTCAATTTTATCATCAATTTGACAATATAATAATAGTGGTGATTTACCATTTGTTTTAGGACCCAATTCAGTTGATTTCGTTGTTAATGGTATTAAAATTTTATTTTTATCATTTGGTAAAATTGAAATGTGATTGCCTTGCCATGAATATAATCGGGAAATATATTTGTGAGTCTTTTACAAATTGATCGAAATGGTTCATGAAAATAATTTTGACATGGCAGTAGGCTAGGGAGTCTACCAAACAAGACGTAAGACCTACCTTTTGCATGGTCCATTTTTCAATGCGAGATTTTTGCGGGATTTTAAAATATTTGGAATGCGGGATTTTAAAATGCGGGATTTTGAAATGCGGGATTTTGTTAGAATCCCTAATATGTAACTATCTTTCTGGTATAATTTTTTATGGAACGAAATAAAATCTACAAAATAACATTATATTTCAGTGAATAACTTTTGCCAAAGCTTAAGTTTTTACACTGTTATGATTATGATAACAACCAACATTTTGTATATGTAGAACTAAAACAAAAAATCTGAATCCACAAAAAATATTTATAATCTTATCAAAAAACACATTCTATTTTCACATACTTTCTCAATGGGAATGTAATCACATAACATTGTTTTGCTATAAAAAAATCTGCATGTTATATTGGTTCAATTGTGGATTTATACTGTACATTAAATATTAAAAGCTCAATTAATGCTCTTGTAGGATCTCAGTATTTTTGTCAAGAACTCAATTCCAAGAAGAGTACGCTTTTTTATATATATTTATAATTAAATTGACAACATACTTTTTTTAGCACTATGGTACGTGAACGTAACGTGAATGTTGTAATTATTATTTCCAATTGTTTTTGTTTTATGATTAGATGATGCAAAACCCAAAACACCCAAATACGAGTATGTACAAATATGTATTTATCAATTTATAGTAAAATATAAGTATAATTTTGGCACTTGAAAATGTAAATTAAAATTTTTGAGAAAATTATATTCAAAGAATATTGTAAAATATTCTTTGAATATACATTTTTTAACAAGAAATCTGACTTTTATTTATTTTTAATTTTTATTAATATTTTGTAGTGATAGTGGTAAGATAAGATTCTAAATTAATAACATTTTTACATTTTATTATATTATTATATTATGTATATATATATAATTAAATTCATATCTTAATTAAGTATATTATATTTTTCTTAAATTACATATAAAAATTTTTAAATTAGATTGAATCATAAGTATAGAAAAACTCAGTAAATGAATTAAAAGTTAAAAATTAGTAAGCTATTTAACAACTTTTACGACGTTTATTTCTTAATAATTTTTTTTCAATATTTTGTGTATTTACATTTTCTATAAATTTTATTAAATAATCTTTTAATGAATTTATTTCCAGTCTCATTAATGAATTTATTTCTAGTTTCATTAAATTAAACTTTTCTTTATGTTCCATTTCAAGTTTTGAGATATGATCTTCGAAATTTAACGAATCTATTTTCATTTCTAATTTTTCTTGTATTAATTTACAACTTTTTTTATTCTCTTCCTCAAGTTTTTTTAAAAAATCCGATGATTTTTTATTCAACTGAATATTTTTTTCATTCTGTTCAATTTTTGACAAAGCTGTTTTAAATATATTTTTTTGAGTTTTATAACCAAACCATTTTCCAGCTAAATATTGTAATATATTTGCTTTATTTTTATTGAAATTTATTATTTCAGTTTGACATGATAAAGTATTATTTTTAAATAATAAAAAATATTCTTGGTATTTTGTTCTAATAAAATGTCTAGGATTTTGAAATTCTATTTGCCATAATTTCCACGGTTCATTATTATTATTATTTTGAGTGAATATACAATCATATTTATATAAGATTGTTGTAAGATTAATTAATCCAAGTAATTTTGCTTCCGCTCTAATAACCTATAAAAATAAATAAATTGTGAATGAATTAAGTTATTTCCTTTAAACATTATTTACCTGAGTGTCACCAACGGCCAAAGCACTAAGCAGATTGTTGAAAGCAATTGCAATTGAGAATAGAAATATTGGAAATAATATGTAACTTAAAATAGATGAATATAAATTAATATCAGAAGCGTCAAATTCACCAGTCATCATAACTAGCATTTTTACAATTGTTGCATAAGGATATAAAAATTTGTTAATATCACTTGGACTTTCCTCTTCATTGTCATAATCATTTTCCGTAATATTTTTTCCGGTTGCATTTCGATCACTATACGATATAGTAAAACATACACTGAATCCAATAATCATATATGAAAAATTTAAAATAATTTTGAGGAAACTGTAGGAGACTTTTTTTAACATTAACATATTTGTTGATGTGGCTGGCAATGAGCTAAGTATAACAGAAATTTCTAGTATTGACAAAAGTATTGTAGCAACTGCCAAATCGTTTTTAACATTTGTATACCAATGGTAATTTGGTGCCGTTATTGTAAGTATTATTAAAATAATGAATATTATCTCCAAATAATTAATATAATTCTTTATATAAGTGTTTGGACTCATTATTAATTGCACTGATTCGCGTATAATTAAATATAAAACAACAATTAACGACGTTCCATATAACCAGGTTGGTGTATGATCACTATCTACATAGCAAAAGCCTAATATACACAGCAAAAGCCATAAGATGAAGCAAAATAATAAATTCAAATTGAAAATTAATAAAAATGGATTCCATTTTAAATGTAGAAAAGTTGAAATTAAAGGATGATGGAGTAAATGACGTAATTGTTGTAATTGAGCAATATAATGGACGGCTTCCATTTCAGTATTAATCTCTCTAGCGGTAAGAAATTGTTGTTGTTTTTTTGGTGGAATTAAATTTTTATAATCTATTAATATTGAAAAGTCTTTCTCCCATGATAGTTTTCCATTTGTGCGTATACATGAGTCCAAGCATTTTTCTATAATATCTGGTGGTAGTTTACTAATTGCGAATTCATCAAATATATTTTTTACACCAATATATGCTCCTCTTTTCAAAAGTTCATCAATTACATTAGGGAGGTCTTCGAAAATTGCATAATGCAATGCAGAATATCCTTTATGATCGGTTTGATTAATATCAATCTTCTTAGAATTTAATAGAATATTCAAACATTGATCATTGGCTATTTCTATTGAACCAAATTCTATTACAGTAATTAATAGATTATCAGTTTTTTGTATTTTTATCCTTCTACAGTTTAACAATATATACAGTGATTGTGGCTTATCATGAAAACAAGCCATGTTAATTGGAGTACAACCTTGATATCGAAAATTGATATTTAATCCTGACCCCAGAATAAGTTGAAAAGCTTGGTGTAAATCATGTTTCATAGAGAGAATAAATAATTCTAAATACTGCTCATATGCATTATAAGAATAATTCGTTCCACGATTAGAATCATAAAATTCTTCAAATTGTTGGAGAAATTCAACTTCTAGAGAATTGTTTAAGCAAGAAATTAATACATTAAATTGTTCTGGAGAAAACTTTAATAATCGATTTACTGTTTCTGGAATTATTGATATATAATGAGGAAATTTTTCTTTAATAAGTTTTTCTGTTTCAATGTCTAATTCAATATCAGAATGCAACAAAAAATAAACTATAATTTTGTCTTTTTCACTGTATTCCAATTCAGGATTATCTGCTACATAGAAAATTGGTGTCTTATTTATTTCGTTTGGTAAATTTGGATTTGCTCCATAATCAATTAAAAGCTTTATACATTCAAATGTACTATCATAATTGTTCGACTTTAAATTTCTGGATAAAATATTAAGTGGTGTTAAATTGTTATATTTTGAATCGACTAAAGCCACTGGATAAACTAATAACATAGCCATAAATTGCGGATCCGCTAACCAGGCTGCACAATTTACTAGATTAATTCGGAAATGAAGTTCAATAGTTGAGAAATATTGTTTGATAAATTTTGATGCTGGAATTTTGATGCTGTTATGATACTCAGAAATAATTATCACAATATCCTTTATAACTCTTATATCTTTTAAGGGATCTTTAGATTTCTGTATTTCTATAATTTTTTTATTGATTTCTAAAAAATTCCCTTCATTAATTGCATTTATCAAATTTTGGCGGTTTACCTAAAAAATTAGCGAATAATTTACTTTTTACTATACAACCTGCAATCTTTTACCTCTTCATAACGTGTTTTTGCTGAATTTTGCCCTAAAAGAAGATCACGTCCATAATCGTTTTGATTTTGTGGTGATAAAGTTTCTAGTAGGATACTATTTGGATTATCCCCTTCTAGATCGTTCATATTTTAATTTAATCTAAAAATTATAATATATTTCTATATATTTTTTGGTAATGTAATAATAAAAAATTTAGACCGCGCCACAAACCTTCATATATTTTCAATATATGAAGCAAAATGTCGCAGTAGTTTCATAAGCATGCGCTTTTCTTAATAATAAATATAATGTACTTTGAATGTATTTAATCGTGTGTAGAAAACTGCTATGGTAATATCTTTATTGCATATATTTAGGCGTCTGAAAAATTTAAAAATACGGAAAACATGTTTTGCTCTTCCCAGAAAAAGGATTAATATAAATTATAAATAAATTAATTATTTCGGTATATAACGAGGAATTAATTTTATTAAAATAGAAAATTAAAATCTAAAATTATTACGGAATTCAATATAAATTTTTAACTCACATTCTAGCATTTAAACTAAGCACAATTAATAACATAATATTTTGACCACATTGATCTCTCTGTCGGTAAATGTATTCACATTTGGTTAATCTAGTAAGTGTAATGTACACATTTATCGATAAAATTAAAGATTTCGGCAAAAACAACGAAACCAAATTTATCAACTTTATTTATACTTGCAGCAACTTTTATTTAGATTTCTAAGAACCATCTATTTGTCAATTGTTCTTAGAGAATTAATTGATTTCCGATAGAATAGTTTAACATTGTATTATTGTATAGTTTCCCTGTGCAGACCCATTTAAATAAAATAATTGAATGGAATAAGAAACTGTACATGTATTTTTTAAGTCTTATTTAGATACAAAAAGTTTCGAATTAAACACGATTTTGGTTCACAATATTATTATTTTACAAAATTGTTTAAACTTTATAGATACAATAAGTTATATAACAATACCTTTTTATCTTTCTTGAATTAAATTTCAAATTTTATATTGACTATATTATTTAAACGTACTAGCCGTTATACTATCTTTTTTCGAATGATAGTATAATTTGATAATTGTTAAATCATTAGACTGATATTTATATATTTATATTTATATTTTTGCTTATTAAGTTTTTCTAATTTGTATATTGAAACTTTATTTGCTATGCTATTACATTTAATACTTAGTTCAGACTAAGCTTAGGTTTATGTTACCGGCTGGTGCTAACTGAAAAAAACAAGTTTTTTATTTCATGTTACCATCCTACTACATATATTATATTTCGTCATAAAATTTAATACAGACAGACATAGCGCGAAATGCCTATGTGATTTGAATGAATAAGATAAGCTTCCACAGTGATGGTTTGGCAAATAAAGTTCATCTTTTATACTTTTGGGTGAAATACAATAAGTAGGCAATAGTACTACATATTTTTTAAAGTATACAAATTTAAACATGTTTTTTGAAACTTTGTAAATTTACTAAATATACGAGCTCTATAATAAATTAAAATATTAGATAATTTTTACAATAGAGTTGTATTAGGTAATTTCATAATAAAAAAGTTAGGTTAAAACAATTAATATTTCACTTTTAAATACTAATAACAAATTATTTTATTCTTATTTTCTTTTTGAAATAAAATTATATAAAATAAACTATGATTAATTAAAACTAAGATTGTTAAAATTAAAACTACTTAAGATTGTTTGAGAAAAGATTGTCCTAAATACATCACTCTCTAATATATTTATAATTCTTAATACTTATGTAAACTTTTAAACACATTTAGCAATATTGATATAAAGTATACATATTTCCTTTATAAATTGAATACATATAATTATTTGATTAAATCCACTATGTAAAAATTATGTTTCTCTTTTTCGGTTATACTCGTATATATAGAAAAATTGTAAAAAATTATTTTGATAACGCTAAGTATGCTCCTAGTACGCACTTCAGGCTGGTAAAAATGATAGTAAAAAATCGGACAAAATTTTATTTAAGTTTGAGCTGATTGGAAAGTAGATGGAGGTAATTCCGTTGACATAACCGAGAAAAAAATGTTTACCAACTTTTTTATACCCTAGCGGCCTAGCCTATAAAAATTTGCAAAAAAAAATTGCCTTTTTTAATAGCAACACCACCTGTTTGTCAGATAAATAACAACTAAATTCTCAATTTTTTTTTGAAGTGCATACTAAGAGCATACTTAGCTTAATACATAAAAACACAATAACTACCAACCAAAAATGTTATAATTATAAAACAAAAATTGATTAAAGCTTTTTTCTAGTATTGGTTATTAAAATTTTACAGATATTTCTGGCTTCAAAATATATGAGGATAAAAGAAAAATATCCTAAATAAATATTATTACTAAGTCTCTCTTTTTACTACTATACCAGAAACCGATATTTATTACCAAATTTTGAACAGCAAAATTATTGGTATCGTATCAGTATTATGCCTGAATAAATCTCTCTTTCTAAATTTTTAAATTGATATCAACTTAAATATGTACATAAATAGCATGTCAACAAAAATAAAAACATATGATCGTAATTATTTTGCAACTTCATAAATATATTTCTCATAGGGACGGAATTACTTTGATCAAATTTAATAGCACTGATTATCTTAACTAACAGCATGCATTTTTTTAGCTCTGATACTTTTAATAAGATAAATTTTACAATTTTATTAGATTTTTCAATTGCCGATAAACCACCACTAAAAAGAAAATTTAGAACATTAAATTTTGCATTAACTTTAAATGATCATTAAATTTGCAAGAAAATTAATTATACATAAATTAATATCTAGTTATATAAATAAAGATTTCGCATATTTTACATTTTAGAACGATATTCAAATTCCTTGTTATCTAATTTTTATTATCTATTATATTAATTATTAGAACAAACATTAGATCTTGATTTAATAAATAATTCGATATTGATAATTTTATTAATTATAAAAATTTTGTAAAATTAAATACATAAATTTTGTAAAATTAAATTTTAATAAAAAATATATGTAATTAAATTATAATCAAACATAACTAAAAATTGTAAAATTATGATTATTCAAATGGTTCTAAAATTAAAATGTTTATTTAATAATATTTCGTTAGAATAAGTAAATAAAATCAATCTGAAATTTTATAATATTGCATTTAATTTTATTATATTTTAATTTTTTAATTATTTTTGAACATAAATTAATAAAAACAAAACCTTATAAATATGTATTTTTCTTTCATATATCTACCATTTCCTGTAATAGCTCAAAGACTTTATCAATTTTATTTTCAATTTTTTGTAAACATTCTTCTGATTCTTTTATTTTCTCTTTAAGTTTTGAATTTTGATATTTTTTGTCAATAATTGATAATGCTGTTTTAGTAGTTCGTACATCCATTTCAGAATATTTACCTGTAATACATGAACAACAGCATGGTAATATTTGAACTAATAATTTCTTTCCTCCATCAATATCAATTTTATTATCAATTTGACAATCTAATAGTGGTGATGTACCATTTGTTTTCGGCATTATTGGACCCAATTCAGTTGATTTCGTTGTTAATGGTAATGGTATTAAAATTTTATTTTTATCATTTGGTAAAATTGAAATGTGATTGCCATGAATACAATCGGGAAATATATTTGTGAGTCGTTTACAAATTGATCGAAATGGTTCATGAAAATAGCTTTGACATGGCAGTAGGCAAGGGAGTCTGCCAAACAAAACGTAGACCTACCTTTTATATGGTCCTTTTTTCAATGCGAAATTTTTGCGGGATTTTTTAAATGCGGGATTTTAAAATGCGGGATTTTGATATAATCCTATAATCCTTCCTAGTAACTACTTTTCTGGTATAACTGTTTGTGGAACGAAATAAAACATACAAAATAACATTATATTTCAGTGAATAACTTTTGACAAAGCTTAATTTTTCACACTGTTATGATAACAACCAACATTTTGTATATGTAGAACTGAAAAAAAATTCTGACTCCACAAAAAATATTTATAATCTTATCAAAAAACACTTTGTATTTTGACATACTTTCTCAATGGGAATGTAATCACATACCATTGTATTGCTATAAAAAAATCTGCATGTTATATTGGTTCAATTGTGGATTTATACTGTACATTAAATATTAAAAGCTCAATTTATGCTCTTTAAGTGATCTCCATCTCCAATAAGAGATTCAATTCCAATAAGAGTACGCTTTTTTATACATACATATTTATAATTAAATTATATTGACAACATACTTTTTTTAGCACTATGGTACGTGAATGTTTTTCATTCAATAGTAATTATTATTTCCAATTGATTTTTTTTTATTATGAGATATACATATATGCAAAATCCAAAACAAGACACAAATACGAGTATGTACAAATATGTATTTATCAATTTATAGTAATATATAATTTTGGCAATTGAAAATGTAAATTAAAATTTTTGAGAAAATTATATTCCAAGAATATTGTAAAATTAATTCTTACATGATTAAATAACATTAACGCTTTAAATATTGAACAATCTCTACTTAATAAGATGTAAAATAAACTAAAATATTTTTTTTAGAGAAATCTGAATTTTTATTTTTTATTTTTATTAATATTTTGTAGTAATAGTGATTCTAAATTAATAGAAATAATCGTCACACAATAAGTAAATAATTATCATGAAATATATTTTAGCCAAAAAGACCAAGAGTAATTATTGACATTTATTATTGACAAAAATTTACATTTTATTATATGTATTTTCTGTAATATATATATATCATTAAATTTATATCTTTATTAAGTATATTATATTTTTCTTAAATTAAATATAAAATTTTTTTAAATTAGATTGAATCATAACTATATAAAAACTCAGTAAATGAATTAAAAGTTAAAAATTAGTAAGCTATTTAACAACTTTTACGACGTTTATTTCTTAATAATTTTTTCTCCACATTTTGTGTATTTACATTTTCTATAAATTTTATTAAATAATCTTTTAATGAATTTATTTCTAGTTTCATTAAATCAAACTTTTCTTTATGTTCCATTTCAAGTTTTGAGATATGATCTTCGAAATTTAACGAATCTATTTTCATTTCTAATTTTTCTTGTATTAATTTACAACTTTTTTTATTCTCTTCCTCAAGTTTTTTTAAAAAATCCGATGATTTTTTATTCAACTGAATATTTTTTTCATTCTGTTCAATTTTTGACAAAGCTGTTTTAAATATATTTTTTTGAGTTTTATAACCAAACCATTTTCCAGCTAAATATTGTAATATATTTGCTTTATTTTTATTGAAATTTATTATTTCAGTTTGACATGATAAAGTATTATTTTTAAATAATAAAAAATATTCTTGGTATTTTGTTCTAATAAAATGTCTAGGATTTTGAAATTCTATTTGCCATAATTTCCACGGTTCATTATTATTATTATTTTGAGTGAATATACAATCATATTTATATAAGATTGTTGTAAGATTAATTAATCCAAGTAATTTTGCTTCCGCTCTAATAACCTATAAAAATAAATAAATTGTGAATGAATTAAGTTATTTCCTTTAAACATTATTTACCTGAGTGTCACCAACGGCCAAAGCACTAAGCAGATTGTTGAAAGCAATTGCAATTGAGAATAGAAATATTGGAAATAATATGTAACTTAAAATAGATGAATATAAATTAATATCAGAAGCGTCAAATTCACCAGTCATCATAACTAGCATTTTTACAATTGTTGCATAAGGATATAAAAATTTGTTAATATCACTTGGACTTTCCTCTTCATTGTCATAATCATTTTCCGTAATATTTTTTCCGGTTGCATTTCGATCACTATACGATATAGTAAAACATACACTGAATCCAATAATCATATATGAAAAATTTAAAATAATTTTGAGGAAACTGTAGGAGACTTTTTTTAACATTAACATATTTGTTGATGTGGCTGGCAATGAGCTAAGTATAACAGAAATTTCTAGTATTGACAAAAGTATTGTAGAAACTGCCAAATCGTTTTTAACATTTGTATACCAATGGTAATTTGGTGCCGTTATTGTAAGTATTATTAAAATAATGAATATTATCTCCAAATAATTAATATAATTCTTTATATAAGTGTTTGGACTCATTATTAATTGCACAGATTCGCGTATAATTAAATATAAAACAACAATTAACGACGTTCCATATAGCCAGGTTGGCGTATGATCACTATCTACATAGCAAAAGCCTAATATACACAGCAACAGCCATAAGATAAAGCAAAATAATAAATTCAAATAGAAAATTAATAAAAATGGATTCCATTTTAAATGTAGAAAAGTTGAAATTAAAGGATGATGGAGTAAATGACGTAATTGTTGTGATTGAGCAATATAATGGACGGCTTCCATTTCATTATTAGTCTCTCTAGCGGTAAGAAATTGTTGTTGTTTTTTTGGTGGAATTAAATTTTTATAATCTATTAATATTGAAAAGTCTTTCCCCCATGATAGTTTTTCATTTGTGCTTATACATGAGTCCAAGCATTTTTCTATAATATCTGGTGGTAGTTTACTAATTGCGAATTCATCAAATATATTTTTTACACCGATATATGCTCCTCTTTTCAAAAGTTCATCAATTGCATTAGGAACGTCTTCGAAAATTGCATAATGCAACGCAGAATATCCTTTATGATCGGTTTCATTAATATCAATCATAGGATAATCTAATAGATGATTCAAACATTCATCATTGGCTTTTTCTTTTGAATTGCATATTGCAGTAATTAATAGTTTATCAGTGTTTCGTATTTTTATCCTTGTACAGGTTGTTAACAATAGATACATTGATTGTGGCTTATTATTAAAACAAGCCCAGTTAAGCAATGTAAATCCTTCATAACGAAAATTGATATTTAATTCTGACTTCAGAATAAGTTGAAAAGCTTCGTGTAGATAAAATTCCATAGAGAGAATCAATAATTCTAAATGCTGCTCATATGCATTGTAAGAATAATTCGTTCTAGGTTTGTAAGCATAAATATCATTAAATCTCATTATAAATTCTTTTTCTCGAGAATTTTTTAAGCAAGAAACTAATGCACCAAAATGTGCTGGAGGAAACTCTAATAGATTTACTGTTTCTGGAATTATTGATATATAATGAGGAAATTTTTCTTTAATAAGTTTTTCTGTTTCATTGTCTAATTCAATATCAGAATGTTCCAAAAAATAAACTATAATTTTGTCTTTTTCACTGTATTCCAATTCAGGATTATTTGCTACATAGAAAATTGGTGTCTTATTTCTTTCGTCTGGTATATTTGGATTTGCTCCATAATCAATTAAAAGTTTCATACATTCAAATATACTATCATAATTGTTTGACTTTAAATTTCTGGCTAAAATATTAAGTGGTGTTAAATTGTTATATCTTGAATCGACTAAAGCCACTGGATAAACTAATAACATAGCCATCAATTTTGGATCCGCTAACCAGGCTGCACAAATTATTTGATCAATTGGGAAATGATATTTCATATTTTTTAAATTAATTTCTGGATTAAATTGTAGTACTGGAATTTGGGCCGTGTTGTAATATTCAGAAAGAAGTATCACAATATCCTTTATAACTGTTATATCTTTTAAAAGATCATTAGATTTTTGTATTTTTATAATACTTTTATAGACTACAATATTATTTCCTTTATTAATTGCATTAATCAAATTTTGGCGGTTTACCTAAAAAAGAAGAGAATAATTTACTTTTTATTATAAGATTTTAATCTTTTACCTCTTCATAACGTGTTTTTGCTGCATTTTGCCCTAAAAGAAGATCACGTTCATAACCGTTTTGATTTTGTTGTGATAAATTTTCTAGTAGCATACTATTTGGATTATTATCCCCTTCTTGATCGTCCATATTTTAATTTATTCTTAAAATAATAATATATGTATTTCTATTTATGTTTCGGTAATGTAATAATAAAAAATGTCGCACTAGTGTGCAGTAGTTTCATTAACATTCGCTTTTCTTAATTACTAGTATTATGTAAATTTTATTTCTTATACTTTCTATATAAGAAAAAAATCGAATTATACTACTCATGTCTGGATAGTACAAAATATAGATTAGCTTTTCTTCTCTTGGTTTCCTTTAATTTTTAGTAATGATTGCCGAAGTTAAATTACATTTTTAAAAACCATTCTAATTATAAATATTGTAATTATATACATCCTCTATTACTCTTAAGCTTAAGTACCTTTCCAACGAGTATTCACACTTAAATTTTGTTCGGTATACATTTACTATATGAAATTACAAATTTATTCGGAACATTTGGCAAAATGCGAATATCGCCGCCTACCGGATGAATTATAAATTTCTGTTAATTTCGTAATGAATCTATCATAAATTGCTGTGTACAGTAAGTTTGTGAAATAACTTTTTATTGTTTACTTTGGGTAAACAATAAACAATTGTTTACTTTGGGTAAACAATTTACTTTACAGACTATGGATAACGGACAGACGAACAGAAAAGCGCTAACATAAATACATGTTAATTAGAAAAATTGCACATATTAACTAGCATTTTATTTGGTACTTAATTGTAATGTAATGTTTATCTTAGATATAATGTACTTTGAATATACATATTTAGTAGTCATTTACTCGTGTTAGAAAACTGCTATGGTAATATCTTTATTGGATATTTTTAGGCGACTAAAAAATTTAAAAATACGGAAAACATTTTTTCCTCTTTCCAGAAGAACTATTTCTGTATAAATAAATTATGTAATTATTTTTGTATTTCACTTAAAATTTGATAATTATGAAAGGACATCTTTCAAAATATTGATTAATAGAATACAAGAAAAATTCTGTTTAAAAATAATATTTGAAATTCTTATTTAAAAATTAATAAAACTTAAACTTTTAAACAGAATTTTTCTATGAAAAAAACGAAGAATTAATTTTATTAAAATAAAAAATAAAACTCTAAAATTATTACAGAATTCAACATAAATTTTTAACTCACATTCTAGCATTTAAAAATAAGCACAATTAATAACATAATATTTTGACCACAATGATCCCTCTGTCGGTAAATGTATTCACATTTGGTTAATTTGGTAAGTATAATCATAGACAAAAGTAATTGTATCTATGGTATAATGTACAAATACATAATATGGATCAAATTAAAGATTTTCGTTTAAAAGACAAAACGAAACCAAATTTATCAGCTTTATTTATACTTGCAGCAAATTTTATTTATAAATATAAGAATCATCTATTTGTCAAATGTTCTTAGAGAATTAATTGATTTCCGATAGAATAGTTTAACATTGTATAGTTTCCCTGCGCAGACACATTTAAATAAAACAATTGAATGGAATAAGAAACTTTACATGTATTTCAAAGTATTATTTAAATACAAAAAGTTTCGAATTAAACACGATTTTGGTTCACAATATTATTATTTTACAAAATTATTTAAATTTTATAGATACAAGTACAAGTTATATAACGTAACGATACCTTTTTATCTTTCTTGAATTAAATTTCAAATTTTATATTGACTATATTATTAAACGTACTAGCCGTTATACTATCTTTTTTCGAATGATAGTGTAATTTTATAATTGTTAAATCATTAGACTGATATTTATATATTTATATTTATATTTTTGCTTATTAAGTTTTTCTAATTTTTATATTGAAACTTTATTTGCTATGCTATTACATTTAATACTTAGTTCAGACTAAGCTTAGGTTTATGCGACCGGCCGGCCCTAACTGAAAAAAACACGTTTTTTATTTCATGTTACCATCCCACTACATATATTATATTTCGTCATAAAATTTAATACAGACAGACATAGCGCGAAATGCCTATGCGATTTAAATGAATAAGATAAGTTTCCATACAGTGATGGCTTGGCAAATAAAGTTCATCTTTTAGACTTTTGGGTGAAATACAATAAGTATGTAATACATATTTTTTAAAGCATAAAAATTTCAACATGTTTATTGAAACTTTGTAAATTTACTAAATGTACGAGCTCTATAATAAATTAAAATATTAGATAATTTTAACAATCGAGTTATATTAGGTAATTTCATAATAGAAAAGTTAGGTTAAAACAATTAATATTTCACTTTTAAATACTAATAACAAATTATTTCATTCTTATTTTCTTTTTGAAATAAAATTATATAAAATAAACTATGATTAATTAAAACTAAGATTGTTAAAATTAAAACTAAGATTGTTTGAGAAAAGATTGTCCTAAATACATCACTCTCTAATATATTTATAATTCTTAATATTTACGTACAGTTTTAATATTGACGTAAAATTAAAGTATACATACATTTTGATTTATAAATTGAATACATATGTATATGTAATTATTTGAACAAATACACTATGTAAAAATTATGTTTCTCTTTTTCGGTTATATGTACCGTACTCGAATTTGTAGAAAAATTGTGAATCATTTTTTTTATTAATAAAAACACAATGTTTACCAAATGTTATAATTAAAAAATACCAAAGCTTTTTTCTAGTATTGGTTATTAAAATTTTTTAGATATTTCTGGCTATGATATATGTATATAGATATAAACATATTCATATGACGATAAAAGACCCAGCAAACGTAGAACTACTTCTACAAGTACTACAAGAGTACGCCGGAAAAGTACTTTTCTTCCAGTGAAAAAAGATAGAGACTTGGGCAAAAATTCACTAGTTTACTATGACGCGTCTCTATATATATATGAATTATTTTACGTATTACGTACTCATAGAGTTATATACAACCACGCAAAATGTTTATTTGTGTTAGTAACTACTTCGCTTTTGCTTGCTGGGGCAAAACATTCTAAATATATGTAGTTTATTACTAAGTGTCTATTTTTACTACTGTACTATACCAGAAACAGGTAGTATTTATATTTGCCAAATTTTGTACAGCAAAATTATTGGTATCGTATCAGTATTATGCCTGAATAAATCTCTCTTTCTAAATTTTTAAATTGATATCAACTTAAATAAATAGCATGACAACAAAAATAAAAATATATTAGCGTAATTATTTTGCAACTTCATAAATATATTTCTCCTAGGGACGGAATTGCTTTGATCACATATAATTGCACTGATTGCATTTTTTAGCTCTGATACTTTTAATAAGATAAATTTTACAATTTTATTAGATTTTTCAATTGCCGATAAACCACCATTAAAAAGAAAATTTAGAACATTAAATTTGCATTAAATTTAAATGATCATTATATTTGCAAGAAAATTAATTATACATAAATTAATATCTAGTTATATAAATAAAGAATTCGCAAATTTTACATTTTAGAACAATATTCAAATTCCTTGTTATCCCTAGAAATTTTTATTTTGTATAATAATGTTGGACCAACTATGATAAGTACATTCCGAGAAATTGTTTCACAATTATCTATTAATTAATTATTAAAATAAAAATTAGATCTTGATTTAATAAATAATTCTATATTGATAATTTTATTAATTATACAAATTTTGTAAAATTAAATTTTAATAAAAAATATATGAAATTAAAGTATAATCAAACATAACTAAAAATTGTAAAATTATAATTATTCAAATAATTAATATGTTTTCGATTATTTAATAATAAAATCAATCTGAAATTTTATAATATTGCATTTAATTTTATTATATTTTAATTATTTTTAAACACAAATTAATAAAAACAAAACATTATAAATATATATTTTTCTTTCATCTATCTGCCATTTCTTGTAATAGCTCAAAGACTTTATCAATTTTATTTTCAATTTTTTGTAAACGTTCTTCTGATTCTTTTATTTTCTCTTTAAGTTTTGAATTTTGATATTTTTTGTCAATAATTGATAATGCTGTTTTAGTAGTTCGTACATCCATTTCAGAACATTTACCTGTAATACATGAACAACAGCATGGTAATATTTGAACTGGTGGATCTAATAATTTCTTTTCTCCATCAATATCAATTTTATTATCAATTTGACGATCTAATAGTGGTGATGTACCATTTGTTTTAGGCATTATTGGACCCAATTCAGTTGATTTCGTTGTTAATGGTATTAAAATTTTATTTCTATCATTTGGTAATATTGAAATATGATTGCCATGAATACAATCGGGAAATATATTTGTGAGTCTTTTACAAATTGAACGAAATGGTTCGTGATTAACAAGAAATCCAGCTTTACCACTTTTACCAGATAATGCTCTTTCGTATCGTGATAAAATATTTGTACGACAAATTGATCCATTTAATTCAGCTTGTGATTTAATAGCCTGTTAATAAAAAGAAATTGAATAAAAATTAATTAACATAATTTTTTGTTATATTTTAATAATAATTGCTGATTGATCCATATTGTGGTATTTATTTCCAGTTCAAATTGGAATTTTTTCACAAATTAATTTTTTTTTCAGACCAATTTAATTTGAATTGGAAAATGACCAATCTGAACTATAAATTGTTATAAAATTAGGCTAATTTAAGTTATAGTTAATATGAATGATCTTACCTGTGTATCACTGACTGCCAAACCATTTAATAAATTAAATAGTACAATTGACATAAAGAAGACAAATAGTAAAAATATAAAATAACTATAAAATGAATTGAAGTTAATATCACCAGCATCAAATTCACCAGTTAACATAACAATTGTTTTAATAATTGCTGTAAATGGATTAACAAATTTATTAAATGCACCATCATTTTCTTCATCATTTTCATTAGTATTTTCTTTAATTTTTTCTGTAACATATTCACCAGCTGCATTCAATAATAATGAACCTGGTTTTCCAAATAATATATAAAAGCATAAACTAAATGTTATTATGAAAATTGAATAAAGTGTAAAACTTTTTAAAAAACTTCTTGAAACTTCTCGTAACATTAGCATATGTGTTGAAATTGATAGAACGGGTAATGAACCAACTAATAAACATAATTCAATTGATGCTAATAGTATTGTAAATACAGCTAATACACGTTGAGTTTCTTTTTCATAATTTGGTTCTGTTAATGTAATTATTGTTAATATAATTAATGTCACTTCTAAATAATTAATTATATCTTTTAAAAAACCATGTGGACAAATTATAAACTGTAATAGTTCACGTATAATCATATATACTAGACCAAATAATGAGAGTATTTGAAATAATAATATAATTGCATCATCGGCAGTATTATTAAATTTTAATATTATAAATGTTACTAAAGATGCACAAAAAATTGAATATAATATAAAATTAATATAAAATACAATTGATAAACGATGCCATTTTAAAAATAAAAAACTTGTAATTAATGGATGTTTTAATAAGTATCGTAATTCTTTTGATTCAGCCATATGTTCAATTGGTATCATTTCATTATTAACTGTTGTCTCTAGTCGTTTATTTTTTATTAAATTTTCATTATTTTGTTTTGGTATTAAATTCATATAATTTATAATTATTTCAAAATTATCATCACCTGGTTTTAAACCATTTGTTGTAATACATGAATCAAAATATTCTTCTAATATTTCTGGATTAATTTCTGTAATTGGTAAATCATTAAATTTACTTTTTATACCTAAATATGCTCCACGTTTTAATAATTCATGTATAGCTTTTTCATTTTTATATTTAACAGCATAATGAAGTGCTGATGAACCAGATGGATCAATTTCATTAATATCAATTTTATTTGAATTTAATAATGTATAAAAACATGTATAATAATTACTAAAATTATTATAAATTGGTTCATCTAATCTTTTAATAATAGTTATTAATAAATTTTCATATTTTCGTAATTTTAAATCTTTATCATTTAATAATTTTTGTAATGCTATCCAATTACCCCAAATACATGCAATTTCAATTGGACTATTACCATTTTGATTTAAATTAATATTTAATCCAGTTTGTAATATAATATCAACAGCATCATTTAAACCTTTTTTAATAGCTTCAATTAATAAACTAATATTTTCTTCTTGTATACAATTTTGTTGATTATCACGATCTGATATATTTAATTGATAATCTTTAAATCCTTTTATAAATTTCTCTTCATTACTATTACGTAATAATGTAAATAATGTATCAAAATTTAATGTTGTTAATAATTCATTTGGCATTTGTATATTTGGGAATAAACTATGTATACGTACTCTAGCTTCACCATCACGAAATGTATCTAAATCAATTGTTGTATTATTTAATAAATATTTTATAATTTCAATTTTTTGATCATTATTAATTTTTTTATTATTAATTATATATAATATTGGTGTACGTTCAGTTTGATCTGGTATATTTGGATTAGCTCCATAATTAATTAATAATTTAATACATTCAAATGCATTATCATAATTTTCTATATTCAAGTTTTTTGCTAAACTATTAAGTGGTGTTAAATTTGAATATTTTGTATCAATTGGTATATTTTTTAATTTTAATATATATGACATTGTTTTTGGATCTTTTGAATCAGCAGCATAATTAATTGGTGCTTTATTTGTACGACGATTTACCTAAAATTTAAATAAATAATAATTATGTATGAATTTTAATTTTAGGTATATATATGTATTACATAATCACATTTAACACCACGTCGTATACATTCTTCAACAAATTCTGAACATCCTGATGTTTGAATAGCTTTTTCAAATAAACTAATATTTGTGACTGAATCCATTCTAGTTGGATCTCCTTCCATATCAAGGCCAAGCTTAAAATCATCCATATTTCGATTTTCCAATGCCTTTGATAGAAGTGACTAAAATTAAATGATAATATTTATTTTTAGAAATATATTTCATAAATTTATTTTGCAGAAATATTATATAGTTAATTACTTGAGGATCTTGCATACATGCATTAAATGTATCCGACATATCAATTTTCTGATGTTTTGCCATTTTAAATAATGTTTTTTTACTGAAAATAAATAAATAAATATTATAAATAATTTTATTTATCTTTTTTTTTTAATTATCATAAAAGTTTATATAAATTTCAATTCTTATATAAATAACAAAATATTAAAGATTAAACTAAAATAGAAATTTGAAGAAAAAAAATTATAAAAGCGTTCCGTTTTATGTAAACTTAAATTTAATTTATAAACTTCAACTTTAAATATTTAGATTATGAATATGTTCGCATATATGGTATTAAGTAATTTTGCCTGACTATCTTCAATATTATTTAAATTCGTTTGAGATTTATTTCACCTATACAAAACTGAAAACTTTAATTTCACATTTTTAAACGTAAAATCCGTCTAGTCTAGAACTTTGATCTTTACGAATGTAATAAAACAAAATTAAATATAAATAAACTTAATTTCTATAATGCAACTTAGTGAAAATTATTTTGCTTAGGTTGTACGGAAAATATGAACAAACAAACTCCTTTAATTGTTTAGTTATAATTTCTGTGAATCATTTACTTACTTCCAACAGATAAAAATTATATAAACTGCAAAAATATATTGTTTATTTAAATGTATAATAATAAACAATTTACATATAATGTAAAGAACAGAATTTTGTACTTTATTATCTTAAGAAATCTTTAAAGTTTTATATAAATACAGTTTGTTTATACCAGATCATAAATATCTTAACAATTTCGATTATTTATAGATACAATAGCTTAAAATTTCGTTTTTCCAAATAATTTTTAGCACATTTCCAACCAAATTGGAAGAAATGTGTATATTAGTTTCACTCTGTCTGTCCGTCTGTCCGTCTGTCCGTCTGTCCGTCTGTCCGTCTGTCCGTCTGTCCGTCTGTCCGTCTGTCCGTCCGTCCGTTTACACAAACTTCTACATCTATTAAGATAGAGTATTAAAATTTTGATCATAGATAGATAGTAATAAAATAATAGGTGCAGTAGAACAAAATTTTCTTCTATCTCTTTTCCCCTCTGAGTTATTCCCCCTCCAAGTTCGAAAATTACCCATATTGAACATCTAATAACTTTTAAACCAATAAAAATTTTTGAGGTCTGTAAAAGCCATAAGATAGGAAAACCTTTTATCTTTTTTGTGAAATAAACAAATTTTTTAAAATTTAATTCTTTGATGTATAAAAATACCGTTATCTTCATACAACTTTTTTTAGTTTTTTTAACACCCTGTATTTCCCAAACTGCTTATTATAGAAGGCTGAAATTTATGCACCAAAAAGATATCTAAAAAATAACTAGAGTCTCTGAAGAAATTGTATCCGTATCTCTTCTCCCCTTTCCGTTGTGGCCCTTCGAAAATCAAAAAATTACATTTTTAATTTACTTGTAAAATTATAACTGCACAATATTTTTAAAAACAAATATTGGGAAAAGTTTCGAAATTCATATTTCTTTAAAGTGCATTAATTAATAAATTATAGTCATTTGCCTCACACTTATAATTAATCAAAATTCTTAATCATGTAAAATTTTGCAAAAAACGAACATTTTGCATATTTTTAGGAGCTTTATAAAGGGAATATTGGATATTATTTCATATCACATTATATGTTCAATTAAAAGCAAAATTAGGGAAAACTTAAATGATAATTTTATATATATGTATTTTGTTGGAATAATAAACTTGGAAGGAAAAAAAATTAATAAAATCGAACAGGGACACATTTTTTACCTATATTTACCATATCATTTTTTATCTTTCCTATGTATAGTACATTGAAAATACTACTAAAACTGCACAATATGCACATATAGGAATTCTCATTGTTTTACAATAGCTCATAGTTCTACATGTGGCGATTTTGAGGAAATGTGCTTTTGACAAACCCGGGGTTTGTTTATCGTATTTTTTTCTTTGAATTTTTATATTGTACATAATTAATCTAAATTTAAAAGTTCAGTTTTTTGATTTGATAATATTTAATATACTTTATCACTTTATGTATCTAAAATTTTATTTAACTTTAATATAATTAATCAAAATTTAAAACTGAATTAATTTATGGAAATTAGAATATAATTTTGAACCACATGAATCTATTTTTAATCTATGGCTTTGATATTTACATAAAAACTACCTGATATTAGAAATTTAATTTATAGTAAATATTAAATTAATTTATTTTGATATAAAAATTTGTTAAGATATTTAGAATTAATTAGTAAAATGTTATGATATTTAATGTGTTTAAGTTAAATATCTCAATTTGTATGAATATTTAATTATAATTAATAATTCATATTAAAAAAATTCCAGTTTAAATAGAATTTTTCCCATGAAAATATTTACAAAAATATATATTAAATGTATTGGATCTAATAATAATATTGTAGGAAAATACATATATAATTATTATAATCCGTTTAATAAGGATTTTGGGTGGTCAATTAATTTAAAAAATATTTCTAATTTGAATAAACCGAATATGTATATATATATGTAATGATAATTTTAAGTAATTTAATTATATTCATTTATGTTTTTGTATTGAAAAATGTCAACCCGATGATGGGCCTAGCTTATCGCTTTTAGTTTTACCTAACATTTTGAGGCAATTTGATCTCAATAATTTTATTTTGAACCATAAGTTACTCTGTTGCAGGAATTTATTAATTGCAACAAGCTTTGTAATGGCTTTATTGCCTTACTTATTATGATTAATACTTTGCAAAAGTTTACTTGTCAGTCAACAATTTCATTAAATCTAAAATATTTTTTTGTACTTACGAACTACATATTCTTTATTACCTAATTTTTTATATCCATCATCATATGCTTTTAAGATTTCAAATATAATTATAAAAATAAAATCGAATTAAATGGAAATCCAGATGGTAAAATAAATATGTAACATTCTGTTCTGCGATACATTCCCATTTTAAATATGCTCTCGAAACTTTAATAATAAGAAACATATAAATGACAATTATTTGTCTGGGTTAAAAATCTTTATTTTAATTGACCTTGATGCAAATTCATATTCAGAGAATTTTTATATTTTGTCATGACTTTCGTATTTAAGCTATTTATGGAAATGGTTTTAATAAACATATAAAAAACTGCAACAAATTTGAAATATCTTGAATGTTGTACAGATGTTAAATAGATTGAAAATCTCCCTAATCTGTGGTTGTGTCAAAAAATTATTACAAAAAAATTTTTTGATTTTAATTATATTGTTAAAATATTTATTAATAACTTTGGAAAATATTCTGTAAACATGCAAGATTTATATTAATCATACAAAAATTAACTTTCACTTTAGTCGTTTTTTTTTATACCTTTAGGTAAACATTTAACTACCCAATTATTAATTTTATAAATAACATAAAATTAAAATACCAAACAGTACTAATTAAAATTATCATTTTTTATTAATTACATAATATACCAAAAGGTTTTTGGGAAATATGAAATATGTATGATTAAAATATATTTAGTAAAGATTATCCCCAAGTAAGTAGTTAAGATGGCATTATGTTTTTTTTTTGTTAAATTCATTCCCAGCATTTAAAATATATGTAAAAATTGTATTGGAATTAAACAAAAAGAAATTAAGAGATTTAAATAAATATTTTATTGAATCAACAATGAAAAAATGATTAGTGAAAAAATATTAAAAATGATGATAAATTAATAAATGGATATATCAATAATTCAATTTTGATTGAATATTTCATAAAATTTCCATCAAAACATGAATAAAACTATAAAATGGAAGTTTTTCCAATAAATTCCCATTTATATTCCTTATTTAACATAAAATTAGTATAATGCGTAAATTTTACACCTTGATAGAATAAAATATATTAATAATTTTTGATTATTAGGTGTTACCTACGTTATTTGATTTTAATTGTTATTTTAATTTAGCATTTTCTTTTATAAAACTTTGATTACAAGAATTAATGGAATAATTAAAATTTCAAAAAAAGTCTTTTTTTGTTTTCTGCTTGTTATTTAAAATATGGCCTCAAAGTTTTTTTTATACATATTTGAATTTAACTAGAAATTAAAATCGATTAATTTAACTAAAAATATTTTGTGGAATAAAAGATATTTTTTAAACAAAAGTTTCGTTTTTAAATATTTTAATAATTTACAAAAAAAATTATTTCTAAAATTACAAATAACATTTAAATTTACGCATGATTTTTTTAAATTTTTATGATAAATTTAAAATATTTATCGAGTTTTATTATTCAAACAAAACAAAAAATTGTCTGGTATATAAAAATATTAAAAATGTTAAAATCTAAAATTAAATATTTATAATCTAAAGTAAAATCTTTGGTGTATTATGATATAGGTTATCAAAAATTAACAGAATTCATTTATATTTTTCCATGATTCTATTTTCATCAAACAAAATCAAAATAATATCTAAAAAATCTAAAAAACAAAAACATCTCTTCATGGTTAATAATTAAAATTTTGAGGGGAAAAAAAGAAAAGCTGATTCATTGCATTATTATTCCTGTAATAAATAAGTATTAGCAAAATTGCAGAGTGGACTACATCTGACTCTTCTTCATTCCAATATTAATGATATTCTATAAACAAAAAAAACGAAATCTTCCATAATTCCAATTGAATTTATAGATAACTTTTTTTAATTTCTGAAACATAAATTTATGAAAATCTTTTATGGTAAACCATTATAATTGAATAATTCATTTCAAACAAAAGCAAAATCTTTTAAAATAATAAAAAAAAATAGGTTTTTAAAAGTTTCGCAATATGGATTATTACTCTTTATAGTTTATAGCATTGAAGAAAGCATCATATTTGGTTGTTGTTGCTGAAACAATTAAAGATGTCCAAAATTGGAATAAAATTTTTTATTAACTTTACTATTTTTTATGGACGTAACGTGTCAATGTGAATTATTGTTAGACTATACAAAAAAAAAGATTATTTTTACAATTTTGTGTTATTTCACGGTTTAAAAAATTTGAATGATCTATTCAGAATAATAAGTAGTTTTAATATATATTTTTTGTAATTTATGAAATTATAAATAATTATAATTTTTATTTTAACTTTTCTGTATATATTTCTGTATTTGATTTATGTAATTTTTGATTGAAAAATATGGAATATTTACAAGGAATTTGGGATATATTCGTTATGGAAATTAAAATATTAAAAAGTGAAATCATATTTTGCCTTCACTTCAAGGGATAACCTTGCAAAATATATAAAGACAAAAACTATCGAAATTATTTATAGACTATAATAAAATTGGACTGTAATTGAAACTGACAGCCTTTAATTAAAATTATCAGATAGTAAAAAATAAATTTAGTAATTTATCTGAAACAAGAGTATAATTAAGCATTTCCTAAATATTTAAATTACATTTAACAACAATCTTTTAAAAAATATATTTAGCTGCATAATCTCAACTACATAACAAAAAAAAATATATACTGAAATTAATTTCAATTATTTTTTATTTAATCAAATTGAGGTCATAAAGTGTTCATCTAACATTATAGCACATTAGTCAGACACTAGGCAACTATATATTTTAAGTTTCTATGTAAAAGTTTATGGGGTCAATTATTCTGAACTTTAAATCTTGTTAGGAAAAATTGAAAAAAAAAGTTCCCCTTTTTTATTCAAAAAATTCAAAAAATTTAGAATTCAAAAGAAAAAAGAAACGATAAATTAAATTATTAAAAATATGTTGACAAAACATACATAAAAAAATATATTTGGGGAAGAAGATAAGAATATCAGTAAAAAGAAGATGGAGTAAATTGAAAATTAAATTAAATTTTCATATTGAACTATTCTGGGCATTAAATTCTGAAAACCTTATGATATGTTCATTAATATATAACAGATTAAATAAATGAGAAACATTTGTTTTGGATAAAACGATGTAAATTTTATATTCGATTAATAAGAATCAATTAATTATCAAAATTTATATTAAAATATTTATAAACAAAGCAAAATCTGATCTAAAGACCAAATATAATTCGAAAAATGACAAGATAAAGATAATTTTTTTGTTCAAATTTAAAACTATCAACATTTTTTGTTGTCCAAAAATTTTCACACGAAAATTAATAAAATTTCAGCGATGAAAGTATATACAATAAACAAGAAAGTAACAGGTAGTATATTAAGCATTTCTTATTTATCAGTCACCGTCATAAATTACCCTTTAAAACGACCATAAGAAAGAAGACCAAACAAAATAATTTTCATTTAAAGAAGTTGAAAATGAGATACCAAAATTTTCGTGTATAAATAATTAGTAAAAACTATTTTATACGAGATTTTGATAACACAACAAAAGCTATTACTATATCTTCCGGTTTTCGAAGAATAATAAATTTGATTTTGAGCTGATAATAAAATGAAAATTGTATTTCATTAATTTGCTATCAACACACTAAAAAAAATTAATTAACAAGCTACTAATTGCTAGAATTAATTTTTAATATCTTTTTTTCTTATTCCTTATCAAATATTTTCAGGTCAATCAAATTAATATATTATCTTATGCTGTAGAAAAGATAACATGTTAATGTATTAATTAATTAGATATCTATTAATTAATTAGGTTTTCTTGTACTAAATTATATTAGAAATTAATAATATGTCTCAATCATTAATTTTAATTTTGTATGTACTTTCTCATTGCAATTTAATGAGAGAATAAATTAAATTTTAAAATACTTTTTACAAAACTAGACTTTAAGGCAGCATATATAAGCACCATCATTATATGGTGCTTTAAAGTCTAGTTTTGTAACATAATTGTTTTGAAAATAATTTATAATTTAATTTTGATAAATATTTTGATAATAAATTAATATCAAATTGGAATATTTCAAGGCAAATTCACATACATTATTTTATGTAGCAAATTTTACTTTGATGAATAGTTTATTTTATTTTGATTTTCGTTTCAATTTTCTTTTTCTTTACTGACCCTTGCATAGAAAAGTGTTTTTAATTATCTTCATAAATTTTAAGTTTTTTTTTCCTTGTATAAATCTTGAAAATTTTGATTTAATTTCTGTTTACTGGAAACTTGGTAATATAATTTCCTTTTATTTGCAACAATTGAAATCATTATCTAATGTTAATATGTTAGTTTCTGTCAAATCCTACAAAAAATAATTATTAATCCATATTTACTTTGCCTTGTACAAACTGTAAAACTGTAAATACATCCCACTTCCCATCTAAACTGAAATGACCTCAAGAGATATAAAATTTGATACTTTTTTAGTTAATTCAAAGTAATTTTAACTTATTGGTAATATCGTATTACAATTTCAAATTTAAAATATTTCAATAGTTACTACATTTTTGTAATATATTAAATATTTTTTTCAAATATACATAATTCCCTTTTATTGCTATATGAATATTATTCTCCATAAAAATGATAAATCATTTTTTAATATTTGCGGTTCCAAGGGTTTGGTAATCTATAAAAAAAACAGGTTTTTAGAAATATGTGCAATCAACTTAAATGCATATTATTGCAATTTTAAATCATATTTCATATACATATTATATTAAATCTCATTTGCAATTTACAGAATAAAACCTGTATGAAAAGCTGAATAAAAAAAAAAAGAATTCGTTCCAGACTCTTGAATTTCATTGATACATAAAATTGCAAAACAGAATATTTTTTTATCTTATTTCAATTTAAAAAAACTTTCAATTGTGGTTTCAATAAATTCTTCGATGTATATTTTTTTTTAAACGAGGCTTGGTATTAAATAAATCATATTATATTTATATTTACAACATAAAGAGACAGCAGTGCACTTGAATTCTGTGATGTGCAAATACAAAATTCTTATATAGGTACTGGCATGACAGCCAACAGAGACTAAAATCATTTTTTTTTATGATGTAATCATTTTAAAAGATAAATAAAAGTTTATATATAGTAAATTAAGTTTATACAAAAAACCAAAACATATTATTATATAGTGTGGGCATGGGCATTAAAAAATTAAATAGAAGACCAATTAAGGAAACTTGAATATGATGTTTACTTTATTTGGCTTTGCCTAAAAGATTTTGGATAGTTTCAAAAAAATTAAATAAATTTTTTATATTTATAAGATTTTTTTTTAATGAATTTTGAAGAAAGTGATGACAAATGTTTATTTAAAAAAAAACAACATAATTATAAACAAGAAAAAAGGTGCACAACTTAGACTTATTTTAAGTCAATTTAAAAGACTATATTATTGTTTTCTTAATTATGCAGATTACATTTTCTCTAATACTATAAAAATGCAACGTGCAGTTGATGAAATCAAATCAGTAACACAAATTAAGTACCGTAATTTATAAAGCTATAATTTGATTAAATTATTAATACAATATTCATGTTATGAATTTGGGATTTTTCAGTCAATTTGTCTGTCCATCATTTACTCCGTCCATTTTTGTGGTTGTAAAATTAGATAATATATACCAGATGTAAAAAGTTAAATTGATTATATTAATAAGCACAAATTACCAAATACATACTTTATAAATTGACTATTTAAGATTTTTAAAAAGTTAAATATTTATCTCAGTTAATTTATTTTTATTGCAGTTTGAATTTTCCATAGAACTTTCACTTTTCCCTTAATAAAATAATCAATATATAAATTTTTTTGATAATTTTTTGTATTGCAAAAATTATCATTTAAAAAAAAACTATTTAATATCCAGGTAAATTTATATTACTCATCAAAATTCGTCACTTCTTAACTTTTATAATTTTTTTTTCTCCGAAAATTCTAATTTTTTAAACCCACTACTTCCGGCAAAAGTCATTACTTCAATAAATATTTCTATATTATTACATTTATTTCATCCACTATACAATTTCCCCATTTATTCCTTAATGAAGGAATAGTTGATAAATTAATATAATTTCATTTATTATTTAAAAATTGACAATTTAATTGCATAGTTTTTGCCATTTCAGTTCATAAATATAGTTCGTTTTTATTGCAAGGGAAGAAAAACACTATCGAATTCATTATAAAAAAATATTTTTGTATCCAATAATTTTACCCATAGTATAACAATTATTTGTTGTTTGTTTTTTTTTTTTTATAGAAATTCTCTTAGGTATATTTAAGATGGATATCTATGCTTTTATGATTAACAATAAACCTTTTATGTTAATGTTGTTAATAGCTTAACAAAAAAAAAACTACCTTAAAAAAATCAAATTCGATATTATCTCTATTTTCAGTAAAGGCACAAAAAAAAGAGAACTTAAATAATGAAAGTCATTTTATTTATGGTTAGAAGATTAAGATGATATTTTGTAAAAAAAAAAATACAAAATTATTGAATTAAATTTAATTCATTTTATTGTGAAAAATAAAATAAAAGGTGCTCTGCGAACTGCGACCATAGTGATATTGATCAAAATTTAGGTAGCCTACGGTCAAATAATTCACAAAAAGAAAAAAATTTCAATTCTAATCCCTAAATCATGGATTTTGATTATGAAAATATAAAAACCGTTTTGTATATATAGCCAATTCGTTGCACTTAAATAATAAAAGCTTTTTTAGAAAATAATATTAGTTTTATTCATTTTATAGAAATAACATATCATTCTAGCCAATCAACTTGATTAGTTGGAGCAAAAATAAAATAGTTTGGGATGATTGGGGATTCTGATTAATATAATATTTTGTTTAATTTTAATGTTCTCCTTATAGCAGTTTAGTTTTTTTGGCTTTTAGAATTTTTTTTAGTCAAATCATTATCAGAATACAAACATCCCAGTTTTTTGGAGTTCAGTTTTAAGGAAAAGGTTGGTATATTCGAAAGCTTATGACCATTTCAGAAATAAATTACAGGATAAATCCAATAAATGTTTGATGTATTACTAATTTGGTATGAACGAATTGGTGATGGTGATTTTACAATTGGAATTATTAATATTTCACCTTAAATAGGACGACTTTTTTTATGAAAATCATCTTTAATAATTTGAGTCGACACTGAAATAGTAATTATGTACACTTCCATTCAAAACTTTTTATCAAAACAAATCCTATAGTATATATACTTCACTTGTATATTACATATTTTTAATGTAATAATAACATCGGAAACTATAATATAAGTCTAAATTATAATTTTAGTAAATATTTTCAATTTTTGTCCCACCTGAATAAAAATAATTACTATAGTTAATATAACAATTGAGCTCCCCTAATGTCCAATCAACAAACATAGAAATTTAATGAGATTGTTTAGTCGGACACTCTACAGGTAAGCACGTTCACATTATTTTTATTTATTATATACGAGTATAATATATATTTTTTTACAAAATAAATATTGTTTCTTTTTTGTTGGTAAATCCATTTTTGTTGTTCGGAAGAATCAAAAACGTAATAACTAGAAATAATATTAAATACCGGAAATGTCCACTATTTTTTAAATAAAAATTTCTAAATATTTTAAAACAAGTAATTTTCTCTGTTTTTTACTATCACATAGTAAATTTTTAGATAAATTAATTTTTTACAAATCCAAATAGAAATTTCATTTCCGACTTTAAATTTTATTTTAACTTTGAGTTTTATCTGTTTTTTAATGCCGTTTTTTTCTGTAACCAAATCATGGGTCAAATTAAAAATAATGATTCAATGCATTACCATCAGCATATCTTCAAAATACAAAATATGTACTTGTTTTTTCTTTCATTATATTATCAAAATTATTATTTCACTGAAAACATTGTCAGCATATATTCACATTATTTTTTACATATTTTTTTTTAAAAAAAAGATTAATTACTGCTGATATAATGAAATTGTATCTACATGATATCCATAATTTCACTATTCATTACTCAGGTCAAAAAGAATTTTTAAATTAAAAATTTTTGAAGTGTGAAAAAACTTTTGTGCAGAAATTATTAATTTTTTTTTTTTTTAATGGGGGAAAACTTGTTGACCATTAATTTAATGAAAAGAAAATTTTTATTTTTGATTGATCGATCTTCCAAGTAACAAAAAAAAAAAAAATACAAATTATTTGAACATATGTATATGTAAAGATGGATACATTTCAATAGAAAATTACAATAGGTATATATTTTTAGAAATTTATTTAAAAAATTTATATGCTTACATGAAATGTGGAAATATTAGATTTAATTATTCTTTTTTTTTTCAATGTAGCAAAATTTAATTATAAAAGCATATAAAAAATGTTATAAAAAATTTTTATGGAAATTTTTAATTTTATGGTACAATGAAGTCAAAAATACTATATTAGTGTTCCACAAAAATTCGTATGAAATCAGGAATTTTAACTTTAAATTTTCTTTAGAAATTTTTTTAATAATTAATATTTGTGTTTGTATATTTTTTTATTGAAATTCGATTGTATAATTTTTAAGAATCTTCAAAAATTTGCCATTATATAAAATTAATATAAAATTAGAAAATTGTAATTTCTGGCATTTCAAATTTTAAAAATAACCAATTAATATTTGAAACTTGATTCAATTTTTAATTATATATAACATTAATAAATAGTAACTTAAAACTTCACATAGCCTTGAAATCAAAAACACCAGTGATAAAGTGTTGTTGTTTCCTAATCCTTAATATTAATAGTTATTTTTCATATTAACTGATAAGAAAATAAGTGAATTTCATGTATTATTTTCTCTTATTAATAGAGTAATAAACTAAATAAATTAATTCTTATCTATGAAAATAAATATTTGCTTAAGTTTTATGTTCCCTTTCGGTTTTTTCTTATCAGAATTCTATAGGCTTATTAATAATTTTCATTACCAGACCTTAAGATTTATGAAATACAAGCGAATAAAAAAATTCATATGATCAGTAAAAGTAAGACGAAATTTTTATCGATTTTGTCATCAGGTTTAAAAATATATTTGCTAACTCCAGACTGTAAAAACCATAGAATTATAAGGGCTGTTTGCACTACTATCCGATTTTTGTGGACAAAATCAAAAAAATAAATCCAAGAATTATTATACAGGAAGATCAATAAAAGTGTACATATATATATATATATATATATATATATGACTGTGCTCAGTACAAAAGGATATAAAAATTACTGTCAGAGGACCTGATTCAAATAGAAAATTGGCAACAAAAAGGAAATAGAGAAGATAAAGAAAATTCAAACTAAAAAAATATACTTTTAATTAATTAGAAGTATGAAAAATAATCAAAACTTTCTTTATTAATAATAATTTTATCAACCAAAAATTTTTACTTAAATTTATTTATGAATAATATTTTGCATTAATTTATCTGATGATATAACAAAATAAATAAAATGGTTGATTTTAATTAATATTTGCTTAAATTATTACCACTACAAATTTTATATTTCCTTTTTTTTGATAATTAACTTCGTTCTTTTTTTTTGGGTATGATATGCATAATTATGACATCATTTTCTTCTATTAATTTTAATTTAAAAAAATAATTAATTAAATGAAAATCAAATGATTAACGTATTTAATTTTCAAAAGGATTGTACTTTTTATTTAATTAATTTAAACAAAATTGAAAAATAGGGAAAATATTATTTTAAATCAACCAAAAAAATAATTAAGAATTAACAAAAAAAAAAGATATTGCGCAATTAAGACTTAACATTCACAAAAAATCTCTGGTTATGTATAAGTTATAATTTATTTTTAAAATGGCGGATTATTAACGAAGGTTATTAATTATTTATTTTAATAATAATTAGAAGTTTTCGTAGTTTTTAATAATTTTCCAAAAAAAAAATTGGACAATTTTCACTGAAATTTATTTATTTATAGATTCATTTTTTTTTCATTATAAAATTTAAATTGTTATAAAAAATTATAAAGCAAAAAAAAATTATAATTAATTTAACTAAATAATTAAATCAAATTCATATATTATTATTATTATTTTCAATTATCACTTTCAGTTTCACATACTTAAATTTCTTAAATTAGGGACATTCCTTGATCCAAATTTTATAAATTTAATATTAAATTCACTTTAAATAATTTCGTTACCTATTTCTCTAAAAATTCTTCACAGTATTATTAATTTTTAACACTTTTTTTCAAACATTCATATAAATTTTTTAAAGATCACTTCTATACTAAATTTATTATTATATTAATATATAAATATTAATTTAATTTAAATTTATTTTTTTATTTCATCAATAAAATTTAAATTAATTATATATAAAAGAAAATTCTCTTCCGTCGGACTTATTATTATACGGATTTTCGTTTTAATAAAATATCTCTCTTCGTACTCATGCACAATCTGCTAAGCTTCAACGCGAACTGAACTGGCGTAATCGATGAAAATTCAAATTTAAGTCTGTTAAAATGAAATACTAAAAAACAGAAGTTCTCCAATATTTTTTTTTACAATACTGTCATGACAGTAAAACATCTTTTATAATGTTAGGTGGATATAAATGATATTTTTTAGCAAATAATAATATATTAAAAAATAAAATAAAAATTTTGTGTTGGTGGTCATTTTAATTTGTTAGTTATGATGAATTTTAATTTAATATGCAAAATGATCTAAACTTTAATAATAATTTTAATGGAAATTAAATATACAAAATTAATCATTTTTAATATACGAGTATATTTGGTTATAAAACTATAAATTTTAGGTCATTAATATTTTAAATTAAAAATCTTTTGAGAATAATTACTATTGTTGTGCCATTTATTGATATTGATTTAATTCCCATTAATAATATATAATTAAATTTTCGTAGGTATTATATGATCGTTTTACTAAGTTCAGTTAATTTTAATGTATGATTTATTTGGAAAATTGACCAAATAAATTTATTTTCTTATTACATATTATACAATAATGATAATATTTATGATCAATAATGATTAATTTATAAACTAAAACCGCAAAAATAACCACATTTTTAATATTCCTCATATTAATTTCAAACAATTGAACGCATTCTTTCTTAATTCCATTCATTTCAATATTTCCATTATCAATTTACAAACCAAACGTGTGAAAAAATCGTGCAGATCATGTACATAATTATAAACAAAATTTAATATAGTTGTCTTGTTAAATGTTTTTGAGTTTTTATTTTAATTTAACAATTTCTAATTTATAATTTTTTATTACCTTCTATTAAAAACTCTTACATCTATGTAAGCTGTTTTTTTTATAATTATTTGAGTAATAAAATTAACGTTTAAAATCGAAGTGTAAATATATTAAATAGATGAAAATGTAAATTATAAATTTTAATATTTATAGAAATTTTGTTATACTACATAATGTAAGTATATATCATTGATTTATTTGGTGCATTTTTGTAGTGGATTATGGATAATATAATAATGATAATATATTTTGACTAGATTCTAAATTTATAATTATTATTATATTTTATATTGCAGTTTAAATAAGATAAATGTTACTATTAACTTTGGATTTTTAATTGAAAACAAAAATGTATCCATTTGCATATATTTAGGCGTTCTTTGATATTCTTAACAGTCTTAATTATTATATCATTTTATATCCATACCATGATTTTTATAAATAAGAAATATCATTATAAATTTGTTAGCATGTCAATATAATTTCTGATTTCATTCTATTTATCTCGTCAGTGTTCTTATAAATTAAATGCTATTTTGCTTTCCAGATATAACGATCAGAATATTATGATACTGTTATTATATTCCTATAACGAATAATATAATTAAATACAAAACATTTTTTTAATTAATATTACTTTTTTAATGTATGTAATTTCTATAAAACATTATTATTTCTATAATATATAACAGTATTATATAGATGTCTTTTAAATGTCCCTTTGGACAATGTGACAATTAATTTGTTAAATTATAATCAATCGAGAATTGTAAAAAAATAGCTACCTTTTACAAGCATAGTCATATATTTATTAAATCAAAAATTTTATATTATATCAAGCATTAAATGTGAAGGTCACATTAACTAATTATTTAAATATAATAATACATTTACTACTTATAAATTTAACAATCCCAATTTTGTATATAAAAACTTATTTTAATTTTACTATGTAATGATGAAATAATATTAAAATTTACCAAGTAACATGAATTTATAAAATAAAAAATGCATTTTTTTATTAAAATTGATGACAAAATATGAAATTATTATTTAACGATTATTTATAAAGACTAGAATGATTTGTACGTACGGTATAAGTCAAAGTAACACAATTAGACTTACTTTCTAAAAACTAAATTTAAATTTTCTCTAAAAACTGGAAAATTATAATTTGCAAATTAGAAAATATTTTGATTTTGTAGAAATCGTGCAAATATAATTAAAGCAAATGATGTTGTTAAAAATAAACTGCCTGGAATTGAACGACGAATTGGTAAATTTGAATCCTTTTCTCGTTGTGAAAATAATTCTAATTCTTCTTCATAATTTTCAAAATTATTCCAATTCATACATTTTTTTAAAGCATATTTCCATCGATTATATAATATTTCCCGTCCTATGTTGAATTAAGAATTAAATATATTTAAATAGAAAATTAGATTTTATAATATTATTACTATTTGCTGTAGTTGTAGGATGAAATATATCAAAGGGTGGTGTATAAATTAAATGTGAATTTTTTAACGATAAAATGTCTAAAGATACACCAGCCGCTAACATAACACCTAAACAGGATGGTGATGTTGTTTGTGGACGTTCTACAAAAATATAAACATATTGCTAGCTTATTATTTATTTTTAAATTAAATATTATTTACCCAAAACGATTCCAACAATATCTGCAATAAATTGCATAAAAGTATTATTTTCACTAAATTCTCCACCAACAATTAATTTCTTAATTGGCTCCCATGTTGGAGTATCTTTTTTAAACGCATCTAAGATATCAAGTGTTTGAAAACCAGTTGATTCATAAGCTGCTTGTGTTATATTTTCAGGGCTTGTTTGACTAGTTAAACCTAGAATTAAACTAAAACAATAATATAATATTTAATTTATTTATTAAAATATGTAAAAATATAAAATAACTTACCCTCTGGCATCATGCTTCCAGTAAGGTGAATATAATCCATTAAATGCTGGCACAAATAAAATTTCACTTCGTTTATTATTTGCCGTAAATGACTCACAATTTGTATATATTCCTGATGAATTTGTTGATGAAATCATTGAATTATCACCTAATAATGTGCATAGTACTTCTGCTGAACTATCATTTTGATTAATTTCCGTTGATATTTGTAATTTATCTTTTAACCAATTAACACAAGATCCAGCATTTCCAATAGCACCTTCTAACGCATAAAAAACTTGTTCCTTGGGTCCTAATTTGAAAGCAACTGTTGTTAGAAGACCATTTTCTGAATCAATTATTTCTTGGCCAGTATTAAATAATATAAAGCAACTATCATCTATTGTACATGTACTTGAACCAGGTTTTAAACATATTTGTCCTAATAAAGCTGCTGGTTGATCACCCATACACTTAAGAAAAATATATAACATTTTTATTTATAAAAAAAGTAATAATGTACCAATACTAAACATACACTTGCAATTGGGATGCCCCTTAATGACCCATCATGAATATAACCATAAATTTCCGAACACGATCGAATTTCTGGTAATATTTTTTTTGGTATACGAAAGAAATTACATAATTTTTTATCCCAATTCATAGTTTCTAAATTCATAAGCATAGTATAGGCAGCATTTGTAACATCAGTTATATGAATTCCACCATCAAGACCACCAGTTAAATTCTATAAATAAAAATTTAAAAATACAATATTTAAAACAATTAATTTTTAATTATTAAAATACCCAAATAATCCATGTTTCAAGTGTTCCAAATAGGCAATCATTTTCATCGATACTATTATTTATATTTTCTACGTTATTAAAAAGCCATTTTATCTTTAATGCACTAAAACAAGTACTTAATGGTAAACCACAAACGGTTTTTAAATAATTTTGTTTTCCTTTAACGTTTTTTAAAATACTTTTTAACGTTGTAGATGTTCTAGTATCTGACCAAGCTAAATATTTAAAATTGCACTTAGAATTTTACACATATTTAAAAAAAAAGATATACTGACAAATAGCATTATAAAATGGTAATCCAGTACAATTACTCCAAAGAACAGTTGTACCTCTTTGGTTTGAAATTCCTACTCCTATTATATCTGAAGGATTAATATCTAAAATTACAAGATTACGACTTGAAGCCTAAAATGAAAATATATGTTAAATATTAATCTTTATTATAATAGTTTGTTTAATTTTGCCTCAATACATTCGGTCACGTTTCTCCATATTTCTATTGGATCTAATTCTAGCCAACCTGGATTATAACTAATTTGTTTCATTTTTAATTCATGACATGTTAAAACTTCAGCATTTTTTGCTGCATAAACCTTAAATAAAATGCATATATGAATGACATAATTATTATTTAATTTTTACTTTATTTCAAATTATATACCAAAAATTTACAATAAACATTCCCAATTGAAATAACACCTAAAAGTGGCCCAAATCTACCAAAACTATCCATTTACTTATGAAATCAAAAAATATTTCGGCGAAAATTTTTTCTTTTTATTTATTATTATATAAAATTATAAAAAAAATATGTCAGCTGATTTGATATATTTCAAAAATGTCAAAAATCATATGAAAAAAAAAAAATAAAAAAAAATTGAGTGTTTTCGTGTTTTCCCTATGGGCAGAAACGCAGAAAATGTAATTTTAGTTTAAAATTCTGATCGAAATTTTATATTTTTTTACCGAAGCAATTGGTTTTTTTCTTTTTTATAAATTTCCGTATAGAAGGAGAAATTACTTATTTGCATGTGAACAAATGAACAAATATATATGTTAGGTCGTATAATCCATTATATAATTCATAATCGTATAACCTCCTTAATTTATTGCTTCTTTCGAGATCATTTTTCACTCATGAACTTTTTTTGTGATTTTGACAACCCTTTTGACACTAAAAATTATGAAAATTTGTAATTTAAATGTCAAAATGACGAAAAGGGCTTGAAAAAAATCTTGCAAAAAGGCTTGTGAAACATACTACATGCTACTGAACGAGGGACAAGCACAATCCACTAATTTATAATTTTTTACAGCTGGCAGGACTTATAATAATACAACTAATGTCAACTTTGCCAAAGCAAAAGCAACCGCTGTAACAAAGAGGTCGAGTGAAACTTCGTCCGAAAATCGAGAATAAAATAAAGTAGAGCTTCATTAAATTTATTTAAATAAAAAGTAAAATTTAAGTATAATTTACGGTTCTCGAAAATCGGAAACTAGTAAATAGTAATATAATATTGTTAATAATCTCATAAAATTTCTATAAAGTTAGAAAAATCCATCGGAAAAATAAATGGAAAAAATCGAAAATTTTGACGGATCCTTTTTAGAAACATAAATTGTAGATTTTCAAATTTAATAAAAAAATAATTAGAATATATACTATTATAATTCTTATTAACTTGCACCTTATGCCAATTTAAAGGTTATTCTTCAGAAAATTGAAATTCATCGAAGGAGATCTTTGAATGTTTTACTCACTCCAATAAAAAGTATAACATAACCTAAAATAACGAATACAAAAAAAGCCAACTCTTAATCATGTCTTTCTCCGGTCGGCCACCACCAATGGTTCCTTCAATGAGTTATATGCCACCACCAATTCCTCCGCCTGTAATGACACAAATGGGAGGACATGTGAGTTAAATTTTGATTTTTATATATTTACATTATTATTATATGAAATTTTTAATATATTGGTTTTTTTTTAAATATTTATAATTTAATAGTTTCATTATTTTTATATTAAATATGTTGGTGAGTTTGTTTGAATTCCAACTCAAATGATTTAAATTATTATATGAGTACATAATTGTGCAGTTAAATTTTGAAATTAAATTTTTGTAGATGATGCCTCCAACAGGAAACATGCCTCCCTTGAATCAGCCTCCACCTAGAGCTGGGTTTCGTAATTCTACTACTATTAGTTCTCAACCAACTGTTTATACTCGGAAAGAAGCTGTGCCAGCACCAACTCCACAATTCAAAGGTCCAATAATTACAGTTTTTGTTGGTACGATTATTTCGCTATATTTTCTAGAATTTTTTCACTAAATTAACTAATTAATTTACTAATGAAATAATTTCTATTTGCAGGAAATATTAGCGAAAAAGCTCCTGAAACAATGATCAAAAGGATTCTTGGTACTTGTGGACCTGTTGTTAGTTGGAAACGAGTTTCAACTTTTGGTTTTTGTGAATATGAGTATGGCTTTCTCAACTAGATTTAAGTTTTGAGTCCACTATTAATTTTTTTTTTATAGTGGAGCGTTGGCTGGTTTACGAGCAGTAAGACTTCTACACGATTTGGAAATTGATGGTAAAAAGCTAGTTGCAAAGGTTGATGCTAAAAATAAACTTTTATTGGATAATTATAAGGAAGAGGAAATTAAAAATGGTACCCGCAAACCTGAAACTGATTTGGAAGAGGATGAAGTGGCAATAACACAAATTAAAACAATATTTCAAGAACATCGTTGTGAATTGAATTTGACATCGCATGAACCTAAAAGTTATTATTAAATAAATAATAAGAATATCAATATCAAATGAAATGCTAAAATTATATATTTTGTTTCAGTGAAAAAAGTTGTGGTTGATCCATCAGATCGGAAATCTAAGCAATTGCATGACACTGTTCTAGAAGAAGACAAACGGGATTTAATTAGTCGTGAGATAGGTAAATTTAGAAAAACTGCAGAAGCTGAAGAGCACAAAAAGGAAAAAGAGAAAGATCGTAAGAAACGTGCGGAGGAAAAAGAAAAAGATCGCGATAAATCACCCCGCAAAGACAAAGACAAGGATAAGGATAAAGAGAAGGAAAAAGAAAAGGACAAAGATAAGGAAAAAGAACGAGACAAAGATAAAAAATCAAGGCGTCGTAGTAAGTCAAGGTCACGAGAACGAGAGAGGGAGCGTGAACGAGAGAGGGAACGGGAACGTGAGAGAGAACGCGAGAGGGAAAGAGAAAGAGAACGGGAGCAAAGAGAACGTGAGAGGGAACGTGAGCGGGAAAGAGAGCGCGAGCGTGAAGTCCGGGACAGAGAGAGAGAAAGAGATCGTGAAAGAGAAAGGTAAATTAATTTTAAATGTTATTTTTTTAAAAATTTTAATATTATAATTTTTAGGGAACGTGACGAGAATAAAACGGTTAAAAATGTGCGTGATTTACAGCGCGAAAAGGAAATTGAAGAAGAAGGACGAGAAAGAAAAAAAGCTGAGAAAAAAGCACGTGAAAAAGAAGCAGCATATCAGGAACGATTGCGCAACTGGGAATTAAGAGAACGTAGAAAAATTAAAGAATATGAAAAGGTTTGTATTATTTAAAAAAATCAGTTATTACTGATAGGATATAAATTAGTATTTATTTAATTTTTTTAAAAAAATATTGTATTATAATTATGTAAACAAAAAAAATCCTCTTCAGTTCGAAAAATTGTCGTTACTCACACTTTCTGCTTTGCACTCTGGCGGGCCTCCTCCCCCATATATAAAATTGGAAGAAAAAAATGTGTGTTCATGTGTGTACGTCGTGAGTGCGTTGAAAATTATTTCAAATCACACTTAAGACTTGCGGGTATGAAAATTAATTTAAAAAAAACACTAATTTCTATTTTTTAAACAAATAATTTCACTTTGAGTACAAAAATATCAAATTCAGGAAATTATACTTATCCCCTTTCTTATTTAGTGGATTTATAAAATAAAAACTAAATAGCAAAAAAAAAATATTCAAACAAAAAATCTTCATTCTGGAAACAGACATTTAAGTAGTTTCTGGGTCTTGTTTAGCATTATTATGTTTGCTGGTCACGTAAGTTAAAATAGAAAATTGCTATTATAAATATTTAATAAATTTGATTATTGACGAATAAATACTTAATTTAAACTATTTGCTAGACTTCCACTTATTGAAGATATTTCAAATAAGTCATCATCAAATATGATTTAATTATACATAGTATTACAGTAACAGTACATTTGTGTAAATTTAAATTTTGTAATGAAATATTGTGGAAATTATTTACAGAAAGTTTCTTAGTACATATATACAAATGGATTCAAAGCAAGTTCCCATTAAAATACAATTTTTTTTGGCTATCTTTTAAGAGAAATAATGAATTTCTATTGCAAATTTTTAAATTTTGATAGATCTTTTTTTTCATAAATATTTACTGAAGAAAGTTCGATTTTTCTTCTGATAAGTGAAAGTTTAGCATTTACATGACAGACTAAAAAGTAAATTAACCTCTGTAGAATTTGTCTTGTTTTATTCTAATGGAAAAGTTATCCTTTTTATGATTATATTTTCAGGAAAAAGAAAAGGAATTGTGTAAAGAAGAAGAACGTGAAAAGGAAGCGAAACGTTTAAAGGAATTTTTGGAAGACTATGATGACGAAAGAGATGATCCAAAATATTATAAGTACGTCTAAAAATAATAACAAAAAAAAATTAATTTATGAATGTTTCTATTCTACTATTTAGGGGCCGGGAACTTCAACGACGTTTAGCTGATCGTGTTCGGGAAGCAGATTTAGATGCTAAAGATCGAAATCGTGAGCAAGAGGAATTAGAAGAATTAAAAAATAAAATATTCAGTGGTGAATATGATAATCCAACACAAGAATTTGAACGTCTTAAAAAGGAACGTGAAAATATGTACAAACCGAAAATCTTAATTGATGTTAATTTAGAAGCTGAACAACAACGGGAACGTGAATTGGAACGTGAACGAGAACGAGAGATTGAAAGACAACGTGTGAAAGAAAAGGAACGTTTACAGAAAGAACGTTATGTTGAGAATCAAGCATTTCGTGAATTGGCTGCTGTTAATGCGGAACCAATTGAATCAGATTCAAGTGATGGTGGCGGTACACTAGGTAGTAATAGTGGACATCATCAAATTAATATAATAAATAATAATAATGGTGGTAAGCTTCATATAACACATGATGGTTCTGAATCTAGAGATTCACATAATAATCTTTATATTGATGATGATTCAGTGTCAAATTCAGCAATTAATCAAATTCGAAGTCCAACGATTAGTAATAGCCATAATAATAATGTAACTGTAGCAACACCACCTATTTCTACACCATTAATCAGTTTGAATTTAGGCGTTAGTGCTAAAAAGAAAAAATTAGAAGTAAAAGATGTATTTAAAATTGATGATGAAAATGATGAAAATAGTGGACCTAAGAAACGAAAACTAGTACCCTTAGGTAAATTTTGAGAAATGTTGTTTATAATTTGTTAAAAAAAATATTAATAACTTATTATTTTTAGATTATGATGAAAATCAAGCTCAAAATCAATTAAATAATAATAAACAATCATCTCAGCATCAAGCATCACATCATAATTCATCCTCAAAAACATCATCAAAAAGTTCATCATCATCAAGACGTGATAAAAATGATACAGTATCATCGGGTGGTGGTTCAGCTGGATCAAATAAAGAAGATATTGTTGCTAAAACAGCTGAAGAGAAACGCCGACATATTAAGAGTATTATTGATAAAATTCCAACAGAAAAAGCTGATTTATTCAATTATAAATTGGATTGGTCTGAAATAGATAATGGTTTAATGGAAAAAAAGATACGTCCATGGATTAATAAAAAAATTATTGAATATATTGGTGAACCAGAACCAACATTGGTTGATTTTATATGTTCAAAAGTTTTAGCAGGAAGTACTCCGCAAGGAATACTAGATGATGTACAAATGGTAAATCTTTGTTAATTAATTTTTTACAAATAAATCGTAATTCAGTGCCTATATCTAATTTCATCATGTAATTCATGATCTAATAATATTATTACATATTAGATATATTTTATATTATTAGATCATGAATTAAATCTTAATTAAATTACATTAAAATCAATTCAGCGCTGTATTTATGAGAATGTTATTGAATTATTATTTTAATTACTAAAATTATTATTTTAACTAATATTATTAATTTCTAACTTTGATTACGATATTTTTTAGGTCTTAGACGAAGAAGCTGAAGTGTTTGTTGTGAAAATGTGGCGTCTTTTAATTTATGAAGTCGAAGCAAAAAAAGTTGGTCTAGGTCTTGGTAAATAAGAATATAAAATATTTTATATATAAATAATAATAAATAAATAAAAGAATCAATAAAAATATAACTGAAAAAATATTTAATGATTCATATAAAAAAAACTGGATAATTTTTTTTAATTAAGAATTTTAGAGTTCATTAATAAAAATAAAATCATTTTGAACAAAAACACAATAATCTCAATTTTTTTTTCTTTTTGTGGTAATATTCTTGTTTTTGAAATTTCGAAAAATATCGTTTTTTTTTTCTTTCTATTAATTTCTTTTAGAATAAACTTTATCGTTTAATAAATGAACAATTTAAAAAAAAAAAAAAAATGTGGTCGAAAACTTTGGGTATCATCATAAACCATGTAGGAGTTTCTCTACAACCAACTATGGTTTCTTAACCAATTTTTTTTGGATTTTAATACAGTAAATAAAAAAAAGAGTGAAACAAAAAGTAAGCATAATTTTGACAGTTTTTCATTTTATGTATTGTTGATTTCTTTTCTGTTCTGTTTTTAAGATACTATATTGAATTGTTAGAAAAAATATAATTAAAATTACAATTATATATTTTTCTGAAATTCAGCTAATCTTAAACTAAGTGATATTTAAAATTTAATATTTTATGTTAGTATATTTTGATTTTTTTATCTGTTAACTTAATTTTTAATTTTTTAAATTTTATTTTCTATTTAAATTTATTGAATATAATTATATAATATTTTCAGTAAATTTATGGATGTACTTTGTACTTAACGAAATTTTATTGTTATTGGTAAGTTGGTTTTATTTTAAATTTAATTATTTTATTTTCATATTTATATTTTTGATGGAAATTTTAGAAATGAATTTGATAATATATCTGATATCTTTATAAAAATACCGATTAAATTGGGTAAGATTTATATTTCATTTAATAATTAAGCAAATTTAGGATTTTAATAAGAATATGGAGGCCTAAAAAATTAGAAAAAATATAAATTAGCAAATAAATATTGGATTAAATTTGATCTTTATACTATTCCATTAATACACAATTTTGTAGACAAATTTGGTAATTATCGACGCGAAGTATCGACACGAAATTTAAAAAAAAAAATTGAAAAATATTTTAATTTGTTCAAGTTATAGCTAAAAAACCAAGAATAAATTTTTTTTTATTTTCCCAAGAACTCTTTTTTCATGTTGGTTAAAAATATAGAAATCTTTGTCTGATATTTATGTACTATATACCAAATTAAAGATTGAAATCTCTATTTTCAGAATCTTTATGGTTTTTTATTATATTACAGCACATTGCTGCACTCAGATGGTGGCTTGACAATTGCAGACTTTTTTCAAGTTTTTTTGCTATAAATTCGGCAAATTTAAAGATATTTGGAATTGGTTGGATATTTTTATTATAATTAAAATTCACCGTCGATAGACATCAAATTCACCTATTTTTGGAGATATTCGAGGTTTCACGCCAGGGGGGTTAGCAAGGGGTTAGTTAACCTTGTTTTTTTTTTTGCGTAAAACATCGACATTCTCCGCTATAGCCAAATTTGGTATTTATCGACGCAAAATTTTAATTAAATTGAAAAATTAGCTAACTAAATTTTAATCAAAAATGAGCTATGTATCTCAAATTTGAACAAAGCGATGAGCTGAATCGCAATTGACAAGTATTAAACTTGTTATTAAATCATTTAATTTATTTAATATGGCTAAAAAACATCATTATATCTATTATAAACTGGAAGGTTAAGAAATTAAAAATAAATTATTATTACAAACACGTTTTGGGATGAAAATAAGTTAAATATTTACTGGACCTTTTTTATCTGTTTTCTTATTGAAATTAATTTTCACAATTTTTTTTTTTATGTATTGTTTCGTTAATTGAAGATGTTTTCCTTTTTTTGCTTAAAAAAAATAAACACTATTTTTTTTTATAAACTTTTTAATTGTTTAAAAATTTTTGGTTTAATGATTTTATTAAAAATGTTCAGGGTTTGAGATGTGAAAAAACATAATACATATATAAATTTTTCAGTTTATATTTAAAGTCTTTGTATAATGTATTTAATTTTCTGCTTAAGGATTTTTTTTTTCGATAATACATTTTCGTACAAACTGAGTTTTTTAGCAATTAGTATGCAACATACTTTTCAAGATTTTTCATTTGTGCAAAGTTTTCCCATTCAATGTCAATTAAAATTATAAAATGTTTACAATTAGTTTTATTCGTTGGAGAGTATCATAAAAGTAAAAGAATTAAAATATTTACCACTTGAATAAATGAAATTTATATATATACATATATACAGTTGCTCACAAAAGTATCCGGCCACTTCTTTTATTCAGTAGAATTAATCTTAGACGTTAAGTTTTAAATATTAGAAAACAAATAATTATTATTTTTTAACATTATTTAGTCTTGTAATTTATAATCCAATCATAGAAATATCAAAATTAAATATACTTCAGAAAAAATCGACAACCAAACAATTAAGTACATAATTCGGAAATGCAATTTTTCTCGAATGACGCACTATTTGGAAACTATTTGGTAACTAAACTTACTTTGGGGAAGTCCCCCGTATGCATACACACTTAGTGGCCGACTTTAGTGTCAATTGTTTTATGAGTTCGGACAGCTATGTAAGTTTTTCTGATAATTAATTCATTTTTCTATTATGTTTTTCTAGTATTATAAAGTGCATTAGTAAAGGCTTTTTATATCCAATATTAAAAAAATACTTAATTGAAAATGAAGTGAAAAACATTAAATATTTTGAACCACGTAGGGTGGCCGGATACTTTTGTGAGCAACTGTATATATATATATATATATATATATATATATATATTGATAATTAAATTAATAATAGGTATATACATACATATATTTTTCAAATGGTATAAAATTATAATAAAAGTATATTATTTTAAATAATAATTATTTTACTAATTAAAAATATTGCTAGAAATTTTATATATTTCTACTTTACGAGCGTGAGTAAACATATAAATAAGAAAATATATTTAAATGTTTAATATATTATAGAAAATTCAATGATTCACAATATTTTATTATTTACAATTCGACTCGACTTAAATCGATAATTTAAAAACACACATTTTTCAATGGATCAAAACACCTGTAATGTATAAAAATGTGCGGGTGTGTTTAAAAAATGTCACTAATTTTCAAATAATTCTATATTATTTATTAAAATGTTATACTTAATCTAAGAAAATATAAAATTATTAAAACTTCCACTTGAAAAGATTACCAATTGACTTGAATTAATATAAAAGTCATCTATGTACATAATTCAAAATGAATTCACATAAATATTTTATTCAATTTGAAATAAGAAGTATAAAAAACCTCGAATAACTAAATACCCATTTTAAATGCTGAAATTTCTTACTAAAATTAAATTCAAATATAATATGTAATTAACATTAAATCAAGTCTACGAAAAAATAAATAATAATTTCTATTGAATTTGTAATTTTTTTTTCTATAACGAACCACGAAACCAACAAGGATCATTGCAAGGATGATGATGAGTACATTGCTTGTTCAAGTACAGGAAGGCTATATTTAATGTTAAATAAAAAAACAAATTCAAATAATTACTTAAACTCTTATGGGATTTTGTTGAATTTTGCCCTGTTGAAGTACCAAGAGAGCATAAATGAAAAAAAAAACATGAAATTGTTATAGAAAATATTTTTATATTCATAAAATTGAAATTAATTTCATCATTAAAAAATCTACTTAATATATTAAATATAACATTTTGAATGGCTATACGAACTGTTTAATTCAAAATTGTAGCGAAGTGGTTTTAGTATATAAAATAATTTAACACTCACAGATGGTGAAACGGATACTGGTTAACACAGGAATTTATACAAAAAAAAAAGTTAGGAAGGTTTTGTGCTCGTAATTACAGCGATTTTTAAGATTTACGAAATTAGAAAGTTTTTTTTTTTGGTCGTAGCAAATTAATATTTACCAAATATTTTATAATTTTTTTTAATTTATTCGGTGCTTCCAACATTGTTACATTGTAAGTTGTGAGAGTGTCAAGAAAATTATGAAATTATTACACCAATTTTTAACAAATAAATTTGAAAATTGTAGAAAATTATAATATGGAATTACAATTTTTCTATTCTGTCATCGCCACCCCACCATAACTCGTAATAAATAATAATTGAAAAACAAATACATATACAATGGATTTTTTTACAAATTTAAAGTAAAATAATATTTATAAAGGTTAAATTGAAAATCATATGTATAAATATTGAAATACTATACGAACCCTATCTCATATATAGATAGCAATAGGCTCGTAAATATCAGTACCATATATTAATATTAAGTATACGCATATAGTCCTTGCATAAAAGTTTAATCGAATATCTATCCAACAGTCTTAGGAACGACTATTCATTATAAATTAGTAAAAATTATATTTGTTCTGGGTATTCATATAAGTTAGAGAAAGTAACATTGCATTTTAGAGCTTTTTTTTAAAAAAAAATCCATTATGTTAATGCTTTTCTTAGCATCAGTCCGATGTAAACAATAAAAAGCACTTATTTCGTTATAGAGCTTGAGGTATTGAGAACCAATTGTAATTGATTGAAATTAAAAATTCGTCCGATAGGCGGCGCTATTATCATTTTACCAAAACATGTTTTTCAGTTTAAATATACTATTTAATATAGTAAATGAAGTGTAACCATTCGTTAGAAAGGTAATAAAGAGCACAACACGATGTCAGTTCTATTAGTTTAGATATCTGCTACTGGGGGGCGCTGAAAACTGAAATCCAAAATATGTTAATTAAAATTTTTAAAATGTAATTTGGAATAGTGCATGGGCCTCTAAAATTATAGCTGACGTGTTCGAATGATAGTCTGCAGTAGAATAAAACACAATAATTCAATAGTTAGATCATTTGCCGCCAGGGTTACTATGATGCCATGTAAAATATTATGTAACATAAAATGTCCACCGAAATTGATAATAAAACATAATATATAAGAAATATTGGTTAAAATTTCTATAGTTCAAATAATAAACAAAAAAAAAGCCCATGATTATCAAACTACTGCACCCTAGTTAAGCTCTGTGGAATTTTTAAGTAGTAAACTCGGGAAAAAAAAAATTTATATAAAATTTATATATGCGATAAATACAAGAAATAGTCATATGCGGTATTTAATTTAGGTAAATATTATTTCAACACTTTGATATTGGTGAAATTTATCAGTTTTTTTCTGATGATTCGGCAATTTTACTTAGACATCTTCTGGATATTAGTTTTTAGGAAAAGGAAAGAAAAATTGACTAAAATCTAGTCAAGTCAACACGGGTTTTGTTTACTGTATACATACCGTATACTTACTCGCTAGCTCTAGACTAAACGCAATAAATTTTCGATCCTTTGTATAAACTTTGTTGTATAATTAGTTAATTTTTAAATAAATATTTTGATTTCTCCACAAAGTTATAAACAAATTTTTATTATGAATTAAAAATGAGAGCTGTGTTTGAGTATTAAAATTTTTTAATGCTTGTCCTGTTAAGATTTCTTCAATCACGTAAAAGTCTCATGTCTCAATAATGTTTCTGGGATTATATGAGAAATTTCTCAGAATTATTAAAAACCACTAATAAATAAAAAAATAAATCAAATTTTTTTCGTTTATCTTCCGATTACTTTTTATTGCAATTCTTTTTTTTTATAAGAGATCTAAATATTTATTATAAATTTATTATTTTATATTTAAAATTATTTTCTAACTTTAAAATAAATAAAATTTAATTTTTTTTATACACATAAAAAACGGTCATAAATTGCGACCAAAGTTCAAATAAAAAAATGTTTTAAGCATATTTTGTAATAATTGATATCTAATAATTTCTTATTATTATTTGATCGACTCTTACTTATACTAATACAAATATTTATATAAAAAAAATTAATAATATATTTAATAATTTATACGAAGACATTTTCATTTAAAGATTACGTGGATACTTGAATATTTTGCAATATTTTTAATATTTAATATTATTTAATAAATTTTTTTTTTTAAATGCCAATTAAAATAAATAATTTAATTTTTTTTAAATATTTTCTCAATAATTTTTAATAAAAAATAATAAACTTAACCTATTTAAAATTTAAAAATAAAACGAATAATTTACATAATTTTATCATATTTTAATCATTATGAATATTAAACTTAAATATGATATTACAAATGAATTATTATAAATATGAAATTTTATCTTGAAAATTTAATTTTACCTTTATGTGATGTCAAGAGTCTGGATGGATAACTAATTATATTTTTCATACTATAAGATAATTATTGATAGTCGCTGTCGCTGATTCAATTATCAATCAGTTACATATTAATTGAAATAAAACTTTAAAAGGAATTATGTTACAAATTAACCACAATGTGATGGATGCACTAGGGGAAATTTTAAATCTTAAAGTAGCTGAATTTTTAATAAAATTCTTTCATTTACAAATTATAAATGATTGTGTTTTATTCCCATTTAATTTTATTTAATATATTAAAAATTACGTAGATAAAAAAATTTGAAAGTTTTGTTGTACAACTTTCTCAATGTCGCATTTGAAAAATCTTGTGGCACGACAGATTGAAAGACACCTGCTTCTATATAGATCTAATTACAAATTACATAATGAAATAAAATACAATTTCAACTGGAAATTTGAAATTATTTTATTTTATTTTAGAATTTGAAATGGTTTAGTTTCTTTCTTTTTAAATTATTATTTATTGTAAAAAGTGGCAGTGCACTAAATTATTTCTTTATATATGATTTTTAAATTATCTTAATTTTATTTTATTTAATTTTTACTTTAATTTTAAAATATATATTTTGCATTTTTTTTGTTGTTGTATAAAAAATCGATGATTTTAAAATGGTTAAAAGACAATGATTAGCTCGAAGATTTTACTATATATTTGAATTTTTATTATTTTTAGGTTAATTTCTTATATATAATAATGATGGTTTTATGATTTAACTTATATAAAGATTAATTATAATAATTTTTTTTTTAAGTTTTAATATAATTAAAAATATTAAAATTGTAGAATTGTGAAATTAAAATAATTTATGTATTATCACTTGATTGTTGCATTGATTTACTGAAAGCTGTACATAATTGGCTGAATGATGGACGGTCTTTGGGATTTTGATTAAAACAAGATAACTGAAATATATAATTAAAAAATTCAAAATTTGTATTAAAATTACAATATTAATTATTAAAAATTCTTTATTTATATATGTATTTTACCAATATTTCTTGTAAATCACTTGGTGTATTTTCAGCACAAGTCCATACCAATGTACCACCTGAACTACGTTGTAAATATTCTTCATTTGCGAATTCTTCAAATGGTAATTTTGTAGCTTGATTAAATAATTCCCAAAATGTAACACCAAATGCAAATATATCACTTTTAGTTGTATAATCATCTTCTTGTATACATTCTGGTGCTAACCAACGTATTGGTAATAATGTATTACGATGTTTAAAATATTCCCGACTATATTTATCTTTCGATAATCCTGGATACGATATTTTAACAATAAAATCACTTGAAATAATACAATTACGTGTAGCTAAATCTCTGTTTTAATAACGAAAAGAAAAAAACAAATTGAATTATTATTTTAAAAAAATATTTTCATTAGGTATTTATTTTTTTGAAAATATTTACTTATGAATAAAACGTGATCGATAAATAGCATCCATTCCTCTAGCAATTTGATATGCAATTGCTAATATTTGTCCTTTTTGTAGTGGCGGAATTGCACTGCCAATAGTATTTGTATTTGCTTTACCAGCTGTAGCCAATAAAAATTGTTTTAAATCACCCTGTTACGAATCATTAGAAAACATTAAAAAAATTAATATACATATTTACTTTTTTAGGAAATATATAATAAGTATTTAATTACCCAATCAGTATATTCTAAAACTAAATAATGTGGATCCTTTTCCCGACACAAACCAAATAATTTTGTAATACCCTTGTGCGATATAGATTTGAACATTTCAATTTGACGCTTAAACTCTTGGCAAGCATTTTCATCTTTAACTTTATTTAATGCTTTCACTAATATTAATTTATATTCATTCTCATTTTCGGAACTACTTTCTTCTGTAATTTCTTCAATATTATCCATTGAACCTTTAGAACGACGTCTATCATTTTGTGGACTTGCCCGATCATTATGATCTTTTTCATTAATTTCAGCAATTTTAATTACTGATGATTTAATTTTTCCAATAAATACATCACCAAATTCACCACGACCAATTTGTACCAATTCAGTTAAGCTGGATCGTGGTACAGACAATTGATCAAATACATTTGATTTCTTTGAACCTCTTGAATTAACACTAGAAATTGTATCATCACTTTTCTGTGCTTCATTACCACTACCTTTTAGATTATTATTACCATTGAGTTTTTTATTTTTACCACCAGCTTTACCATTACTTTCGGGTCGTTTATCTGCTGGTAAACATGGTTCAATTTCACTATTTCTTGTTTGACCATCAGTAGTACCGCCAGCATTAATAATACCAGCTTCTAAAGTATCTTTGTCTAGTGTTGAATTTAAACGAGCTTTTCTAGCCTGTCGACGATATCGACACCACAGCATTAAACCAATAACTAAAATTATGTAAGCAAATGCCACTGACATTGTAATAAGAACTGCTCTCGTAATCATAAAACCATCATTTGACTCTTCGGTAACAAATCCTTCAGCAACTGTTAAACAATATAATAAATGAATTATAATTTTTTTGTGATCGAAACAGTGATAATTGATATATAATTAAATTATAATATGTATTTATATTAAATGTCAAAACTTACGTCTAACAATAAATCGAACTTCTTCTCGTTTCAGTCCAGCACTACTACCAATTGTACAACCATATCTACCTTCATCATCTAAATGAACTTCAGTTATTTGTAATGTACCATTTTCAAGAAATTTAAAACGATTTCGATCCGTATTATTTTCACTTAAATATTGTAAATCTTTATCCCATTGTATTGTTGGTTTTGGATCACCAATTGCCTGACAATGAAAATTTGCTATACTCATTTCAAGTGCTTGAATTGGTCCTTTTGGTGCAACAAGAAATTTTGGAGCAACAACAACACCAACAATTACAGTAGCATTAATTTGTCCTTGTACATTTGTAGCTAGACATGTATAATTTCCTTTATTCTCGGACGAGACATTCTTAAAAAGTAAAGTGCCATTGATGTCATCAATAGTTTCAGGAAGTTGTTCATAATTTTCCTAATTAAATTGATAAACATAGAATGAAACAAAAAGAGAGAAATGAAAATTCATAAAAAACTTGATTTTTGGTAAATTTTACAAGAAAAATATAAAACAAATTGTTGGGTTAATAAAATTACATAAATAAGTTTTTTCTCAAAAATATTGACTAATTTTAATTTAATTTGAAGTTATCGTTAAGAACGATAGATACTTGAAACATATTTTGATAAGAATAATTTCTTGATTTTATTATATTTCATTATTTTACTAAAATTAATTTTTAGCGAAACATCAGCTTTTCCTATTTTCCTATTAGTGATAAATTTACGGATAATAATTTCAAAATTATATTTTAAATCGTGATTACATTATGGAAGGTTAAAGCTATTTAACAGAACTGAAGTTAGGATAATTTATTTGTTGACTTATGGTGGTATAAACTATAGAAAGCAAACCTTGAAAAGTGATATGACGAATTACACCAATTTCAATTGTGAAAAGTAAATTATTTAAATATTTTATCGCAACGAAAATATCTTACGGCTGCTCTTCGATCTGGTGAATGAAACATCATCTAATAATATTATTAAATCTATTTATTTGCCGTCTTACACAAAATTCTGATCCTCTTGCCTAAAACCGGTCCTGTTGTCACTTTCACATAAGAAATTTAATGAAATTCTAAAGTTTTTAATTGTTTTAAAAACTTCAAAAAGTAAATTATCTTAGCAAAAAATTTTTACAGTGTAATTCGTACTAACAAATTTCGTATTATCATTAAAAGTTTTCCTATTTATTTTATTTATCTTTTTTTCTTAATAATAAAATTAGGTTGCAATTAATTTTTTATTTTTTAAAATTATTAAAAGAATTGAATTTTCCATATTTTTTTTTTTGTTGAAAATTAAGAAAATTTTATTATGAAGGCAAAATGATAATTAGTGAAAATAAAGGGTAAAATAAAATAAAATTATAAGAAAATTTGAAAAGTTTTATTTTTGTTTCTGCCATAAAATAATACATAATTTAATTTGTATAAATATTTGTAATAAATTTTTTTTTTGGTATTATATTATTTTCATTTTAAAGAATTTTTAAAGGAATTTTCACATTTATATAATAACAAAACATTTTTACATTAAATAATTTTATGTTTTGCTATTTGATTAACACTTTTCGTCTAATGAAGGTAAGCAATTAACACAATCCTCTAAAGAATCATTAATAAAACTGGAAAAAGAAACAAAACAAAAAGAAATTTTACAAAATATTAAATAATATAACTTATATATTAGAGAAAAAAAGGTCTATGCATATATATGTCTAACAGTGTCTACATGGATTATAAAAAATTATACCCAAAAGGATCGACTATTTATGTGCTTTTCATGTCTGTAAAATGGCAAAAAAAAAATATGGAACACTTAGTTTTTTTTTTATAAAAGGTTATTATCCTATTTTTTTGTATTTTTATTTCAAATTTGCATCTAGAGAAATGGAAATTTTGTAATGGTACTATTTAAAAGAACTATATGGTCAACTCTGGACAAATTTCAAATATTGGACATTTTGTCATTATGTTTGTTTTGAAATATAGAAATAAAAGTTATTGTAAATCGAATCTCAATTATATTTTAATTTTGTGGACAAATTCTACAAATTTGAAATAAGCTATAACAATTTCATTATTTTGAAACCTGAAATTTATGAAATACATTATGTAAAATTATTTATTTAAAATATTTTCAGAAAATTTAAATATGTTTATGAACTTTTTTTTTGGAAAATAAGAAAAAAAGTCATTTCAAATATAATATTTAATGTTATTTTTTAAAGAGAATAACAAACGGAACAAACAATGTCGTATACATAGTAAATTTCCTCTAATAAAATTATGTTTGTTTTTCTATAAAAAAAAATTTCCAATTTTTATTTTTATATTATGTACGAGTAGCTCTTAAAAAATTGTACATTTTACAATTTGTACTATTCATTTTTTTTATTATCCTTTTTTTATTTTATTGTATTGTAGAGACTTTTAGAATTTTATTGTAGAGATTTTTAGAATTGAAATTTATTTTGTGACGCAGCTGCGGTACGTACAATAAGTTGTTTTTACTGTTCCGCATATGAAAAATATTTCTTTTAACATATACGGTATAAAATTATATTGAAATTATGAATAATTTAATTTTGAATTTAATATGGTTATCCTAGGTTATTTAAGGATGTAAATAAGATAAAAATTATGGGTAAAAAAATATGGCAATCAACACATATATTAATTGTATTTGTATATTGAGTAACCGGATCGGTCATCTACATACTACATATATCTAGTTATCATTATTGCCAATATCTGAAATATGGTGTATATAATATATAATAGTAATGATAATATATAATATATAATAGTAATGAATTTTGACATTGTTTATATTATATAGCTTAAAATATCAAGAATCTACTGTACAATTTATTTTTATTATGTAAATTTAACAAGAGAATTGAAAATTGATTTCTCAATGGATTTTGTGATCCTAGTCTATAATAAATTTTGATTTTTTTTTCATATAAATTTCTATTTAAAAAAAAAGGACAATATTCAAAGAATAAAATTCAAAAAGATATTTCAAGTTTTGCAAATAAGGATAGCACTTTTGTTTACTAACATATATTTACTATGAATAAAGATATTAATATTAAAAAATATTCTTTTAAAAAATGATTTTTATTTTATCCTTTCTTTGTTGACAAAATTAGTTTACCAATAAAATATAGAAGGACATTTTAAAGCTGATTTTTCTATACATTTATTTATTTTCCAATTTTTATTATTTACAATAAGGATGTCACGGCGCTATTAAAAAGTATTCCCAACTGAAAATCATAAATTCACTATTTAATTTATTCATTTTTTTTTTTGCTTTTTTCCTATGTAAATTGTATGTGAATTTTGATTTACTACCTTTTTACTTTTGATCTTTATTTTCATAAATATTTATTTCAATATTATTCGAATTACTGAAATAAGATTGGCGACTTTGTATTTGGGCATAACATATAAATTATTTATAATTTACGGATAAAAAAATGAGGAATTATGTTATAAATAATTATAAATATTTTTTGTTAAATATATATTAAACATACCCGCATCCATTTGACTTGTGGCGTTGGTGTACCTTGTGCCTTGCAATGAATTTTCCCAATACTACCTAATTCTAAATTTTTAGATGATGTTGGCTGTGGTGCAAATTTTAATTGTTCTATAATTGATAATTCACCAACATCAGATGACACTGGACTATGTCCTTCAATAAAAACTTGACATGAATATAAACCACTGTCACTTGCAATTACACCACTAAACATTAATGAACCATTTTGTCGACTAATTGAAACTCTTGTATCTTCACGTAAAATTGATTCCATATTTGGTTCTAATGTTGGTGATATTGATGCACTCATATCAATATGTCGAAATATTTTACCATCTTTTCGCCATTTCAATAATACTTGTGTATTTTTATATTTAATTGGTAAATTATATTTACAATGTAATTCAATTTGTTCGTTTTCATTAGCTATGGTCATTTTTTGTGGTTGTTGGGCAAATATAATTTCTTGTGATTTTTGTAATTTATCGCCACGTTTACCACGGCATAAAAAATTCTTTGATTTTTCCGACCCTTTTGATTTATTTTTATAAGATGAACGTGGTATACAACCATCTGGATCAATATTACCATCATCATTTGGCCATTTAACTAAATAACCTTTTTTACTCATTACTCGGCCAGCACTATTTGATGCAATACAACGATACTGACCATTATCATAAATTGATGGATTACGAATTGTTAAACGATTCTTTTCAAAATGAATATTATGTACATCTATTAATTTTTCACTATTTCGAAACCATTCAATTTCATTTTCACCAGATCCTTCAACATGACATTTTAAATTAATTTCATCTTTATGTGTTGATAACAATTGGACGGATGCACTTTTAAGCCCTGCAATATTAAAACGAAATTGTAAATTCATAAATTTTATTTCTATTTAATTTATATGTATTAATTTTTCGAATTTAAATTTTTAAAGATTCGTTTAACTAAAATAATACTTCAACATACCATTTAAACAGAATCTTTCAATCTTATATTATTTCAGTTTGTAATGCAAGAAAAATTACAGAATTTTGCACAATGAAATGTAAAATCAAAGACGAAAATTATTTTCATTTAAAAATTCATGTTATATAAGCGCTTTTGTATGTTTGTACATTACATATTATGATTTTAGAAGAAAATGCTTAAAACATAAAATGGAGTAACAATAAAAATATATATCTGAAGATCATAAAATCGTTTCCATTTTTTTTTTTTCACACAAAAAAATAATAAAACAACAAGATTTCCTCTTGAAACAAATAACATGAAAGCTAACGTGTTATGACACCTTTCTGACATAACAAGGATAAATAATCAACATCACAGAAGAAAAAAAATAACATATAATAAAAAAATTTCACACCATCAAGATAAAATTATTTTGTTGTTGTTGGTTCTTTGAAGGATATATGAATTGAAATTCCATTCATTTTTTTTTCATTATTCTTCATCTCTATGTTTGACTGTTGAGATATTTGTATATACATAAAAATAATTTATGCATTATAAAAACACAAGAATTTTAATAAAACAAAATATTAAATAATAATTTGTTTTGTCAATAACTTTAAAACTTTATTGGAATTTAGTTTGAATTTATGCTTATACATTAATGTGAATTTTAAATGATTTTACATCCTATCATAGATGGAATGTAATCAGTGCCTTATAACTCGGAGGAAATAGAAGACATTCTAAGTCAATATTGCCACTGTTTATGTCAAAATTAAGTAAAATATTTTTTGTTATGTAAATATAGTGTAAGCGAGTATTTATTATCTTATTTAACTTTTAAGTTTTTCTTTTTCAAAATCGTAAAATTCTATTTACTAGAAATGTTAAAAATATAAACGTATACACTGTTTCAATATTTAGAGTATCTTGATGTACCGCATTTCCAGTCAGACAATATTTCCTTTCATGTATAGCATTAACCATTAACCCTTTTCATGTAGCAAAGAATTTGAAATACTGAAATTATGTTGTTCAGTTTTAGAATTTCAAATACATATACGACCCATAGACATTTTGTCATCCTGGGGGTAATGATAATGTAATGTTTTTATTGTTTAGTAATAAAAGTCAACACCCTAAAAACATATCCTTTTTTTGACAAAAACAATCACTGACATTTCTCTTTAGTGCTATAATTTTTTTTGTTACATTTTCTGTCTAGTCATTATATAATGCAAAAAATCATACGAATTCTGCATGTGGTATTCTGTCAAAATATATCTTATGTATATATCCTTAAAACGATAGAATATCACAGTTGCATATACATATTTTGAAAATCCTTCTTGTCGTTTCTTTCAACGTCACTTAAGAGAAATTAATGATTTGTTTTTTATATTTTGAAAATAAAATAATTGAACCATAATTTTTTTAATTAAAACATTTTTAAAAAGGATATTTTTTTCTAATATCAAAATGGTAAGTTCCTTTAATATTGACTAATTTTTGATAATTGTTAAATTTAAATTATGATTAAATATATATATAATTAATAACACAGAAAATCCTGAAAGAATTCCTCATCTCAGGAACTGTAGATATAAGGAATCCTTATATAAAGTAGATATATGTACTAATAGACATAGTAGTAAAATAAATAAAAAGTTATATATATATATAATATTATTGCAATTTATTATAAATAATTAGAAAATCATTTTGAATTTTGAAAGGATGAGCATAAATTGGTTTTAGCATATGTGTGATTTATCCCCTTTTTGTAAATCTTTTACATATTAATGATAACTTTTTTTCCATTTCCTTTTCATATTTTTATTTACAAAAAAAAACACACACACTTTTTTGAAGAAGGGTTTCTGACTTAACAACACAGATAATAAATTTCTAAGGACGAGCAAAACAAAATTTATATAATAAAAAAAAAATCTATCTAACAAACATTTATAAATTTATAATCGTGTAATTCAAGGGCACCCCGTTTATTTTGTGGTGATTATATATTTGAAATTGAGTTAGGGTAATTTACGAATACAAAAAAAAAATAAAATTGATTATGTAAAAAATTCACCCTTATATTTTTTTTTATTTCAATAAATAAGAATTAATATTTTCCAGGCAAAAAGAAGGTCAGTTGATTAAGAAGAACATTTTTGCAAATGTTTGAAATTGTTGCCATTAATTTTGATTAAATTTAAACAAAAGTGTAAAAAAAAAGCCTATGATCATATCATTGGAGGGTTAGAATTGAATACCGTAGTAGAGTGTGATAATTTTTAGAATATTTAAAACTAAAATTAGTCAATATACAATATTTTATAAATTAAGTTTAGAATTAATAATTTCTAAATAAAAGCTTATAAAAAAAATGGAGATCTTAAATATTTAAGATTTATTTCATGCAATATCTGCAATATGTGCAAAATATAAACTTTGTAAACAAAAAAAAAACTAATGTTCTTGTATACCAAAGCACGTACAGTCTATAACCATTCAAAAGATAGTAATATGAACGATTTAGCATCAAAAAGATTTGAATTTGAAATAGAATAAAATAGAAAAATTTGTAATCGAAAAAAAAAAAAATTCTAATAAAATTTTATGGTTTCTCAAAGGATGACGATTTAAATGGGAACCACAAAATATCATTTTGTATATATGATTTTTATTTTTGGCTCCAAACAAAAATTTGAAGAGCTTGATACATTTTTTATGTACACAAATAAAATTTACTTATAATTTTTTAACATTTCACCATCTTAAATAAAACTATTATATATAGTGAGCTTTCAGAATTTTCTTTGCCAGACATTGTTAAATATTTTGTGATTTTTTTTTAGCTGAGACGACGCCCTAAGGGAAGGAAGGCAGTCAGTAAATTATATTATATCTCATTGGGTATGAAAAAAAGGATAACAAAAATCACATATGCAAAAATATAGTTTAATCGTCTAATATATAATTTTGTATATGTATTTTGTTTATATTTGTTACCTGTCAGGTATTATTTAGGTTTTATATTTTTTTGTATTTTAGGTATTCATGTAGCTTTATTTCGGTTACTTCTTTTGCATATGAATAAATTTAAATAAAATGTAGAAGAATATTAAAAATTTTTAAAGAGAGAAAAAAATGAATAGAAAATTTCAGTCGATTTCTGAAAATATCGACAATAATGTTGGTTTCGGTTTCGAATGAATTTTGGTTAGGGATGACTTCAAGTTACTGATGAAAATGTTAATGTAAAGTATAGTATTTTTATTTTGGCAATTGTTCCTCATAGATGATTGTTCGCTCAGGAAACTGTCCTTCAGTGTACCCGCCGAAGCACTCATAAGTAGGACGAAAAATTTAGTAATTTCAAAGTATTTAGAGAGTTTATTTAATTATCCGTTTATAGAGAGAACAAGAAACTTTGATGCATTTGCTAGTCCAAACAAACTTTTTTTACTTTTTAAAGTACTTTGCAATATGTTTTACAAACATATTTTTAATAAACTCACAGTTTACATAAATTAAACTTTAAAAAAACTAAATTTTTGCAAATATTACAATTCAAATAATCGAACTTTTAATATTGTCCCAAAAAAAAAACCCTTGTAGTTTGTAATATTTTCCATTTTAATGAAATTCAAATTATTTTTATATTATCAAGATTCAAGGAAGTTAAACTGAATTAAAATCCAACAAATAAAAATATTATTTTTATTACCATTTAAAAAAAAACTATAAACTTTACTCAATTCCATTTAACTATATTTTTTTGTTACATTTACCTGATATTCGCCCGCACTCGACAAACAACCCTAACATATGAAATTATGCGGAGATCCTTTTTTTAAATATCGTTATTTTTCCGTATATAGTTCAGTTACCAAAAAAAAAATTATACTCCTAAATAAAAATTTCAAGTGCCTTTTGTGATATTTATCTGAATGAAAAATATAAATTTTAAGAGGAGAAAAATATAAAATGCAAAAAAAAAAATTATATTATAATCCTTAAAAACGCTGCAAGGAAGAACATAAAAAAAAATATTTATTTATACATAAATACGACAAAAGAGACTCTTGAAAGTTATGTTACCAAATAAGAATAACACAAGCAAAAAAAAATAATAAAAAATTTAGAAGTTAAGTAGTTATAAGGATATAATTTTAGGGTTGGAGTTGATTTTGTTTTTTTAAATCGATTTCAATTTTCTAACTAACTTTTCTAAAGGATAATAATTTTCAGCAACATTTCTAAAAAAAAATTGTGCAGGGAAATTCTCATTTATGCGGGGGATGTGAAAAACGATTATATTTTCTATGTACATGTATAAATAATAATAAGTAATAATGTTGACTATGATGAAGACGATTATCCTCTTCAATTTTTTGTGGCCCTTAAATCAAAATTTATGTTGATTAGGGTAATCAGAGATTTTTTTTCTGAAATTTCTATTGCGTTTTGTACTTCAATTTTGCATAGATTTTTTTTAAATTTTAGTATTTTATATAGAATTATGGCATTTGAGTTCATTGAGACATTTCACCTCTTTTAGTAGTTCGAAATTCCTCTGTATTTTTTGAGTATATTTCCATGAGTCTTCCGCAGTATTCAAGATCGTTTTAGACACAATTTTCTACTCTGTAAAGCAGATTTGAGGATTTTAAATTTGTCATAATTAAATTTTCTATAGATATATAATTATTTACATGAGAAATGAATATGTTATTCTTCTTTCTTTTGAAATTGTAGCCTTTTTATTCTCTATACTTTTTTAACATTAAATTAATGGTTCCATTTCTTCGTCTTATAATTAAGCTATAATCTTACTCTAAATCTGAATAACATTAAAGCAAAGCCGTATATAATATTATATACGACTTTGATTAAAGTTAAATTATATTTTACGAGACTACTAATTAAATAATAAAATTTAACTAAATATTTTTGTTGGAATTTTTGGCAACACTTTAATTTCGTTTTATTAAATTCTAATAAATTTACATTATTCAAAATATATAAATAATATTATTTATACTTTAAAATTCTGTAATATTTCAATGCAATATCTTAAGGACGGTTTTTTTAGAAAGTGCACCAGGAGAAAAAATCTCTAGCTCCGGCACTGTATCTTTCATTGGTTTATATCCTAAATTAATAGATAATAAATGGTCAATTAAATAAAAAATATTTTCCCTATGAAATTATTAAATTATTTTCCAAAAAAAAAACATGAAAAATTATAAAAGTTACCATTATACAAGTGAAAATTGCTATCCATAAAAAGCTATTTATATTTATAGATTAGTATATATTAACACAAAAAAGGGATCAATAAGGATAGGTATTCATTATTACTACTTAAACGAAAACTTTTTTCTATTGAAAACTTTATTTTTATCTGCAATATTTCACAGAAACACAAACCTAGATATAGTACAACACCAATTTAATTGTAAGTCCTTTATATATATATATATATATATTTGGTAACATTAAAGTGTGGAAAAAGTTATTCGATCCTGGATTAATATTATATGTCAAAAGAATATCTTTTAGGGCAATTTAACCTTATACTTAATGTGGACAATTCCATCCCTACTACAAATATACGATAAGAAAAAATAAAAAAAAACCATACAAGTCAGCCGTGTATACACTACAGTTTTTCCTTGTTAAAATTTTATGACCAAAAGGGATTATACTATCACACATATATATATGCAAGTTTCTATATATAATTATTGTGTACATTTTTAAAAAGTAGAAAAGTCATGCCGGGACAAACAAAATATAAGCTTATAAAAATTATTATTTTATATATGTACTACTCATTGTAAACTCATTGTACTAGATATATATATATGATCCTTTTTGTGTCCCTTTTTGGACATTGGACAATCACAAAAGTCACAAAATCTTTGTTTTTTTTTTCAAATGTCCTTTTTTCTCTTTTGTTATTATGGTTTTTCATATATATATATATTTTTTTTGGCTTATGTGACATAACTTCACCATCATCATTAAAACTGTTAGAAGTATAATGATGGTGGGTATAAAACCACATTTTCATTTCAAAGGTATATAAGGAATCTTGCTACTATTTCATCGCAGAAGATAAAACTGTTGGTGAGTGTGTATAGGTAAAGTGGGAATGGAAAAATGTAAATTTAAAATAAAGTGTTCAAGTTTAATGGTGTTTTTTTTATAGTACACATTATAAAGGAGAATCTGATTAAAACAAGGTGTTATTTTTATTCACACTATAATATTACCACCCGTTGTACTTGAATGAATTTTATATTATAATATTTTTTTTTTTTCAAATATAAATTCTTTTCCCAGACATCGTAAATTCAATATGAAAATTGTATAGAAAAGTTTTAAAAAAAATTCTATGATTATTCAACAAAAAAAATATATACAAATTTAACTAGAAGAAAGGTAAATAAGTTTTCTAAGCCAAATAATAATTATCTCTTTTTACTTTTTAATGGATTATCATTTTGTTAACTGGATTAAAGGGAATAAATATTGTTTAAGTTGGATGTTGGTAATGATTTCACATTTTATAGGTAAACTCGATAATTTATAAAAAAAATATGTAATTTCAGAGCAATTATATAGAACAAGTTTTCAACTTTCATTAAACTAAATGAATCTTCTCGATAGCATAAATTTGATATCTAAATTGCAGGTGTTTCTCAGACAATTATATAATAGTTTCAGCAATTAATATAATTAAAGGTAGTTTAAGTAGAAACTTTATTTCTTACATAATATATGTATATTATATTTTTGTATCCAATGTTCATAAAACCATGGACTTTTTATTTATCTATTTTTGTTAGAAATACATTTATCAATCAATATGAATCCTTTTTCCCGTTTTTAAATGATAATTTATTATTAATTTTGTTACCATGTTAAGAGCATTTTCCAATTCATATCCCACAAATCAAGCTTATAATAAATATTGAAATATATATTGATAATTTAACAATTTGACTTTTATTAAGGATTTGTTTTGGATGAAATATTCTTTCTTTCTTTTTTTTTTTTACAAAAAGGATATTCTCATATATACTCTAGTTTTAATATGTATTACTAAAAAAAACCATGAAGAAGATTTAAATTTTCTTTTTGATTTATTGAGTCAATTTATAAATTGAAAATTTTACACTTGAATAGAGAAATTTTCTTTTAAAAAAAAATCCTTTACAAAAAATATAATCTATTTTTTTTTGGGTTCATTGGAAAAGGTTAAAGGTCAAGAAAGCATTTTCATAAATTACTTATTCGTTTATTACATACTAAAAATATTTATGTAATTTTTGGGGTTAAACCCATAAATCTAAATAAACAAACACCATAGTTAATTTGTTTTTTGTTTTTCAACAACAACAAAAAAATTGTTATAATTAGAAGTTAGTTTAATTTATGTGAAATTAAGAGTAACATTTTGATTGAGTCATAAATATCTGAAATTGTATACTTTTTTATCGTCTGTCTGAAACAATTGTAATAAATAAATAAGGATTTGTTAAAGTTAACCACCAAGCAAGTAATGTATATAATTGTATCCTTTATAGTTAGTGAAGAAAAATGATGAATATAACAATTAATATATCATGACGAGGTTCTTTTGTTCATTTGAATAATTAATCATAATTTCAATGAATATTTTATACTTTTATCACATAATCAGAGAACTGTTAATGAAATTGTTAGTAATTTTGTTACTCCTACATAGTCTACACTATACGGTTTAATTGGAGGGTCGAAAAAAGATTGTAATTAAATATTACTAATGTAGTTTTGTAATATATACAAAGGTATATATTTTTAAGTTTACGAAATTTTGAAGAAATCTACCACCTGTATGCATGTATCATAATAAGTATGAATATAAATAAAATTTGTAAATAATGAATTTCCATTAAATTCACTCGCTGGAATGATCTATATATGATATATCTCTAATATACAAAATAAGTAAAGGATATCCAATATTGTACAATCATTATAAGAAGCTAGACAAATCTGATTCCGGACCGGAATAAACACTTTTACGAATCTTCTGTAATTTGCTGACACCACTCTTTACGAATACAAGTTAACAAAGACTAAATCAAGATCATTTCCCCCAGCGACAATAATTATTGTCAATTAATTTGTACATAACGATATATTTTACAACTATCTTCACCTAGTACACAAAAGAAACAAATACTTCAGCCATTTTGTCAACATTTCATCTTAGTTTTTTAAACCATTTTTCTAACAATTCTTAAGTCACTTGTCATTATACAAAAATTTATTCTACAAATATCACAAATAAATGATTCCCATTCCTTTTCAATTGATAAAAATGATTTTTTTTATTATATTAATACAAAACGAAGTCAACAACAATTTAATCCTTGGTGTATTAAGACTTTTCTAGCTACTATTTTTTTTTTCAAATTTAATTAAAATTAAGTAGCTATGCTATGCCCATATATAATAATGTTTGTATTTGTATAAATAATAATAATAATAAAAAAATACAAAAATTCTGACTCCTTTATCTTTAAACGCATTCATGCACATGCTGTAATTTTCATCGCTTTCAAAGTTCTTTTCTGTATTTCTCTTTCCATTTTTTATTATTATTATGCTTTTCTCTAATTCCACGTGAACACTATAAAAATAATTACAGAAATAACAAAAATCCTTGTATATATCCCTTTTTTGTCAGTATGTATATAAATACACAAATATCACAACAATCAAATTATTTATACAAGTTTTGTTAAGCTACTACACTGTGCTTTATGTTTTAACGAATATAATACTACAATTTATGTTTCTACCATTTTCACACTCATCCGTTTTGCGACAATCTTTTAGTATAAATATTTTCCAAAAATAGAAAATATATATAAAGAAGCAAAGGAAATATAACCTCCAAGCAGACTTAGTGGATGCAATAAAAATTAAATTTTTTTTGTCTGTATTAGTGTTATCCTTAAAACCAGCATGATAAAATGAAAAAGCCGGTCGTAAAATAAAACATTGAAAATATACTTACATAGCAGAGTAAAACATTTGGAAGTTTATTTATATATCAATATAAAATATATTATATATATTTTTACCCCACAAGGATATTTTACCAACATAAGAAGGACTTTCATTCTCTTTTCTATTTATTATAAAATATAATTCAATTCTTTTTCCCTTCGTCACACACAAATACAGAAGTACATTTGAGCATAAACAAGCATAAAAAGTAATCAAACATTTTCAGAGAGGACATAGAAAAAGTCATAAAAATTTTTTAGTATTTCTTTTTTTTGGTGAAATAAACATATTTACACACACTATGTGGCTGCTAAGCACAAAAAAAAATATCCTTTTCTGAAATGGTTTTATTGGTTTTTTTTGGGTGGTGGGTTTTGGAGAAAATTTTACTACACTTTTTTTTGTTGGGAAAATTCAACCCCTTTTTTTCTATTATGTATTTTGTGTTTGTTGCCTTCTAATCGGAAAACACATAAAATTTTATGAGTAAAAACATTAAATATGGTTGCCAATGGTAACGAATCCTTTTTATATACTAAATATATAGAGAAAAATATATAGCTACTCATATAATATTTTTAATTTAAATAAATTTATTTTCAAATGTGTTCGACACATGCAAAAAGAAGCTATCAAACAGAAGAAACTTGTCAGATTGGTCGCTATTGCCAAAAAGAAAACTAAAATATATAAAAAAAAGAGTTGTTAAAAGGAAAAACGTTTATTTTTAGCGCCAAAATGTTTTATTATACAAAGTCTAGAAACATATAATTTCGTTTTAGTTTTGAGGATAAAATGTACAAGAATATAAAAAAAAAATGTTTTTTAAGAAAATTGAAAATAAATAAAGTTTTGGGTATAATAAAAAAATTTGTCGTTGCAGACTTTTGATATATATAAAAAAGTTATTAAGGGTTAAAATTTTTCTTTTGGATATAATAAAGTTTATTTTTGTAGATTCTAAAATTAATTTTATGATTTTATAGATTCGACATTCTGTAATTTTTTTAGGATCTAAAAGTTAAATGATATAAATTACAATTAGAGTTTGTGGTCAAAAATATGATAAAAGAAAATGTAAGAGAAAATTTGAAGTTATTATTTAGTCCTTAAAATTTATTAAATGATTTCATAGCGTTCACATATAAAAATTACAAATTTGAATTATTAATTATCTTTTAATAATAATATTAAATAAATATCGTTCACAAGTTTAATGCTTAAAATTTAATTTCAAATTAAACTTTATGTTAAACTTCTAACAATTATTATTTTAAATATTGTTGAAATTATTGTTCTTTCAAAAAAATATAATTTTACATAATTTAAATAATATCCTGTCCCTGTGCACATTCTAACTTATCTTATCTCTTATTTTTTACTGAAAAAAGTATAAAGTTTCATCCACTATAGAAGTTTCTCTGTAATTTCAAAAGAAAACTTAAAATTATTCTTCAAGGATTAAATTTAAAAAAAATATATCCTTATTTCTAAATGTTAGTAAATATTTATTTAGAATTTAAATTTTCATATTTAAGTGAATTATAAAATATTGATAACAACGTTGCGACACGAAATATTAATAAGACCAATAAAATTGATTATAGAATTTGTTCTAATATCCATTTTATTGCTTGTGTGTGTGTATTTGTGTAGGGATTGATCCAAATTATATTTATATGATATTTTAATATTATTTGTTTTTTATTATTATTATTATTATTCGAATTTTTCTATGTTTACGTTTCTATTTATATTCTTGACATTTATTTTAATATCATAAAAAAATGTTTTCTTGTATCTTTTTACAAAAAAAAAATATAGTATAAGATATTATTTATACATAAAACTATAAAAATATAATTAAATATTATTAGAATGTTTATTCAATAAATTTGATAATATATATAATTTTTGTTTTGATGTCAGGATAAAACGTGATCGGAACATATAAAATTATTAAATATTTGTTTTCCTTTTTCCTTTCTATATTGTTTGAATATTAAAATTAATAAAATAATATTTATATGTAAATACCGAGTGATTTTAGGAAATTTATGTTAATTGATAATTTAATATTATTTAATATATTTTTTTTTGTATATTTTGTATAAAATAATTAAGGATTGCCAAAATAAATTAAATTTGAAAGCACTTAAAAGGAGAAATAACAAAATTTTTTATTTTTTTTTTGTTTTGCTATTCATTCATCAGAATTATTTTCATTAGTTTAATCGATATAAGGGAATGAAAGTTTTTATAGAAAAGATAATTGAATTTAACCAGCAAATTTAGTGAATAATTTGCAATCGTTGATTATGTGATTATGGTACACAATATGTATTTCATTTTACAAATTTTCCAAAACCTATTCGTTAGTTAGATTATTTGTATAGTAATATGAATAATGATTTATTTTCCAATCACAATCAAATTGATAGTAATAAGGATTCTATAATTATTTTCATCCTCTAGAAACCTTGGTTAATCAAAAAACATATATGACTAATCAAAAAACATATATGACTAATGAATAAAGTCAATTCGATGCTAATTTGCAAGAATTATTAATTTTAAATTATTGTATAAAAGAAAATTAAAAATTTACAACAAAATTTTAATATGAATAATCAATTTTCTTTATAGTTTTTAAGAAAACTTACATTGTACAAATTCTAATTAAAAAAATAACTTCAAAACTTTTATATTATTTTGTATTTGTTTATAACTTCAAAATATATCCTTTGAAAACATTTCAAAATCCTTTAAAGGATTCATTGATTAATAATTAATTCACTTAATAAATATAATTCAATTTAGATTGTCATACAAATATAACAAGTTTTTGAGTTGTCTAAATTGAAATTGTTAAAATATCGAATTATTTATACATTTAAGTAAGTGGCAATAATGTTCATCATATTTACATAATGATCACTTCAATTATTCAAGTATATAATAAAAATGTTATTTTGGTGAAATTATATTTAAATTATTCTTATTATCATTTTCATTTATTATTATAAAATATATACACAAATTTTATTATTTATATATTTAAATTTAATGACAATTTTGTGAACTTAAATTTTATATTTTAATATAAATAAATAACTAATTATGTATTATATCTACAGGCAATAAAAAATAATTAATTTATTATTTTATTTATCAAATATATATTGAATAAAAGAAGTGGAAAATTTCAAATTAATTAAATTCAAAATTAACAAATTTTTTTTTGATAATTGATAATTTTAATAATTAATATTCTTTTTGGAATTTTATCGAAACATAATTAATATTTTTATATGTTATGAGAAATATTTTTGATTTATCATATCAAAATTATATCTTTCAGTTAAATTATTATAAGCATAAAATATATATAAATAAAAATACTAAACCTAATCATTTACACCCCTCTAAATAAACAAACAAAAAAAAACTCTTCTAAAATACTAACAATAATAAAATTTATCTATATTTATATATAAACTAAATATATAGGTAAACATTAAACATAGTTTATGTTTTTGAAGATAAACATTTAACAAAAAACTATATGTATGTATATAATTTGTTAAATATAAACAATGTTTATTTATATTATATACAGATAAATGCTTAACAATCATCAATTGACAGATAGCAAAGAAAAAATGCATATATAGATAGGTAATGCCATATTGGAGGCATTGAAAAGTCATTGAATTGAAAATTTGATTTTTAAATTGAAAAAGTGGTGCGGTTAAGTTCAAAAAAATAATAAATAATCAAATAATTATTTCTTTCTATATTTAGTTATTTCTCATTTTATAGTTTTGGTTATAGCCTAAAAGTATTATAAAATGTGAATATGTTGAAAAAATTGTGTAGAGTTACGAGCCCATTCCGACACTGTAAATATTGCCTCCGACAACAGTTTTAAAAGAATTTTAAGATTAATATAAATATTGATGGTTGATTTTCTAAATGTTATTTTTGTTTAACTTTAAATCTCCATTAACTCTGTATGAAAAACTAGAAATTCTAATCGGTTTTTGACATTTGATTCATTGTTATTGAAATTTAATGCTCGGTATTTGATATACACAAAACTAAAATCAGAGTATTCATTTTGGACTTTGAATGATAATTATAGTCGCTATAGTCTATATCTATACTATACCATTAAAACTTTCCTTAATATCACCAGCTAAGTTTCCTTGAAGATGTTCATCATTTCCTAAATTTGAACTATCAAATAACCATGATTCAATATCAATAATCGCTATGCATTTAATCGAAAAAAAATCATCATCATCAAAATTCGTTTCATCGCACAGTTTCGTTATTTCTTTTTCGAAAATTTTGTGTATATTTATTTAAGAAAGATACATGAAATCTGATTTTTTTTCATAGTGCGGTAAATTTAAATTATAATTTACAATAAAAAATATAGACAAAAAGCAAATGAGTAAATTTTTGAAAAAATCCATCAACAACAAAAAATATAAAATTTACTCTTTAAAAGTTAATGTGATTTTTATTTAAACAATTTTTTTTTTGATAAACATTACTAAATTTACGATACGCTTTACTTTTTTTAGACTATCAAAAGTTTCTGGTTATAGTATACACATTAAGTCAACATTAATTATTGTTATACTGAATTAAAAAGAATGAAAATTCTAAAGAAATATTTTTTTTACCATAGTAAAAAACCACAAAATTAAAACGATTAATTATAAACAAAAAAAAATTAAATGATTCCTGGACCCTGGTGCTCTGTATAATTTTATGCAAACCACATTACTATTGCAACATTTTTTACATAAAAATATAAAATTAATGTTGACGGTTCTTTTGGTAAAGAAAATATCATTTATTTTTTTATGAACAGAAAAAAAAAATATCTGTAATGGAAGAATGGACAAAAAATTTTTGTTCATTACCCAGACATTTTTAATATTTTTTTATTTTGCCAAATCGAATCTACAGATAAAAGAATTATGGGCATTACAGAAATATTGTGGGACGGAAAATATGAAGAAGATATACAAAAATGTTTGGACTAATATTAGTAAAGAAATTGAAAAAAGTTTTATTATGAATTTAGTATACTTACTAGGTAATGTGCGAAAGTAATATACATAATTAATATTAGTAAAGAAATTGAAAAAAGTTTTACTATGAATGTATCGTAGAGTTACAATAGTAAAAAGTTTGCAGACTACTTGAAATTTATTCCTAAGGTTCCTTTAATATTTTTAACTAAGTATGTACATAAAAAATATTTTAGATATTGTGAGGTACAAGCATGAATAGACTTTTGATGTAGATATGGATCAAGTTAGAGTGAATTAATTAAATTTGTAGTATTAAGTTTTTAAATGTATATAGAAATATTATTTAAATTCTAAAAGTGTAAATTGACGAATTAAATTTAGTTTCAAAACCTTCTATAAAAGCTTTCAGTAATTTGAATTTGAAACATTTCCAGAATTTTACTAAATTGTTAAAAATAAACAATTTTAAATCGACTTGCATTTGGATATAAAATTATATGTTTATTTTAGATTTAGTCATTTAGTATACTTACTAGGTAATGTGCGAAAGTAATATACATAATTAATTGAAATTTATTTTAAATACTACTGTCATCTTAAACACTTCATCAATTAGTGATAGTACGGTCATATTGGACGCTTTATGACATAAAAATGGAAAAAACCATCAACATTACCAAAGGGGTACCAAAAATTATCGGCCAACCATTTTTTACTTAATCGGACAAATTGACAGACACTCAGTCGCGAAGACAGAAAAAAAATGTTCACATATTAAATGGAAATATCTTGAAAAATAATTTATAATCTAAAAATCGTGACTTAACAGAATGTTTCCAAATAAAAGAATTATTTTTTAAGAAAGTTTTACAAAACCCAAAAAATGTTCTGCCAAAAAAATTTCTTATTATAAAGTGTGAATCTTAAAATTATGAGTAAAAGTTTTAATGTTGAAAACTTCCAAATAAAAATTCTAAATAAATAAATTTAAAAAGTTAGATAATTTTATCTAAAGTATAAACATAACATTATTATACTATAACAGCACAATTACATTTTATATTATTATGCACACATTCTCTATAAAATAAACAAAATTTTGCACAAATTAAAATAAATTCCTAAATTTTGTAAAGAATATAATTTTCCATTTTGTCTGGGTATTCCAAAATTCAAAAATTTTGAAATCAAAATTCTCTTCACAAAATTCTTTATTTTAGAAAAAAAAAAAAACAAATTTTACTGAAATTTTGCATAAAATTTTTGGTTTGTTAATAAATTCAGGGAATTTCATATAGTCGTATACTATATTATATTATTCATTTTGAAAAGTTAATTAAGCACATTCATTTATTTACAAAAACTATATACCGTATAGAAAAGTTAGAAAAATTAAATTTATTTACAATAGAAATGTATATATAGAAAATTTAAGGATTTATAAAAAAGTTTCAGGTCTTGTTTATCTTATATATCACACATTAAAATAAAATTAATTTTTCTTTTCTTTTTATAGTACACCTACACAAAGAGTTCATATCCGATTAATATTGTTCATTTCATACACATCAGGTGAGCAAGGACTATATTGTATTGTTAGTTAATTTGTTTACGCACCAATTCACCTAAATTATTATATATACAACAAAAAATATAAAAATATAATATTATAGAATTTTAAATAATGTCTAAACAGGATTTCATATGTAAAAGGATATACATTAAAATAATTATATTCTAAAGAAAAAATGGAGAGTAATTACATATACATACATATATATATATAAATATTTTAAAACATTTACTTAAACCAGTTTTAAATTTAAAATTTATTTTCATTTAATTTTCATGCAATTTTTTACTTTATTACACATTTAAAAGGTTATGTAAACATAGTAAATTGTTATGCAATTCAATCAAATAATTAAAACACCAGTAATGCACATTTTATGGACAACATTAATTTTATTTAAAAACCTTTTGTAATCAATAATTAAAACATTAAATGAAAATTATTATTCTGGGCGGTAAAATTCTTTAATTCAATTATTTGAACACCGCGCATAATAATAGTCGGTGAAATATCTTTTATATATATACAATACTTTATTTAGTGACAACATGAAAGAAATTTTACCGGATATTCAATATTCCAATATAAAACTTTAAATAATATGTCATTAATACTTATTACATACATAATATCGTATCGACTATCCACATTTATCTTTTACTTTTTATTAGCATATTTTAAAAAATGGAATGAATTTAAATTCATTATTGACAGTTTGTTTGTTGTTACTTTTCACATGAAGTTTTTTCTTAGAAAAGTAATAAATTTATAATTCGAAAATGATCTTACGATCAATGTTAGATTGGAAATTCAAAATGACAGAATTGATGTTTACAAAATGGTGTAAAAATATGATAGGTTAGAATACATTTTTAATAAGAAATCTGTTAAATTGGAAATTCTTTTCAAAATGTGGAAATCAACAAACTCATCTATTCCTTACATTGTACATAAAAGTCTTTTCCGGTGAATTTACGTCTAAAAAAAAATCTAAATAAATTAAACATAAATTTAATATATATGAAAGCGCAGGAGCACCGCACATAATAATCAACCATCCTCGATCATATTGAAAACATTGAATTTACTTCTGATGGAAATATTTCAAAAAGAACAAGAAATATAAATAATAATTTATATCTTCAATTTGCTTTATCGTTTCTTTTTTATTCATTTTTCTTTTTTAAGAATTTTTATGTTGAATCGTCGTTTTTTTATGACTTGTCAACACGAGGCGATGCGTAAAATACAATCATGTTATTGCATTGTATAGAAGAATTCCTTTAATCTTTTACCGCATGCGCTGGAAATTTTGACTTTAATGCTAATGCATGTTTGCTAAAAATAATTCTTGTCATCAAAGAGTTTTTATTTATTTATTTATTTATAAATTTTAATTCATTTTTTTGTGCGCTTGGTTTGGTTGGAGACTTTGAATGCGGAGGGTTTCCTTTTACATATACAAATATGATGTTTGGATTTTGGGACGAGTGCGAGTTATTTTTCTTTGATTTGCACGGTTTTATTTTTTTTTTTTATGTTCATAATTTCCTTTTTTGGATTATTTGAAAATGAATTTGTCGTTGACATTTTGTCAATTACATACAATTCTTTTGATCAATTTATAACTTAAAATAAGAATAAAAAATATGTACATTGTATGAATAAATGTTTATATAAATTTTAACTTAAATAGTTTAACGGGTGACTAATTGTCGGTGGTTTGTTTTGTAGATAGACGTGGAAGCATTTATTCTCTTTTATCATAGTACCGGTATCTTTAAAATATCTCAAATTTCCTAACAATAAATTTAGATTTTAATGCGAAAAAATACATAAATAAACGTATCTACACCTTTGGTATCTAAGGAAAAACTATCTATTTAAGCTTATGCTTACATTTTTAAACAACGTGGACAGTCAGTCAAATGATAAAATTTCGGAAAATATGATCAATGATTAAGAAAAGAAGATCGATTAAAATAAGAGCAAAACTTTAAATTTGAATTAAACATGTAAATTGTGGTTTCCATTTTCTACCATATGCTGAACAGATTTTCTATTTTTCTGGTGTTTAAAAAAAAAACCATTTGTCATGACGGAAAATTCTAAAAAACATTCTAAGCGTTTTTTTGAAATTAAATACAAATCTAACTAAAACTTTTCAAACTTAATTAGCTACAGTTTTTACATATGAAAATTCAGTATTACCACCCTAAATAAAAATTATTTTCTGCTATCAAAGATACAAACTTTTTATTGATAATTAAATGTCTTGAATCCAATTTACTAGAAAAATAATATTTAATCTAAAATTTTTGCACAACATTAGTATAATATAAAATTTATTTACTATTTTTAAAAAAAAATTTACTGCATTTCTCTTAGAAAACACAAAAATTAAATATGAAACTTTATTTATCTGAAAATTGCATTATTTTATTTGTTGTTACAGAATAAAAAAAACACAATGCAAATTCCATGTGATTTATATATTCAATTCACCCAGGCCAAAATAGCATAATCCTTGGTGCATTGATAAAAATCTTAATAGTCATTGATACAGAGAAAGCGTATTGTAAAATTTATAGGTAATTTTTTTTTTTTGAACTGCGATTACATTATTTCTATCTTCTATGAATATTATTTTGCACAAAAATTTCCGTTTTAAAGAGAAATAAATTTACTGTGTGCAAGGAACTGTTTTATTATGATCCTATATATTTTTCCTATATGTATTATAATTTATCATTTTTATTCATTTTTCTTCTTCTCCCCATAAGAGATTTACTTAGTTTTGTCTATATGTATGTACTATATAATCAATGTAAATTTCTATACATATATAACTTTTACTCTGCTTTTATATACATTAGTATATTTAGTGCTCTGATATATATGGCATAACATCAGATTGCTTGCCCTTCGTAATTTATTTAGTTGAAAATAAAATATTGTTTATATATACAACTTTTTTTATTGCAAGAAATCAAGCCAAATTGCACATGTAGAATAGTTTTTCATCTTCATTTGGTTTTGATATAGTTTCACTTGAATTTTTACTGAAGGTTTTTTTCCCTTTATTATGGTATATGAAGTACTTTATTTACAAAAAAAATAATTTTGTGCATACATAAATAATTAGTAGGTGCGTTTTATTGGCATTTTCCCTTATTTCGCGAAATTGAATATTTTGTAACTGCAAAAATTGATATTGATCACAAATATATTGAGAATCCAAAGAAGTGTTTCTTCTTTCTTCTATCAATAATTTCAAAGAATTAAATCTAATTTCTCATTTTTCATATTGTCGGCATATTTATTGATTCAAGATTTATCTCTATAAAAAAAATTTTATATCCTGGTAATATCTCAAAATAATGAGTGAGTTAAAGACCCAAAAATATTTATAATTTTATAAAGACATAATTTTTCGATCATCATTTGGTATCTTAATTTTTCATTAGATTGTTTCTTTGAGTAGTATTACTAATAGAAATTACTTAAAACGACCGATGATGTAAGAATGGTGCGTTAAAATATAATCCTTAACATAAATCTAGAAGATTTTTACCTGGCCAAAAGAACACAACTTTATATAAATTGTAATTCTTTATATTAAATTTATTTGCTTAAAATTTTTTTTTTTTATTAAATAGCAGAAAATAAATGCAATCCACAAGCAATTTATTATGTTTTTTATGGTGTTATTTGGTTGTTGTTGTTGCTGTTGTCTTCATCGTTATTGTTATTATACATTTAAAAAAAATCTACAAGAACTAAGCGCAACGAAGCAGACTTTGCACTTTACAAGATTTTCTTTATTTATTCATTTTTTGTTTTTGGTTATTTTTTTAGTGAAAAAATAAAATAAAATTAATAACAAACATTTTTTTTATCAAAATAATAAAATAATGTGATAAACATAACAATTAAAATTACATGAGAGCATAAGTTTTTTATGTAATTATATTGTTTGTCTTCTTCATAAAGCAAACAAAAAATTATATTCTTTTTACAAAATTATTTATGATTCTTAAAATTATTATCGCATCATCGTACGTAAATGAATAGATAGACGAAGCGAAGGTGTCCCTATTTTGAATTATAATTATTATTTAAATTATTCATTTATGCACTTTTAAAATATTAACCATATATAGAATATGTTTTTAGTTTATATATAATTTAAAATTTCGCTATATAATATTACATAAAACACACTTACATATAATACTTAGATGGGCTGGCGGAGATGCTTGTCGAGCACCACTTGAAATTGTTGTTGCTATACAAACATAATCTCCAACATCAAGATCCTTAACAATATTATTTACATGAAGATTTGAATTAACTTGATGTACACGTGATGAATTTTGTATAGCATGTCCTGAAATTATTATATTACTGAATAAATGTATTTAATAGAAAATATATAAAGAATTTTATATATGTCATTTTTTGGGGGTTTGTTAATAAATTTGGATTTAAATTTACAAGTAAAATTTTAAATTAAAATATTATTAGAAAGTTATATTAATTAAGTTGTTTAATTGAATACAATTTGACAATTTGACATTGCTAAAAATTGTTTTAAATTATTCCATAAAATTATTTCTTTAAAATGAATTTAATTTTTGGCTACTTATGTAATTTATTATCTTATCAACCAAATAATATTTTTAGTCCTTGGTCAAACGCGAGGATTATTGTTAATGTTGATTAAAATCTTAATAGAGCTTTTTTAGTTAAATGAAATGTAAACAACTTGCTGTCTGTCAATTTTATTTATAAGATAATTTTTAATCAATTTCTAAAATTAAAGAATCTTATACTAATTTTGTAAATGAAATCTAAAATGTTTTCTTAAGCTTTGCAATAAATTCTCCTATTTTAATTATATTATAGAAAATTGTTTTTTATTATAAATTTAAATTTTGCATTGAATTTCTTTAAAGTAATTTAATTCTCAGTCATAATTTAAAATCTAATAAAAATATAGAAAACTCAAAATTAAAACTAAAATTTCACGCTTATGCGGTTGAATAGTAAATCGACGAAACATATTTTTTTTCTGTATATTATTATATTTCTAGCTGAAATTTTTTGTATAAAACTAATCCTAGAATTCTATAGACATATAATTACTCGTATGTTGATAATATGAAAAGAAAATATCATTAGACTTTCTAAAGAGTGTCACATTTTCGCACCCATGAATAACAACAACTACAAATGCATAATTTTATAATTTCTGTCACATAACTTTTTGAAAAACTTGTACACACATAACATACATTCTAATTTTTTGAATAGTTTATTTATGTTACTCTTATTTTTACTTACAAGGATGAAAATGTTTAAAATTTAGTGCAACAAAAAAAAAGTTTACATAATATATTCATCTTCATAAAAAACCAAACAACTTCATTTGTTGTAAGAAAAGATTTAAATGCATCACAAAATCCAACATAACTAATACGATTTGCATATCCACAATATATATAATTCTATATATGTATAACAATATTAAGTATATGCTATACATAGAAAATGTATCGAAGTGGAAATTGTATAAAACTCTAAGGACGAATAAGTTAGAAAAACTATGAAAATAAATTATGTTGTAGCAATTTAAGAACAACGATAAGTCATTCTGGTTGGTTAAATTACAATAAATATGTTATAAACAAAGATTATATACTCGTACAGACAAATTACTTCTAAAAAGGATTTTTTTTTCCAAGTGGGTGAAAATCTTATCATCTTGTTAAATTATTTAATTTAAAGTTTTTTTTATATTATAAAATGATTTTGTTTTGTTGTCAATGTCAATTATATAATTTGTTAAATTAAATGATTTACCATTATGTGTCCATGAATATTCAAGTCCTTGAACTGGTGTTGCATGACATGTAAATATAATTGAATCACCCTCAATAACTGTTTGACTTTCGGGCAATGTTACAAATCTTGATTCACATTTAATTGCACCTATAACAAAAAGGATTAAAAATAATAATTAATAAAAAAGTTTAAATAATTTTGAAATATTTTAATAAAAAAAAAATCAATTTTTGGATATTTTAATTTATAATATTTATAAAAAAAAATAAAATCTCTGTAATTACTTTTAATAATTACTATTAAGCTTTTAACAACGACTATATAAATATAATATGGTATTTGCTTTTAATTTTACTATAAAGGATTAAAAAAAATTATTATTTCAAACCATTATTTTTCATTATCGTTAATTTTACTACAAAATTAGATACATATATTTACGTATATGGGAAGGGTATACGAAAATATGTAAATTACTATAATTCGAATAAATAGTATTTCGAAAAGATTATACTCGTAGATAATAGCTCGAAGTAAAATTGAAAGCAATTAAATCGATTTGGTCTATTATCGTATAACTGCACGTTAGACATGATTACATGAACGTGCTAACAAAGTTGTATATAATATATAACAAATTGGTTTTGGTTGTAATCTTCTATAAAAGATTTGCTTAAACATTATTTCACCAATATATACATAATTCCAATACTATAAGACAAGACAGTCATACTGTATCACAGTTTCGGCCTCACATTTTACTAAAATTCAAATTTTAATATTCATTGTACAATTTTATTATTAAAATCAAAACTTTCTATTATATGCAATTATTAAAAAAATTCAGGATTATACAAAAAAAAATTTTTTTTTTAATCTGAAAAAAGGATTAAATTATGTTTTTTATTGTTTTGTGATAAAATATTCAAAAGCTTTTTCATATTCAATTTAATTATATAAAAGTTTTTGCATATATGTAGTTAGTAAGTAATTCCCTAAAAGCAATTCTATTGAAACTATTTAACTTATGGGATATGTTTTGATTTAATTCAAATTTATAAATCTATTCATTTTTTTCCATATTTTTACTGTTTAAAATTGTATATAAAAATAAATCCAATTTCCAATAAAATAAACTTAGAACTATATAAAAAATAATAAATCCATTATTATTCCGGGTTGACTCTATTAAATACACAATATAGTCGCGAATATGGTGGACGTTTTTTTTTATTTTCGTTGTCTCTTCAAATATGCGTCTGCTGTTTCAGATGAAAAATATATCCAGATGGTTATATTTTTTGTGTTTGCGAGTGTTGTGTTATGTTATGAAACCATCTGGGTAATGAAAAAATTCTTGTAAACAAATATTTAATGTCTAAATATTCAGATTTTATTTGCTGCTGCCGCATTAAAGGTATTCATTTATTGAAATGAAATTTATAATAAACACACACAAATGAATTAGATCAAAATGCATTTGATTGTATAGAATGCATTCAATTTATCAACGAGTATTATAAACAATGCATGCAATTATGATTTTTCATTCTGTTGATTTTTTATTAATAACATTAGAAATAATATGGAATCATGGAATAATTCAGAAAATTGACTAATATTTAGTTTGTAACGAAAGACTTCTACAAAAATAAAAATAGTTTATGGTCGAAAAATTCAACTGTTTAGTCTGTTGCTTTGAAAATATTGAATTAGATGTAAACAAACTATAGTTTGGAATAACATATACCAGGCTTACAAATTTGGCAATTTGTAGATCATTTTATAAATTTAAAATTGATCTTAAGATTAAACTTAAATTTTTTTTCTAAATGGTCTTCATTAAACTGCCAAACTGTCAAGCATATTTTTTATCATCATTGGATAAAGAATATTTTCGAAATATATAGTACAGTTTGCATCACAATTTTTTCAAAGTTTTCATTGCATTCACAAACACAAACCCACAACACTATTTTATTGTAAATTAATTAAATTTTTACCATCACATGTGGATACCACAATGGCTGTCTTGGTTCTGTTCAAAGTTTAAAACAATCACAAAAATTCCTATATTTTCGTATTCGTAAATAACAAAAACTCTTATTCTGGTTTTTTATTTTTATTTTTGTTAAAATGCAGAATTTTCGATTAAGGAAAAACTACCAAAGGGCAGACAATTAAATTGTTATACTATATTATACAGTTGAATTGCAAATCTTTTTTATGCCTATGTTGATAATATTTCTACCTACGTATGTACGTATATGTATATTGTAAAATAAAACTACATTTCCTTTTTGATTACAATTTCAACTGAACAAAATTAAAAAACCTTAAAGGCTTCGATTTTTTTTACTATGTTTAAAACTGTAACTGATACTGTCCTAATACAATTTGGAAAATATATAAACGATTGTTCTAGCTTGGAAAGTATTTTCTAAAACACGAACAAAATATTGTTAGTTTGCAATAAAAAAATTTAAATTCTATTTGCTACAAGTAATATACATAAATATTATGATTCAAACATAAAGATTTACATCATTTCAATTGTGATTTTGTATAAATTTTTCTACTGAATAGAATCATTTCAAATTTTAATAAAGAAATTTCAATTTCAAATTACTTTTTATATCAATTTAAATGTCAGGATTATTCGTTTGCCCGTAAGTTGGTTGACAATATTTTGTGAATTTAGAAATTATAATTTCAGTTTTTGACTTAATTTGTTCGAAATCCTGGAGTTTGGTTATATTTTTACTACCCAGGAGGGATTTAAATTTATATTTTGTATATTGACATTGGTACTTTATGGATAATGTTTCTATATTTAATATTTTAAAGCAAATTCAAAAGAAATTAAATTAAAAGAAAAAATTTAATTAGCCATTTTTTTTTCTCAGTAAATTATTACTTTTTTTATAATATGTTTATGTTTATATAATTGAGTATATCCTTTAAAAAACCATTCACTATTATATTTTATCTTAAGGATCAATTATATATCAAAGGATATACAAAAAAAAAATACTTAAAAAGATAAATGAAATAAACAAAAAATAAATAAACTCAAAATTTCATACATGCATAAATTTCAATCCTTTTTATGTCTTTTTATCATTGTATGATCCTTTAGAATATTATATTTATCTATTGAAATCATCTGAAGTGGGATTTATATATGTCTGAGAAATTATTATATGTCTGTAAGGATTTTATATTAAAAAAATGTTTCAAAAATAAATTGGCAATTTTGTTTAACAAAATCGATTTAAAATAATTTCTAACAAATTTAATTTAATTTTAGTTTTTATTACAAATTTAAATTTATAGAATTTTTGATTTAAAATTAAAATTGTAAAAAAAAAATCGTATTAATCATTTACAATCTCATTAAAAACAGAATATAAAGGACATTTTTGTTTTTAAATATTTTATACAGAATCTTCCCTCCCCCTATAAAAATTAGAATGACAAATTTATAAATATAGAATTCCATTTCTGTCATTTATCTCTGTTTGTTAGCGAAGGGGAGAAAAAGTTGACCAAAATAAAGAAAGTTGAAAAAATGTAAATAAAATATGTATCAGGATATTTTATAAGGATACTACTTTAAAATATATTTTGTTTTTTGTTCATTTGAAATTTATGTTAAAATTTACCTTTTTTTCTTATTTAGGAAGTAAAATAAATTAAAATATTATTTTCAATTTAGAAATTTTTTTAATATAAATTCATCCTATAAATAAATGTATGTGTCGCCTTCGTTCACTAATGAACAAATTAATCATAGTCATTTACATTTCTAGCATACTGCATCACTTCATATTGTTTAAGAAATTGTTTTCAAAATTTTGTGGTTCAACAGTTAATTAAAAACCAAATTTGAGAAACGATAATATTTCAAATACTAATTTCAGTATACATATAACAGCGATTTTATGTCTCTGTTATATGTATAATAAAGTGAAACTCTCCATCCAAGAGCTATTAAATTGTAATTACATATAACAATTTCAAAATTTTTAAATAAATTATGATTTTTTGATAATCATAATCAACCTACAGATTAAAATTTAATCGATATTAAAAGGTTAATTTAAAATCGTCCGTATCCTTTGAAATATTTAATCCTCATGTTTATCATAGTTCTTCGAATAAATATGATCAACTTTTTTATTTTGCCCGAATCGTGTCTTTACCTAAAAAAATATGCTGACTAGAACAAGTTTTGTATATATTTTCTTTAAATACTATATACAATTTTTTATACGAAAGGAATTTTTAACTTATCATATCACCAACACGACGAAAATATCAACAGAACCTCGAAATGGAACAAAATCAAATAATAAGAGGTCAGACGAAGAGGATGAGGATGAGTATAGTATTATAAAAAATAAACAAAAAATATCATATCTGTTGGCTGGCTGTGAAATTTTGAAATGGATTGAAAATATTTTTTATTATGTTCTCCAGGTAGAAAATTAACTTCGATCCTCCTTCCTTTTTCAAAAAAAATAAAATTCTTTGTTCACGTTTCGTTTTTATGTATTTTATTTTGTTTCTACATTATCATTCACATTCTTTTATTATAGTAAATTTAAATTTTATATATTTCATGGTTCAAACTTCACCTGAGACCTGAAACGATGACGATAGCAAACCGAATTGTTGTATGGATATATGGAACATTTTATATATACATATTGTATTTTTAAATGAAGGAAAGATAACTTCGAAAGATGAGCATTTGGAAAAGATTATGTACATGAATACAAAAGTGAGCTACGAGTTCTAATACAAAAAGTAAGGTGAAATAATATACCAGTTTCATTTACCGATAAATAATAATTGATTATGGTTTGTAATAAGTTAATAGGTCTAAGTAAAATATGAAATTTAATTTAATTCTGTGTAATTACCTATTAGTAAAATTAATAGAACTATCCAGGAATTAATGATCATTAACTAATTTGGAGTTATAATTAAAAGTTCATTATACAAGGAAACTACTTTTCGACTTGTTGTGACGACGGTATCATACATTTTGCTCCATGACTCATACCAACCACATGTGAGCATAAAATTTGCCATAAAATAATGTAATCATATTTTTTAAAAATGCTGATGACCAAGAAATTTTCTTTATCTTGTTCACATGTGTGTAGTCTGAAAAAAAAATCGATTTAAAAGTTAAATTCATCTTTCAAAAGTAAAAACAAATTATGCTTTTTTAAAGTGCAGAGGCGATACGACATGCCGAAGACAGAAATTCATAAAAACTTAAGTGTAATTTAATTTTTTTCTTCATTCATTTCGGTATAAATATTTTAAATTGAACTTTTAACGCTCTATCCTATATATTTCAGTGAGTAGTTTTTGTGGTATTTATAATTTTATGGAGAAGACCAATTAGTCTGGAATGGTCATAAAAAAAACCAACCAAAAAGAACAACAACAGAATTCTGCTCTTTTATGTGGTCATCAGGGTAAGACAAGAACAACAATGAACAAAATTATTATTACCTTATTCAATATTGTTTAAAAAAAGACTGGAGCAAAAACTTTTAGCCAATTGTTATCTTGAAGCTGTCAAGATAGATTTTTAATGATTTCTCTTTTTTTTAACTTATCCGTTGTCCACTTTGGTTATGGGGAAATTAATATACTTTTTTTGTCGTTTTTACGGATGCTAATGAAGAATTAATATAATACTCGTATTTTAATATATTTCATTATATTAATGACTAAACCACAAAATATTAAAATATTTTTTAAAACATTCATAAAAATGTAGTATTTTTCTATTAATGATAAAAGTAAGTATGAGTTGAGTATAGCTATACTCATTCATTACCATCTATGCGTATACTACATCAAAATGTAGGTATTTTAATTACCTTTAATTCAAGACAGTATACGTGGCTATTCGACACTTGTAGTCTATACCCAGTTGGCTTTTAGCCACAACATTCATATAAATATAGTATTTTTCGATTAATGATAAAAGTGAGTATATGAGTTGAATATGGCTATACACTATACTCATTACCATCTATATGTATACTACATCAAAATATTAAAATATGTATGCCAATTGGTTTCTTGGAACGAAAATACAATCTAATTGAATGTTGTTATGCGAAACGCATTGTATTTTATTTGGGGAGGTAAGGTAATTTACTTAAAAGCATATTTCAGAGATTTCTTAATGTTGTATTTAGAAAAATAATTGAATTTTGTAACGAAAGCTTGTCTAATGTTACGCAAATATCGCGAACAAATTTAGGGATCACTTTCAAAATGATATAAACCTATAAAAGTTATCTGTTAATTGGTAATCTTTACTTGTGGCCATTTCGAAACTAAAGGATTGTTTCCGAAAAGAAAATTTTCATTATTATCGTTTTCATTTCGAAAAACAGAATTAATTTAAAAAAAAAAACAGAATATCAAAGAAAATTTCAAATAAAAAATTATAATATTCAGAATCATATTTTTCAAAATGCTTACACTACCCATCAGGTGCGGAATAAATTAATAAACTCTTTTAAAAAATATAATAATACAAGAAAATTACATATTTCAAAGCAATCCAGATCTTTAATCTTTAAATTATTATTTTTTTAAATTATTAAAGTTAAAATAAAATTTTGACATTTTTATTCTAACCAGTTAATAAATATAAATAATAACACTTTTAATAATAATTATAATAACTCTTAAATTTACAAGATTTTCTTTTTCGACTTTTTTTTTTTGTATAATTTACGATTTACCAACAAGTTAAATTGTTAAACCACTTAAAATAATTCCTTAATAATAAAAAAAACCGCAAAGAAAAATCGTCCATTTTTATCAAACCAAAAAAAAAAGAAAAATGCAAAAGAAAAAAAAAATTCAAGAAAATATTTTTTCTTTAAATCTTAAAAAAAAAATTCTTTTAATTTAACGCAACATAATTTTTGGTATGCTGGGCACATACACAACACAACATAGAAAATATATTTTCTCCCTTCATGAACGAAATTATTATTATTGTTGTTGTTGTTGTATGTAGCTCTTTAGGATATTAAAGCATTCAAGAATTATTATGGAAACACAATAATATCCAAGAGTTTTGCGAAATAAATTTTTCATTTTTTCTTTATGTTATTTATCCTACACGACTGCAAAAAAAAAATGTGTGTATATAAAAATATCTGGAAGATGGAAAATCGCTAGATGGGAAAAAAGCCAGACTTTTGAGTTGATTTGTAAACAAATATACAACAAAAAAATACTGTTGGTTCATTTAAATTGTTGTTTGTATCGACTTAAATGTATATTATAGATATTTAGTATGATCTAATATTGTTACAACTTAATTAATGTCTTTAATTAATTACTTTTTTTAGTATATATAATATAAATGGATTAAAAAACTAAAGTGAATTAAAAAAGACAAAATGTTATATAACACAATAGTTGACTAATTAATTACTTTATTAGAGATAATTTTATAATGTGTTGTTAATAAATTCTTTAGGTAAAGATGTTTGATTCGATTGAATTTACAGTGGAGATGGAATATTAAAATTCATATGGTTTTTTGAAGGATTGATAAATTATTAGTTGTGGGCACATTTAGAGTGTATTTTATTGATTTTTTGTAGTTCAAAATCGTAATTTACTTTTCAATATTTTAATAAATTTAAATGAATTTAATTAATTCAAATATTTTTGTTTATAGTCTGAAACTAGTTACATTGCAGCAAAGTTCAGAATTTTTTCTTTAAATTTATATAATCGAAATTAATGTTTAATTATATAAATAAAACATTAAAATACATCACAACATAAGATACGAAATTTCTTGGATAGTAAACAATTTTACAGGACAATTAAAATTTCTGATTATTTTTCCTCAAAAATCATCAATTTCCTCAAGTAAAATCATTCTTTTCGTTGTCTCTTATTTAAACATTTAAGATTTAAAATTTTCGATTTCTTATATAATTTCTAAAAAAAATTTCATGGTTTTGAATATAAATTTTCTGAATTCAGAAATAAATTTACCAATCTTCTTAGTGAATTCACTAATTTACCAATCTTAGTCTAAAAATTTCGATTAAAATGAAATTTTTAATATTCAAGTGAATATTTGATCCTTTTTTTTAATTAATTTCAATTTTTTATTATTAAATAATTTAATGAGCGTAGCAAATTCACTGAATTTAAAATACAATTTAATAAATTAACTTTTTAAAATTACTTCAATATCTTAACCGAAATATATTTAATTCAAAATTCAAATGAAGAAAACAAAAATTGAAAAATTAATTTTTCTAATAAAATTACAACCATTCCATTTCTCGTCTATTTCTTCGTCAAAATTCTATCTAGAAATTTTTTTAACAAGAGAATAAATTTTAAAAAAAATGGTATTTAAATGGAAATCAACTTTTGAAAAACAAGAGAGGAAAATCAAATATTGCACCCTCGTGCAAAAGTTCTATTACGAAAAATATAAGTTTCAATTTTTCGTTTAGGACTTTTTTTATCCATAACATAACACCTCATCCCTTAATTGACTTGATCCCTTGATATATTTATATAAATTACCTTATTTTACCTCCTTACAGGACTTGTTTTTTGTATGTTAACCATATCGTTGATATTTACTGTAAGGATTGGAATTTAGATTGTGCTTGGAGTTATAATAAAATTTAGCAGTAATTTTTTGAATAATTATTTCGATGTATTTGTAAGATATATGTATATGTTTTGTAAAATTATAATCCAGAACAAGACACAGAGTAGCGTTTTAAGGATAATTTTGAGAAAGAGAAAAAAAAGTATATACCCAAAAGTCTAGTCTAAAATTTGTATTTGTATACTTTTGCACAGACGATTGTTAAAATTTATCATAGAGACGACTTTTTAAACACTTTCCACCCATTAACTATTTTCATTTCATCCTTTTTTTATCCCAACTGAATAATAAAATTAAAAGTATTGCAAGTAAACAAAAGTAAAAATGAATAAAAGTAAAAAAAATGAAAGGATTTTTGCGTATCGTTTATAAGTATATAAAACCTGAAAAAAAAATTAAGGATAATAATATTTATTTTATACTTTATCCTTATATATATTAAATTTGCAAATCTTTCTGTTATCCTTAGCGAAATTATCCTTTTTGAGTTGAATTTTCTTTCAGGGTTTACAAATATTTGGATTAGAAAATTTCCTTTTGAAGAAATTAATATTTTAATCCAAAAAAAAATTTGTATAAAGGATTTTTCTATGAAGTCATAGATCGTCGAAAAATCATTCTTATTCTACTTTATCTTTAGAAGCTTTCACAGTTTTCATAATTGTTTAGTACAATTCATAAAATTCCTCATACTAATTTTTTTTAACTAAATAATAAAAACGCGGATTTAGCAATATAATCATAGTAATGGGTTTAGGTTTAGGATAAAGATATGGAAGTTGCCTCATTCAACATAAAACTACATATAACAATTCCTTTTGACACTGGAATCAAATGGTTACATATCTCTAAGGAAATATTCATCCTCTGGATATATTTGAAACTCGTCTTATGGAAATTGAAAATTTTACAATAATTCCATCGGGTTTAAAAAATTTACAAACCGTTCTTTTAAATTTTTAACCAGCTCTCAATGTTTCGATTTTGTTTTATAAAAGTTTCCAGACTTTGAAGTCATTTTTATATGAAATTAAATTCAATATTTAATTATTTACACAATAAATATATCGAATATATAATATTAAATAAAAACGATTATAAAATTAATAAATCATTTTTAATATTTACTTTTATAAAATTTTAATTTATATTTAAATAAAAAAAATCATTCAAAAAATATTATTTTATTTCATTTTAAATTATCAGAAATTTTGTATTTGTTTACAGTTCAATTATATACAAAGTTAATTTTTGTTTGAAAACTTGAAAATATCCGTATACAGTTTTGCCCAACCAAACAACAATAATTAATTAAGTTTTAATGTCATCCAGATATTCTCGAGGGATGAAAATAATGAAAAGCTAACAAATAATTTTTTTTATATTTATACCTACAAATTTTGTTGTAGGCTGCTTTTATTTTGCAAATATTTAAATTTAATGATGATAAGGTAAAAAAATTCTGTCATTAACATTTCAGTAACAAAAAAAAAACCCTGTTCAAAAGGAAAATTTCATGATCAAATAAAATTTGATTTTTTATTTCCAAATTTTTTGCAGACTATCATTTTCAGTTAAAAAGTTGATTTTTCTATTTACATTTCGGTTAAATTACTGATATTTTACTAATTTCATAATATAAAAGTGATTTTTAGCTGCTCAGATTTAGCAAATCATGTTTTCCATAAATTAAGTCCAGGATTGCGTAAACTTGATAGGAATTTTTTTATTAAAAAACTCATAATCACTTACTTATATCACTCATAAGCACAAGTGACAATGTGACAAGGGTAAATCATAAAGCTTCCGTTTTGTAATTTAGATGCTGTTTTGTAATTTAATCAGAGGAGCAGGTACAGTCTTTCAGACAGAAATCTAATGACACAGAAGTTAAAGCATTTTTATAATATCTCCGAAAGCGAATTTCCACGATTCAAGTCAAGCTCAACAAACCACAGTCTATTAAACGTGCCTTCTAGATAAACTTGGTCATTTAATCATAATTCTTCATATACCAATAAAATTGTTGGATATGTAAGCAAACTCCTGACATTGTCATTATTGTCAATGAATTAAGTTCAATGGCTTTTATTATTTTCCAAAAAAAGTGAACAACAGAAAAATATCAAATATTTTTGTATTTTTTTCTTGTTTGTTATTGTATTAATTTTCATGTCCATTTTTTATCTTTTGCACTAAAAAAAATAATAAAAAAAAAATCCGTCATCAAAAAATTTTTAATCATACTAAAAAAAAATAAATGACATGAAATTTTCATCTTTTTTGGAAAAAAAGAAATTTATTCATTTTCATTGTGGAATTTTTTTTTAGCTTTTTTAACAACAAATTTTCTATAAAATTTTAATATCGGTTTGTGTCGAGTAGAAAAACATCAAATAAAATAATAATTGTTTAAATATTTCTACATATTTCTTTGAGTCATTATTATTGTGAATTTTTTTCAAGAGAAAGAAAGGACATCCTATCCCACTAGTACATACAGAAATGAACCCATCATCATAACATCATAAATGATAATGTTTATTTTTATTTTGGATTTCATTTTTGGTTAAAAGATAGTAGAGTAGAGTCGCCGAATATTCGCAATAAAAATGAATTATTTATTTTTGATTGTAAAAAAATAGTACAGGGTTATTCTTGAAGCGATTTAGATAGAAGAAAATACTTTGTGACTCTTAAAGATAGAAGAAAATACTTTGTGACTCATTCGTATGGTACGCTCGATATACGCTAGGTACTCGATTAAGTCTCCTTACTGTTGGGAGATGGAAAATAATGACCCAATACTTAGTGAGAAATAAATTTGTAATTAGTAAATTGCTACTGAATAGTAAGTACAAGAATTTTGTTACCTAGCTAACATATTTTAGTTATTATATTTTAGTCTCCATAATTAGTAAGTTTTAGTTAGTATACATAAATTTTAGTAAAATACAAGTTATTAAATATTTTAGCAATTAGTAAAATTAGTTATATCATTTGAGTATCACATTAACAGCGCAGTTGGTCTTGCCCTGATTTATATTTATGTCATAACTTAATTAAGAATCAAACCGAAATTCCATAACGAAATTACAATAAAAAAACTAGAATATCAAAAATTCATAATAATAAAAAAAAAGTTTTGATTATCAAAAAGCAAAAAAGAAAAATTTCTGTCCTCGCAAGATGAAATTTTTAAGAAAAAAAAACCGAAATGATTGCATAAAAAAGTAAACCGCGGTTCAAACACTTGTTCTTTTTTATCCTAATTTGCATAATTTTTTATTTCGGTTTCGGTTCCTTTTTTTTTTTTGTGATTCTTCTTTTTTGCCTCTTTCATGCTTCTTTGCTATTTTTTTTGAATTTTTGGGTTCGTTTTTTTTCTGTGCAAAAATTTCAAATAATCATTTCAATTTTTATGTTTATGTTTATGAATTTTTATTTATGTATATATTATTTTTTGGGCCGCACACACAAAAACAAAAAAAAAATGGGGAACATAAAATTTGCATTAAATTCACATTATCTTTTTGATCGATAAAAAGCAAACAAAATAATTTAAAAAAAAAATGTTTTACATTTTTCTTTTCGGTTTTGTATTTTACTTTTACAAAATTTTTAATTATTTTTTAATATTTTTTTTTATTATTTACATTTTAAAAATATTTATAAAAAAAAATCGATTAATTTAAATAACGGTCAATGATTGGGTATAAAAAATATTAAAACAAATTTTTTTGGATAATTAAGAGGAAATAAAAGTCACATTAAAATAAATAAAAAACGTGAATATTAATTTTTATTTTCGATTTTGTAGTTGAGGTAAATTTAACGTACATAGATATTGGACAGTGAAAAGTGAAAAATTTGAAATTATATAAACCAAAAGAATATTAAACGAAATTGTCTCCAAGAGGACGTAAAATTAGGTATATCACTACTTAAAATATTATAGTTATCTGGGTTCAATAAAAATCAATTCATTGTCAAGGCTTAAAATTATAGTAATTAGTAAAATCAGTAATTGTTTCTTGATAAATTCTGGTTTTTGATTTTATTACTCAGCCAAAAGGAAAAGGAATAATTTCTATAAAAATAAAGTCAAATCCTCTAACAGACTTTAATCTCATATTTATTAGAAATAAGCAGGGCATCAGTTCAACTTCTTTGAATCAAAATAGACCAAATTTTCATACATGTAATTTCTTAATAATTTTTTTTATAAAATATTAATTTAACTTACCAGTCAACAATGAAATTTGAAATATTAAAGTAAAAATATAATAATATCCGAATGGCATTTTGAATTCCTAAAAATAATCCTTAATTTGTGATCGTGTAAATAGTGTATATATAAAAATAAATTACTATAAAAATCTAACTTGTAAAAACGATTACTTAATAATTTTATTCACTTTGAAGAAATTTATTTATATGTATATGTAATTTCTTTTTTTCATTTCATATCAAAAACATTTGATAAATATCTTAAAGATACATAATAGATAAACACAAAAATAATAGATAAAAACCAAATTTCAAAAACACAATTTTTCCCTTTAATATTTTATATGTATAACAAAATATTGAAATAAATAATTTTATTGTAAATTTATGAGATTTAATAAACAATTCGTCTACAAAATTAATTTATTTTAATATTAAAATAGATGTTAATTTATCAAAGATATCTCAGATTCACCCTATATCAAAACTTAATTACACAAATTATAATATTGCAAATCCACAGATTTAACAAAAATATTTATGAACCAAAAACTATATGAACCGTTCACGTTAACCGACTCAAAACAACTGAAATATGAAAATCAGAAATGTTGAGAATATCCAGAAATTTACGATTAGGGAATAACGATATGAATGAACCAACAAGAAATGCGCTCCAGTATGTTTGTATCGTTTATTTTATACAGGTAAGAATGTGTAGATATCGAAATTCGAAATATATTTTCCAACAAGAGTCAATTATTTTTTTATAGCCGGCTTCTCTCTTATTTCATTTAATTTACAATTTGATTTGCTCTGTTATTGTTTTGTTTATCATTTCGGAATTGTGTTCACTTCCCTCATTTAAAAATATAAATACTAATACTATGACAGTAAGAAGAACCCATCAGAGTCTGATAAGGAAATTCTTATATCCAACGTTGCCAAGAAGTTCGGTATTAGGTACTATTTAATAATCTACTGATCGGAGGCTACATCTATTATGGAATGGAAAAATATATATGTATAAGGAATTTTAGCAAATCTTTGAACAATTGTTACAAAAATAATTTGGTATACAAATTTAGTACAAAAATAGTTAATTACAGTACAAAAATGGTAAATTTTTTAGTCATCCTGTATTTTAAATTATATGTATTGCAATTATTATACCCTTACCCTATACAAAAGTACACTATTCCTGCATCATTAACTTTGTTAGATTTTTATGACGATAAATGCACACATTAAGTTTCCAACACTGTTGGAAACATTAAAAATGAAAATGATTCAGTTTGAAGAGAGGGAGAACAAGGATATACAATAAAAACCATTTGCTTTGGGCGCATGTCAAAAATTATTTAAATTATATCTAAAAAAAAATAAAAAATAAAACATATCTCACTTAACATTATAAGGGATACGTTTTAAGGATAAGTATCTTTGTTATCCTTATAGTAATAATGTTTTACTATATACGAATAAATGATAGGTAATAAAATTGTTTAGTTAATTTTTTAATACAAAATATTTTTTTTTGTTTTTCTTAAAATATAAACCAAAAACAATAACAATGTTTTGTTGTTATGATCCTTTTTGGATAAACAAAAATAAGTTTTTCATCATGATACCATTTTCTTTTTACATTTGTTAAATTAAATTCTTTATGAGATTTTGAATGTAATTAATGTATACATGTCTTTGAATATTTCAAAAAAAGTAAATTTTTTAATTTATTTTTATTAATTAATATTTAATTAAGAAAATATTAAATAATGTTTAGTAAATTTTAATTGGTTGCCTAAACGTTGTAACATTTATTATACATAAAATTGTGGTTATCATAACAAACAATTTTATGTTAATTAAATTTTCTAAAGAATATGAAGAGCTTATTATATTTTTTAATATTTCCAAGGACTTTGTTCAAGAAGATGAAAAATAGTTTTAATTAAATTTGAAATTTTCTTTTGATTGTCATAAAATTTTTATATAGAATAATATTGTGTAGTCATAGAAATAATATAATAGCATATTATCCACTAGAATAGTAGACACATATCCATCTGTGATTCATAAAAAAGTTGATATATATATGACACATTTATTTCTTTTCCTGTTTCATCAGGAAAATAAATAAATATGTCTTATTTCATATTATTATATTCGAAAAATGTGATAAAGGATGAAATTACTATATTACTATAGAAAATATTTTATAATTACAAAATTTTCACCGCATAATTTTTTCATATCAAAATTTCACGATACAATTAGGTGTGCTAACAATCAAAACCATAAGAAGACAAATTTTATTAGATTTATTAACAATATTATCCAATGTTGTTAGTTCTTATGTACATACACCAAAGTTTTTTTTAGTTTTAGAGTTTACTATTCCTTATTTATTTTTTGCATACCCCCAAATATGATTCATTCAATTATTTTCAATTTTCATTTATTTTTCCCTTGGCTCGCTTGGCTGATCATTTTCTCATATACACACACTTATACATATTTATAAATTTTTTCATATTAGAATTTTGAACCTTATCCAAATCATAAAATGTTATCAGATTTTATTTTACCAAAGCCAAGTTTTTCCTATTTACAAAAACAAAAAAATAATTCCCAAAAGGACATAATAAAAATGAAACTCAATGTGTATAATATCGACTTGGCAAAAAAAATAAAACTTAACCTTATTAAGATACCAAATATTTACCAATATACCTTTTAAAAACAACAAAAATATAAAATTTAGATAAAAACAAAAAATTATGTTAAACATATCAACACTGAAAAGAAAAGGAAAACAAGGACAAGGGGAAAAAAAATATGTAAATAAATAAAAATTCTTAATGTAAAAATTGTTTTTCTTCTTCTTTTTTTTAAATATATACAAAAAAAAGTGATAAAAATATAAAATTCTAACCAGAACTAGAAACAATTTTTTACACCCTTAATTTTTGATCCTTTTTTTGTATATTTTCAAATTATATACATAGTATAGTATAAATATAAATTCTTTAGTTTATGTTTTGGATATTATAAAAAAAAATAATCTACATTTTGTATTTTTCGTATATAGGCTTTGAAAATGTTCATGTTAAGTGCATTTTATTACTGTCGATGCGGTGGTATATACAATTTTCAATTTAAGTTTTTAGTTTATATATAATTTTCTTTTTTGGGGGAAACCCGGACGATTGTAAAGTATATTTTTATTATTATTAAAAATATTATATATGCTATATACATACATATATAACAGACGACTAACATAAATCTTCAACTTTATGGCATCAATAAATGTCATTTGTTGTAAGTGATCCCACCGCACCCTTTTTACTATCTAAGTAAATTAGAAAAACAAAAATTATTCGGATAATGAAAATGTTGAATATTATGTTGTACAAGTACAACTGATCCCAGGACTCGTATATAAATGGTGGATGGTTGAACACCCTTTTGAGGTATTGTGTTAGGGATTTCAGTACTGAATATAAATTTAAATGCAACATTTAATTGTATATTTATTGTGTTATATGATATACAAAACAAAAAACAGTTGCAGTAAAAGCAGATGAATCGATTAACACATTACATGATTTTTATAATATCCAGGAAAAAGTAAATGTTTTACTGAGAAAACACTACTGTGCAGTACATATATGGGTTTTCCTGATTTACAGAAGTAAGGAATTAAGTATATAAAATAGCCTTTTAATATCTAATTTGACTGTCGCTTTAATTCAGACACTTTGTTTAATTAGCATTTTATTGTAGTCCTTATGAAATCCTAGTTCCATCAAGTATATGGAATATCTAATCGATAATTCTTAAGATAAGTTTAAAGTTCATGGTATAGAAATGTTGTATGGACTATACACTATAGGAACAACTCTTCAACTACTTATTCTAAATTCTATTTTTCCAATTAGGCTGATTCTAAATCTTGTAAGTCTTTAGGCTGATCTAAAGTGTAGAAATAAATTATGTCGAAACTAAGAAATGAAACCTACAACCACAAATTACTATGTGTGTACTTTATTTGCAATGCACTAATGCACATTTAGTTAATCATAATTATTTTGAGCTACTAAATGTTATATTAAATTTAAATTGCTCTTTAGTAATTTCAAAATGGGCTTTAAATATTATTTAAATTATTGACATTAAGTAAATGGTTTTTACTTTGTAGAAAAATTTAAATAATGTTAAAATACCTAAAAAAAACACTTTATTCAGTACATAATTTTACTATACAAAATTATATTTGTATCTATGGAAAAGCACAATTTTAAAGCTCAATCTATACAAAGAAAATTTTCAAGTGTTTACATTGCGGCATTTAATAAAGGATATGAAATTCGTTTGATTTCTGTATTTATTTATACATGTTTTCTTTTTCTGTGACTTTAATGTTTTATGTTTGAAAAAAATTTATTTTGTAATATGAGCATAAAAGTTAAACACAAAAAAGTTATGTCAACACAAAAAAAAAGACATGTTTCAAAGTTAAAAATATAGAACAAATTTATGTCAAGAAAAAATAAACTCAATATTTAAAGAATTTTTTATTTTTTTTTGCAAAGGACTTTAAAAGGCTTTAAAAAAGTTAACATTTTGTTTATAACATTTTCACTATACGAGTATGTGAGGATTTCACTGACAAAACGAAAATTTTATAGTAGATTACTAACGTTGGTGAACATTTAAGATTCATTCTTATATTTGAAATTAAAGTCGTCTTCTTGTAAGTTGCATTTCAATCCAACTCTGAATTCGCGACTCGACTCAAAAAATATATGCTTTGAATGAAACGGTCTCGGTGCTATAGGCGAGTCTTAATTTAAAACCACAGACAACACGTAATATTTTTGGGTTCCAAATAGCAAATAAGTATAACTAAGAATCAATGTCAATTTCAATTACACCAAATTGTTAATAATAATGAGAAGAATCTAAGTCGAATCAAATACAATAATGAATAAGAAGGGTGATTACTTGTTATGTTATATAGATTTAGTTTTAAGTCACCTCCTTTGCGATCTGCCTTTTGTATATGGATACAAATACAATGTAATAGTAAAGTTGCAAATTTAAATCTTACGTTAGAGGACTTATTAAAAACTATAAAAGTATCAAAATCAGCAACATGATTCTTAAATTAACACACCACAAATTTACAATATAAAAAATTTCTTCTCTTAATTCTTATTCAATATGGTACAGAAATTAATTTACCGCCAAAGTAGGAAACTTAAAACTTTTAGTATATACATATAAACAATAATAATTTGTAATTTACAGAAATAATAACAGAGAGAAGAATAAAATGGTATGGAAAAAAACAAAGAATTTAAAAATAAGCCGGAAAATTCTTTTTATAGGATTAAATTACATTTTGCAGAGTATTAACAAATATAATTATTAATGTATATATTGTTTTAATAATGTTTTCGTTACAACGTTTTTATTATTAACTTAAATGTATATTACACAAGTGTTGAATTTTTGATCCTAAAGATAAAAAAGAATTAAATACTTATTTGAGGCTTCTTTTTGAAGGTGCATTTAACAACAACTAAAGCATTCAAACAAAGAACATAATAATATAAAAAGTCTATTTATACAAATTTGATGTTGTCGAATATTTATATTGAAATCTGATTGCATTTAGGCGGAAATTGTTTCTTACCAAAGCCGATGGTTTATTTAATTATTATTTTGTAATATTTTGTTTAGTAAACATTTTTATTTATTATTTATTTTATTACTTTTTTTGTTGTTTTTGTATCGTTGCACCACCAAATCAAATATTTTCGAAATTGAAATTTTTTGGCTATGTAGCTGAAAAAGTAATATACATAATTTGAATTTTTAAGAAAAATAATGTGTAATTATTTTAGTTCATTTTATAGTTAATTGAAAAAAATTAATATAAGACTAAATTTTAATTTTTTTAAATTTACCTCTATCTATGAAATCTATGAAACATATTTCCACTTAATTTTTATTCATCTTATAAAAAAATCGAAATTTTCAAATTACTGATTTGACATTTACTATAAAATCTTTTAAATTTTTAACCCAACAAGTTTTATTCCTATTAAAAATATATTATAGTTAATATTGAAAATCACCCTCAGTCTGGAAATCGAAAGCTTATCATCAAATTCTTACATTAAACAAAAATTTATGTAAACATGTCCTGTTCATCTCGAGTAGTGTTTGCTTCTTAACTTTTTATTGTGTACATACAAATACAAACAACGATTAATTCCTCGAAGCTATTTCACATTATTTGCCAAATATACTTCCAATTACATTTTTATATATTTAAAGAAAAAACCAAAGTTGCAAATTTAACTTAACTAAATTTGGCTAGCAAAAAAATTTAAATTGAAAAACTATTACAAATATAATTTTTAAAGTATTTTGATGTTACGATTGTAATCAATGAGATCACATATGATAAATAATAAGGATTTTGTAATAAAAATTATGTACAATTAATGGTAAATAATTGATAAAGAATTATTACAAAAGTAATTTTCATATTATTTCTCAAATATGTTTCCATCTCCAATATGTGAAAATGTATATGGTATACGTATGGTTGAAAAGTTATATACATTATGTAGATAAGAAAAAAATAATCTACTGAAAATTATGGTGATATTATGCACACATTGTCATCCATAATAATATTTATCCATAGGGAAGAAGACATATAGGACTAAGTTTTTGTGCAATCTGGCAATCACTTCATCAACCTTAGCACATCTCATCTCTACCATTTTTATTATTATTTTCTAAATACTATATACATAACATTATATTCACGTAGAAAATTGCACATTCATTACATTAAAAATTCAAACATTCATTCATATAAATTCTACCTGGGAATATGTACATGTATATAAGTATGTTGTATATATCTTCCAAACTGGAGAAGAGTATAATATAGAAAACAAAAACTGGAATTATCCAACAACATTGAATTGCTGTAAAGTCTGATTACTTTTTTGTTTGTTTATTTATTTCAACAGATTTATGTACAAGCAAACATACATAAATATGAGTTTAAGTAGAGTAAACCCATAGAGTTGCATCTGTAATGAGGAAAGGATTTAAATCAACTTTTTTTTATATATATGTATTATAAACATGGACAATAAAATAAAAACAGACAAATAAAATACATCTCAATATAAATTCGCTTTTGGCATTCTATGTAAATCGGATACAAGATGTCTCATTGAATATTTTGTAATTTAAAATTATTCAGATGTTAAGCTATATAATCTAAAATGAAAAGCTTTAATTCATATAAAAAACTATAAATACGATAATATTATAACTAATTGTGATAACTTTGATTTTCAAGATTTAGACCGAACATTAATTTTTTTTACATAAGTACATCTTGTAATATTAAATTACATAACTCATCCATTTCTAACACAATTTGAATAATGTTGACTTATTCACCCCTTTTGTTATCTGCATTAAGTGGATATGCAAAAATAACTTTCTAAGAGCTTTAAGGAATCATGACGAGTTATCATATTCTGGGGAAAATAGATGATGATATGATCATACATGATATTATAAAGTATAGAGAAGAAATTTTTGGAATATCACGTCCTTTACTGAATGCAATGAATAATCAACGAAACGATTTCCTGAATATTTTATTTCTTTACACACTATAATGTTTTTTTTTTTGTTTAAGAATATTTTTTCGATGTAATACAATCCAACTTATATGTTTAGGTTAGTTTATCTTCCGAAGAATATCAATGCACCTTAAGTAAACTAAATATGAACAAATCTTTGATGGAAAATAAAATATTTTTGAAGTAAATTTACATTTGCCACAGGCAACTAGAATTTAAATACTCTTATTTCTTATATTATCAACAATTTTCGTTGTACCAAAATGTTATCATTTTTGAATATATTTTTTTAACTTTAGGATTAATAATTTGCTGAAACTTCTATATCAGCCAAGAAGTTTCCGTTTCAACAAACTCTTTATTTAAAGTAAATACCCTATATAAAATATTAATTAGGAATCTAAATATTTACTATGGATCTTAATGTTTATATTAATTCAACTTCGCGTCCACGCAATTTTCTCCCTATATTATTGTTACTATAAGTAGCTATATATATACACAAAGCTATCAAGAAGCATTTTATTTATTTCTTCTATAATATTATGAATACCAACATCGAAAAATAATGGTGAAAGGTGTATTTCCATTCAATTGGCACTTTATATATTGTTCGCATATTCTACCAGAAAATATGACATTGAATGGATTTTTTCTCTTAATTGCCTTCCTCAAGTAAACTCTTCAATATTTAAGTATTATTTTTCTACATTTTTTTTTTCATTCTTACTATTTTTACAATATTTAAAACAATACCAGAAATTTTCAATGGTTTTACATTTTTTTTAACATTATATTTTAAATTAATTTAAAAAGTGCATCATGATGATGAAATGAAACTCAAATCATCTTGATGAAGTTGATAATTTAACTTAGAATTATGAATTTTATGGTGAATGAAATAGATTGTGATTAATAGCAAACAAAAAGAAAACAAAGAATGATGTCGTCTTGTCTTGTTAACAAATTTATTCCCGTGACTTCACTAAATTGACAAAATTTCTGTAACTTATTACATTATTTTAGAGTTTTCAGATATTATACATAAGAGCTTATTAAGATTGTACATTTATATAGCCTCATTAAAATTAAAAACAGCACTAAGAATAAAAATATTAAAATAATAAAATAAAGTGTAATTATGAATCTGTTATTTCCTGTAATCCTATAGTTTAAATTTTTTTTTATAAAATTTCAGAAATATATATTGGAAATATTTCATTTAAGCATTATTAAATAAAACTATGATAAAGATTATACTTTGGCAAAAAGTGTTACCCATAGAGTTTCACGTTTATCAATAAAATGATATTATTTCTTTAAATTTTATTTGACTGTGTCCTCACCAATTTTCTTTAAAACTCCTTGTAGAGTAATGAATAACTTATCCAAATTTATCAAATATATAAATTCAAAATTATCTTTAAATAAATATTATTAACGCATTTTATTTATTTCTTCTATGTTGATTAGAAAAATAATTTTATTTAACACTAATTTCATGTCATCAGGTAAATTTAAGATTAAATCACGTCTCCTAAAGGTTTTACTGTCTGAATCTGTATATAGTATCCATATTTTTTATCCAACTGTCGAATTTCTATCTATGAATATTCCTTATAAAAAAAATATCCTTATTATTCCCATATAAAAATATTATATATTTATCACAATTATACATACATACGTACACATCTGAACAAAAACATCCAATGATGATATACATATTTGTATATATATATATAATATTTTAATAGGCAAAAAGCGTATCGGTAAAAACAAATTGGAAACGTGTATTATTATTATTTTATTTTTGTTTTACACACAAATATTAGAATCCCTTTATTTTATTTTTCCTTAAATATCCTTTCTTTTAAGTTACAAGAAGAAGGCTAAATAGATGCCATATCCTGAACAAAATTAGAGTAATTACGTGCTGTGAAAAAGTTTGTCAGCAACTTTTCTTTTACATATAGAATTTTTGTTTGTTCTTCATTGTCGTCGCTTTAAATGTTAAATCTTTCTCCATGTGATGATGACGAGATCGAATTTTTGTACTTATACATACATTTTTTTTTTCAGATAAATATATTTAACAAATTTTATTATGTAAGGTGGTTGTAATGTTAATGTTAAGTTTTTTGAATATATAAAGCTAATCAAAAAGTAAAAGGAGCAAAAAATGGTTTGACCTAGTTTCATGAAGTTTATTTGAGATATTTTTGTTTTTTTTTTTTTTTTAAATTATTCATTTTTTAGAGGACTAAGTTTCTTAAAATGATAAAAAACGGATTATGCATAGAAACATTTAGTGAATTTTAATATGTTTGAATTAAAAATGAAATTTAATTGTGGTAAATATACTTTTCAATTAATTCATTCAGTCTTTCCATTAATATTTATATATTTCCATTTATGTAGATTGGCATATATACATATAACTGATATCTCTTAAAAGTATTATTTAAAAATTTGGTAATTCAATTTTTATTTGGGATTTGTTTTTAAATACAAGTAATGATTAGTCTACATGTGGTGGTGGATGAGGTCCTGTGCTGCACCAGGAATCTATATATGTCATTTTGAAAATATTCAAATTTAACAATAGTAACAATAACAATAATGCCAAGGGAATAATTTACAACGATTATATTTTTACAACTTGGATAAATTCTAGTGAATGAATCCAAGTATGTTGACAAATTATTGACTAACTATACACTATACTAAAACTATTGTCTGTCTTAAATAATAATTTCTCCAATACAAATTCTTCAATAATTTTCCATTTTCTACAATGTATTTAAATAGTATCCAACTAGTTTCATTATTAGTTACAATTACAATACAATATAGTAATTATAGAGAACATTTTTTTTTCAATAAGTTTTCGGTTTCAGTTTCAGTTCAGTAATCAATATTGGTACGGTAAAGGTTTTTTGATATAAATAATTTTAAAATTAAATTTCTAATATTTTTGAAAGAAATAATTTTTAGAGAAAATAAAATTATATTATGGATTGGATTCATTGTAATAAATGTTATTACATAAAAACACCTGGCAGTGTAAAACTTTATTGTGGCTCTTGTTCTCATGTTATTTGTAAAAATTGTTTACAAAATAAATGTCCAATATGCCAAAAACAATTTAATTATACTGAAATAACTGATAAAATAACACCAAGAGCACCAAATGTTGTTAGCTCATATTTTGAAGATTTAAATATGAGCCGACAAAATTTACAAAAGCGTGCTAAATTTCAATGGGAGCAACGTACACGATTAGAAAATCAACAAATTAAAATATTTGATGAAATTAAAAAGGATAAAAACGATATTATTCAATTACAAAAAATTGAAAAATCATTAAAATATGAAATAAAAGAAGATTTAAAGAAAATTAAAGAATATAAAATATTGATTAAAAAAATGAGGTATAAATTTATGAAACTTGAAATAATAGACCTTATGAATAACATTTTTCCAGTAACAAAAAAAAAATTGAAAATTCTCTCTTATAAAAAACAAAGAATGGAAATATTATATTGTTCTAATATTTTTTTAAATATTCAAAATAGTCAGATATTAAATAAGATATTATTATTATTTTAAAAGTAATTCAATAAAAGTAATTTATTTGTGATTACAGAAGTAGCAGTGCATCATCAGGAAGCAGAGGTAAACAATCTAATGGTAATTCAAGGTTAATAACATTTTCTATATACCGTTTGTTGGATTTTACATATATTATCAAACATTATATAATACGTATATATGAATATTTTAATTTAGTTATTAATTTTTAGAACTTCAACAATTTCTTTAAATTCTGGATTGGAGGAGACAAATAAATTAAAGTATTATTTATTCAAATTTATAATCCGTTTCGACCTGGAAAAATGATTACGTGATACTTTAAATCATTTCCCACCAGGCCTAAATGGGTTATATTCATGTTATTTGTTTTTATGTAAATTTTCATTTATTTTTTTAGTCAAAAAGACGATTCTGGCGTATGGTTTTAGCTAACGTTCCAGCTGCTGGTTATAATTGTTTTTTTTTTAAATGAATTTCAGTTTCAGCTAATTATAAATTATATTTAATGAAAATAATTTTTAAGTTTAATTATTTTACATTTAGAATATTATACAGAATAGTTTATTACGTTTATTTTTTTAAATTAAAATAAAACTTTAATTAAATGATATATTTAAAAATTTATTAAATAATTAAAACAATAATGGCAAAGTTAAAGCTTTAAAAAAGGATATTATTTAAATACTAATAAGTATTTAAATTCATATAAACATTTCCTCATATATAGGCTCAAAATATATTAAAATATGAATCAAACTCAAAAAGGTATTTTAACAAGTTAAATTTTTTAGTACAATTATAATTAAATAAATTATAAATAAACTATTATCGTTCTACTAACACTTTCGTAATGCTATTTACAATCTTCCATAAAGATTCTTCAAATGTCGGATCTTATTTTCAAATAAATTTTTCGATATTTATTTAAAAAAACTTATTAGGTACTTTCCTTTTTTGTGAATAAATAAAATGATATGTTAATTAATCTAATTTTTATTTTTAGTTATGTTTGAGTCTGAAATAAATTGATTATTATTCAAATGTATTAAAAGATCATATAATTAAATTTGAAATATGTTTATTTAAAATCCTTATATCTTAACTAAAATAAAACATATTTTTTTTATTCTTCATCTTCACGGTCATCTTCAATCTGTCCTTTTTTCAAATTACCAAAAACTTTATCCGGAATAAGCTGTTTGGCTATTCCAAATTTATTCATAACATTATCATTATCATTAGTATTTTGCCCATTAGCATCCTCTTCTTCTTCTTCGTCTTCCTCTTCATCATCATCATCACTTTCGCCAATGTCAATTTCATCCGGATTAACAACTTTATTATTCTCACCAATACCCTGTGTTTCACCACGTACAAACATTATATTACTAGATTTTTGTGGATGATCAGCACCACCGCTAGCCGCAACCTTTTGTTTAGACTTTTCGGCGGCTTTTGCTTCAAGCAAACGCATTGCATCCACTGCCGATGCATCTTCACCACCATTTGCACCCGAATTAACTAATTGAGCAGCCATCATATTTACTTGTGTATTATATGTAGCTTGAACACTTCTCTTAATTCGTAACATTTCCCGCATTGTATCTTCATTGCCATGCCTAACTTCAAATTCTTTCCATGTTTGCCAGAAATCTGCGGTTATCCTTGGATCACACATTTGGCTACAATGTGCATAAATAGCACGAGCACGATCAACTTCTCCTAATTTCGTTTCCATTTCAGCAAAACGTATACACATTTCACGTGAATTTTCTTCTGGTAATGATTCAATTGCTTTCTCGTAAATTTGTCTGGTTCTAGGTAGACCATATAATTCAGCAGCTTTTTTAATATAAATATTATACATATTAAACATTTCTTCTAATTTAACAGCTGCTGTTGATCGACTATATACAGCCATAGCATGTCTAGCTAAACCATGATCTTCTTCTAATTTTGCGTATAATAAGTAAAATGATTTTGCTAAATCGGGTGGACAATTTTCTAAACATTGTTCAAATAAATCTCTAGCACGTTCTAATTTATCACCACCGTATCGTTTTAAAAATTTCGTTAAATATACGTTCCAAATATCAAAGACATTTGGCCATTTAAACAATGCAATTCCCTTTTCGTATGCTCGAAAAGCTTCTTCAAAATAGTTATGCTCTTCTAAAAATAAACCATAGTTAATTATAATTTGTGGTGTACAAATGCGCAAATCTATAATTCGATCATAAACTGCTTTACACGTTTTAAATGTACCAAAACTTTCTTCTAAATCAGCGTACATTGACCATACTTTAAGACTTTTATATAAACGCATTTGAACAATTTCAGTTTCATCATGATATGCAACTTTACGTTTAGGCATGACGGTAGCTTTTTGCATTAGTTTTAAAGCTTCTTCATAATTTTCCTGACGTATTTCCATTTCAGCCCATTCACACCACACCGACGCCAATTCATCAACTTTAACAAATTCAACTTGTGTTGCCTTTTCAAATACAACTCGAGCATCATCTATTTGTTCATTACTTTCATAAAATTTTGCAAATTCTACCCAAAGTGTATGTAGTTTACCAACAGCTAATTTTGGTTGTACAGTTTGTACAGCTTCAGTAAATGTATTAATAATTTCATGAGGTTTTGATTCATATAACTTGACACGTTTATGCCATTCATGAACATTGTGAGGATTTTGCCGAAGTAGGACACTATTTAATAGTAATAAACGACGTTCCATTAAATATTCAAAGCGTGATAAACGTAATTCAATATCTATATCATCTTCAGGTGTTGCATCCGGATCATTGCTAACATCTTCCATTCGTTTACTTAAACTCAGTTCTTCAAATTGTGCATAAGCATCAAAAACTTGTGTAAAATCGCGAACAGTTGTTACGGTTTGTATCGCTTCCTCATATATATCACGAGCTCGGTCAAATAAACCGCTTCTAACATAATAATCAGCTAACGAATTCCAAAGATGACCCAACTGATCGGTATATCTTAAAATAAAAGAAAGGAAAAAAAATTGAAACAATTTGAAAATATTTATTATATCAAAGAATTAAGAAAGAAAAACTCACCGTCTTAAACCACCTCGAATAATAGCATCTGCATTAAGCGAATGAACTTTATCAGGATTTTTCGATATCATTTCACATAATTCATTCCAAAGCTGATGATTCGATTTACCATATTTTGAACCAAAATTCTCATTATCAACTATATTAGCTAATTGTTGAGCTGCCTCATCTAATCGTTCAATACTTGTTAAATATTCAATATAATCTTCACTATCTTCTGGACATAATTTTAAATATCTTCGATAAACACGTACTGCTGTTTCAGGTATATCAAATTTTTTAATAAAACTTAAATATAATGGCCAAATTCGGTGATGTTGGGTTATTGGTAATGCACGTAGAGAACGATCAAAAACATGTCTTGTTTTTGTTATTTTACATTGTAATGTCATAAATGTGCCATAATCCATCCAAATTCTTGGCATTTTATGCATAAAAACTAATGCTCTTTCAAAACAATTATTTACTTCTTCATATATTGGATCTGTTATACATTTACCACGTACTTGCTTCCTACGTGCACGTAAATAATTATTCCAAATTTTATATGAGCCAGGTAATTCTTTAAGAGCACGCTCATATACTACATTAACACCATAATTTGGTGCCTTTGCTTTATGCTCAATATAACGAAGCCAATGTTTAACGGAATATGCATTTCGTAGAATTTCCTCTTCGTAAGGAACATCTTCCTCTAACTGTAGGTATAAGTTTGGTTATAAATTAAATTGGAATATAATTGATTATAACTTACAAATTCCATGTCCATCTTCAATATATCTATTGGAACAACCATATTTAATAAGAATATACTAATTATATTATTGAATATTTTATAATTATTTATTTTGTTTGGTTTGGCGAAGCCGCTCGTTTACGTTTTTTCTATTAACAAATATGACAGCTTTTAATAGACATAATCCCATGCAATCAGCTGACTACTTTTACAGTGTCGAATTAAGTAAAACATATTTTTAAATATTTCTGCAGTTGGTATTGGTATTCATGAGTATATAGCGCTTCTGGAGTATGAGAAAAATTATAGTTGCTTTTCAATAATTCACCAAAGTATACTAAATAAATATTAATCTAAGATCTCATTTCAAAATTAAATTTAATCAAATTCTTCCACTCTTCCAAAATTAAATGATACGTTGCAATTCTACATTTCTACTACAAAAATTACTCTACTATTTATTCTTATAAGCTGGCCACCAACGACAGGACTTATTTTGTACTGTCATTTTTCGTATGTCATCACTTCAATAAAAATCCGAATTTTCGTGCAATATTTTTCAATTCAATTTTATCGTTCCAATAAAAAAGATTAAATTTAAATAAAAATTTAATAATTTATTTAAAATATTTAATAGTTATCAAATAAAAAAATTATAAATAATATCAAAAGGAATAATTTATAATAATTTATAAAAAAACAATCAATGAGTCAGTGCCTTATTATTCCAAAAAAAATGGTTCGTCTGAAATTGTGATAAAAAATATTTATTACTATTTTTGTACGAAAAAAAGAAAAATTATTTTCCGACGATTTTGAAATCTTAATTATTTTAAGAAATAGAGTTGCTGACAGGAAAATAGAATTATTAAACAGCACAAAATTTTTTTTCCAAATCTTATAAAGTGAATTTGTGGAAAATCAATAACATTTGTGGGTTTATTTTGTTTTTGATTTAACTTTTATCCCGGCTAAAATGTATTTTTTATATTTTTAAAATTTATAATTTTTGTGTTATAGTTTTAAATAAATTTAATTTAAACCAAAAATCATGATGACTTCTAAACACTTGTAAATTTTTGTTGTATGTGGAGTGTGTGTTCTATAAAAGTATTTTTTTTTCCAGTGTTCTAATTTTCCGTAGCCACAAAATAAATATATAGCTGATTTTTTTTCTTCTAATTTTTTTTTATCAATATAAATACATAAATTTCTATTATTACGTCCATTTTCTAACGAAGTTAGATTTTTCCAATTGTGTGCCCCTGCCTAAATGGCAAGTTCCTTAAATAAAACGAGACACAGGCGCAGGTTAGTATATACAGAAAAATCGTTATTAATTTAATCTTGTCAAATTATTTTAGAAAAATGTAGGAAAAATAAAATATTTATACTTAATTTTTCTTTTCATTGTATATTCTTCTTCTATATATGGTATTAATTAACTAATAAAGATTGGCTGCGATCTCGTTCTTATCAAATATATCATTAGATGGCACATACCGGGATACAAAACTTGGTACAACAATTGGAATTTGTCCACCATCATCGCTTGCTACAGCAATTTTACATAATGGAATCAATGGTGGTTGTAATGGAGGACAAACCGGATTTGATTGTACATTGGATATGGCAGCGGATGCCGAAGATGGTGATGGTAATTTTAGTGAAACTGAAAATATGGGTAAACACTTGATGATAACCGAACAACGTAAAAAGGTAATTAAACGACCAATTGGTAAAAATTCGCAAGATCGATTATCAGAAAGTTCAGATTCAGATAGTGCTAAAATTCCAATGAAAATTAGTACGAATACACCGTTACGAGATAGGTGAGTGAAAAGAATTTATTTTGATATTATTTTTAAATCATTATTACATAAGAGACAATAATATATGTATTTTGTTTGGCCTTGGTTTAATTTAAGTTAAACTAGTTTCTAATAACAGAACACATGATTCAGGGACACTTTTTTTCTTTTTTCTTTTTTGGGGGATCGTATCAATATTTCATAATAATATAAGATTTTGTAAACAAAGAGTTTCAAATCTGAATTGATTTAGAAAAATACAGAAATTCAATTGTTGAAACTTTATACCTATGTACATATTGTGCAATATGTATTAAGGCTTCAATAAGATTCTAGTACTATTTGATTTCAATTCTACTATAAAATTTCAGTAGCGTTATTAGAATATAAGTATGTTATGTATATACATACAATATTAAAAATTTATATTTTATCCTAATTAAATTTTAAAACATAAAATTACCTACTAAAACGACAATTTATTAATAAAATTACAAGAAATGTAAACCAAGTTATGCAAGAATTTAAAATATTAAACCGAAAAAAATGTTTTAAAATTAGATATCCATTTTTTAATCAACAGAAAAAAAATCAACATGAATTTAATATTGTGTATTCACATTATTATAAAAAATATCCGTTGATCCTTAATAAATTCATAATAAAGAAAAATTAAGACGCATTTTCTAAATCACGAATTAAACAACCGGTAACCAACTTTTTTGCTGTTATTTTCCATTCACATTTTTATATTAAATATAAAACCTAAATTCCCTTCAATAAGTAAACTTAGAAAAAAAAAAACAAGTATTTTTACATAATTATAAACAAACTTATTAACGTAATATACACCATATACTACATATAACAAAACGTAAGAAACAACGTGTATTTTGATCCTGACCTTGTCCTTTAATTATCATGTGGTGGTATGGTATATCAAAATACAAGAATGAAAAGTTTATTGCGTTGTTCTTTTGTTGTTAAAAATAAAAATTGATAGAAAAAAACATCAAACGAATAAAATTATAGTTTTTATGCTAAACGCTAAAGGAATAAATACATATATTTTCTTACAAATAGAACTTGAATTTTTGCAAGTCCTTTTATAAATAATATTATGTAATAGAGGTTCTCTCACATCTGGTAAAATTGCATACAATATAATGAGCATCTAAACACTGTAGTTTTATAAAGAAATTGTACTTTCATAAAGTATCCTCAATATTTCATAGAAGTAGAAAAACAGTTTCAGTAGTAAAATTTTACAGTCATTTTTGATATTTAATTTTTGGAACATACAGAATAGATATTGATATGTGTAAGTCGCTGTTTTCAAAATCTAATCTTATCTATTTAAAAGTACATATACGTTTATATTACAAAGTAAATTGTTTCCCTAACATAAATTTATAAAATTTTAATTAAAAATTTATTATTATACGTATACATAATGTAGATGTATAGAATTTTCTATTTATTATGCATTTATACAAAAGCTCTAGAGTCTAGAGGTTTTTAAATGGGGAAAACACATAATATTCTTCTAGAAAGTTTTAATGTATTGTTTTGTATCCTTTCAACAAGAAAAACAGAAACAAAAATATATTTACATATATAACAAAAATTTTTATTTATTGGAAATATGGAGAGGCCGGAGCTAGTAAGAAATACATATGTATATGTACATACGATAACTATTATTCTTGTGTGGTATTGGACAGAATTTTCAAGGACTAGAAATATGTATATGTAATTTTTTGTTCTATAATTAGGTAAAAAAATATTTTTTATATATAATTTTTTTTTATAAATAAAAAATATCGTACATGTTAAAATTTGTCTGTCCTGTCTGTCTTGTTCGATGGAGGCTCTTTCATATTGTTATAGATCATAGATGGAATAAAAACTCAGGAAATGTACATATGTATGGTATAATTTAAATAATAAATTAAATTCTTCATAAATAAATTAAATTGTCTGGTACAAGATATCGTTTAGTAAATAATTGTCGAAATTTAATAGGTTTGAAACTAATGGAAATAGTGCATCGATGTTTTCCAAGTACTTTTATATATTATGTGTTTATAATATTGAACAATAAAAAATTGGATATATTGAATTAGTTGAAAATAAGTTAGTCGAATGGATATTACATATAGCTTTTTCCTTTTTTGTAGTAGGTATGTATATGTATGTATTTATATATTATGTATATGTACATAATATATAGAATCTGAATATTTTAATATTAGATTATAAATGATGTGTTCATCCAAGAATGAAATATTATTAAATAAAGGATAAAAAATCAAATCATAAATTTAGATATTATTTATTATATATTTATAGAAGTTTCATAATAAATAAAATCGAGTTAAATAAAATGTTTTTGCCTATAATCAATATTCATAATTTTTAACATTTCAAGCTTTATTTTGGAACTACAGATGCATGTACATGTACGAGAACATAATTTTTCAAAAACTACATAAATTTTTCCGAATATATTGTATTTAGTTCCACCAAATTACTTGTTTATTATTTATATTTTTATAGCATAACAAAATTTATTTTCATTTCACTTTTAACTTCCAATTTATTTCTGAGAAACTACCGGCCGGCTTCCAGTATTTTTCCATTCCATAAAAATTATATGTACATATAAAAAGCATAGTATAAAAATTAAATTCAGGGGGGCTACTATGAAACTATTCGATCGCCGCGCATATCGAATATTATGCGCAAAATAAGAATTCGATCCGCGTCGAATTACCCTACTATGAAAATTAGATATCGAACAACTTTTTTGACGCTTTATCCGAGACACATTTACAAAAAACATTGGCGCTTTACCATTTTTTATAGGCGCATTGCCATTTTTTTGGGGTATTTAGAATAAAATGATCAGCTGATTGTTTAAAAACATAATTTTTGACATTTATAAATATAAACAAGAAGTTTATTTTGGTAAACTTAAAGTTATTAATTTAATTTTGAACTAAAGAAAGTAAAAAAAGTATAAAATGGATTTATTGCATTTTGCTTTATATCGAGGAGCATTTAAAAATTTTTTTAGCGATGTCGTCATTTTTTATTAAATAAATACTCCACTAATAACAAATTGTTTTGAATTTGTTGAAACCCGAAAATAAAAAATTGAAAAAATTTCTTACTTTTATTTAAACTACATTTATTGTTTTTTTTTATTTAATATAATTTATTTACACATTAAATAAATATATTTTTTAATTTAGAAATGCTTACATTTTAAAATAACTACCGGAAATAAATATCCGTCATCAATTTTGCTATCGAATATAAATATCCGTCATCAATTTTGCTATCGAATATAAATATTCGATCGCGCATAAAATGCGCAGGCGCGGCAATTTAACGTTCATGGTAAGGCGGATCATTCGACAGACGTCGAATATTTTTATTTCATAGTAGCAAAATTCGATATTCGATAGGCGCGGCGCGCGCATTTTTTTCATAGTAGCCCCCCAGGAACAAGAACAATGTTATTTTTGTTTTGAAATTTGATATTAAGAAAATAATGTTCTCTCCAGGGTTTTTTTTTACTTCTTTGCTTTGTCTTTTTTGTTGTATCATCATCATAAAAATAAAATCAAGTAGCTATATGTATATATAGTAATATAGTTATATATTTTCTCATCAAATTTATGGCCCAAAAACATCATGATTATCCCAACAACAACATCAATATTATTATGTCAATTTTTGTTTATGTTTTTAAATTCCTAATAGTTTAAAATTTCAAATGAAAATGTGCTTGCGAATGTATAATTTAGCCAACTTTTTTTGTACAAATTTTATTTTGAAATATTAGATCTTGATTATAAATTAAAGAATTTGATTATTTCATGAATGTATAGAATTTAATTCATAAGAATTTTGAAATTGTTATACCTACCGTAAATTAAAAGGTAATTAAAGGACATTATTAATTTGTAAGAAATTTTTTGTATACCTATCTATACTTAAAATTTTAATTTTCATGTTAAATATGAAAAATATTCAATATATTATTTAACCCTTTCGTTGCCAATGCAGTTTTCGTAGAACTAACCCAGCAGCCCAATGCACATTTTATGTATTTTTATGTATTACGAGTTATACGATATAATACATAAAATTATTGTACGACTTGCCAACTTCATTCCATTCTGTGTGCCGCAATGAAAGAAAAAACTTAATACAAAGTGCAATATTAAAGTTAAAGACAATGTAAAAATATTTTTACTACGAGTTATCTTGTAGCTGGCCGTATTGATTGACTTACTTAGTACGAGATAACTCGTAGTTTGCAGCGAAAGGGTTAATCATATTTTTTGCTTTTTATTTTCGGTTTTGTTTTTCACTAAATTAGAGGCCGGATAAAAAAAAATTATATTAAAGGCCTTCAAAATGTTTTTTTTATTTATTTATTTATTTCTGTTTTTCCAAAATTATCGTAAACAACTAATACAAAAAAATTTTGAAAATGTTGTAACTGTCGATTAAAGAGAAAACTTAAAAATGAAAAATCTCAATAAAAATTCTTTTTTTAAGCATAAAAGTTTCGTAAAAAAGCAAAAATAAAATATTATCGAAATATACTAGCATAATAATAGGGAATTAAGAGAATTTTAAAATCTCAAAATATATATACCAAAGAAAGCAAAATGACTCGATAATAAATTTTGAATTATAACTAGATGGAACTGGTTTCCAAAAATTATGCAACAATTTTTATACAGATAAAAATTATTAGTTTATAGTTTCTACATATATGTTAGCGGTAATGTATTTGAGTATAATATGTAATTTCACATTTTATATAATGCCTAGGTATTCCATATAATGCCTAAAACAATTACAAATATTTTATAACAAATGTAAGAGAATGTAAATTGTTAAAATTCATTCAGAACGACAATGCAGTAATGCTAAAAGATATATTATTATTTATAATACATTTTAGCATTACTGCATTTTACATTTGTTATACATTATTCGTAATATGTAGTTTTATGTAGGCACTATATATAATAAAACTTTACTTTGTGATCGTAATTGTTTGATACTTTGCTAAATTCGACTAAGTATTAAACATAATGCCAAGGGATTCTATGAAAAGTGAAATTACTTTACCGCTAACATATACAATGAACGATATTTAAAATAATAATACATCGGCCGATTTTTTTATTATTGAATGCTTTTTAGAAGAACATTAAGTAATTTTTTTCGTAAACCAATATTTCTAAAAAAAATTATTTTTTCACTATTGTTCCAATGATTAATATTAAATGATATTTTAAGTTACTACTTATAATTGTAGTTGTTTTTTATAAATACTTATCAAATAAGTTATCGGACTTATTTCTAATATCGAACTTAAATATCTAATTTAAAATAATATGTACACCTTGTACTTATTACTTATTATATTCCACATTTTGTAATTAAAATTAGAAGCGTAGACATAATTCAATTATTTCAACAAAAAAAATGGTTCTATATATTTATAGTGCACTTTCTATTCTTTCTTAATTATCATCATTTAAATTGTCATTCGTTTATTTCTATTCTGTACAATTATAATCGAATTATTTCAAATTTTATGCTAAGGGTAAATATATTATACACCATCAATTTTTACATGAAAATAAAACTTATAATATGAATTAAAAATCATACAATGTTTGTAAATATACTTAGTTGAACAAAATTCAGGAAACCAAAGAAATATACTAGAAATATATAGTATATTTATTTATACTTACGATATTTTTAGTAATGTGCAAGGTTCTTTTCTAATCAATTCTATAAACAATTAAATACGTAAATAAATTAATATTGATGAAAATATTTCAATTTTTTATTATAAATTTCATATATTTCACTTTCTTTTCATTTATTATTAAAAAAAAATTGTTAAAATTGATTTTTATTTATAATTATCAATATTTTATTTATTGTGCAAGGCAAGGATGTTTCTATGTTTTCTTTATTATTATTCTAATCGATTTATTATAATTTGATATTCAACAGATAAATAAATGTCAATTTAATTTGTAGTTGAGATATTCGAAATTTATTTTGACATTAAGTGCCGGTAAATTTTTTTATTATGATTGTTAAAAATTTTAATGTACGAAATGATTGATTTATACACTTCTCTATTGTTATAAATATCTAAAATAAAATATTTGTGATCGAAAACACGATGATTATATAGTTAACAGCCCTTTTAAATAAATTAAATGTTTTGACATATATATTAAAGAAATGCGCAACATTAATATACAAAACTATAAATTTGTTTTATATAATTGAATCAACATCACGTGCTTATAAAAATAATGAAATTAGATTATTAAATTTTGTAAATTATTTTAAAATATGTAGCTATATAAAAAGAAATTAATTACCTATCTAAATTTGGCATAAAATTGAAAATTTATTTCGTTAATTTTATTAATAGAAATATAATTATTAACAAAATTATTAATAACGAAATTATAATAAATTTTAATTATTACAAAATCAAATAAAAAATTCGAATATTTATTACAATGAAATTTTATTCACAAATTTATATTGCGCTATCGTCAAATTTAGGAATTTCAAAAATTGTATAAACAAATTGTAATTTCTTAAATATTTACAACAAAATATAAAAATAGAATTTTAATTTAAATAATAATTATTAATTAGCAAAACTATTTTCACTTGTCTATGGTTTCTTCATATCCATATATAATTTTTGAAGTAGTAAAACATGTTAACTAACTACTTTTGTTTATTATATTTTAATCAAAATTAGTTAAATTTCTAATTTACTATCCTAAGATGATCCATTAATAAATCATCTGGTAGACATTTACACCTAACAACTTGACCATCTCTTATTTGACCTTAAATTTACAAATTAATATAAATTGTTATCTAATAAACAAAGATTATTTATTTGGTCAATAACTACATTATGTGTGTACATAATTGATAATTTCTAATTTTAAATAATGAAATTTTTCTTTAATTTAAATATTAACTATTTATGTAATTTTTTTTAAATGTAAATATTTAAACGCTTTTTTATTGTATATAAAATTTTGTGTTGTATATCAATTAATAAATAAATCAATAAATAAGTTTACGCATTATTAGAAAACAAATTTAACAAAAATAAAAACTATAAAATATACTTTACTTTAATATTATTATCTGCTGATAATAAAAAAATAAATACAATATTACAAAATATATTTTTCCAGACTTTTTGGCACCAACTCATTATGTACGTATATATATGTATAGAATATATTTTTTTAAATATTCGCCTCTTCAGCTCAGCTACAATAATAGAATAATTAATATATATTTTATAAAGTTACGCAAAACCATCGAATTATTTTATTCTAAATAGTAAATTTTTCTAAATATAAAAATAAAACGAATTTTTATTATTTGTTATTATTAATTTGGATAAATTAAATAATAGGAAGAAATGTTAAGATATTTTAAAGGTGGAAATATACTGGCTCGCGCGACTAGATACTAATTATTTCACAGAAATAATTTAAAAATAACTACAATATAATATAATCAAATTACACATGTTGTAAGCTCAGTAGTTCTTTGAAATATTATCAAATTCGTTTTAACAAAAAAAATATTGAAATTTAGGAGTGTAAATATAAATACAGTTTAAGAATAGTTCAGGTACGAAAATTTATATATTATAATTTTTTGAACTGAATTTCGGCCATTCATATACATTTTGATGGATTAATTTATTGTAACAGGTAGCACTGACTCTCAGTGGTGATACATTTTTACTATAGTACGAAAATTGTAAATAGTAAAGTGAGTTTGAAAAAATAAAGAACGCATACAAATCCCAGTATTTTCAGTTGAAATTACTTCAAAAATGTGACTGACATTCAGTATATATAGTAGTAACATTTAAGAACTGAACTGACGATGTTTTGTTCGAAAATTTTATAAAAATATTTATTTTTAGTAAAAAATTGTTATCCCTAATATTGACTATATTGACTAAAATTTACCTACGTATATGACTACTGTTTTTAAAATAATAATTTATTAACAAATAATTATCAATGTGTATCAAAAATTTTTCGTTTTTTAAATGGAAAAAAAAAATTATAATTTTTAAATTAAAAAATATATAATTTTTTATGTGAACTTATTAAGCAAATATAATTATTTTAAATATTATCAGTAAATGTTACAATTTGTTTATATATAAATTCAGATTACAAAAAAAATTATATCATATTTTGAGCAATACTGAAGGGGGGGTTATAAGAAGAACAACAAACTTTTTAAAAAAAAACATTTACAAATGTACATAATGTACATATACAAGTAGTTATATTTATGTACATAATTTAATTTAGCTAGGTTATCTTTGAATTGAAGGAATCATTTATTTTCAAGGTTATTAAACGAAATATGTATTAAATAAATAATAAACATCAGATTTATTGAAATAATCTGTCAATTTAATTAGTTAATTGTAGGTTAAGCTAGACAAATATTTATAATTATATTTTCTGCATAATGATACATGTGATTTTCATTATGGAATCGTAATCAATTCTAAGGAATTTAAATAGAAATGTTATAAATAATTCTTGTACATGTCTATATATAAATGATGTAAGGTAAGAGTTAATTTGAATAATTCTGTCGTATTAAATAAACTTAAATTTTCCGTTGTAATTCAATGCTATCTCCTACTAAACTTTTTGATAATTAAAATATCACTGGAATTATTTAGAAATTTGTCAGCATTTCATTTATGTATATATTAATTACGTTTATTTATTTTAAAACATTTCCTTACTAATAAAAAAAATTATGTTGTTTACGCACTTCCCTTATTCACGATTGTAATTAAAGTTAGCCATAAAAATTATATTATAGTTTGAATTATGATTTAATTTTAAAAAGTTCATCTGTTATTACGTTCAGTAAGGCGATTTTAGCATGTCAGAAATTGAATCTACTAAATACATATACAGCTCGCTTTTTATTTACGAGTATAAAACAAAATTGTACATGACAAAATAAGTAACTGCACTATTACTGGGTCTTTGTCTATATTACTGATTATGTGCTCTTTGCTCAACAGCATGACTAGACTATAGACTGGACAAATTAATGATATGGTCTTGCTCTTGGCTCTCTGAATTTAGGCCACTAAAAAAATTTACTTTAGACCGCGATGCCCAAAGTTATTCTGGAGAATGACATTAAGAAACAGATAGTGCCTCTAAAAGTCTTTTTGTCGAAAACTTCGTTTTTGAGTTCCTTGCGGGTATTTTATCCCCCCTTTGCTGAAAAAAGCCACTATCGAAATGACATTTAGCTGCGATCAAAACTGACTTTAGACCGCGCGGTCTAAATTTTTTTTTCGGAAAATGACTTGACCGTGTTTCCCAAATAAGAAATAAGGTCAGCGTCCATTTGTTCTACGCGGCCAAAACTCTGGCACCTTTGTTCTTTTAAAGTTACAGCGAATATATTATGTATCTTATACCGTAGAATTATTTTCCTCCTATCCAGCACCACTATATTTAAAAATTCTAGATTGTCCTAAACGAACCCATTTACATCTTACTATAAAATATTTTGAAATTAAATTTATTTCTAATTTTGTTAATTTAGCAAAAAAATATTAAATATTTTTTTTTTGTTTTTATATTTAAATTTAAATAAATATTTTCTTTTTACAACAAGAAACTTCCTTTCCAAAAATATTATGTATATTTTAATGTATAATAATAATAATAATAAATATTAGCAAAATAACAAAGTTCTCATCTTCATCATCACCGGGTGGTGTTGTTTTTTAAATTAAAAAAAAAAATGATGAATTGAAAAAAGAAACTAATTTTTTTGTAGAAGGAATTTTCAAGGTTTATTTATTTCATTGAGATTATTAAATTTTCAAAAGATTTAAATAAGATTATAATAAATGACATTCTTAACAAAATTAAAATATAAATAAATAAAAGTTAGAAGAATAACAAAAAAATTAAGGAGTTCCGGTGTGTTGATTAAATTCTATCACGCTATTTCAGAGTTAAATTTTTTACTCTACAAAAATTTTTTACTATAAAAGCTAAAAAAAAGTATATCAAAATTTGAAAAAAAAAGTTTATTTGTAAACATAACATTTTTTTTTTGTATATTTATAAATTAATTTTTTTTTTTGTTGATGCGTAAAAAAAGCATTTTTAAAAAAAATAATTTGATTGCAATCTTATTTAATTTAACAAACGAGAATCATTTTCATTTCTAGTTTAGTGTTTTAATGAAAATTTGGAATTAATATACAAGTTTAATTGATTATTATTTTTAATTTAATAAATAAAACATAAAATTTTACTTTTTGTGTGGTATACATAGTAAAAAAAAATTTTTGTAGTAAAAATGAAATCGTTAATTGAAATTATATTTTAATAGTTTATTCGTTTTTCGTTTTTGTGATAACATGAACTATAAATAAAAATTGGTAGTTAATTTTTTTATTAATTAATTATAATAATTAAATAGTTAACTAAATTTGTATATTTAATATTTTCTACGCATTTTTGTTTTTTAAAATTGAGATTTGCAGCTAAAATTTAAATAAAAAAATGTAAGTAATTTACTCACCATTACCAAAAATAAGATAATAAAATAAATTTATGAATTAATTACTATTTGTATGGTAATTAATTTATAATAGCCATGTTGGGATTCGCGTGTTCCGAGTGTTTTAGAGTTCCATTCTTTTGTGGTGTCAAATTCGAGATAATTAAAATTTTCTTATCTCCATCAGAACATTTCTATTTTCTGAAACTCTTTTTATTTGTATAAGTAGATAATAAAATGTATTTAAAAAATTTTTTTGCACAGATTTTATGTTAAATAAATAAAGAATGGTATTTTTTCTTAAATATTTACTAAACTGTTCGTTGTTTTGACTGACACATTGTCAACTGTCTTTTATCTTTTCTTCATTTTATAATTTCATTAATTTATTATTATTATATTTGTTATAAAATCATTTGTAAATAAAATTGTTTAACAATAAATATTTTCCTTTCATTCAGTTTATTAAAATATTTGTTTATGAGGTTTTCTTTTTGGAAAGCTTTTTTTTTTTTAGTTATAAAACTTTTCTTCAATTTTGGAATTTTTTTTATACAAAATTTACAATTGATATCTGAAATTTGCATTTTTTTATGTTCAGATTTAAAAAAATAGTTAAATATTTTGGCCTTTTTACAACATTAAAACTTAGTTTTTTGGTTCAATTTAATTAATTAAACTGAAAAGAAACCAAGCCTGTCTGATCCTTCAGGAAATATAATATTAGTAATATAATCCTAAATTTATTTGATCAAACAGAATTCCTTATTCAATTTGTCTTAAAAAAGCATTGAAAAATTTAGAGTTAAATAAAATTTTTGAATAAATTTATATTTCGTAAATTTTTGTTTTTTAATATTTTTTCATGTTTGTTTGTTTATAAAACAAAAAAAAACAAAAACAAAATAAATTGCCCTAAATAAAGTTCATCTCCCCTTCATAAAATTAAAAAAAAAAAACAATCTCAAAAACGCACGTAAACTTAAAACTAAACTTAACAAAAAATTGAATAGAAAAAATGCATAACAAATAATTTTCCTAGACAGTTTCAAATGAAGGTGACTTTTTTACTCTTTATTTAATATTAGAAAACAAACAATTTTTTTTAAAGCACCAGAATTATAGTATAGTTTTCATATAAATAAAAATAATATTATAAAAATCTCACGGTTTGGGTCTATGTCCTACCTTGAACCATTACAGAAAATAGCAAAGATGTTATTATTTAAATGTTTGTTTGTTTGTTGTAATGACAGTTGATTTAGTAGAGAGACTCCCTCTAATTTATATTTTATTAATAATTATTTCAATGATGTAAAACTTTTATAAGGTTGTCTGCTGTAATCGAAAGTTCATTTACTCGTTCATTTTTTTTTAATTTTATAAATATTTTAAATAATATATTAAATTTATATAAATTATAAATAAATTTTGATAATATTTTGTGTGTTTTTATAAATAAATAAATGCATAAACGATAAACGACCTTGTGTTATGATCAAAAATGTTTTGATTTTGTTCGATTTTGTTTTTTAAATTAATAATTAAAATGACAATGAGGCTTTCTGATGTGATGATATCCAATGACAATTTTTTAGGTATTTAAATCATTCTCAGTTATATAAATAAATTGATTGGAAATAGAAATAAATAAAACAGTTGTAAATAAAGTTAAAAAAAATTAAATATACCGGATAGCTAAAATACATTATATTAAAAGAAATTTCAGTCTTTCTGTAGACAAACTTACCAGGAAGAAATTTTCTTTCATTTTTGGTAAAGATTTACTAAGTTAAATTACATTTTTTAGAACAGATAATCTAAAATTTAAAATTATAAAAATAATTTAAAATTTTTCTATTGTTCATTATCTTTCAAACTCGGGGGTATAAATAATTCTAGGTTTCCAAAGTTATTACATTTTTATGTTAAATAATTTTCTTAATCTTTAGTTCAAATCGAACAGGCAGACAGATGGTCAGAAAAGTACAAAATGGTTTTTATGTCCTAATAATGCCGTGTTTTTTTGTAGACGGGTATACTACACTGCAAGATTTTTGCAAAAAAAACTATCCACTGTACCTCGGCTACAATTTTTTTCATACACAATTGAATTCGTTAGCTGATAATTTTTTTTTTTAATTTAAATTTGATACATTAGCTTTGAGTTTTATAAACGTAACCAAAAACAAATCATTATTAATATAATTATAAAATATAAAACTTCCGTTTTTTCTTTAATAAATTGCCATTCTTCAATGTAAAAAAACAAATATTGACAACAGAGCCATCTACATGTCATATTATTAACTATTTATCCCCTAAAATTTTATTGTCAGGTATAAATAGGTACTGTAATTCTCATTTTATTGCCAACAAATTGTTGTTGTTTACAATGTAAAAATTACTCTCTGTTGGCGATATAATTATATATGTCTACAAAAAAACACAGCTAATATAAAAATAATATATTGAAGTGAAAATTTTGAAATTTGAAATAACCAATCATAAATAAAATGGCGCTGCTAGTGTAAATTTAAAGTTTTAAAATAAATATGGCGCTATGAGCAATTGATTACACATATTAATATAAAATATTTGTGTTTACTAAATTACCAGGATCACAAACATTATAATCCAATTTTTTTAGTGTATAACAATTAATCATGTTTCAGCTCTGTCAAAAAAAGAATTTATATAATTTTAATAAAAATAAATTTAAATTAAAATTTATTTCAAGACAAATTTTAATCATCTTTGTTATTATTTTTTTATGTAAAATAAATTTATTTAAAGTTTCTTATTTTTTTTATATAAAACTGATTAAATAAAAGCTTTTATATACTTTTAGATAAGTTAAAATAATTTTATATTTTTCATTGTTTAATTTAATTTATTTTATATTTAAGTTTTTTATATATATAAATTGTAAAAAACACGTGATCACGTGTTTTTCAATTTCACATTTTCCTATTTTATACTCGTAATATAAAGTCTTAATAAAATTTAAATATAAAAAGATTTTAGAGCGATTAAAAGTTTAAGGAGAGTTTAATTGTAATGTAACTACTTATATATAAATATAGAAATACAATATCCTATATTTTATTGAATTTTCTTGTTAAATTCATTTAATTGCGCAAATAAATTTTATTTTTTTGCTAAATTAAAAATTATTCTTTTTGTTATTTGAACTCTTCTTTAAGCAATTTCGAATCGTAATTATGTACTTTCTCTACCATTTATTTTGTGGAAATTTATTTATTTTATTTGGATATTTTTTTTTTTGCAATTCGAGAATTACAACTTTAAAAATTTGGTGCTATCGCTAGCACGTTTATCTATCGTATGATTGATTACATTATATAAATAGATTACATAATTTTACAAAAATCGATTAGTACCATGGTATTGTATGCATTTTTCCTTAATACATAAATAAAATAAACTATAGATGATAAATGATGATAGATATCGTATCTCAAATGTGTTCTGTAGTCTTACCCGCATGCTATCATATTCTGTATGAGAGTGAGCTCGTAATAAGTTAACCTTCTACACTTACAGTTAATATTTTGCATATTATAGTAGAAAAATAAAATAAAAAAATTTCTGTTAGTCATTTTGCTAGACGATATTCTTCTCTTATTCATTTTTAATTTAAAAGAATTAGATCGCTTAGTAATAAAAATATATATTGTTTTTTCTATTTAGATCTAGATATACGTCATTCAAATATATTTCTTTCTTATCATATCTATTATTTTACCACCGATTAAATTCTTATAAATCAAAATTTATCAAATCTTAATGACAATTTTTTTGTTATTAATTTAATATGTGTGTCTTTATATTTAATTAGCTGCCATTTTACAAATATGTAATAATATTACAAAAATTATGAAATTCTGATTCTGTAACTAGAAAGGAAATTTGTAATTAATATTTTTTTAACACTACATATATTATTATAAATCCATTCCCGTATTAGATTGGTTTAGTTTACTTGATCAATTTATAAATATGAAATTCTACAACATTTACAATCCCCAATAATTATTAACATCAAATTGGTAGTATACTATACAGTATACACGATTATCTGCAATTTTAGTAGTTTCCATCACTATTGTATTGCATTGCAATTCGGGTAGGAAGTCGATGGACAATTCCTATTCTAAGTTGTCAGTCAGATGATACAATATAGTGCATTAAATTTCAATACACTTTTCGAATTTTCGAATATTCAATTTTTTGAAATAAACGAAATATATTCCAGTATGTAGACATATGTATGACAAACATTTTTTTAATTTATTACCATAATTTGGTCATAAAATAAATTTTATATTACCTAATTAATTGGTAAAGAAATAATAATAATAAAATTATTATTAATTTTTAGATCAAATATTGTTATCATTTAAAAAAAGTATAAATATTTCTACTTTTTTTTTAACAAAAAATATTTGATAAATTTACCATTTTTTTTTATTTGTTCAAATGGCATTGGGACAAATTTTCAATATTCAAACAATTGATTGAATTTTGTTTCGTCTTAATTAAAATATGTATTTAATAGTATAATTAATTTACTTATAGAAATGATTAGTTAAATTTAAACTTTTTAGAACTAAAAAAAAAAAAAAAAATTAATTATTCTGACTTGAGTTTTATTTACGAAGTTTCATTGTTAGACAATAATTTCTATAATTTATGGTAACATTTACAATAAATTTATAATTTCTTATCAAATTTAGCATTGCTTTTGCTTTAGCAAATAAAAAAGTATGTAATGTTTTTTTTATAAATAAACTCTACAAGCAAAGTTCTAATTAGATAAGAACAAAAAAAAAATTGTATTTTGATAAGAAAAGTAAATATTAAAAAAAAAAATTATAATTTGAAAAAATAAAAAAAATTATGTATATAAATAATTATTATGCAAGAATCATTATTGTGTTATAGTTGTATTAGCTAAATAGCTGATCTTACAACCATTTTGTATTTTACCAGTAAAACAGAAATTAATAATTTTCAAATTGAAAAATTATATTCATATATTATTTTTTTTTATGTTTATTTTCAGAACTTTGAGTAATGCAAGTGATGCTATTTGCATACCAGAACGTCGGGCTCGTTTGAATACAGCACCGATACGTGGTGGTGGTGTTAATAATTCGGTTAATCTACCGAATTCATTGAAACGTAATCATTTGATTATTGGTACTGGTGGTATTGGTTTACCAGTTGTTTTCAATCATATCACTGATGATAGTAGTACAGAAAGTTTAACACCAGGTCGGACAACAATCAGTAATCCGACAATAATGAGTAATAACAGTGGTAAAAATGTTCAAATAACAGATAATAAAGATTTAAAAATTTTAAATTCAATTGGACATAAAAATCATCAATATAAAGATGAACGTGTTGTTTTGGTATCACGTAAGGTTCCCTTTTTTATATTTTCTGCATTGCCATATTATAAAGGGAAAAATGGAAGGTAATGTGTTTTTTCTTTTCATCTTCATTTAATTTTCATATTTTAAATTGTCATTGATTTTTTTATAGAGCTGAGTTACGTAAAGAAGGTCGTCGTAGAAATACATCTGGACCGAGACCATTATCAGCTATTAATGATGCACCATTTGATCCATTTGATTTATTAGGAATTGATAGAGGTGAAAATGGACAAGTGAGTTGGAATTAAAAAAAAATAATTAATTTATAAATAATTATTCAATTTGTTTTTTTCAATTCAATTTTTAAGGAAATTTCTTATGGTCATTTATTGGTACCATCACGGTTATATAGTAAAGATAAAAAACATGGTTCAACAGGCAATCAGTTATCTGAAAATAATTTTGAAGTAACCAGTGCTGTTGCATTAAAAAATCATGGAATTGCAAGGTAAAATAAATTGAAATCAAAAAACCAAAATTAACACGGGATATTAAAAGTTAAATAAATAACAACACACAGGGATATTATAATAATAAAATATTATTATATAAATATATATATAATGAAATTAGTAATTTACATTATTGTATTTATACATAATCATTTTTCTTATCATTTTATATAGTCATTTATAAAATTAAATTCAAATATTATATTCATTAATTTCATTTATGTGTCCGTCCCTACATTTCGGTCATTTTTTTTTCGCTATAAATTTCAAATCAAGAAAATTATTTATACAATTTCTGTTATATGTTTAAAATCTTTTTATTTTTGTAACATTTTTATTTTGGTAATTTTTTTAAAATTAATTATTACTATTAACAGATTTAATGTTTTTTATACTTTAGTTATTATTATAAATTTAGTTATATGAGATTAGAATTAATTCAAATTTAAATTACAAGATAAAATTGCCCCTCAAGTTAGGATAATGAAGCCCTAAATGCATTAAGCCTCAATATACAAATAAACGTTTTTAGGTTTAATGAACAAAACTTTAGATAGTACAGATATATAGTCTGGTTCCAATATTTGATACTCTGCCTTGTAAAATGTATTATGTAATTCTGGGAAGCTTTTTTTATAATATTTGATGAAATGAAATTATGTAATTATCTTTTTCGAATAAATATATATTACCAGTATTAATTTATCAAAAAAAAAAATTAATCTAAGCTAAAATTACATTTAAAAAAAAACCAAAAATTTATACATTTTGCAGGTGATATAAAACTTCTCATATTTTAAATAATTATACTTATTAAATTTAATTTTATTGTTTATATTGCAGAAAAAAGATTTCTGAAGCAATTGTGCTTACATTTTAAAATTAAAAAAAAAAGTTATTTTAATTTATATTAATGTCGAATTAAATCAATAATATCTTAGGCGCCACAATAAAATTTCAAATAAAATATGTTTTTTTTTTTCGGAATCCGAATTGAAGAATATAATTTATTAAAACCAGTATTTTTAATTAAATTATATATATGTATATTATTAGATTTGGTTGTTTTGTGACAGGGTTATGGGGAAATATTTGAATCAGTTCAATAAGAAGTATACAACTAAATAAGTAGATTGTACCTTCTGATCGTAATTTAAATTAAATCTATAACAAAATAATCTTTATATTAAATATGGAACTATATTAAATCATTATACTGGCACTGAAATTGGATACCAAGTAGAATTAATATTAATACAGAAAATTTTTAGGATATTAGATTAAAGTTAAGCTTTAAAATCCAACACATAATTTTCTAATCGAAATATTCAGTAACTAAAATTTAATTATATTGATTTTATTTAAATAAAATTTTAAAGTTACAGCTTTATCTAAATGAGAGCGTACGGCGCGCGCATAAATGGCCATACCGCAACTAGAATTTTTTATACATTTTAATTGTATTTAATTTTAATTTTAATTTTTTTCACTAAAGTATGAAAAAACAAGCAATTGAAAAAATGGTAAATGTTTGTACATTTTTATTGAAATTGGAATTTATACACAATATCCTCTTCAATATATTCGTCGTAAGCCCTGATTTAGATTAAGCATAATATGAAAGGTTTTATTTTATTTTACATTTTGTTTTTTTTTTTTATTGAAATACTCTTTTTTCTTTCAATATTTTAAATTAAAATTAAAAAAAAAATAAATCTAATAAAAAATAAATAAACTTAAAATATAAAAAAAAACTGATAAAAATATTTAAGTTAAACAAAAAAAACAAATCCCAATTGAAATATTTGCAGGACAAAAGTTCTAACCGGTCAAAAGGGCAAACAATGGTAATTTGCCTTTAATTTATTTTAGTTAAATAATTAATTTATTTAAAATAAAATACATTAAAAAACTAACAAATAACAAAGAACAACAAAACATATTTAATTTATGTATATATATATAATAAAATAAGTAAAATATAAAAATAATTTATCTAATATTTTGTTAATTAAAAGAAAATTACAATATTTTAATTTAAAAAAAAAAACAAATTTAATTTTTTTTATGTGTACAATTTCTTTGAACTAAACTTTAAATTACCAAATATACTCAGAACAATTAAAATACTAATCTAATATTGATAATTGATGTTTTAACAACTTAAAATAATTATTTTAATATTTTTACTTAGTAGAATTTTTGTAGATTTAAAAATTTTGATTTAGAAAAATTAAATCTCTTTTTTTTTTAATTATGTGATTAGAATTTTTTTTTTTGATTTTAATAAAAAATTTGTATATATTTGCCTTTGTATAATTTTTATTTGGTGGTAATATTCATTAAAAAAAGCATGTTTACATTATTTTTTCATCCTCATTTTTTTGTTTAGAGTAAAAAAGCACATAGTTTTTTTTTTAATTTATTTAATTTTAATCATCAAGACATGGTTTCTGAAATATAAATAATTTAGATACGATAACTCGAATTTAACTATTAGATCAAAATGAATTAATTTAATTTAAAAAAAACTTGATATTAGTAATATGAATAATTAGAAGAAGAAATTGCAATATCTACTTTAGCAGTTTATTGATAAAGAAATTTAAAATATTTGTACATATATATGGATGGATGACTTAGGGTTCTGGCAAAGACAATTTTACGAAAATAAAAATAAATTACCTATGTGCTTTTGCTCTAATAACGTAATATTATTTGTAAAAACTGTCGTATTTTCATTAATATTTGTGTGTAAATATACAATAAAGCTAATTTGAAAAAAAAAAAGATAATAATATTGATTTTTTTTCATCATAAAACTATATATTTTTTTTAAATATTATTTTATAATTGCCTCAGGTGTTTTACATATGATACACATAGTAATGTTCGGAATAGCACTGCTAGCCCACAACCAGATATTAAAGCTTTGGAAATTGATGAAAATAATGAGAATCGTAATTATCAGGTAAAGTATATTATCTTGGGTTTACTAAATTTGAAATTTATTTTTTAAACATTAATTTGATTATATTACTTTTATATTGTTCAGCTTCAACAATATTCCGCCAATCTATTAGATGATCCAGAATTAATAGCTGGTAAACATCGTACTTTACTTACATTTACATCATATATGACATCAGTTATTGATTATGTTCGTCCATCAGATTTGAAAAAAGAATTAAATGACAAATTCAAAGAGAAATTTCCACATATTCAATTAACATTGAGTAAACTACGAAGGTAAAATAAAAATAAATAATTTTTAAAAATTAAATTTTGTTAATAATAAATTTAAATAATTTAAACCAAAATATATTTATATATTTTTTTATTATTTATTTATTAGTATTAAACGTGAAATGCGACGTATTAATAAAATGGATCCCCGTATTGATTTGGTTACAATTTCACAGGCATATGTTTATTTTGAAAAATTAATATTAGCAAATTTAATTAATAAACGTAATCGTAAACTTTGTGCTGGAGCATGTTTACTTTTAAGTGCAAAAATGAATGATGTTAAAGGTGAATTACTAAAAAGTTTAATTGAGGTATTATAATAATGAAATAATTTTTGATTTTTTAATTAATTAAAATAATATATATTTTTTTATTTATTTAGAAAACTGAAAATGTTTTTCGTTTAAATCGCAAAGAATTGATTTCATCTGAATTTGCAGTATTGGTGGCTTTGGAATTTAGCTTACACGTTCCAATTCATGAAATTTTTCCCCATTATCAACGTTTATTATACGAATCTTGAGAATTACTAATAACTAAGTTGGGCCTAATGGATTGATTAAAGTTTTAATTTTTTTGTTTTCGTTTTAAATTAAAAATTCTGTTTACGTTTTTTGTTAGTTTTATATGCATGTAGTTTTATTTTAATTTTTTAATTAATTTTCTTAATTACTTTTGATATAAAAATGATAAATTTAAGATGATTTAAACCTAAATACTTAAATAGAATATAAATGGGAAAGTATAGAAAAAGTTCTCTTTTTTTGCACAAGAACGAACAAAATTTTGTTTAATTATGTAAAAGTAAAAAAAAAAGGATCTTGTAAAATTATAAGAAATCTTCAATTTTAATGATAGAATGACGAATAAATTAGTTTTTCTTATTTATTAATAATTGGAAATTTAATAATAAATATAACATAATTTAATACGAATTTTAGGGACTTGTAAGAATATAAATTATGGAACGAAATTTTTTACTTAAAATTGAAATAAAGTTAGTAAACTAAAAGTGTAAAAAAATATATACTTAATCCAATAAATAATAGAAATAAATTTTTTTTTTTTAACTTGACATTGTATCAGTTTGAACATCGCCATTTGGTAATAATTTTACGAGTTTTGGATGTCACTATTATATTTTAAATTTATCGTTATATAACTGGATACACCATCAATTAATAATGGAATGTCAAATATAATGGAAATATATTTAAAGGAAGAGTTTTATTATATTAGAATTAGATAAATATTTTACCTTGTTTTTTTTCTCAATTGTTTAATAAATAAAAAAAATATGTTTGTTAAACAAAACATTTTATTGCCAACAATTTTTTTAAAAGTAATATACGTTATTAATAAATATATAAACCACAGAGAGTTATTTATGATTAATAATAATTCATTGATATATGGAATTTGAGTAGATAATATTAAAATTATTATTTTCTTTCAGCAATTTTTTTAACGCGCTCATCCAATTTTGTCACTTCTTTGTTAACATTATCCAAATTTTCAGCAAATGTTGATTGAACTCCTTGTAATAGTGTTTTATTGTTAGCAATACCATTTGTAATTGAATTTTGTGATGCCTCTAATTCTGCGATTATCTTGGTGAAATTAGTAGCTAAAAAAAACATAATTTTTCATCGGAATACACATATCTAAAAAGCTGACAAATATTACCATATTTATGTAAAGCTTCCAACGCTTGCATTCTTTCCAACATATCTGGCAAAGCTTGTGCAATTGGTTCAGTTCGTTTAGCAATTTCATATAATTCCAATACCTTTTGATCACGTTGTGCTTCTTGATTTGTTCCACTTGATTTTTCTGCAATTGTATCCATTTTAGTTGATAAATTATTTAATCGTGCTTCAATTAAATCCAACTGATTTGGTTGCAATAAAGCTGCCTTTGTTGTTAATTGTTGTACAGCTTCTAGTAAATTAGATGTACCAATTGTAGATGTTAAACGACTTAATTTTTCTGGTTTAGCTCCAACAGCTTGTTCCAATTCATGTAAACGATGTTCTAAAGCTGCAATACGACTTGATTGTGCCAAATTGCTACGATTATCTGGTACATGTATAGCAGTTAAAATACCAGATTTTTTATATTCTTCGACTTGACCGATTAAACTTTTAACTTCTTTTTCGGATGCGGTTGATATTTCTTCTTTACCTAACACTTGCTCCAATCTCAAACTATCTAAAACTTTTTTAGCTGTTTCAATTACTGATACAACAGCATCATAAGAATCCTTTTCTTCCTGTGTTACTTGTTTATCGACTTGTAAAGCAGAAATTTCATTCATTAATTCGTTCATCTCAAATTGAAGACGACGACATTTCTGAATTGGTGTTTCTTTTTCACCCTCGCCAACAAGCTCGTATTCATTTGACCATGAATCGTAGCCTTTACGAATTCTTTTACTAATACGATCAGAAAAATCAACATTTCCTTGAAGATGTTTTCCTTTGAATTTTGTATAAGATTCTTTAGTAGAAATGTGCAACCGTTCAATTGATTCATTTTCAGTTTCTTCTTCATAATAATCTGATGTGTCTACTTCGGGAACATCAGCAGTTTCATAGACATCGGGTTGATCATAAGCCTGTATTAGAAAATTAGGGAGTGTTTTATTTTATTATAATGGTCTATTCACTAAATTAGTATAGTAATAGTATGAGAATTTTTTTTATTTAAGTAACTTACAATGCCAGGCAAGTTAGCAAATTTTGGATCAGCCATTATTATTTCCATACAAGTAAATCAACTTTTTTTCCAAATTTCTTTAGTTTTCCGATGATGAATAGCTCGCTGATGTGATGACACAATAATCGATTGATGTCCAAATGTCAGTCAAGTCAGTGTGTTGTGTAGCTATAGTTGTGTTGTTTTGCAGTATTTTGGTATAAGATCAAGTCCTAAACAAATTTGCACGACAATACTGAAAAATCAAAACGGAACGTAACGGATGCACCATCCGTATTGGATTTGTTACCTATTGAATTTTCAATATTGCAAGAGATTCGTTCATTTAATTTTCTTGTACGAATAATATTAGAATTGTTGAAAATATAACACAGTTTATATATTTTTTCGGAAAAAATAACAGTAATAAGCATTTATTATTATTAAAATGTTTATAAAAAGCAAATAACATGAAGTTTAAGAAATATATTCATTTAATATTTAATTTATTTTCGTCATCACATTCAATGCAAGAACAAAAATTGTACAAAACCAAAATATTATTGAAATAAGAATATTTACACATTATTTACAAATTATTTACAAATTAAGAAGGTGGAAAAGTTTCTACTAAAAGTGTCTACTCTCCCGATTAAAAGAACGAAAAGAAATAAATGGAATAAAAATATTAAATTCGAAAATTAATATGTTCATTTTTGTTATTATTATTGTCGGTTTTTTACTTTTATTTCTAACCTAGTTATAATTTATTATTTATAACACCTTCTATGCGCCGATATAAATGACGCGGCATTGTGTTTTAGTCCATAAAAAAGGAATTGAAGTTTTACTTCGTTTGAGTTTGACATTGACGATTGACGTTTCAATTTGTGATGTTGATGTTTGTGTTTTTTATTTTTATTTCAGTTTTAAGCGCGAAAACGGGAACGTAATTTTAATTAATATCGTTTATTATTATAATTAAAAAATATTTATACTAATTTCTACATTATAATAACCATCTGAATCTGTAAGTTAATTAGAATAGCAATGATTTTTCTCATAAAATTTTAAATATACATAATTGGAATTTTAATAAAAAAAATAATTAAGCATGTAATTTACAGTGACTTTAGTAAAGCTTTACTACTTAAGCTAGTGCTAGATGCTTATACTACTTAAGCTAGATTTAATTTATACTACTTAAGCTAGATACTTTAGGATTTCCTGATCTACCTTTAGGGTAGACAGTACCTAGAATTACATGTTTCAAAGCCTTTCACTGCAGCCAATCTTAGACAGTACCTAGAATTACATGTTTCAAAGCCTTTCACTGCAGCCAATCTTAGACCATTCATCTTTGTTTACAGTGTGAATAATGTTGAAAGTACCTATTATATGCCAAAATAAATTTTGTATACGTAATTTGTGTCCACGAACTTAATTTTAAATATCTGAATTATGTTCAGGCTTATGAACCGAAGGTCAAGGAAGTTGGTGTCACCAGATTTTTATTCAGTATTCTTGTTCGCTCGATATTATGCAAGCCAAGTTTGGTGTCCTCGTAGTTCAACGGAAATAGTTGAACGAAAATATGCAAAGTTTTCGCTAAGAGATGATATTGTTGCTTATAATGATAGCATTTCTAATTATTGTAATCATTTCAATATTTTAAATTATGAACATTAGAAAAAATATGCTCAGTAGCAGAACTTCTTATAGCTGAAATGAACCTTAAACTTAAACCTATCAGTAGAATAATGAGAAATGCCAATATATATGGTCTAGATTTTGATTTTAATGTACTGATTTTAATTTAATGGTTTCTTAAAGCTAAATTCATAATTTAGTGTAAATATTACAGTGCAAAATAATAATTTTACTGCGTTGGGTCACCTGTATTGAAATGTATAGTATTTTTGGTTTCTCTTTACATATATTTTACACTGTAATCCTTATTTATAATATTTCTAATTTAATTTGCTTTCAATATTTTCTCCCACTAATTTAAGCTAAACTATTTTAATTTATTACTAAACTATATTCTATTTTTTAATAACTTTTCCTGCATGTTCTTGCTCTGAGCTAGTAAAAAATTACTAAATAACAGAGCCTAACCTAATGGGTGGGTGAATGTTCCTTGGCAATAGCCGAGAAGTCCGAACAGCTGTTTTTTTTTAATTCTTAATTACAAATCATAAATAAATATTAATTCCAAGATATTTTTTAAAAGTCATATTTCATTTTTATTATAGAAAAATGTCAAAACAACGAAATCTTGATGAATATTTTAGAAATTCAAAAACTTCTAATAGTCAAACATCAACCACAAGTTGTAAAAAAATTAAAATACATAACACTGCTGCGCAGTCAAACAATTTAATACCATCACAACAATCATCTGAAAAAGTAACTGTGTCCTTGCCATCAACAAGTTGTGTTAATAAAATAATTAAAATAGATAATCGACAACATATTTTTCTTAACAAACAAATAAATTTTGATGAATATAAATTATTTACAAATATGACTAATATATTGAAAGAAGATCTTATAAAACAATATCCAACAAAAAATGCTATTTCAATATCACGTAATGTTGAACGTCAATTGAAAAAATTTTACACACGATTAACCAGTGAACCAAATTTTTTATCAAGTTTTAAAAGATTTTTTATAAATTTTCGTATACAACCAAAACCATGGTTAACAAGACAAGATAAATTACAATTAAAAAAGAACAAATTTAAAAATTTAAAAGTACTAGTGCGGAAAGATAATTTTATAAAAATTCATGATTCAATTCATATTCAAACAAAAACAAATAAAGGTAAATTTATTAAATCAAAAATAAATATTGATACAATATCACATAATGAAACTGAACATATTGATGAAAATAATGATGAATTTCGCAATGAAATTCAATATAGAAAATCTAATTATGATAATTTAATAAATGAAAATAATAATATACAAACACTTGTCAGCTATACAAAAATTTCAAACTATGATAACAAAAGTGATGATAAATTGAATAAAAATATTTTAGAAATAATTGGGAAAAAAATAACCCCACAAGATTTGTATAACATAAAAAAAAAAATTAGGAAATATTTAAGTACTGATACTAATATTATGCAACATAATGACGTCAAATTTTTCAAACATTGTCGGAGTAAAAAATGTAATTAATATATTTTTTATTTTATTTTACTACGGTTTCCTACAGCCGATGCGGTATAGGAAACTATAGTATCACTTTCATTTTCAATACACCTTGTCCACCATGAAATTTAAATTCTCTAATTTGATGTTGTATAGATAATGTAATTTTTTTTTTGAAATCCAAACAATTGTTATTAATTTTCATTTACATGAATTATAGAAAAAATTTATTAAATATTGTGATGAATAAATCTATGTATGTCATTTCATACCTTTTTACTTTTATTACACTAGACATTTTTGATGGTTTATTTTATAACTTGGAACGGTGAAGATAAAGTGTAGTGAAAACAAATTAGATATTTTTAATTTTATAAATTATTTGATTGAAATATATTAATTTTTTTTATTTAATTATTTCATATTTAAGATAAAAAAATAAACGAAAGTGTACAATCAATGGACAAGCTTAGTAGAAGTTCATCATCTGAATGTGTTGGCTTTAAAAATAAAGTAAGTGAAAATTAATTTATTAAAATTAACTAATATTAAAATAATATTTATTTTTAGGTTCGTGATAAAATAGAAAAAAAGTTATCATTGCAAGAATTTATAGATAAAACGAATATTATTGAATGGATGGAAAATTTTATAAGAAAAAAAGATCCGAACAAAATGAAAATGGATATAAGTCATAGAAATGCTTGTATCAGAAAATTCTATAAAACGAAATATTTGGAAGGAAAAGATTTACCCTTAAATTTGAAAATGAATGATTCAACAAAATTAATATTAAATTGTGATGATTGTTCTAGTTTCGAGTCAATAAATACAGTTATTCATATTCCGAAAACTCGAACGAAATTAAATTTAGAAAATCCAAATGATATAAATATTATACCATGTCATCGAGACCAAGACCAGAATTACACAGATAAAACTCAGGTAAAATTTAAATCTTCATAATTTACTAATATGATTTTCATACTAATGTTATGTGGTAGATTTTAATTTTATTATGTTTTACTTCTTATATTTGTATATTTCTGTTTATGTTATATATTTAATAAAAAAAATTCTTTATTATATTCGTTATATTAATCTATAATGTTATTTTTTTTTAAGACTAATTCGAATATACATAATAAACCAATAGTGATTAGTAATATTTTATTGAAAGGAGCTGATAATATAATATCACAAAATAGCAAAAAAAGTGTAGCAAATGATAAAATACAATTGGAAAATATACATCTTTGTTCAAATAAAACAAATGAAATTAATAATATTAATATTCATATTTCCGAATCACCAGATTTATTTTCATGCAGTAGCGAAAAATTAACCAATTCAGTTAAAAAATCAGTAGATCAGCAAACAGATATAAAAAAAGAATCAAATTCATTGCATGAGTTAATTTCATCATTATTATCTTCTCAAGAATCAGTATCAGATTTTTATAGATTTAAATCTTCGAAAAAGAAACAATTTTCGGAGAAAATATTAGAAGATGTTAGCGAAAAAAATGCTCATGAAAGTGTAAAAAGTAATCTTGATTTTTCTAAACAATGTAATACAAATACAAATGAAATTAATCATATTAATATTTCTGAATCACCAGATTTATTTTCATGCATTAGTGAAAAATCAACAAATTCAATTAAAAAATCAGCAGATTTAGAAAAGTCAAATAAAACGCTAGTAGATCAGCAAATAGATAAAAAAAATAAATCAAATTCAGTAAAAGAGACAATTCCATCATTAGAATATTCAGATGAATCATATATTAACATAATAAAACGTTCAAAAAATAAACAATTTGCGAAGAAAATATTAGATGATGCTCTTAATTCTCAATATTATTCAGACGATAACACAATTAACTTACCATGCAATAGTGAAAATATTAATGAAAAAAGTATAAATAATGATCGACAACAATCATCAATTTTAGTACCAACGGAAGAAAATATAATTTCACAAACATCATTCAATACTGAAAGTAATAAACTGAATCAATCATCAAATGATCCGTTATCTTTATCAACCGATAACGAAGATTATCTGTATTATGATACATTCGCATTAAAAATTAATAATATTCAAAAAAAACAAATGAATTCAAATATTCCAAATACGATCAATGAAAATGAGGAAAATATGAGTAAAGCAATTTTTGAAGATAAATGTAATTTTGAGAATCCGAAATTATTAAATAAATCGCAAATCTCAGAACACAACATATCAAGAAATTCAATTAGTGCTGATAATAATATAATAAATTCTGAAGGTAGAAATAAAAATTTAATAAATAATGATATAGAATCACAATCATTAATTCCAAAAGATGTTGGATTATCGTCTGAAACTCAATTAAATAAAAAAAGTAAGAGATTTATTTCTAAAAATGATAATATGGAAATAAAAAGTATTAAAAATATGAAGACATCAGAACAGTCGAATAAGATTCATTCAGAAATTTTAAAATCTAAAACTCAAGATTTAATTGTAATAAACGGTAATTAATGTGGTATTTGTCAATAATTATTATTCTTTGAGTTGAATTTACATACAATATTGTTTTAATTTTAAATATTATTTTAATTTCAGATAAAATCCATTTACCAAGACAACGTCGTAAAAGAAAACATGAAGAAAAATCACAGCGCTGTTCATCGAAAATTGAATTAAATGAAAATAATGTTTTTCCAACAGAACTCAATCATAATTTTAATTCAATTCAATGTAGTATGGGAGAGGATAAGTCTCAAAATAATAATGTAATTAACCAACATGATGTAATTACTAATGATGGATTAATACAAAAAGCGACAGCTGAATATGATTCAGAAACATCTAATGAATTAAAATCTTCAAATCTAAAACAGGATAATATTATCAATAACGATATTTCAAGGAACAGTGGTTACACATCAGATGTTGAAATCAAATCTGAACTAAATGATTTTTCTCAATATTCAGAATTCGTTGAGTTTATACCAAATGCAAGTAACCATACAATAGTAATTGATGATGATGATTATATGGATACCGAACAAATGTTAAAAGAAATGGGAAATATTCAAAATGTAAACTCATCTCATTGCAGTGAAATTAATAAAGAAGATGAAAATTCATCTAAAAATGATAATATGGAAATAAAAAGTATTAAAAATATGAAGACATCAGAACAGTCAAATAAGATTCATTCAGAAATTTTAAAATCTAAAACTCAAGATTTAAGTGTAATAAACGGTAATTAATGTGGTATTTGTCAATAATTATTATTCTTTGAGTTGAATTTACAATATTGTTTTAATTTTAAATATTATTTTTATTTCAGATAAAATCCGTTTACCACGACAACGTCGTAGAAGAAAACATGTAGAGAAATCACAGTGCTGTTCATCGAAAATTGAATTAAATGAAAATGACGTTTTTCCAACAGAACTCAATCATAATTTTAATTCAATTCAATGTAGTACGGGAGAGGATAAGTCTCAAAATAATAATGCAATTAACCAACATGATGTAATTACTAATGATGGATTAATACAAAAAGCGACAGCTGAATATGATTCAGAAACATCTAATGAATTAAAATCTTCAAATTTAAAACAGGATAATATTCTCAATAACGATATTTCAGGGAACACTAGTTACACACCAGATGTTGAAATAAAATTGGAACTAAATGATTTTTCTCAATATTCAGAATTCGTTGAGTTTATACCAAATGCTAGTAACGATATAATAGTAATTGATGATGATGATTATATGGATACCGAACAAATGTTAAAAGAAATGGGAAATATTGAAAATGTAAACTCATTTCATACCAGTGAAATTAATAAAGAAGATAAAACTTCTTCTAAAAATGAAAATTTGGTAAATAATATTATGGAAACGGATCCATTGAATTCATTACAAAGTGGAAATGAAAATGAATTGAACGAAAACACAGAGGAGAATGTTACTGAAAATACAGCCACCACTGTCGAAACTATTAAACCAGTAACAATAGATAGGACGAAAAAGCTTTTATCTAAAGTTAAGAAAATGCGTATTATAAAAGGTAAGTGCATATTTTGCAAATCAAATTTTTCTGTAATGATATATTTGATTAAATTTAAGATAAAATGAATCCAGCTAATAAGAAACCTAAGCAAGCATCTGAGGCAACTTCAAAAAGGATTCCATTATCTGTTAAATTAAATCCTAATGAAGATTTTGCTCTACAAAAAAAACATGTCTTTCTTCCATTAGATTTAATTTTTGCTAAGCCCACATCACCAACTAAAAAGAATTTAGTAATAACACAAACAAATTCAATGCAGATGAGCAAACTACCAAATAAATCTGTCCATAATGACATCCAAGATTTTTCACACATAATTGAAGAGTCTGGTAACAATTTAATGAATTCATCTAAAAATTTACTACCAAATTTAAACAATTTAATCGAAGATTCGTCATTAGTAATCAATAAAAATTCGTCGAATTATTCAACTTTTCGCTCAACAGATAAAATTAATTATTTTGATAAAACTAATCAAGAAGGTATAAATACTTCTGACAAACTAGAGAATAAATCATTACAATTAAATACAAGTAATCCAACAACCTCACAATTGTTAAATATTGATAATACATTTTTTATAAGTTCACAATTATTAAAATCTCAAGAAGCAACAAACTTTCCCTGTATAGAAAAAAAATTGATTGTACCAATAACTAATGTCTCAATACCAATCGAAAACATTTTACCAAATATACAAAGTCCGGCTATACAAATTAATAACTATCCATATGGTTATATTACTTATGTATCACTAACACAATTGTATTTAAGCCGTCGATTTTATGATATACAATATAACAATGATACACCATTTTTACATCCTTATGCTAAAAATGAATTAATAAAAGCAACAATAAAACTTAGTCGCCATACAACTAAAAAAAGCCAATTACAAATTATGGGTGAAAAATTACAATTTATGTTAGGTATAAATAATGAAAATTGGGCAGATATAATAAAAACTTTATATTTTATTGAAAATTTTAGATATTGTTGTTATGAATTACCATCAAATGAATCATTATTATATTTAATATTATATTATTTTTTTAAAACATTATCTAAATTTGTTCAAATTACATGTGTTTATGATGTATCATCAGATTCAATTGAATCTGCCCAATTTACGAAAACTTATAAACGTCCAATAAAAATATTGTCGCAAGGATTAGATATTAGAATTCTAAATTTAATGACACAAAATCAAAGTTAAATGTGATAAATAATTATGTGTTATACTATAAAAAAAAAACTATTTGTAAAAATTTTAATATTTTTAATTTTGTTTTTTGTTTTTAAATTTAAGTTTTCAAAATATTATATAAAAGTGGATAACATTACTTCACAAACAACAACTCCCTTTCTGTATTCTTTTTCAGTTATTTAATATATATTTATAAATAAAATATAAATGAAATAAAACAAAACGATTTTTTATTTTATATTTCAGATTTTTTTTTTGTTTTTAAATTTTATTATTTAACAAAAATTGTTCTTTTTCGCTTATAACAAATAATATGTTTTATTTTAATTTTAAATTGTTTATTAATTTGCATTAATTTTATAATATATTTTTTTATTAAAGTTAATTATGGTTTTTTTTTTATTATTAATTTAATCTTTATTTTAGATGTCTTGTTAATAATTAAAAAAAATTATTTTGAATTTTTATAATATTAATTTTCTCATTAAAATAAATATTAACTAACATACATAAAACATATATTCGTGTAGAAAATATAAATGATTCATGAAAAAAAAGACATTGAAAATTCGAAAATTAATAACTTTTAATTAAATTTGAATTTTTTTAGGCAAAGAAATATAGAAAAAAAAATTCCCTAAAAAAATTTAATTAATTAATAAAGAAATTTTTTTTTAGTTTATTTAAAAATAATATGACGATAGTTCGAGAATTATATATAAATATTTAATTTAAATATGTTATTTTACAAAAATCTGCAGATTACAAAATAATATTTGTTCATAAAAGGATCAAATTATACAATGTTGTGACACTGGCTCATCTAATGTGTCGAAAGTTTCGAAACATTTTTATATAAAAATTTGATTTCAAATAAAAAATTAAAAGAAAAATACGTGCACGGAATGTTAATTTCACAAAACAAATAAAGGATTACAAAGAAATGTTTGACCAATTTTGATATATTAAATTACTGATTTGTTTAATTTTCATTGTTTTTTATTAATATATAATTATAATTAGATAAAAATAAATATAAATATGACTAAGAATTTTACATTAAATTTAAATATTAATTATTTAATTAACTTATACGAGCAAAATAACAAAGAAATTTATTAAAATTTTCAAAAAAATTTTTTTTTTGTATTATTGAAAATATATGATTTCTTAATTATTTTGAATGTTTTCTATAAAAAAATTTTAATATTTCGGAAATGGAAAAGTGTAAAATCGTTATTTTTAAATCAACGAAATAATCGTACACTAAATTAAATTATATTTATATTTACTGTATTTATTGTAAAAAATTTCTACACTTTTTTATTCAATGTTTTTTAGATAATTTGATGTATATATAAAAATTTTTGGGAGAAATATTTTTATACACACTAGTTTTTATTTAAATACCAATTAGAATATTTTCTTTTTTAAAAGTCTATTATATCATTTTCTAGTTTTTTTTAGCACAAAAAGCAATTCATTTTCAGATTTTGTGATACCAGATAAATAAATAAATTCAGAATATTTTATTTTTTTTTATATTATGCAAATTCATAGATTTGATTTACTTATTAAAACTGCTGTAAAAAATATATTGGATTAGGAAAAAGTAATTTATATATTCAGAATCAGAATTTCGAGTTTTCCATAAATACTTTTCCATTAAGATGATATATAAAATAAAATTAATAAGAAATTAAATGAACACAGAAAAGAAGATTTGGCACTGGACATAATTTGATTATTGATTTATAAATGATCATTTAAATTATGCAAATTATATTAATAAATATCAATCGAAAATTTATTATAAAATTTAATTTAAATTATTCAAAATAATTTTTACAAATCTACTGAAAATTTTAGTAAAAAAAAAAAATAAGAAAATTAAATTTATTGTTTATAAAATTTATCGTAATATTAGAAAATTGAAAGAAAATCTTGGTACTTCTATGTGGGAATACAACGGGTAAATAAATTATATATTTCTGCTATTTATTATTTTGGCTTTATTTTATAATAATATTTTTTTTTTTGTTTTTTCGTTTTTAATGACACATTTAATAATTTTTAAATTAATTAATATCATATTTTTTACTATAAATTATTGTTACGTTCTGCAATATTTTTTGTTTAGATATTATCTTTTATAATATTTATTTACGTTATTATTTTCTTAAAAATTATTTTATTTCTCATTTTTATCAATATTCTTACAGTAGTAGTCGAATATTGATAAAAATGATATACTTAGTTGCTGTCTTAAATTACAAAAGAAAAAAAAATTATCAATTGAGTAAATATAATTTCCCCATTTTTTGTTATTGTACAAAAAAAAATATGCTATTTAATTAAAAACAATAATTGAATTGATTTCAGTAGTCAGTATTTAAATAGAATTTCATAAAAAAAAAATATGCCCTTAAATCGATTACAATTTAGGATTTACCTTCATGTATTTCAGAAATCAAATTATATACTGACACAAATTTTAAATACACATAATTTATTTCTGCTTAATTAAAGATCCGCGCGCGAATTTTATGTATATGTAATTAAAAAAAAAATCTCGATTTTAAAATTACACATAAAAAACAAGAGAGCCAAAGAGAAAAAATTAGTTTAAAAAAAACCCTTTTAACTTATTAGTAGGGACAGGGACAGTAAACACTAAGGTCATGATTATTATTATTATTATTATATTTTACAAATAAATTATTATTCTTTAAACATATTAAAAATAATAAACTAAAATTAATTGTTTTTTTATTATTATTATTCATTACAAAAAAGAAAATAATAATTGATTGAAAAAAATTGCAAGCAATTTTTTGACTATAGTTTTTTTTTTTGGAAAAATAACTTGTTAAATTGTTGGATAAGTAAATTAAATCAAAGTTAAAAAAAGTATTTTTTTTTTATATATTATATAAATTATTAAGTAAAAAATAATTATTAAATAAACAAATAAAAAAAAAAAACATTTATAAAAAAAATTAATAGAACAATTATTTTGCCTTAAATTTTAAACATTTTCTCCATTTTTCTTTTCTATATGCCTTTTCAGGGTTTTAGTAATATTTTTTTTTTTTTAATTTTTTCTTTTTTTAATTTTTAGTCTAATTTTTTTTTATATATATATAAATTTTTCCTTTTTTCATAATTATTATGTTTATAAGAATTTTTTTATATTATTATGGATTGGTTTTTTGTTTTTATTTCTTTGTTAATTAGAAATTTTTTAAAAGAAAAACAATTCATATAACTAGCGCCATGTCTTTTTTACTTGGTAAATTCACTTTTTTACCTTGCCATAAGGAATTGTGTATTGTGAATGCATCAATTGTAACTGTTAAATGTTTTGTGTGAACTTGTGAGAAACATTTACCACCTGAATTATATCTGTAAATAATAATATAATAAAATTTAGATTCAATATACATATTAAACCATAGTGTTATAATTAGTATTTTCTTTGTATATAGAAATAATATTTGATAAATGGCAATGGGAGAAAAGTGCTTAATTAAAGATCCGCGCGCGAAAGTGCTAAGTAAATTATAGTACAGACAAAAAATCATATTCGGGGTATTTAGGGCCATCTATATTTTGCGATCTGGAAACATATTTATTTTATTTTAAATTCCGTTTCATATAAAATATACCTATACATTTTGTTGCTTTAAGTTTTTTTTGTTATTTTCTCATTCCATGGGATAATCGGCAAATTAAAATATCCGAACCAATTCCAAAAATCTTTTAATTAGGATAGTTAAAAATATAGAAATTTTTGTCTGATATTTATGTTTTATATATGAAATTAAAGATTTAAAACTATTTATAGACTCTTGCTCGAAAAGCATTTGCTAGAAAACAATTTGCTCGAAAAATATTTCTATATACAAAGGTAATATTTAAATAATAAAATATTATTCTTATTATATTTTTTTTTTTTTAAACTTACTTAAAGAATTTATCAAACATAACTTCATCAACTTGACTAGGTCCTGTACCATATAATTTCAGAATTTGTTCATTTTCTGGCCAATAACTATATAATGCACGAAATTGGCAACCAGCATCACGAAATAATATTAAGAAATGTTTTGCCTCTGAACGGGCAATTTTTTCCAATACTTTTTGTTTGGCATCACGATTTACAGCTCCAGGAAATACACAATATTCAACAGCATTTAATATAATACCACGATTTGATTTAGCAGCAGGTTGTTTATATAATTTCGGTCCTATAAATAAAAACAAAAAAATAATAACCCACAAATTATAATTAATTTATAAAAAAAAATCTATATATTCGGACGCATAAAATAAGTTAAAAAAAATAAATACGTTTTTTTATTAAATAAAATTTTTAAATTGGCTTCTTTTTCAATCAAAATGCACAATCAAATCAAAAAATATAAATAAATAAAATTAAAAATAATAAAACAACTCCTTAAAAATTAAATTTTGAACACAAAAATAAAAAAATCGCTAGTTTTTTTCTTTATAAATTCATTTTTTTATCAAACAAAATGCAATCAAACATATTTAACAAAATATTACAACTTAACCTAAATTAGAGCATAGAGCATCGTATACGTAGCTCTTAATTTATATTGTCGAAATAAAAAAATTCATAATATTCTCTCATGTAAGTAGATGAAATAAATATCAACAACAAACAAATGCGATTAAATCAAATTGAATATTATTTTGTTATATTTTAGCATTCGGATTTATTAAAATGCCCTTTCTGAACTTGACGACGTCGTACGCTTTGATTTAGGTTCATATGGTAAATTAAAAAACGATTTAATGTTGAAATGAATAGAAAATTGTATTAATATAGAAATGAAAAGCAAATATTTAAATTAATGATTATGTTTTATTTATGATTCGACGAAGAGAATTGTTTAGCTTCTAGACTGATTTTAATTTTTTTTAAAAATTGTTCTTTGATTTCTTTTTGTTTTTGTTTTTTAAATGGGGGAAAATACAAACCCGAATATTCCATAATAGAACTAGCCGTTGAAATATCACTGGATCCATCATCAAATACACGACGTTTTGACATTAAACCAGGTGGTAATGATCCTGGACCAGATGGTGATGGCATATGCCTACCTGTTGATGATGGTCCCATACCTGGTGATGGTGCACGTCTTGGCGGTGTTGCACGTCCTAAACCAGAATCTGTATCTAGGCATTGAGGTAATAATAATAACAATAATAAGAGATAAAATAAAACCAAGAAAAATGTTGTTTTTTTTCGATAATTAACAAAATTAGAAACGAAGGACAAACAAAAAATAGTAAACAAAAAATTATGAAAAAAGCAAAATGAACTTTAAAAAAAAACACACCACCGAGTTTAAAAAATATAAATAAATGATTTTTTATGGACCTTTTTTATGAATATTTAAAGGAGTAGAAGAATGAATTAGAATTAAATGATTTTTGTTTATTGTAAAATAAAAATATAAAAAACAAATGCAAATAAAAAAATGAAAAGCAAAAAATGAAAATGTGTTTAAAAATAAAATGAAGACATTTTGGTTCAACAAAAAATGATTTTGGTCGAATAAAAAGAATTACTTGAGATGTTTAGACTAAAGAGGCAAAGAGAAGAATTCTAGGTACTCACAATTATTCACTTATTTATAGTCAATATAATAATTGAATAGAAAGATCTTGCAATATAAATATTGCAGGAATTTCAGTTTTTTTTTAAATTCTGATTTCGTAAATTTTATAGAGAAAATTTAAAGCTTCTGGGCAGACATTTTAGTTGAATTTGCATTACAATTAATGAATTTTTTTATGACAATTATGTATTTTAGGATTTAAGGCAAAAATTAAGCAATTATGTACTTCAGCAACTATACGTTTAAAATATTTTTGAAAAAATATTTGTATATAATTTTTGAAAAAATATTTGTATATAATATTTTAATTGATATATTTATTATTTTAATATTTTATAATTAAATGTAAATAAGCGCTTTTTATCATTAGAAATTTGAGTACATTCATATCCATATTAAAATATTAGAATTTCTATTTTTTCCTTTGATATTTACTGTAAAAATAATAACTTTTCGCTTTAATGTATAAAAACTATATTTTTTTAGAACAAAAACTTAGAACAGAAATAAGATATTTAATATTTTCTCTCAAATATTTTCTATCAAAATCAAGGAAAATTTTTAATTTCATAAAAATCAAAACTGGAAAAATTTTATAATCGAACTAAAGAAAATTATTCAACTAAAGATGAAAATAAAATCTACAAAAAAAATGTTTGTGTTATTGAAATAAAATATAAGAAGAAGTAAACATTAATATTCTTATAATCTATTTTTGCAAGAATATTTCTCAACTAATCTAACATAATTTCTCTTAGTTTGAGAAATATAAAATATATTTTTGTAAACAACAATTGTGAATCGACTCTTGAAATTAATCTAAAATAAAAATGATTAAAATAAAAAAAAAAAAATTGTTTATCTAAATTTGCAAAAAATAAACTTTAACTAGAAAAACACGTCAAAAATTTGAAATGAAAATTCCAAAGCTAAACAATAAAAATACGAACCAATTTTACATTTTTTATAGAAAAACCAATAAAAAAAGAAGCCCCAAAATTTGTGATTTAAAATTAAAATCTATAGAGAAAAAAAATATTACAAAAAAATTCAATTATAGTAAAAATAAAAAAAAAAATAATTCTTTTAACATAAAAAAATAAGAAATAATTCTTTAATAATTTTAAAAAATTTCTTAATATTTTATAAAATAAAAATTTTGTATTTTTATTTTTATTTTTGTTTTGGGCTTACCGCACAAATTCATGAGGGAATTTGATTTACGCCCTCGGAAATTTAATGAACTCCCTTTCGCTATCGATATACGTGATAATGTACGGCCTCGTTCGAGCGTAGGTTCTGTAAAAATATATTCCCCGAAAGTTTTTTTATTTTTTTTTTGTTTTTTTTTTCTTGTTGTTTTTCTGTTTGTTTTTTGTTTTATAATTAAAAATTTTATTTATTTATTTATATTTTTTTTTTCAAAACCCCTAAAAAGTTTTTAAATTTATTTTTAAATTTACAAAAAAAAAAATTCTTTAATAAATTCATGTATGTATATAAAAAAAGTGAAAATTAATTTAAATGATTTTCTTACATACTATAATTAAAATGAAATAAATAAATGAAGTCAAATAATTTACATATAGTAATTCTTTTTGTATGTGTAAATTAGAAATTTAAAATAAAAAATATTTAAAAATTTAATTTATTTATTTAAATAAAAAAAATAAAGAAAATTTATACTTTTAAAAACCATAACCTTAAAAATGTGTATTTGTGTGTGTATGTGATTTTAAAAAATGAAATTTAATTTATAAAATATTTAAAAAACGTGCTTAACCAAATAAAGATTTGTTTTAAATTTTAAAATATTGAAAATAGTAATTGACATTTAAGAAATTAAGTACCATTAATAGCTCGAATCGATAAATATAAATGTCGGAATCATTTTTTGTATGATGTGAAATTCGAATGATGTGAAATTCTAAGTTTTTTCAGAAATACATCATGTAAAACACGTACGTTTTATCGATCGTATGTTAGAAATATTTTCAAAAATTAAATATGACTGAATATAGAAAGCATTTTCTTTCAAAATTTCGATTTTTGTCTGAACTGCGGCAATGTCTATCTGAAAGGGGGCTATGTCTGTTAAATTTTTTGTCGGATTTGTTTAAACCGTAAAACCTACTAATATAAAATTGCTTTATTGAAAATTTATTATTATTACTCATTTTCTATCATTTTTTAAATATTTAATGTTAAGAATTTAGTTAAGAGAATATAAATAAACTAAAAAAAATTCGATTAGAAAATTCGACAATATTTAATGTTAAAACCTATTTAATGTTAAAAAGAGAAAGTAAACAAAATTCGATTAGGGAAGTAAGATCCGCCGAATCATTTTGAGTTATTTCATAATAAAATGTATATGCATAATATCCCGAATATCTTAAAGTCACAATAAACTATTAATCATTAATATAATTTTACATATTTCACAATTTTACATAGTTTCGCCTTTCATGCAAAATTATCAATCCCTAAAACCTCCAAAAAGCTTCAATTTGTGTATAATAAATAAAGAAAAAATATTTAAAAAAAACGTGTTCTGTTTTTTTTAGATTATACTTTGCATTACATATAGAAAAAATTAGATTGTATATCATTCGCCAAATATATATTTTATATACTGTATATTATTAATAATGTGTAGCATCGTAAAATTGCGAAAAATAGCAGCAGAGTTAAGAGCGCATTAAAAAAAACTCTTAATATTCGATATTATGTTTAATTTTACTAACTAAATCTAAAATTTAAGCAAATCATTTAATATATTTAAAGAATATTAATGTTAAGTTTTTAGTAATAATAAAAAAAAAACAGAAATTTACAAATTAAAAACGAAAATATTTTGTTCTTAGTAATAATTATAAAAATAAGAGAAATGTGTTTTTGTTTTAGTAAAGCAAACCATTAAATTAGTTTTGATATTAATTTAAAAAAAAAAAAGCCCACCACCAACCTCGTGAATTTTTATATGATCCCCTTCGACCAATTGGAGTAGAACTTGTGCTAGGATATTCATCAGGTGATTCTGTGTTAGAAATAAGAATTTATTAGTATATTTTTTTTCTTGTTATTTTAATCTTCTTTATACATACACGATTTAAATTTGTATTTTAATAATTTTTTCGAAATAAAAAAAAACTGTGCCTGACTGAACACACACATTACAAAATTAATTTTGTTTAAAAAAAAACAAAACAAAAAACAAAAACTTAACAAACAAAATATTAAAAAAAAATCATAAAATCATATTTATAAATAATAAGTATATACCTCTAATAGCTAAGGAGTCTTGTGATCCTCTATAATAATCACGTCGCATTGAATTTGAACTTAATTGGCCGTAGCCTAAATTAAATAAATAAAATTTGTAAAATAAAATAAAAAATAAATAAAAATTAAAATTAAATCAAATAACTTAAATAATTGTTTTAAAACGAACAAATTCTTTATAACTTTCGAATAATTAAAACCATTTAGGGATTTTAACAATTATTATTAATTTTCGGATCACATTTTTAAGTCTATATTTTAGTTAGTTTAATTTTTTATTTTTTTAGAAAATCTCAAATTACCAGTTAAATTCGAACTAGATCCTTTTTTACCTCGACTAGACAAACTTGATGCTTCACTAATATCTTTTACAGAACCAGTTTCAACGTGAATTGTTTTTGGTCGTGGTCGTATTACTTTTTGTGTTCGTAATCTTGGCGGTGCTGATGTCATTTGGCTAATTTGATGATGATGTTTCATCATAATATCTTTATCTAATGTTTTACCCTACACAATAAATTTGTTTGTTTGAATTTTTTTTTGATAATCAAATTTGTTAACAAAAACAAAACAAAATTACTTCTCTTTCAGCTTCTTCAACAGCTTTTTTCAGTCGATGTGCTTCTAAAATTGCAGCTCTTCTTGCCATTTGTTCCTGTTTCTTTCTATCTCTTTCATCTTCTTTTTCACGTTCTTTTTCTCTACGTTGTATTGTTTCCATTTCTTTTCTAGCTTTAGCTTCTTCTTGTTGTTGACGTCTTTGTAAAGATAATAACATAATTTTTTCTTTTTTCTTTTCCATTTCATCAACAGAATCCTACATAAACGAAATTAATTTATTTTAATTAAAAGATGTTGTTAAGAGCGGTAATTTTTTTTTACCGGATCTAAATTAGATAATTCAGTGCCTATCACTAACGCTTTATTTTCTTTTGGTTCAGAATATCTAGAGGAACTATTATGTTGTTGTTGCTGTTGTTGATTTGTAACATCTTCAAGATGCCGACGATAATCCGTAAAACCACCATTATTATTTGTAATATTATGATTAATATTTGCCATTTGATTCATTTCGGTTATTTGACGTAACTGAACTGGACTATCTGATTCTAATTTATTATAAGTTTTTGATTTATTATTTTCTATAATATTCGAAGTGTGTAAATTATTACTATTGTGCTTTTCTTCTGTTAGTTACCATTGCAATTTTGAAAGTAAAAAAAAACAATATTTATGAAATAAAATTAATAGATAACTAAATTCAATTTTTAATAATATAGATTAATATTTATTTACCTGTTTTTATATTATTATCTAATTCATTTTCTAGTTGACTAATTTTTTCACTCTTATCAACAATATCCATACTTTTCTCTTTCTTTGGTGATCTTTTTGTTCGTAATGGTGGTTTTGGTCGTTTCGGTTGATCATCAAATGATATATAAAAACCTTTTTCATTTGATTCGTCTTGTTGTGGATCCTAAAATTTTATTTTTATAAATTAAAATTAATCAAAAATAAAAAGTAAATATATAAAAAAATTATTTACTTGAAAACTATTTGCATTTAATGATGGTCTAGATGGTGAGGGAATTCTATAAGTACGATTACCACTAGATATATTTAATTTTCCTAAATTCATATCACTATCATAGACACCTATTTTGTCATGACCATAAAATTGTTGTTGTTGTTGTTGTTGATAAATTCCTTGTGAATGATGATAATCATTACGTCTACCACCTGGTAAAATTGTTTCAATATTCATTTCAATTTGATCAACAGAATCATCATCATCGCCAATAAATGATATACTTTGTGGTGCCATCATTTCTTCGCTTTGTTGTACAGGTGTAATATTTCTATTATCCTGAAATCATTATTATTTATCATTAACTAATTTGTTACAATATTTTGCATTTTTGATTTAAGATAAATTTTGAAATATAAAAGCCAAAAAAATTAAAATATGAAAATTTGAGAAAACAAATTATTAATATTTCACAATTAGATAAAATCATAATTTTGTACCAAAATATTTATATTTATAATTCAAATTTTCGTATTTTAATTTTATTGCAATATTTGCAACGACAACATTTTCTTTTTGAATTAGAAAAAACATTGAGACAAAAAACAAAAACAATATTATTGCATTTTTTTACCCTGTGATTAGACATAATATTTGATAGTTGACGTGGTGGTGTTCTACTATGTTGTGGACTGGCATGTACTGGAAATAAATTTTGATACGATTTTTCTTGATAATTATAATCACCGCCACCATTTTGATGTAACATAAAACCGGGACTATTTCCTTGATTATTACCAGTTGATTTCCATGTTCTTGTATCTACTAATTTTGGTGTTAGTGTTGTTTGTGATTGCCATGCATTAACATCTAATATTGGTTGTGGTGAATGTTGATGTGGTTGTTGATACGATTGATGATCATTAATTTGTTGTTGTTGTTGTTGTGCTGCAGCTGATTGAGCCCATGTACGTCTTTGTGGCACCTGCGTTATTACAGTTGTTGGTTGTGGTGATGATTCATGTAAATAAAACTGATTTGGTTGTGGTGAATTATGATCACGTCCACCGCCAATACGATTATGATGTTGTTGTTGATAATCATCATATTCGTTTGGACGGTTATTAATGAATTGATTAGATTGATATTGATTTGGCGGTAGTGGTTGATGTGATATTTCAGAAGAAGAAGAATATGTATGATTTCCATATGGTAAATTATTATTATAATTATTATTATTATGATTATTATTATTTCCGCCATTTTCATGACCAATAATTCCCATATAAATTTGACTATTTTCACGTTGATAAATTGGCGGTGATTGATGACTATTTGGATATGGAGATGTACTAGATGTTTGATTGACATATTGTCCATGCTCATTAATATATTGAATTTGATTTTGTTGTTGTTGTTGTTGATATGGATCTCGACTAGGTGGACGGGATGAATATGTATTTGGTGATCCATATGATTGAGGCAAATGTGGTGTTGAACCAAAATTTAATTGTTGTTGCGGTTGTTGTGTTGTACGATATTGATTTGGTAGATGTTGTTGTGAACCATATGGCTGTTGCTGTTGTGTAGGTGGTTGCTATTTTTGGTATTATATTTTGTTTGAAATGAATATGTGTGTAAGTGTTAAATGAATGTGATATAATTTTGAATAAATGATATGACAAAAAAAAAACGTTTTGATTTATGTTTGTTTTTAGAAATGTTTTTGTGGTGGGATGAGGAAAAGGTAAGAAAAACAAGCAATAAGTGAAAAACAATATAATTTTAGTTACACACAAATCTAATTATTTTTTTTTCATTTATAATAATAAATAATAAGATAAATATTTCGTTTAATTTCAGTAGCAATATAATTTTGAATAATTTAAACAATCATATTTGATGTTTAAAGTTTTGAATATTATCTTGTGAAAGAGGAAAGACTACAATATAATATTTTTAGGAAATTAATTTTTTAATTATATTTACATGTAGTCTTTCCTCTACAATACATTTTTTGCGTAATTTAAAATGTAATTGAATAAATACGCGAATACATTTAAATCAAATTCACAAATCTAAATGTGAGCCAAATAATAAAATAAATAAAAAAAAACATTCACACAAAATAAAACAAATAATTTTATGTTTTTAATCATTTATTTGCTTACCTGTTGGTTTAACATATTTGCAATTTGTTGAGCTTGTATTAATTGCTGAGCTTGTAAATGTTGTGCCTGAATTTGATTTTGTTGTGTTGTTAATCTATGAATATCCTGTTGAATATCCTGAAGATTAGAATTCATTTTTGCTATACTTTGCTATTATTAGAAATTCAAAAATACAAAAATAATTACAACAAAATTTAATATAGAAAAAATTTGAATTTACTTGATAAATTTCAATTGGTTCAGCATCTAAATTACGTTTCAAATCATTTTGTGGTTCCCATTTATCATCATCCTAAATTTTTATTATTTTATTAGAAAAGATATTTAAAAATTTTAAAAGTTAAATTCAAAACATCTACCGGGGGGACGTTAAGCGAATTAGTGAAAAAATATATAATTATAAAATAACACAAATAATTAGAAACAAATTTCTACAACTACAACAAAAAGGTATTGAAAAAAACCCTCAAAAATAGTTTTGGTAGTCACAAACATGCATACACACAAATATAATTTTTTTTTGCCAATTTTAGAAATCCAAAAATAGTAGAAAAACAAAATAAAAGTTTTTAAATTAAATATGAACAAACAAATTTTTATAGTAATTTTAAAGAAATTCGAAAAAAAAGGAAAAAAAGATTTTAAATTTTCTGTGGAAATAGGATCGCCTGGGCGAGGATAACTAAAACATACTAATGTTAGTTAGTTTTTTTTTGTGTATGTTTTTTTTATTTAAAAAATTATTTTTAAAAGATTTGTTTTGTGTGCGGATACCTGAATACTATTAGTTTTATATGGTAAACTATCGTCACCATCAGCACTACTACAACTGTTATCATCCACTGGTTGATCTTTATTTTCACCATCACTTTGAGATTGTGTCTTCCCCTATAAAAAATACAGGTAGGATTTTCGGTTTTTTCCGATTATGTTAAAATTTCCAACACCATTTTTTTTTTATTTTTGTGTTTTTTAAATTATTGACAAAATTATTATTTAAAACCAAAAGAAGAACGAATATAATTTCTGTACATAAAAAAAACAACATATAAAAACATGCAGAAATAATTTATCTTTTATAAGAAAAAAAATATATATCCTAAAAATTTTGCGTACTAAAAATATCTAAAAATTGCTGTAAGCTAATTTTGAATCACTTTTTTTTTTAAATTATTTAAGAATTTTGGATAATTTGCGTATAATTTATAATATATAATATATTTCTAAATCTAAAGAAGCGGATTTTGTATTATTTTTCGTTTATATTTTGTTTTTTTAAATTAGAAGAAAATATATTACCATGATTTCTTCCAATTTTAAATGCTCCAAATGCTTGTGGAAAGCATAGTTAAGTGGAGTTTTCTTTAAATATTAAAATTGTAAAATGTAGAGAAAAAATTAATTATGCATATTTTGTGATACCAAAATAAATAAAAGCTTTACAATTATTAAATGAATAATGATATTTTTCTTGTGAAGTTGAATAATTATTTTCCAACACACAAAAAAAAATTTAAATACATTTTGTAAAATTTTGATTATCTTATCAAATTATTTCACACAATTTATCAATTTTCTATTAATTATTTAAGAATTTTACGTATACATACTTATATATTCGGAAATGAAAATACAAATTTTGGCAACTTTTTTGAGTGGAAATAAATATTGATACCTAAAAAATGCTAACCATAAATATTATATTCCAATTACAAAACTAGAATATTGTGTTGACAATATTTTTTTGTTTTTTACTTTGTTATCAACAATTTAGGTGAATAGTAGTTTTATCCAACTATAAGAAAAATTTCTTAAAAAAATTAAAATTAAAATTTTCTATTCGCAAATTATTTACTTCAATATATTTTTTTTACCAGGGACACGAAAACCATTTCCTTAAATAGAACTACGAAATTGCAAAATAATATTCACATTGTCAGGTGAACTACAATAACAATATAAACAAAAACTTCCATTTTTAAAACTACGAAAAATCTGATATTACCCAGATGCATAATATTATAATTTTAGTGAATTTAGAAAAAAAAAACAATATTTATTTGAAAATTTATTATTGTCGATAAACTCACTTTATTAATAGCTTGTAAAAATGCAGCTTTTCCGACTTTTTCTTGATGCTTAGACATTGCCACTTCCATTTTACGTTTTTCTTGTTCAATGTGACGTCGTTTCTCTTCTAATTTCATTCGAATTGTTGATAATTTTGTAGCATCTACTAAAGGTCTAGTATTGTCAATTCCATAATCTTTAAATTATATAAATTTTTAAATTAATAAGTAATTCTTCTGTACATAAGAATCTGTGTTTGTCCAAAATTATACTTTTTTCTTTACCATTTTGATCATTTTGATTTAATAAAATCGATTGCTGTTGCCATGTTGTTGTATTTGTTGGTAAAGCAGCAAATGAAGTTTTACGTTTTGGTATTAATTCATCATCATAGGCACTCGATTGTTTAACAGCTGAATTATTCTGATGTGGTATCTCAACATCAGTTAAGTCTTTCTTACTGGAATGTATGGTGTTACGTAGAGAAACATTGTCCATACTAAAAATAATAATAATAATATTTATGTAGGATGATAATTTTCCATAAAATTTAAATATATTTATATATTTTTTTACCTTGTTTGTCGTCTCATTGCTGTTTTTTCTGTTTCTCTATCTTGTTTCTCAGAACCAGAATCTGTATCATAACCAATTTTCAATGTACCACGAGCATCTGCTTGTGAAGATCTTACAGCCACAACAGGTTCATAACCTAAACCAAAAAAATATATATATATAAGATTAAAAAATTGTAATTAAAGGAAAAAAATTAAATTAATTTACCCATGCTTGCTGTTGATGATTTTCTTTCTCTATCCATAGATCGACCTATCATATTTATTTGATCCTGAGAACCACCAAAATTTTCTATTGTTAATTGTGAATCTTCACTTGATGAATTTCGTCTTGAACGACGTCCTTTTTTTTATGATATAATTTTTCGTAGTATTTAAAAAAAAAATGAAAAAAGATAAAAATAAAAAATTTTCTTTTTAATTATTTCAATTAATTTAAGAAACAAAAACAAAATGATTTATAAAATATATTCTACATTCTACATAAGAATTATAAGAAAATGAATTCTACTAAGTCACATTTATGTTCGACAAACACGCGACTAAATAACAATGAATGCTGGAACGAACAATGTGAAATTAATGTAAATTGATTCACCTAAAAAAAAACATATTTTATAAATACCATACCTGCGAAACTTGGTCGTCTATGTTGTTCCCAATTACTTGGACGGCCAGCTGGTATACTATCGCCTAGTTAATTTTTTTTAAATGCATTCAAAAAATATAAAGCAAAAAAATTTCTCTTGTTAGGATTAAAAAAATTGCAAGCATAAAAAATATTTTTTTAATAAAAAGTTTAGAGATTTTTTTAAAGAAATTAAAAATATCAAATTTCAAGCTAAATTGTGTAACATTAATAAAGTATTTTTAAAACTAAGGATGGCGATTTGCAAATTATAAATTTACTACGGTTTGAGTGCCGGTTTGACAGTAAGTAATTGAGCTTTTTTTTTTAATTTAATCATAAGATTTAAGCTAAATCAAAATTCTATTCTATAGAATTTTGGTTTAGATTAATAAGTAAACAATTTAGCTTGAAAAATTAGCAATACTTTACAGAAAACTCCAAATAATAAACTATATTTCCTAATTTTTTTGATAAAATTTTTGATTTTTAAGTTGAAAAATTATAAAGACATTCAATTTAGATTAAATATACATGCGACGAAAGCACAGACAAAGAAAGACATTTACAAAATTACTTCACTTATCTATATAAAAATTGTTTCAATTTTAAAAGGATGTCACAAGAGTTTTTAAATACAACATTACAAAAGTAATTCAGTAACTAAGTAATTTAACCGCGACTTTAAAATTTAAACGATCTTTTTTCACGAGCGCAAGCCCCTTTTGACACTAAAAGTCCTGAAAAATTTGTAATATTTCAAATTTTCAGGATTTTGAGTATCAGAAAGATGTCAAAATCACGAAAGAGGCTTGAAAAAAGTCTTGCAAAAAAAGCTCATGACTTCAATAAAGTACAAAATACAAAAGTAATGCATTATTTAAAAACTCTGTAGAATAATAGATATATTATGTCATTTTATCATGCAAAACAAACTAGCATTTCACAATAAAATTTTACTCTTTCAGATTACCAAAGAAGTATGTTAAATTTTTTATTTGACTATTAACTTTTAAAAATTTCAGTGAATTTCCTTTTTCGTTTAAAATGTAAAAAAGAAAAATAAATACTATAAATTACAATACCAATTCAATTACAAAATTACAATTTGCACAATAATTTTTGTAATTGTGCTGAGAGACAATAATTAAAGTCACAATAAATAATTAAAATGATACAAAAAAATACAACTTTTCGCTAAAATAAATAATAAATTTAAATCTAACCTCTCTCATCAGCTTTCGATTCAATATTATTCTTTTCTTTAGCTTGTCGCAAACGTGCAGGAACTAATGGTTCCTGCATTGATGATAATGTTGTTACACCTTTGCTCTTGTGCACTACAAAGCCTATGGTGAATTGGACAAACACAAAAAAGAAAAGAAAAAGGAATTTAGCTTTTAAAAATAAAAATGAAATAAAAAATAATAAAGTGAAAAAATGCTTTTTTTTTTGTTAAATCAAATTTTCAGTGGATTAAAAAAATTTAAATAAAATAAAAAACTTTTGATGATCTATGCTTTTTCTCACCTCTTTCATCGCCAGTCGGTGTTGTTGGATAATTTGATTCAATATTATGTGGCTGTTGTTGTTGGTATTCTTTTGGTGGAGTTGTTTTCCGCATTATAACACCAGATGGCGATCGTACAACTATAATTTTGTTGTATTTGAATATTGTAAAAAAAAAAATTAAATAAATACAAATAAAATTTCAATTGAAAAAAACTAAAAAATTCTAAAAATATAAAAAGGAATTGGAAAAACATAAATCAAAAATTTAAAGAAAAAGAGAAGACAATTTTCTTTTAGTTTTTAAAATTGCAAGAAATAAATCAAAGATTGAAAATTATTATTAAAATTAATTTTTGTGTAATTTTGTGTTTATTAATTTTAGTGTTAATGGTTAATATATTTCCAATTTATAGGTGCAAAATTAAAAATTATATAAAAAATCGTAATGCAAATTGTAATTTTAAACAAAACTCTGATTTTTTTCATTTTAAGTAAATATTTAATTATAATTCAATTATATTCAGTATGTAAATTTATCTTTTAATAAAAATCATGTACAATTCGGAATGCTTCAAAAACTGGATGTGTCCGTAGTTCGTTTATTATAAAAAACGGAGAAAATTACTATAATTCCAGTTTTTTTCCAACAATAAATATATTTTTTTTTAGTTTCTACAAATTTTTTTATATTGAAATTTTTATAATTTTTAATAATTTTTTTACTGAATAAATAATTGGTAATATTTGTGTGAAAAATTATTTGTTATTTTCCGAATATATCGAAGAATGCAGATTTACTTTTGTATATTTTGACGAATATAAAAAATATCTTTACCTGATATTTTGAATAACTTTTTATTTTTAAAATATATTGGAGATATTTTTCTCTTTGATATTATTCACAAAACAATTAACAGAAAAACATGCACAATAAACATTAATTTTTGAATTAAATAAATTATATATAAATTTAAGCAAAATTATTATAAAAAAATTAAATTATTTACAACGAAGCAACGTGTAGTTTTTTGTTAATTAAAATTATTTGGTTAATTAATTACAAAAAAAAAATTATAAAAAAAAACTAAAAATAATAGAAAAACAAATCTCTAAATTACCATTCATAAGAATAATGAGCGAACAAACAAATTATTATAAACAAGTAATAGTAGCAGCTAACAGCCAACAAATAGACGCATACCAAAAAAAAAATTGGACAAGAGACATTCATTTCGGAAATTCTTGCATTAGTGAAACAATTTTTGTTGTGAATTAAAAAAAAAAAACTAAGAAAAACTAATACGAACTAAACAACATAAAAATTATCTAAATTAAAAAGAAAAAAACGGCGTTGCAAACTATACAAAATACATAAAAATAATTGAACATTTCTTCATAAATAAAACAAAAACATTTATGTTTCTTATTCTTAAATTATTTATATATATAGTGACCTTGAAATGGAGGTCGATTTGAGGGTGAACCTGAAGGTGTATCTATACCACTTCGTAGGTCTGGAATTGGTGTGACCGGTTGACATGTTAAGCCTCGCCGGTGTATAATTCCGTGCTCATTAACGGCACCAACATTATTTTGTTCGACATCTGGATGATGTTTTCATTTATATTATTATTGTGTGTGTGCGGTTGGTGGTGAATATTAGAAATAAAGGACGAAATTAATTTTGTTGGTTTTGTTGAAAAATTGATTTTCATGATTCGTTGAAACAAAAGAGAATAGGAAAAAATGTATATAATTATTTTTTTTGATGAATTTTTAATATCATTGATATTATTTGGATATGTGGTTCTTTTTGGACAACACACTGATGAATAAAAAATAATTATTATGAAGCACTTAAGTCAAGTTTATTCAACGCTGTCTGCTAATTAACCATTTAATTATTAAATTGAATTTATTTCAATCAGTAATGGTTCAAAATATATTACTAGGATCATTAGACCCATAATTTTATCGTCATTACAAATGATTTAGGATACTCACTTTCTCCATTGTAAAAAAAGTTATGTAAAGTTAATATTTTTTCAAATTTGATTTTCAATTAAAACGAAATTTCTATGAAATAATTTAATATTTTCTTGAGTTAAAAAATAGGATAGGATTTTGCTGCATATGTGCTAATTTACTTTTGCAAATTAATATTTACTGTAAATAGAGTATAGTATGTACTTCAATTTATAAAAATAATATTTAGCAAATTATTTTCATGGGCTATTAATAAAATATAAACCAATTGATATTGTGGGAACAAAAATGCTTCAAAATAAATTATTTATGCATCAGTACTTGTGTATGTAAATTAATGTTCATCAAATACTAATTTTTATCTAAAATCTAAAATATTTATCGAATTATGAGAATATTATGCGACAAAAAATACAAATTTAATTTTTATAAATAAAAACAATGAAAATGAAAAACTAATTTCATTTTTAAATGATAAAATTTGCAATAAATATTTCAAATGAATTTCAACAAATTTATAAAATATTTTGTTTCAAATAAATTACAAATGTTATACAATTTTATTACCATTATTACAATAATTAATTTGATTTTAATAATTTTATATGTTAAAATTTTAAATGAGGAAAATGTGATGGCTCCACGACGAAATATGTATTAAACGCGATTGCTCCACGATAAAATATGTATTGAACGCGATAAGATAATAAATTATGTTGTTGTCACGACAAATAACGAATTTAAATATTAAGTTAATTTAATATTAAACTACAAAATTTATTGCTATATCAAATTTATCTTGCTGAGTACTTAATTTGTCGGGCCGATAATTGTATACCATTTTTAATTATTCTCTTTTTTTTGAAATTTTATATTATTTTTAAATTTTTATATTTTAAATTTTTTTTAATTTTGAAATTTAGTCTAATAATTTAATGTTTATTGTTTTTGTGTCATATGGAACTTAAAAGGATGAAAATTTGAATATAAAAAAACTGAACTAAAAAAAAACTGAACACAAAAATCTGCTAATATAAAAAAACTAAAACAAAAAATATTTTTATTGAACATGTTTGTTTGTACAATATGAAATTTTAAATTATTAAATAAAATAATTGAGAAAATTTATAAGATAAATTCGTGATAATAAATATAAATTTGTAATTGGTGAGAGTAAGTCTTTATCTTACTAAAAAAAAAGTACATATACAAAAAAAAATTTCTCTTATTTTTTTGGGGATTCAAAAAATTTATAACCAAATTAATATAATTTATTGGCTTAAATTTATATACAAATTATCTTTTTTTTTACCAATTTTCGCTCTGTTTTGTTCTACAAAATTTACACCACAATCCACCAACAGTGTAATACCATTTTCTTTGGAACATTTCAATTTCTTAATATTTGATCAAATTTTTAAATAAATTATTTCAAAAATTTAAAATTTTAATTTAAAGAAAAATTAATTTTCAATAAAAATATTCGAAATCTGAAAAGTGGTATGTAATAATTATGGAAATTTTACTAATTCCACAGCATAAAAGATCTTGAAGAATTCGAAATTTTATGCAAGAATAAAGCTTTAACATTGCAATTTATTATTAAAGTAAGCATTTTTTATTTATATTTAGTAAATTGTTTAACATAAATTATAGAATAAAAATATATTATATTATAAATTAAATTATTATTTACAATCATAATTTTTTTATATTTTGTATCAATTTTTTAAATGTTTAATTACATTTACTCACACAAATAATTTTCAAATTATTCCTCAATTATAATTTACCCAGCTTGTTGGAATAAAATATATTTACGAAAGAGGATCTGGGTTTCAAATTCACAGATCAAAATATACAAAAAAAAAGGAAAATTACATAAAAAACAAAACAAACATATTCATAAAAAAAGCGAAAAGTTCAAGGGTGATTAAAAAAATAATTTGATTTCAACTATAAAAAATAGAAAAACTATAAAAAAAATGAGGTAAAAATGAAATGAAAAACTAATGTAAATAAATAAAAAAAAACCATCACCAAAAATAATAAAAAAATATTTTGTACTTTTGGCTTCTAAATTTTTTAAGAATTTATTTAATAGTCGAGATTAATTTTTTCTCATTTACCTTGTGAATCCATTCCAGGATAACAAACACACTTAGCCGGATGAATTTCAAATAAATTAAATAAATCGGCTAATAGTACAACTAAATTTTGTTTCATTGAACTAAAAATAAAAATTATTATGTTAAATTATAATTATATAATTGAAAATTTATTATATTTTTTACCCTCTCATATAAGTTATATCCTCTGGCGTCATATGGAACACAGAATATGGCAAATGTTTTTGTGAAAAATTACTAACTAATAAGACATTATGTATTGAATCCTCTACAGCTGGTAAATAATTTATTCTAACACATGTCCAAGGAACAACTTTAGGACAATAATATGAAATAAGTAGAGCTAAACAAACACCATCACATAAATCTTGAAAATCACGAACAGGCGGTATATCTGGTGATTGTAATCGTACACCCTATTATAAAAGTAAATATAAAATTGTGATTAGATGGAAATTCTTTACAAAAAAAAAATTTGTTTCAATACATTTTCATCTGATGCACCATTTTCAATTTCCTGATCAATTCGTTTCTTTAATGCTGCACAAGCATGAGAAATCCATGACAATAAACTTTGTTCATTTGTTAGTCCAGTTGTTGATAAACTTGTACCAGATATTCTAGAATATATTAAATTATTTAATAAATATTAATATTAAATTTATTTGATTATATAAATATACCTTCTAATTGAATTCGATATTCGTTCACCTGATGAAATTTCTTTTGAATACAAAATCATAAGCGATTCTATCACAGACATATGGGCATTCTAAAATTTTAAATTAGTTACATTGAATTATTAAATTTGGAAATTTGAATATCTCTATAAAAAATATTAAAATTATTGAAAATAAAAAAAATTGATTATCTTTTATAGATGGCATGGCGTCTAAATTTAATTAATTTATGAAAATTAAAAACATACTTTATACATAAATTGATTTTGATTCATCAATTTAATATTAAAAATAATAATAAACAAATCAAATTTCAAATTACACGATTGGGGTTAACAATTCTCATTAACTGAACGCCACTTTTCATGAATGTAATTCAATAAATACGCGATATGCCAATTTACATTGCCATGACAAACTTTGATACAGCAGTTCATAACTGAAATTGGTAAAATAATAATTAATTATTTCAAATTTCTTGATTTCATTATGTCGCATTATTTATCATATTTATGTTGTAAATAACAAAGTATATCTGCATTCAATCAATTTTTTGAAACGGGTTGACATAATTCCATAAATATTTGCAAAATAAAAATACAAAATCTAGAAAAATTTAATAAAAAAAAAAAACTGAACTAGAAAACAATTGAAGCCTTCAAAATGTAATGGGCATATTTGTTGTTGTTGTTGTATATTACTGATAGGAGGTTTATAATTTCGCGTTCGCCTAACCTTTTTTTCATATTTAATAAACATTAAAAATGTATACCATCCCATCCCCCCAGGTCCCCTTTTAAATGAACTTGCACAATGACGATAAAACGATAATGCAAAAAAAAAAACTGAAAACATGAAATATTTCCATTTGTTTCAATTATGGTAAGCAAGGAAAATTTGATATTGGTGCCAAAAACAAATAACAAAATATTAACTTAAAAAAAGCACGATTCATGATTTTTTCAATAGTTTTGTGCTTCTTTTTTTTATATGAAATTATCTTGAGACTAAAAAGTTTTTTTTTTTTCAGAATATGCAGACATAATTATGCAATCGGTTTTGATCGTAAGTAATGTAATTAAATTATTAAATAAGCTTTAAAAAGACGTCTTGTCTTTAATAATAATTATATATCACCCACGAAAAAAAAAAATATTGTTTTATTAAAATTCAAAAAGAATAATAAAAAAAAAAAAATAGGTAAAAAATTGAAGAAAATACAAAATAGCGTGGCCAGCATAAGTTTATGCATTGGTCTAACCTAACTAAAAGCTTTAATTTGGATTGTAAGAAAAAATTGTGCGGAGGTTATGTAAATTATTTTCAATATATTTTTTCGTATTGTTGTTATTTTGAAAAGACTTGAAAAAATAGAATCTGATAAAAATCACGATTTACTAATTTATTGCCTTTGGAATTTATTTTTTTAAAATATAAATTCAATTTTAATTTTATTGAATGCGTAAAAGACCGCAGCAAAATTCATCTATTTAAATTTTGAATGCCGACGAATTGCAGCAATTGATTTGTTTTTTGGGAATTCTTTTTTATTTTTCTTTCTTTATCTTTAAGAGTTAATTTCGTAATAAAACCAAAAACCAATAGAATTTCAAAGTTTCTTATGGTTTAAGAAGTATATTTATGTTGCAAATGGGAAAGAAAAGAGAAATTTAGGTCAGAGTATGGTTTTGTGGTTGTCAGAATTATTTTTATATTTTGTAATTCTTTTTTTAAATTTCTTTTTAGTTTTCCTACTTTTTTTAAAAAAAGGGGTCTTTTTTTATAATTTTCCCAATAAATTTTAAGATTGTAACAATTTTAGTTTTTCAAGTGAAAATATTGATTTACAAAACATTAAGGTCGAGTAATTGAATTATTATGTAGAAATTTCATATTTATATATGATGTTTTTCAGTTCACTGACAAGAATGGAAAAAAATTATGTAATATATTTTTGGGTGAACATTAACAATGTAGAATTAAATTTTTAATTTCAATAAAAATTTTAATGCAATAGTTGAGAAATATGAATTAGAATGCAAGGAATGAATAATTATTCACCATTTATTATATTAAAGTGATTTCGTCATTCGCATTTTGACACGACAGATGAATCAATGCGGTAAGATTGGCTATCTTCGGTAGACGACAAATATTTTTCTTGAAATTGAAACTCAGGTTGATTTTGAGATAATTTTTGATATCAAATATAAATTTATTGTAAATAAATCTTCAGATAAAAATTGAATCTACGTAAAATACGTAAAATTTGACAACATATTCTATTGGTGAGTTCAATCAGACGCCACTAGTAGAAATCAAGTGAACCAAAGACTCGCAACGAGTTCAAAATATACAAATGACGACTATCAACGAGTTCAATAATATACAAATGACGACTATTCATTATTTACTATATTAAATTACAATTTCCTTTAAAAAAAACTGTTGAATTTCCAATGATTTTTTTTAAATTTCTGTCAAAACTTACATTAAAGTTACCTCCACACATTTACTAATTAAATTTCTCTGAACAAATTTTTGAACTATTAATTATTTATTTCAAGTCCACCCTCTTCCAATCAATTTATAAGTATTTATATATTGAAAATGCCAATTAACCCTAATTGACCTTTTTGGTAATTTTAGTAGACATTATAAAATTATCCAATTTTTATTTTATTATAAGAACACAGACAAATAATTCGATAAGAAATAGAAATGCGTGACACAAAAATTAAAAAAAAATAAATAAATATAAAACCTTTTAATGTCAGCCCATAAAGAGTTAAAAGTATTTTGAACTTTTAATAAGAAAAAATTTCACTACAAAAATTTCCAATCAAAAATATTGAAAATTTATTTTAAAAACCACAAAGCTTTTATTTTTAAATAATGAACTAAAATAACCTGCAGAACTGTAAAAAGGAAAAGTAAACAGAAGTAAAAAAAAGAGAAAAAACAAGAATCAAACAAAAATTTATCATCAATTTTTTTAAGATGAAAAAAATTTCACGTACGAGACGTTTTTTTAAAAAAAATTTCATAAGTTAATTAAAAAATAATAATTACATAAAATTACTTACTATTCTCAATGGATTTGTTTGTATTAGAACTGTCTCAGTAAGTGGCATTTCTGGTGATTCACCAACTTGAACACCTTTACGTGCTAAAGTTTGTAATATCGACCAATGATTGAGACTTTGATAATTTGGATCTGAATATAAATTTGATAATGTTTGGCAATATAGTGTTGCATTACCCAAACCAACAACAATTTGTGGCTTAAGATGTTCTTGACTTTCATGATCACGATAAAATGGTTCTTTTAAATTGTCTGGTACACGATTATTAAAAGCTTTTGAAAGTAACCATTTTACAGATGCTCGTTGACGGGCCTGCAAAGAAAAAAATAATAATGTGAAATTAAATAAAAAAAATATACCAAAAATTTAGAAAATTTTAATAAAATAGTTGAAATAATTTTTTATGTGTGGCGTTTTGTACCTTGTAATTGCATGACTCTTTTATTTTCTTGACCTAACGACCCCATTTAATTTAATTGATTTTTTTTTTATTTTATTTTATTATAAAAATAATTTTAGATATTGTGAGAAAAAAATGAGGGAATACGCGTGAAGTTGACAAAAACAACATTGACTACAAAAAAATCATGTAATTTATTTTAAAACAAGACCGCGACAAATTAGGAATTAGGGACTACAAAACGTATTTCTTTTTCATAGTGTGAATTTTTCATTAACAAAAATTATTTAAAAACAATTAATCTCTCTTCCAATAGTAAACTATTGAAATAATTGATTTTTTTTTCAATATAATTAAATATGTCCAATAAGCCAAGGTTATAAGTCAAACTAGTTGTGCAATAGAAATTATTCCTCAAATAAGTAGTTACTTTTTTTGATTCCGAATTTCTGAAATGTTGGGTTGGAGCAGTAATCAATAAATAAAAATCTAAATTTTTTTATTAGATTATAGATTGAACATATTACTCTGTGAGTAAACATTGTCCATTTAATATTACTTAAGTTGGTAAATAAGTTTATATAGTAAAGTAAAATTTATTACCAAATCACAGATAAAGAAGAGTATCGTAACAATTATTGATTAAAATGACAAATATTGAAAAAATCGACAAAGTATTTGCCAAATTCTCACACCACACCTTTATAGAGAAAATATTTGTTAAAAATAAATTTCAAATTATTTTATTTAATTTTTAAAAATTTAAATGTTATAGAACTGAAATCGTATATAATATTATAAATAAACAATGAATATTCCACCTTATGATTTAACTCGATTCATCTCGATGGTGACAATTTGGTATGATTGAATTCGCCAAGAATATTTAAAATAAATTTAAATTTTGAACAAATAGCCTAGAATTTAATAATTGCAAACAATCTGTCGAAACGAAAGATGAATAACTAGACAATTTCAATAATAATAAGAGTGAATATTTTTATGGTAAATTAAAAACCCATATGTATATTTGAGATAATAATTTGTAGAATATCTAATAATTTTATTACCTTTGTTAAATGAATATTCATAAAAGCAATAAATATATAATTATCACAATTACATTATACATAATCTCGTTTTATAGTTAATACCAAATCCAAAATGAATAAATAAATAGAAAAATTACAAACTTTCAATGATGTAACGACTAAAATATTTGTGTACGTATGTACATTATACATTTATTATAATGTAAACCCCCCGCCACCCATTCAATCAAATTTATAATTTCCCGATTTTCCATTAAAGTTGAAACTCCTAAAGACCTAAACAATTTATTTCCCCTCTGTTATAATTAAATCTCATTTATAAGTAGCAAATGATTGATGTTGCAACAACTTGTAAATTTTTATACAAATAACAAATTGACATATAAAGTAGAAAAAAAAATATATCACGACAAATTTAGAAAAAAAAATATTTTAAAAACCTTTTATCAATTTCATGTAAAAACCAGGTATTTTTATAATATTTTTTTTTTTGCAATGACTTCCACGCTTTTAAAGTAGTTAACCTTCGCATTTGACGAGAAAATTATTTATAACTTAATATATAAAAAAATATTGAAAATGTGCGAAATTAGATATGCGACAAAGAATGTCGTTTTCGTCGTCGTCTTCAATTTTAATTTCCATAAGTAGTTAAGTATATATAAAAAAAAGTTGTTAACTGGAACGAATTAACAACATTAAAAATTAAAAATATTTTTATTTAATAATATTATTAATTTTGAGATAATTATAAATTATCTATAATATACAAGTTTTTTTTGTTAATTGAGTGGCGGAATTCTTTGCTTGTCCAAAATATTTTATGATTAAATCAAATTATTTTGTAAAATTCGTTTAGGCAATTTTTTTTTTTTCGAATCTGGGGAGAATTAATTTGTTTTTGATTGAAAACAAGTTCTGAAGAGAAAAAAAAAAAAACAATATCAACATCATAATAAATATTAAGTTTAAACAATAATATCGAAAATTTAATCGGAATTATTATTAAATGAAGATCACACTAAGTTGTATGCTTTCACAAGTTACTTTTACTTTTGAATTAAAACTGACATTTCTGAAAAAAATCATATTCAACTTAAAATTATGAGCATATGTAAAAATATGTAAAAATTATGTAAAATTATGAGCATATGTATTTCTTTGCATAAACTAGATGTTATTAAGTAAATATTTCGTAAGAACCGAATTTACTCATTCTAAAATAAACAACAATTATTAATAATTATGTAATTTATTGAGCATTGCTGCTTCAACATTGATTAAAATAATCAAAATACATACTTATACATTATAAATATATTTTAACTAGCAATTATATTCCAATTGAATGGACTAATAGTCAGTTAACAGTTTTATAACAGATAAGTTAACAGTTCAATAACAGATAAGATAACAGTTCAATATCGCTTATTTGTTTCCAAAAACTTATGTATACATTCTAATATTAAGCATTGCTGAAATTCGTTACATCTACATGCCCTAGTGGAATTTAATTGGAAAGTTGTGATGTTTCTGTATACTAATGGGAGCAAGCAAGATCCATACTTAATTATAGTATTTTTCATCTATAAGCATCAAAATGTTGGGAGTTTTATGTTTGTATAATGAAAATTGATTGAACAAATAATGAAAACTAGCTTTAAAATCAAGAAACATCTTCAATTTAGATTTTTATACCTATTTAATTTAATATTTATAAATTTCAAAATTGATTTATAATACAACAAATAGCAAATAATGTTGACAAGTCAGAGACAACATAATCTAAACATTACGTCAGCTCATTATGTCAATTTTTAGTTATTTCAAAAAATTATCACTATAACTACAACATGTAGATATTTATATTTATATACAAAAAAATTAATATGAATTTAAACAAGAATTTAAATAGCAAATCTTCGCGAAATTTAAAATACTAATTATGAATTCTTTAATTATTCGTGAAGATTTCATTTCTATAAATACTTATAAGATCTAAAAAAATTTTAAAAATATATTCAAAATAATTTCGCACATTTATAATAATAATAATAGTAAAATTAAATTTTAATTGAAAGCATGAAATGCATCTTATTCCGAATTTTTACAAAAACACCAGCAGAAATTTTGAATTAAATGGAATTTATATGTATAGTAAAATCAAAAAGCAGGAAGACATTAAGCGAAAATCCTCTTTAAGAATAAAAAAAATCATATACATACATACTTATTATAGAAAATGGAAAAATGAACTGCAACAGTTGAAATAAAAATCAAATCAAATTTATTGCAGTCATCGTAACTATACTATATTTTAGTAGCCAAATAAGTCGAACAGATTTTGTGCTCAATTTCGAAAATAGAATTTGGAATTATTTCATGGTGTTTATGTTTCGTTATATAGTGAAATAAAAATCCCTTAAAAAATATCATCATCAACATCAACATAATTAGTAATGCTGTTTGCTTGCTTGATGAATTTTCTATAAATATATATAATATACTTAATATAAATAAATTTGTGATTAGGAAGACTTGAAAAGGAAAACAACACATCAGCAAATAAATATATATGTAAGTATTTAAAAAAAATAAAATAAAACTGGCATCAAAATGCAATGCTACACTCGGAAAAATTGAAAAGCAGAAAGATTTTCTATTTTTGCAGAAAACAATTTTTTTTACTTTGATTTGAAGCATAATGAAAAATTGACATAAAATTAAAATATTTAGAAAGATGATTTTTTTCTTTTTTTTAGACAATTTTAGATACACGAGTTTCTTGCCAAATTGATTGATGATATTTTGTGTAAAATGCGAGGATTTAAGAAATTTTGTGCCTGATGATATATTATTTGATTAATAATTGACTTTAATTTACATGTTAAATGTTTTATATAAGTTCATAAGAAATTCAGAAATTTCTCCACACAATTAAAATAAGGATAAGAATGTAATGGCATGATGTATTGTAGCTTCAAGACTTTATTGAGATTGATGTATTGTAGCTTTAAGACTTTATTGAGATTGAGATGTTAATGCTTTCATTCTTATAGGTTTTGCCTCTTTTTCGATTTTTAATAAAACGAGGTTGTGAAAGAGCTGACTGAATAACGAGGACATCACAATAAGCCGTGTTGTGACCATGATGATGAGTATGTAATCGAAGGATGCAATTATGAATTGTGAATTTTGACATGATTGCACTATGAAACATTGGCTAAAATATATTCGAAACTTTGATTAATTTTAGTAATTTTTGACCATAATTATAGTAATTTTAATGTACCAAAACTACTTAATACGTAACCGTAACTTCAACGAAAATAATTGAAAATCCAATTTTTCTCTTACACGAAAGAAAATTGGAATAAAATGTAATAATTAAAAATATCCTTACAATATAAGAATCATTTACAGCTGATGTTAAGGACGGCATTTCTTGAATTGGTTTTAAACTCCAATCAAATGGACGGACCGTACTTAAGTTTAGCACCATAATTTCACATTTAAAAACATTCTTTTTTATCCACTATTTTTCGTTGTTTTTTTTTTTTATAATTTTTCTATTCTGTAGATCTCGAGATTAGAAGATTTTCTTTTTTAAAAAAAAATGACACATTTGAACACATTTAATTTTTTCATTTATATTTTTAAATTTTTTTGAACATTTTTTGTTTATCTGTCATAATTTCACTTTATTTTTTTTAATTAAAGTAATAATTTCCTTTTTAACACAAAAATTTTATGATTTTAATTTGACACTTTTAAGAGATAAAAAAGAATAAAAGTAAATTTAAAAAAAAAAAACCATTTCCAGCTAAGTTAAAAGTTGAGTAAAAAGACTTTTTTTCACATGCTATTTAAGATTGTTGAGTTTTGAACGATTCAAATGTAAATCTAATATGAATATATAATTTTTTTTCTTATTGAAAACGTGAGAAATTTGAAATTAAATTTTCTATTTAAAATTAAATTTTTTTTGTAGTAAAAGCGCAAGAGAAAAAAGTATAATTTTTCATTGAGGAACTTGGAGAAAATTTGATGAATATGATAATTAAAATACAAAGAATGAATGTCTACAAATCACGAAATTAGAAGCAAAAAAAAAAGTTTAAGGAAATTTCTTATTCGAATTCCGGATTGCAGAAGACATAATATGTAAGATGGGAGTTTATGAAGTATAGTTTTAGACTTTATTGTGGAAACCACGAAAATTTTATACCATGTTTCAACGTTGTTATAAAATTTTCCAAATTTTAACAAAATATTTTTTTAATATATTCTATATTAAAATGAAATATAAACCAATCAATATGAGTGCTGTTTAAATTATTCTATTTTTAGTTTTTAATAGATCGATTAGAATTTGATTCTATTACTTATCCTCAGGATTAGTTTTTTTTTCCTTAACCTCAGGCTACGAAATTTCATCAGTTATTAAAATTAAGTAATAAATTGAATGTCAACAAATTTAAAATAGAAAAAAACTATTTATAATGTCACAAAACATAATCCAAAAAAAAAAAAATTAGGTCATAATTGGAATTAAAATGTTTTATTAGGGTAAAAGTGGAGTTGTGTTTCAACTTGTCTTGTTAAATTATAATTTTAGTATAAAATTTTCGTTATTTCACAATTTTTCTATAGCAAAAAATTCGAATATAGGTTTATTTTATATTATTAGTATTATAGCTTTATTGAAGTATAAGTATATAAGCAAGCAAGTATCGATTAGAAATCTTATTTCATGCTTCTGCACATTGTAATTGATAGTAACTACAAATTTTTTTATACAAATTAATTTCTCATTTTTATAAATTTTGTGAAATGATCTAATAAAAATATAAATTGTCAATTTGTTATAATTTAATTTGCTATTTAAAAAATTTTTTTTTGTTATTACTTTTGTCAGTGGCACAAATTTAATGTAAGTATCTATCTATAATTCTCTTTTTAGTATATGTCAGCAAATTTTACCTCGATTAACCCTAATATGTTACATTTTTTATATATCTTAAAAATTCATGGCGCATAGTGAAAAAAAATCATAAATAATAATAATAATAATATGTAATATGCAAAATATATAGAAAATTACGATTATAACGATAAAATCGAGGAGAAAAACATCATTTAATAGATTAATATATTTTTTTAGTGCTGTTAAAATAAGTCATGGTCAAAGTTTAACTATTATTTTTTACCAATAAAAGTTTTATTCATGGATTACATAAGCAAAAAAATAGCAAATAAATAAATAAATTATAAATCTAAATCTATAAATGCAAATTATTATTATTTTTTATACAAAAAAAAAACAAAATTTTTATTTATTTACATTTAAATATATGTAAAAAAAAAAATTAAATTATTTATTTTATTTTATATCTTTCAAAATTATAAAAAATGATGTCATTAAATTCCATAATATTATTTTTTGTTGAAAATAATAAATTCAAATTACGTGAGACCATAAGGTTGAAAAATTAAAATTTATATCCACCAAACTATATTTTTCAGGTTAAGCTTCTTAATTTACAAGAAATAATATTATCAGATGACAGTTAAAAATATTTAAATTTAAAATTTAAAATTCTATTACAAATTAGAAGCACTGCGGAACCTTCATATCGAAATGTTAATTTTTTTCGAAATTGAAAAATGATGAAATCAAATTTTCATTTAATAATCAAAAAATATAAAATTTTAATTATAATTAAATTTTAGGAAGTTTAAATTAAAAAGAATAATTTAATAGTAATAATTATATTTATGATCTCTGTTTTTTCTCTCTGGAATATTTCGTCATCGAGCTTTGAGCAATTTTTGTTATTTTTTGAGGGGCGTTTAGATTTTTTTTGTTTGATGGAACAGATGATGTGATGATGATGATGAGCAGATTTTTTCAACAAATTATAGTTTAATTATTTAATTTTTTAGTGGAGGACTTAATTAATGAAATTATATTAAATTGTTAGAAAATTGTGTAACAAGAAATTTTTTTGATTGAAATAAATTTAATTAATGAACAAGTTTTATTTTTTTTTTTTTGTAAATATGGTAGAAATTTTACAATTACATACAAGTAAAAATGAACTTGTTCAATTATAGATTTTCGGGCCTAAGCGTAGGATACTAAGAAAATATTTTATACTTTTTTGTACTCATAAATTATTCACAATTCTTATTAGTATGAGGCACAACAAACTATTTCATAGTTTTAAAATTCTGTCATAAGATGGCATAGGTTCGAGTATTGTCTAAAATAAGTAACTTTTTGTCAAATTATTTTTCTTTTTTTCCTTTTTTTTAAAGCCGAAAGATTCTTAATCGATCACATTTTCACACCAATAATTCCAACATGCGAAATTACAATTCTATCTTCTCTTGTCTATCGTGTTAAAAATTAAAAAAAGAATAAAAAAAAACTTTTCCGGTTAATTTGTGAAATCAACCAAATAGAACTGCAACGAATTGGTAACCAAATGAATTTAAATTTACATCCTTTTTTTCATTAACCAGTTTTTTACCATTACTTTTTTTTTTGTTTTACGATAATTTTAGAGCGAGAAAAAAAAAAGAGTTCAACAAAATTCATCAAAGTAATTATTACCGAAAGGAAAAAGTTGAAGGTCAAAGTTTTTTAATTTCTCAAGAATTTTTTGTTATAATTTTAAATTTTTTAGAATAAAAAAAACGTCTAAAAAACAAAAACAGGTTTTAATAATATAAAATTTAATGATTCGTCACAAACCAACAAAAAAAAGTTTCCTAATATTTTTTTTTATAAATAATTGAAAATTAGCTGAAAATTTCTTTTAAATTTCGGAAATTTTATTATAATTTTCCGTATGATTTCTTTAATAAATAATGCACAGTGTGTGTTTTTCATTATTCAAAATAATTGCACTAATTTTTTTTTATTAAATTCACCTTAAAACTTTAATGATTATTAAACATTTTTTTTAAACATTAAATTACCACAATTAAGATTATTTTTTTATGTAGACGGAAAAAACTTTCACAAAACTCTCTTTTCAATTAGAAGCATAAAATATTTTATAAAATTTATTTACACATTATTATTGACATTACATAAAAATTTTATGCTATACAACGATTTTTTCCAATCAATTTCTCAGATGAATGTAAAGCAATAACGAATAAATAAAACCCTTTTTTTTATATGAAAATTAAATTAAATAAAAATTAATATTTTTTATATTTAAAACTTTCACAAAATTTAAACCACACCACCGACAATTAAATTTTTATTCAATGCTCTGAAACATTGTAACCGTCATTTAAAAAAAATCGAAATTTCGAACATTTTAAAATCGAAATATAATAATATCGATAGGTATTATAATAAAATAATTTTATTTCTACTATAAAAAAAAATTTCACAATTTAAATTTTTTCTTAATTGAAAATTTGAATTAATTATTTTTCAATAATTTGTATTTTATTTTCTTTCTATATTTCTAACTTAAAACTTTTTCATCGTTTGAAATCATTCCGACAACTGAAGAATGGGAAATCTAAGAAATTCGAAATAGTCCCAACTCCCAAACCACCACACAAAACAGCATTGAGAAGAAAAATGATCTTTCGTTTTATAAGCGACAATACTACAAAACCCGATCATTTAAAAGCTACATAAACATAAATTATAGGTACAATTCAGTCGCAATGGAAATTAAAACAGCTGGTATACATATCTGAGCTTTATTTTCTTTAACTTGTGTCAAATTCAAATATCTTTTTTAAAAAGTTTTCTGTTGTATAATTACTTCGCTTTTGTTTACCTACCAGCTTTACTTACGGGTGGAGAACTGGAGATGGAGAGGTGATTATTTATTATGTAGATTGTAGTTTTTGGTCGACTTAATAAAAAGGTTCTCTCTTAAAAAGGTAAAAATTTTCATTGCAGCCCCAATACCCCACATTTTTCTTTCTATACACAACATTATGGCCGTGAGCATCGAGGTAAAGTTTTCATTGTATACAATTTTTTTTAATGCTTTATTTTTCTTTTTACTTTTTGAATGGATAAAAAAAATATTATTTTTTTTGTTTTGTGTTTTGATGTTGGAACAAAAATTATAAATATTTATGGAATTTATGAAAATCTTAAAAAAAGTCAACAAGACAAGACGGAAGAAATTCAATTATTATACAAATGTAAAAAAATTTGATTAATGTTTGTGTTCCTTTAAGTAAGTGACGCGGTGCAACACATAACAAAAAGTCCAACAAGAAAAATAAGAAAAACTTTTGAAATTGTGATGAAATTAGATTTTTGAGGCAAAATGTATAGGGACTTTTACAAAGAAATTATTTACATTTTTTTTTATAGTTTTATTATATATTTATTTACATTTATGAAATAGGTTTGTTTGTTTTTTATGTTATCGTAGACGACGACTTCCTACATTTAATGAAAAACAATTAAGTATTTTATATGCTAACAACTTTTTAAAGTGTTTTTGTGTTTGTTGTTTCTTTTATGTTAGTTTTTATAATAAACTTTTACTTTTCTTTGGATTGGAAGTGATTTGAATTACAGGTTTTTCTTTTATTGGAATTTTTTTTATTATTATTAAAGATTATAAGAATAAATTTAAATATTTTACCACACACAAAAAAAAATGTTTTATATTTACATAATTTACCTAATTTGATAACGAGGAGCACAGTTTTTGTCATAGAGTTGAGATCATTAGAAAATTAAATATGGGGGTGGACTTTATATCATTAGTGATTTAATAAATGATTAAATAAAAATAGTAAATGAAAATTCGGTTTTGATTATTGAAAAGAAAGAAAATCGGTGTTTTTAATAGTTGATCAGACTTCAGATATAGTACATATAAAAAAGTACTATAGTAAATATAGTACTTTTTTCAAGTTTTTTTTTATATAAAAATTAGGCAAATTTAAAGAAATATTTGGAATTGGTTTGGATATTCTTACTTAATTATTCATATTGGGAACACAGCATTTCTAATTTACAATTCAATAAATCATTGGTGGCTCTATACATCATTCTTGATCAAATATACATCATTTTGATCATTATTGTGAAAATCTAGTAATCCGTTAAATATAATTAATCAAATTTTAATTTTTCATTAAAGAAATTACAATTTTCTTTTATATAAGTATATTCTAAATTTTAATTTAATTTAATTAGCAAGAACAACAGAAAATTTAAAAATTATAATTTTAATTTGACTAAGTAAAATTTTCTCATAAATGAAATAAACACTTTGACTACCAAATGTGTGCATAGCATAATTGATGATTTTTGTTAAGGGACACAGTAAAAGGTTAGTTATTCTTAGAATAATATAATTCAAATTGAACGAACACACCTTGAGATTATTATGTTTGGAAGTAAACGTGTTAAATGCATGGTATGTTAAACAGTAATTAAATACCCAGAAATTAATTCATGCTTCTAAGCAATTTATATTACAAAAACAAAAAATAGATTGGCTAAGCATTTTTGAACATCATTTTTTCTTACTTTTTGCTTAAAGTTGCAATACAAATTTTTATCATGAAAATCTTAGAATTTATATAAGAAGTGAAGAGACTGTAAAATTTATTAACCAAAGAAAATGCGGAAATATGAGAACTTTTTTTCTTCTTCAAATATATATAAATAAATTACAATGAATTTTAATTGTTTCACCTCCGCAAAACATAAGTTGTTAAGTGGAATTCCAAAATTGAACAAAGTAAAAAACTATTTTTATATTTTATAGAAAATATTTCAGAAAAATAATTTGTGATGTTTTCCAAAAAAAGAAACTAACTATACTAAAAATTATTGATAATCATAAATTTACATGAAAAAATTGATTAAATTTCAAGTTCAATATTTTTATTATATTGTTTTGGTTATTGATTATATTTTTTTTTTTTGTGAATCCTTGTTAGTCAAGGTTAATTTTCTTTAATAACGTCTTCGTTGTTATGTTATAATACTCAATTTTCTACCTTCAAAAATATTTAGTTTTTATTAAGGATATGACTAATTTATGACGAAATTTTTAGGTTATATATTAAACACACCTTTTAATTTTCTAAGTTCATAATTTTATTTTGAGAGATTTCTATTTATTATTTTGTTATGAATTAAATTATTATATTTTTGTTGGCTGAGTATTTTTATTTTTCAAAATATATTTTCAATGTCAGCGAATATAAAATAAATTCGCTCCCGTTTTTTTATATACATTTGTCTTGTTAGCATATCGCGCCGCACCTACGTGTAAATTAAATAAAATAATTTCAAGATAAATTCAGAAAAAAAGCGCGTAAATTAAACTTTTTGTTTCTTTAAAAAAAATTTAGATTCATATGCAAAAAGTGATTGACAATGAAATTTATATTTTATGACGTCAATTTATAAAAGAAAAATGGGTTTTTTGCAATTTCGCCGTAGGAGCTAAATTTATAAAATTCAATTAATATATAATATATAAATCAAAATTGTAATAAAAATTTTTTCTAATAAAAAGAGTTGAATTCATGTTTAAGAAAGAGTTTATATAAAAACAAGGCAGATACTGCCATCTTTGGACAAAATTTGGTACAACTAATTAGGAGAGGAGTTAAATAACCAATCGACGAGGATGGAAAGAATATATATAAAAGGAAAAATTATATTTTGTTTGATGAAATAGTCCTCGAATCCTAATTGAAAAAAAAAACTATTTTTATTAATTGAATTTCTATTCACTAGATGGCACATAACCAAAATCTGAATATTCATGTTGCACAGTTCTGATTTACCGCCCCACAGTTGATTAATGATATAAAAAATTATAGCCTGAGACTAAAACTAGTTTACAACATTTCATAATTTTACCAAATTCTAAAATATTTATTCTATACAATGAGAATAGTATTTCTATTTCAAAGAAGAATTTCAAAGTTTAAATAAAAAATGTAAACCTCCGGAAGACGCTGTTTCGTCTGTCATAAAAAATAATTTATTTTGGTTTATTATTTAACTAAAAAATAGAAACTGAAATTATAAATATTTAACGCCTTTTTAACGACGCTAAAAGTAAATTCAATTTGTTTACCTTGTCCATTTTTGTGGTTGGTTGTGTGTAAGGCGAGAATTGAAAAGTGTTCATTGAAAAGCATAAATTTCTTAAAATGAGATAAACAAAAAAGTAGCTTATATATATACACATATAATAGTTTAATTTCAGATTATAAGATTATCTCAAAAAATAGTTGTAATACGGCGGCAACAGGTGGAGCTATTGCGTAGGTGAATAATAAAAAAAACACCTATTATGACCGCATTTTTACCTCAATAAAAAATTGTAAATTTGGTTTAAACAAGTTGTACCCGTATTAAAATTGATTATAATTAATTTATAAAATTTAAATAAAAATACTAAAATAGGAATTTGAAATGTCTTAAATTATAGTATAAATATAAATTGAGGATTTAAATTAATTTTTTAAAAGCATATTAGAATTTCAATATGCAAATATTATAATAATGACCTACTTTTTTGTAATTTAGCTTTTGCTTAGCATGTTATTCCGATGGATGCAATTTCGAACCATTTAATAAAGCATCGACACATTTAGCTTTGATACATTAATAATTCCGATCGAGAAAGTGAAAGATGGATTAAAAAAAAAAGAATGACTTTAATTTTAACAGTTTTTACGGGGAATAAAAGTTTTTCATGGAGGGAAATAAGTCGCAAGTGAAGTTGAAGAAATTAATATAATTTGACAAATCATTAGTTATCTTATAAGTAAGTAAGTAGTTGTTTACAATTGCCCACAATTTAAATTTACTTGTTAATAAGAGTGTTTATGCCAAATTCTAGAATCTAACGCAGATGGAAATCGTGTTATTCTACTAAAAGAGCACATTATTGCTTTCAGCAACATTTTTAAAATTCCATCAATAAAAATAAACATAAAAACTTTATACAATAATTTCAAATAAATTTAATTATGGTTTTTCTTTTTTTATTAACAGCCCACGTGAAAATATGCTATATTAGCTTTTAGCTATAAAATTAAAAATTAATGAAAAATAAACTTAACAATAAGACAAAATGATATTAAAACTGTGAAATTAAATTATAATTTGCAATTAAGAGAAATAATAGGTAAATAAATACATTATAGCGATTAGCGAAGATATAATAACACTTTTATTAGTTTCCGGAGTCATTTAAAAGTTTTGGTGATCAAAATGATAAATAAATGTTTATATAATTTTATTTTCCAATGTGTTCGACACATCATAGGCAAAGCAAATTTTGAAAATATATTTGTAGAATAGAGGAGAATTATAAGAACTAAACATTATAGAAGATCTAGTAAAATAAATGTCAAAAATTCAATTTCATTAACTGTCAGTTACGACCTATGATTTATGTCAAATTTACTTTGCTGACTTACAATTTTTGACATTTTTCTTTGATTTGAATACGATTAAAATTTTCTACCAATTTATTACTTGTCTTTCTGTAGTCGATTTAAGATTAATTAAAGAATCGATCATTTAGCAAAAAATATTGTTAATTATTAATTATTATACAATAATTCATTAATCTTTATTTTTTTTTAATAGTTTTCATAAACGGAAATAATTCTGACATTTAATTATTAATGTCATAATAAATGAAGATTATAATAAAATTTGGCAATTTTAAATGTCAAATAATTTTTTTCTTCACAGCTTTATGTCAAAATGATTAATTATGATTATTCAGCTTTACCATTATATTAAATATATTTTACGTGTCAGAAATAAAAATAAAAAACAAGAAAAATATAAAGAGTTTATTTATAAATTTCGGTTATGTAACCACATAAGTATAAATAAGATGAAAGAATGTTAAATTTTTTATAAGAACCTCTTCTTTCTTTTTAAAATTGTCATTTTTAAACTTTTTTTCACATCAAAAAAATTGTTTAGAGAGAGAATTTAATGTTTGTTGACGACCTTGTTTAACATTAATTACCGGAAATATTTATAACTTGCATAGAAAAAATGTATGTTTAGTGTAATTTTCTGTGTAACATAATTGTTATGCTGTAACATAATATTTTCATATTTACTATAATTTTAAGTTTTAATTGTAATTATAGTTTTTTTTATTAAGTATATGTGTTTAGTCATAATCATCACATGATGATAAACTGAAACAATTTAAAAAAAAGACATAATTACTAACAAATGTTAAATTTTAATTTTATATTCAACCTTACGTACTCGACTTTATGATAAACTCGATTCGACTGACTTTTATCGTCAATTCACCTCAATATTTATTTTAGGATGATTGAATTCCGCAAATCGAATGGAACTCCGAACTCGACTTTGATTCGACTTAGTTGTTCAAGTTATTCGCATAAAATTTTTAAATCATAAGGTATTAAGCTATTTGTCTATTTATGTAGTTGAAGCACGAATATATTTTGGGTTTCGTCAGTTTTTTCTATTAAAAGTAGCAAGACGAATTATATACAAAAAAAAATCGATAATAGATAATCAAATAGAATCGATTTTCGAATGACGAGACGAGTTCAAGAATAAAAATGACACTTCTGATTTTTGCTAATAAATTATTAATGAATAATTTTTAAATTTTATTAAAATTTATCTATATAAATCTTTGCGAATAAATTATGCATAAATATTGCTCAATAAATTCACTATTTAATTTAAATTTTAGCTGTTATAAATTTAATTTTAAATAATTTTGTTTAACTTTTAAATATAATCCATTAACGAATCAAAGAAACAAGTTTAAAATTCATTCTCTATCATTTTGAAAATATCTTTCAGCAACTTTTAAAATTAGTTTATAATCCATTTTCCATATATTATATATAAATGTATACAAAAAAAACACGAAACATGTTCAGGCTATGAAATTAATTTTACTTAATAATTATAATTCTTAGAAGTCTGTAAAACTCAAATAAAATTTTAATCAATTTATGATGTCATTATCATCACAGAAACAATTTTTAGCATATCAATTTACTTGATTAAATTTTAACTCTTTTTTTTTATAAGAAAAATAATATACAATGTTTTTTTAAAAAATGTTTTCTTAAATGTAATTTAAAATTTAAAAATTTCCAAAAGTCACATTATTACTTTATAATAATAAATAAATAAATAAATTTTATGCTATGATCAGCAATTTGAAACACCCACCACTTTTAATACATCTATAGTTAATAATAAAAAATCTTCTGAAAGTCACGTTTTTTTTTCTTTGTCAAATATTGATGCAACATTAAAGATGAAAATTATGATTTTATTACTAAATATTAACATATACTTACTTATATTTATGTTGGATTAATAGGAAAATACTTTAATATTTAATTTGATTTGTAAAATTTGTAAAAATGTTTGCATTTAATTTAAGTACATATATTTAAATTATATGTAAAATTTCGTTTTTTCCATAATTTGACAACGTAAATTTTAACTGTGAGTAGAATAGAATAGAGTCTAAAAATTGTTATAAACTAAATTTCTAATGTATAAGCCATTTTGCTTCTATAAAGACTAAAAAAATAAAAAGATTTTTTCAATTTTAAATGCATTTGATCGGTACATTATGATCAAAGCTAAACTGTAAATGGCAAATTTCAAAATGCATTAAAATTAAGTGTAAAAATTGAAGATTTATAAGACAAACTATAAAATGAATAATATTAAAGAATAATGACTTGTAATTTTAAAACTTATAATTTCATACTCAGCATAATATTTTTATATTTCTTCAATTCGATTAATTTCTTCAATTGAAAGAAAAATTACATTGAGCTGCAATAAATTTGAAACTACTGAGGCACTCCCAATAAATATTTTATTAAATAAATTGAAACTGTTCGCACCGTGTAAAAATATAAAAAAAAAATTCGCGATAGAAACATTTTTTTTCTATCGACAATTTTCCATGTCGTACAAGAAACATAAAACAGAAAATTGTTCATTTTGAGTTCATTTAACTTTTAAAAGCTAACATATAATCTAAGAAAAATATTTCATAGACAATTACTTAACTTTTTTAAGTTGGAACTATTTTTATTTTCTGCTCTTATTTTCACTGGAATTTATTTTTAAATGTCTATTTTTTTATATTTGTATTTTGAATTTCTATTTTTAAGCAATTTTTTTAATGATACCCAACAAAACATTAAAACAATTAATCATAAATTTAGATTTGTGAATTTTTTTTTTTTTTGTTAATTTCTTGGGAATTGAGTTCCGGATGTCCCAGGAAAGATTTTTTATTTATTAAAAAAAAAACACTGTTTAGAAAAGCAGATATAGATAAAAAGTCTTATAAAACTGGGCGAAAAATATTCAATAAGTTTTGCGTTTAGCTTCAAAAGTTCAACTGGAATTTCGTTGTGGAGAAGTCGAACATCTGCTTTTATCGTCAGCTAAAGAAGGATGTGTTCAAGGAATAAAATGTCCCCACAACTGGAGAATACCAACTATGGATCTATCGGACCTAAATGCATTAGACATATTTGATTTGTCGATTAAAGAATTACAGTATGGTTAAGTGTAAATCAAAATATGGCTAAAAATCGATGGATGGCGTTTATTCTATAAGGCGGTTGCTTTTCGAAAAAGCCCATTAATTTTTATTACTACTAACTCAGATATGCAATCTTTTACGAAATAAGTATAATTTTACTTTAACAAAAAAATTAAATTTTCTGCATTTATACATGGTGTAAATTCCAATCTCTACTACACTGTGTAACGAAACTTAAACAAAATGAAATAACAAAAAAAAAAACGTTATAAATTTAAAATATTTTTATAATTTCCGGTAAAGTATATCATAATCAATATATATAAGTAAAGAAGAAAAAAATAACAACAGAAATATTATATTAACCTATTTTTTTTCCTCACTGAGGATTTTCAATCATTTTCCGTAATTTTTGTATAATAAAGTTAATAAACATAAAAAAACTCATATATTGATAATTTAATTGAAAACTATAAATATAAAAAATAAAGTGCAGTGTACTACACTCTTAAGATGCAACAATTTATTTTATATAAAACTGTGAAGTGTTTTGTTGTTGTTTAACTAGAACGGTCGATTTAGCAATTAGGCAGAAAGAATTGCTGATGCGAACAGAAAAACGTTGAATATTTCATGAAATTTTTTTTATAATTCCACTGTAAATTATATTATCAGCTTTAAGTAATCATTTCTTTTTCGTAATGTCTATTTATACTAGAAGTTTAAGGAACTATATATTTGAATTAACTTCACTCAGTCTACTACAAACAAAAAAAGATAAATACTTAAATTGTTTAGAAAAGTATAATATGAATTTTCTTCTTATATATAAGAACATGATTTAAATTTAATTAGTGATAATAATAATTAAGATAATTTTTTTGATTTTGTTATTTTCTTTTATGAGTTTTTGTTTTTCTGGTCAAGTTCAAGAAAAACTTAAAAGTATTTTCGTGGTAGAAATAACAGGAAACAATAATTGCATTTATATGTTTAGTAATTTTAGTTTAGCCAGTATATACCTAATATGACTATAAAAATTGATAGACCACAGAATCTAAAGAAAATTATATTATAAATTTAATAAATTTGATATTTGAAGGCAACAATGTTTGAGTGAGTTTTAGGTTTGGTAAAAAATATCTTGTTAGAATTTATTTTTTTCACATTTTATTAAAATATATGGTGTTGTAAAATATGAATCGATGAGGCAACAACAAAAAATCAGACTACTTGTTAGTTGTTAAATCATTATACGTATTTTAAGACCCCTTTTTCATGATCCTTTTTGCAAGGCTGTTTCGTGATTTTGACAACCCTTTTGACACGAAAAATCCTCAAAATTTGTAATTTAAATGTTAAAAAGATGTCAAAATCACTAAAGAGATCTGCAAAAAGGCTCGTGAAAAAAATGTCTTATGGATTATACTTTATACCCCAAATTCTAAGTAACGATTTCGGGAAATCTTAAATGAAAGAAATAGCAACACAAACATTGCTACATTCATCAAATAATGCATAGTGTCAAAATCTTTTAAGTATATATAATTAATTAACTTGGAAAGTTTAACGACATGTGAAGCAAAAGCGCGCTATAAGCGTTCATTTGTAATATATAATTTTAATATAAAATTTACTATTACTATCAACAAATTAAATTTATAAAATCAATGACAAAACTTCCTCCAGACAAATTTATATTTAAATTTTGGAAATTTTTTTTTTTTTCACTTTCTCCAAATCCATCAAAAAAATATATTTAAAAACGTGAATAATTTAAACGTAAACAATTTTGGTGATGATGAATGAAATGAAAACAAAAATTTATAAATATAAATAAATATTTATATTATAAGTTAGGTATTCTAAAATAGTGAAATAGAAACCTTTAAAATATAAATTTGAAAATAATAATTTAATTTTATAGCGATACTAATTTTTATAAAGTTTTTCGCGTAAACAAACAAAAAATATTTATGTATATTTGTGTACTTAAAGTATATATGTATATTATAAAATATTTAATTTATCACACATTCAGCATTTAAAATTATAATTAAATTAAAAGGGCAAAAACACAAAAATATTGTCTCTTGAGAGGCACGCGACTAAAAATGACTCATTAACCGCAATTATAATATTAATAATCATAATCAATTTTCAAAAACAAAAATATTATAATAAAATATTTCCACAACGAAAAGAATTTTCACAAACATTTTTTTTTCTTTTCCTTGTTTTATATTTTGGGTGTGAGCTTTTCGTAATTTTTTTTTGCTGTGAAAATTTATTTAATTTTTAATATAATTTCAAGGTTAAATAAAATCAGGAAATAAGGAAAATTATAGAATTTTTGATATTATTGACAATGTCATTCAGATGTGTATACTATGAGATAGTTAAGTATAGCTTATAATAATCAAAGCATAATGTAGGAAGATCAGAGGATCATAAATCGTTCGATTTGATTGATAGAAAATGACCTTCAGAATATCGATAATTCAATTATCTTTATATTAATAAAAAATTCGATCTGCACATAACCATAAGAAAATCAAGCAATTAATACTGATAGTTTTTGGATGGGTGGATGGATAGAAAGAAAGCGATTCTGAAGATACCATGCACTCAGACCAACATAGGTCCATTGTACTCTTTCGAACTTCATGATCAGACACGGTATATTCAAAGCGGTTGACTTAGCCACCCGCTTTCATGCCCGAATTTCAGAATCATTTCCCACACTAGAGCTACCGCTTCCGGCAGCTCATTCAAAAAATGGGACCAGAAACATTCAGCTAATTTGTAAAAAAAAATTGATTTGAAGAGATCAAAAAAATTTTGGAATACGATGTTAAAATTACAAAAAATAACTTGATTAACTAAATAAACCGTTGTCAGTTACGATTTATGTTAAAAGTTCAATAATCTCTTTTTTTTTTTGCCTTTTTATTAAATTAAAAATTATATTTGAAATTTTCATGTTTTTTTTTTTCTAAATAAAAAAAAATTTCTGATCGTTTCATGTAAAAATGTTGAATGATTTTAATTTTTTTTTTATTTCAAATTTAAATTGACGAAGCGTTTTATCACGATAAAAATTATTGAGAAAACTTTTTGAATAACATAAATTTTATTTACCAATTAATTATACTGAATTGCAATAACATATAATTAAAATTAAATTTATATTACATACTTATAACATAAAATATATATATTGTACAATTTATAATTATTAGTTTATAGATATGCAAAAATTATAATTTAAGTGGAAATTGTTGTCATAAAAGTTTTGCATCAAATAAATTTATAAAGTATTGACAAAGCCCACTTGTAATTAATTACTGATATAAGTAGGTAAGTAGATGAGTTGAAAATAAATTTGTTTGTACAATTTATTTTTTAAGATTTATACAAGTTATTATTGTGCGATTTAACGAATTTAACAGCAGGAGCTGCATAGAAATCTGATATAAGTACCACATAATTTAAATTTTTGCTCTGTGAAAATTCGCCTTGTACCTATGAATGATTATTTATGACAAATTTTAAGGATTGGACAAGTTAAAACACATTAAAAAATTACATGTCTGACTAATAAATAAACGAAAACTGATATCAGATATTAAAGTATATCACTCATCAACCTACAAAAACAATTTTCCGATTAACCCAAAAATAATTTATTGATTTATTTAATTGCAGTTCAATAAAAAATATTTATATTATCTAATCTGCTATTTTTTATGTTTGTCTTACAAAATTCTTAAAATAGTTTATTTTGATATTTAACAGAAAATAAAATTATTCAATAAAAACAAGCCTAAATTTAATGATTCGATCATTGATAACTTGAAATAGATTTTTTATATATACAATTGTATATAGATTTTTTATATATACATAGATGCTTATGTTATAAGTATGTGAAAATGATTATAAATATTAATCAACATTTTTATGAGTAGTATACAAGATATTCCAGTTATATTCGTTGAGATTAGAAAATTACAATATAATCTAAACAAGTTTTATATGATTTTCATAATGGAAAAATGTTGAATATAAAATATAAAAACTATAAGTAAGTATATTTATATAAGAATATAAAATTTAATAATCAACAATTTTTAAATATATGTAATTTGTTACAACAAAATCACCCACACCTTTCCCAATATATACCTTTAAATTACTTTTTTTTACTAAGATATTTTTGATAGAATGATTGGAACGAATATTTTATATAACTATATAAAATATTATAACTATATAAAATATAAGTATATATATACTTAATTGCTTAATTTGTAATAGAATTTGGAGATATCCAAATATACTTATATTTGAGGATTTGCAGTTTCATAAATTGTTTCATAAGTTGTAAGTATTATGTATATATATATAAATGTATTACTTATATAAGTAAAACTTTGTAAGTGAAAGCAATAATTTAATTAGCAATAAATTACTAAACAAATTGATAACGAAATTCTAATCTGATAATAGCTAAGTATAAGCTTTTAAATAGATAAGAAGCGGAATGTTAATTTAATGCCCAAAATTATATCTATCTATAAATTACCCAAAGGAGATCATTGATTATATATTAATTTTGATTTAAAGATTAAGAATTTTAATAAAAGATTAAAAAATTGTAAACTAATTTCAGAAAATTGACCCAATTTTTATGTCTTCGATTTACATGATATATATATAGTTATTATTTTTATTAGTCCTTATCTTGACTCATTAGTCTATCTCTATATTAGGGTTTAGGCCTACCTCTATCAGCTTATCCCATTTTTTGTTGCATCTAAGCACATAAAAATTTTGTCAGTTTTATAAATTATCGGTATATGAGTGGATAATTTCCATAAAATAAAATGTTTATTTGCTTATGACTCAAATGTATTTATATTTTGTTGATGAATAAATTTTATAGTAGGTATACTTATTTTCCCTAAAAGTTTTTGTCAACTTATAAATTATATGACATTCTGTGATATTGGTTAATTATCACCGGAAATGTAAAATTAATTTTGATGATCAAAAACAAAGAAAATCTCCCTAAAAAATATAAAAGTTAATAAATAAAACCTGCAACAAAGGTTAAAGAAATTGTTTATACATATATATACAAATTAAACTAATATTATATTTCGCCTACAGCACAACAATCCAAAATATAGTTTAGATTAGCACTAAGTTTCCACTCCAATCTTTAAGTTTAAAACTGAAAATCTGGTCAACGTAGGAAGAAGTCTCAATGTTATTATGAGAAAAAAAACAACAAATTATTTTTACATATTTTTGTTGTTATTATTTCATCAGTAAGTAAAAAAAAAAGCTCCACTCCTAAAAAATATTATTTAGAGCACAACAATACCAAAAAATGTGAAGGTACAAACAAAAAAAATCCAGTTTTGACATTATTATTATACTATGTACTTATATTAAATATTTTAATGTACCTATAAGTATAGTGAATAATGTTTAAGGACTTATTTCTGTATCCTTGAAAAAGCAAGTCCTTTGTTTGTTCATCTTAATTATATAAAAAGGGGATTTGGGTATAAATTTATACAAAACATAATTTGCAGTTTAATACAAATCATTTCTAGAAATAAAATATTAATTTTTATAAATCAAATTGACATTTTTTTTTCATATACTCTTTGTTGTGCAAATAAGAAGTTAGAATTTGTTTTAATGAATTTTTGCTATTTTGCTTTTTTTTTTACTATTTCAAATCCGCATGTGCTGAAGAAGAATGGAAATATATATTATATAGTTACATTGTGATGAACACAGAATTAATAAAATATGAAAAAAGAACAAAATATATATTTAACCAGCCAAGAGAAGAGCCTGAGTAACTTGTGGCTTACGTCACCTTCCATTGAATTTTTTTTTTAAATAAATAAATAAAATCTTTCAAGAAATTTTCTTATTATTATTCAATAATTTTAGAGTTATATTCTGACAACACAAAAATATTGTATTGTAGGTGGTTTTAAGTAGGAGTTTTTTTTTAGTTGGTTATGGCGAAAACTAGTTAAAAAATTAAAATGATTTTTTTTTAGAGGTTAACACGCATAATGAAAAATAACCAAAGTAAAATATCAATGGAATTAAATCTTAGTTTTTCTACAAAAAAAATTGAATTAAAAAAATAAATGAAAAATAATTTAATATTATAATGAAACTTACTTGTTTTATCTCTTGAGTTTCAATATCCATTTTTTCTTCTTCTTAAAATTGTAGTTTTATTTTATATCCAATGTTTTTTTGTTGCTTTTATATTGAAGTAAAACAAAAAAAAAAAATTCCTGTGTGTTACTGAAATAATAAAAATGAGTAATCCAACAAAAAAAATTGATTGCTGCGCTGATGAAAATTAAAATAAAAAAGTCTTTACTTTTTGTCAATTTTCCATTTCACTTGTCATTTTTTTCCCTTTTTTTAAAATAAATTATAATTTTTTTATATTTCTTCTTGAGGAAATATTAGAAACGATTTTCTTATACTCTTTAAAAAAAACTTGTTTTGCGGTGAAATTTTTGCACAAAAAAAAAATTATTTATTAATGAAATTGAACAGCGACACAACAAAAAAAAATATACCGATGAAGTCAAAATGGAAACTAAATTTCTTCTTGTTCTGACTTTTCTTTCACACAAAATACTTTTAACATTCACTTTTTAAATATTAATATTAATTTATTTTTATATTTAATTTTAATGCCGATTATTTTTTTTAAATAAATATAAAAAAATAACTTTTTTCTCTAATTTTAACTTTCCGTCACATCATTTTCTCGCCTTTTGATCGGTTTGGCACCTTTGATTTTTTTGGAAAAAAAAATTGGAAACTTTGAATTGGAAACTTGGTTTTATCGAAATGTCAAATTCAAAATTACATGGCAAAATGGAAAAGGATTGAAGTTTAAAGTGAAATGGAAACTATTATTGTTGTTTGATTCATAGTTAGGCTTTTCTCTGGTAGATGTTGCTAAATATGCATTATTTTGCCCCTAAAATTATGTATATTTTTTGTAGCTCAAAAACTCACCTATTATCTATTAATGTTAAATGTTAAAATAAATTTAAATAAATAAAATAAATATAGTGTCGCATAGACATGTATACTGGCTTGAATTAAAGGTTATTAAAATACCTACATTTTGGTATAGTATACGAATAGATTGTAAAAAGCATTGCCATACTCAACTCATACTTACTTTCATCATTAATAGAAAAATACTTACTTTCATCATTAATAGTTAAAATGTTAATATATGAAAGAGGATGTGGTGACTAGAAGCCACTGGGTATGGCCTACGAGTGTAGCATAGACACGTATACTGGCTTGAATTAAAGGTAATGAAAATACCTATGCGAAGCTTGTAGTCCATACCCATGCGACGCTTGTAGTCCATACCCAGTTTGCTTCTAGCCACAATATTCATTTGAATATAGTATTTTTCAATTAATGATAAAAGTAAGTATGAGTTGAGTACGGCTATACTCATTGCCATCTCTACATATACTACATCTAATTGTAGGTATCTTAATTACCTTTAATTCAAGACAGTATACGAGACTTAAGAGGACTATTTAATTAAACAATAAATCACTATTTTCAGATATTCAGATCGTATCATTACATAGAGAATATAAATGATTTTACTTAAATTTTCTTGATATTTTATTTTTCATAGCAATATCTAATTTGGAAAATATAATTTTTTTTAGTCTCCTTCGCCATTTTAAACACTAAACCACTATTTTCAGATATGCTCTATTTAACTCCAGCTCTGGCTCCATTTAACTCCAGCTCTGTCTCCACTTCGGAATGAAAAACAAAGTTATTTATTTTATTTTTTTTATATAATTTTTAATTTTGCATAAATCGTACATTTTATTAAATATTTTACAATAAGAAAAAAAATCCATTTTATGTTTCTCACTGTTTTCAAAAAACATTTTTTTTATATAACATTTTTTTTTTCTTTAATGTTAAATAAATTTAATGATTTTTTATTTATTTAGATTTAAAGATTATTTTTAGTGTGTGTTGTGGTATATAAATTAAAAAACAAATATTATGCAACAATTACTATCCTAGAATTAGATTTTAAATTAGATTTTATATCCTTTTTTTCGTATTTGAATTAATTAAATTACATAATAAGTTTTTTTTTTATTTTTATTTATTATTATTTTTTTTAATATATAATTTTAAAATTTTTGCTAATAATTTTCTTTTTGTTTATACTAAGATAAATTTTTTAAATAATTTTGTATTATAAATATTATTTTAGTAATGAACAAGATTTTTTATAATTTTATTGTATTTTATTTAATTTTTCATTATGTGAATATGTGTTTTTTTTGTTTTGTAAAAAAAATGAAAATATAAAATATGAAAAAAAAATGTATTTTGCCGGAAAAATTGGTTTGTGGAAAATTTTGGTGAAAATTGTCAAAAACAATTTAATTTTACAATGATAAACTAATAATATATTTCGTTTTTTATACATAATATTGTAATATTGTTAATTAAATAAGAAATGTTAAGTTTTTCCGATTGACAGATAGTTTAAATTTAAGTTAGTTTCAAATTATGTAATTTACGTTAAACTTAAAATTGGAATCTTTCCTTGTAATATATTTGATAAAAAATTCATCGAAATTTTGATAATTATGATATTTTCTCTATATTTTCGCCAAAAAATTTTGGCTGTCAGCAAACATGTTACATTGGTGATTATATTTATCATAAAACTTATTATGTATCCTTTCACCACTCCATCTTTTCATCTTGATAAGGTATTTCAGTCATAAAATTTGTATGAAATTATTTTTACTGAAATATACCTTTTTTTTACTGAAATGTTTTTGACTGGTTTTCCCAGCCCTTGAAAATGTTGTTGCCACTTTAATTGATTTAACGTAAATATAACCACATTTAAATTGAAAACTAAAGTAAAAATCAAAACAAAATAATCTAAGTAAAATTATGATTTATATTTAAATATTTTATTTTATTTTTTCAATATTTTGATTTTGGAATATTTTAGTTTTAATTTTTTGTTAGTAAAAATTAGTCTATTGTTTTTTTTTAGTATTTAGTTAATTTATTTCGTATACAAGTTTAATTGTAAAAGTTTTATTTTATTTTGATTAAAAGTTTTTCTTCCATTCATAAATTTTCGAAGTTATTTAATTAAAGTAATTTTTTATTTTCTATTTTAATAATTTTTTTTTAATGCATATTTTCGTATAATTTTTTTTCTTGTTAATTTTAATTAATTTCTATTTCAATTTAAAGTTTTTTTCTTGTAATTTAATTTTTCCATTAATGAATCGAGAGAAAAATTTACAAAAACAAAAAATATTTATATGAAAAAATATTTACAAGGATATGTTTTTAATTATTTATTTATATATTTATTTAAAAAAAATATTTAATTTAATATAAAATTATAATATACATAAATATTGCACTTTTTCTTTTAGAAAAAAAAAATACAAAATAATAAAATTCTAGCTTAAATTAAATATTATTATGTAAAGATATGTAAGGTTTTACATTTATATATGTTCATCCTTATTATTGAATTCGATCCGACTTACGATTCGCATCGATTTTAACAGTATGGTGGTATAATTGAATTCGCCAATGGAAGCATCTGCTCTTTTAATGAGATAAACTTGATCATTTATTATCCAATAGCGAAGCAAATAACGATTCGAGTTTAATAATAAGGACAATTTGATTTTTGAATATTTCGAATAATTTTCTATCGCAATCAAAAAATCCAGTTTGTTTTTTTGGGTTGCCTGGTTTTCTGTTTTTGTTTAATTTTTAAATTAAAAACTCGGACTAGTATGACTAATATTATTTTGATGATGTAACTAGTGGACTTGTACTATATCCACCTTGCGTATTACATGTTGGTAATGCGAATGGATTAAATCCAAGACCACCAACTCCTGAAAGTAATATTTCAAAAGATTATTGATACTGAAAAGCATACTTTAAATATAATAGTGAAATTATTATTAGTAAAATAAAAGAAGTGAAATTAAAAAATAGAAAATTAATTTACAAAAAAAAAAGAAGAGTTAAAATTAAAATAATTAAAAATTAAAAAATTCTTAGTGGTTATTTAAATATAAAATAAAGGATACTTAGGAGGAGGAAAAAAATCTCACATGAATTATGACTTATTTAAAATTTGATTACCAGCATTATTTTGGAAATTTTATAATGCATATCATCAAATATTCCAGGTTTATTTTGCTAATAATTTTCCAAATACATATTTAATTTAAAAATCAATATTTCGACACATTGTTAAAATAATGAAATTTTGTCAGGTAAGTTAAAATTTAACACCACAATGTTTAGTATAAAAAGTAATTGGTAATTGAACAGCAATAAACTTTGAATCAAGGGGTAAATAATATAACCCATTGCAATTCGGAAATAGATGACTGAAATAAATTTATAGTACATTAAATAATCGCCTTCAATAAATAAACGATCCAAATATGTTTGTTTAAGAAATAACATTCAAATTTCTGTAATCTTTGACGGATAGGAAAATGAAAAGATAAGGAAATTATTCTATAAGTTTTTGATAGATTAAATTTCTGCCGAAATATTGTCATAAAATTGTGAATATTAACTAGAAAGAATATGACGTGGTGGTGTTTGATTGATAATTGAATGAAAGAAGTTTAATAGTTTGACAATACCAAGAATAAAAATTATTTAAATAAAATTCATAAATATGTAAGAAAATCAGAAATTCAAATTCTACCATTTTGTGCTTTAAAAATCTAGGTACAAATTTTAAAATTCACAATTTTATTTTTAAAAAAATAATAGACCAAGGCGAGGATATTTTTTAAAAGATAGAAATTGAATGCAGTGATAATTGAATATTTGTTAAAGTGAGATTTAAGATTTACTAATTCAAATAAATGAATCGATTTCATTCTATAAAATAACTTTATAATAACTTCAAAATCTAAAAAAATTAAAAAAAAAAAAATTCAATCTAATTTTTTTAATTATTAATTTACAAATTTAAAATTTTTGAAAAGTTTAACTACAAAAATAAAAAAATTTAACAATTTATAATTATTATTAAATTATTTTTACATTTTTAATTTATTTAATTTTATTTAAATTTTAAACGACAGTCGCCGTAACTGCAGCAGCCTGTGGATTATGCCATGACGATTGATGATAATGATGGCCATGATAATGATGATGTGTCGATGCAGTTGATGGTACTAATGCTTGATGCCACGCAGATGTTGTTGTTGAAATTAATGGCGAAAAAGCACTGGCTGTGCCGTTGCAGGACAAAAACATGCAAACAAAAAAAGAAGAGAATAAAAACAAAAACCAAAATAAACAGAAAACAACATAAAAACATAAAGAAAATTAAAAATAAACTAATAAATAAATAAAAATATAAATTAAATGAAAAAATAAATGAATAAAAAAAATGGATAGAATTAGGAAAATTGTTAATTAATTATACTTAAAAAAAAATTAAAAAAATTATTCTATAAAATTATTTTTTTTATTAAAGGACTCTACTCACTCGATGTTGAATTAAATACACTGCCCGGTGATGATGACAATGTACCCATATTTGGTGCTGGTCCATAACCATTTGCTGTTGCACCATATGAACCACCTGATGAATGTGGTGTTGATGCACTACTACAATAACCACCACGTGGACTAACACTACTACTTTGTGCTCTTTGGTATTCATCTTCGGTCCATTGACCAGTACCATCTTGTACACTAACTGCCAATTGGCCAGCATATGAATTAAAACCAGCTGTACCACCAGGTGATCTATAAATCAGAAAAAAAAAATTTCAAATTTATATAAATTTTTAAAATCAAATTGCTTTAAAACTATTTCTAATTATGTTTAATTATGGTAACACCAGATTTTCATAAAATTTATACTCTTCTAAATAATTAAGTGCAAATTTTTTTTAATTATAATTATTTACCTTGGCATTGAATATAATGCTTCAACTAAATCTGCTGCTCTTTTTAATATAATCTCTTTTTGTAATTTTTCTGGATCACCAGGATGTCGTGGTATAAGTTTCTGTAATCTTTGAAATCCATAATCTATTGTTGGTTCATTTAATGCTACATATATGTAAAATAAATTGAATCAAAATAAAATCGATTAAGAATTTATCAGAGTTGGTAAATAAGACATTTTATTTGATAATAATTATAATAATGAAACATTACACGATTACAGCAGTATAATTTAGTTAAAATTACTTTTAAGTTCATTATTTGTAATTTGTATTTTAAAATATTATTTTATTGTACTTAAACGAATCACTTGTATTTATATTTAATAATTAATTAAGGGATCTTAAAATAATTATGAACAGTAATTGTATTTATATTTATTTACTATTACAATTACTTTTACTCCATTATAAGTATTATACTTTTCGTAATTGTAACTTGAATGCATTACTTATGTAAGTATAACTACAATTAATTTTGAATTAAAATTCTGAACAACAAGAATACTTTTAAAAATCCTTTTAAACAAAATATTGATTACTTATTTACAACAAATAAGGTTATTTGGTAACATTACTTATACATTACTACATTACTTTTGTAATGCATTATTTAACATTAAATTTTTTTTAAAAAATAATTTAAAAATAAAAACTTACAAACATATACAAATCTACCAGGTGATCCTTTACAAAATTGTTTACTTTTATATGATAATGTTACTTCAACAACACCGGGAATATGACGTGGTGGTGTTTGAACACGTATTGCATGTGATGTTATTAATTCACTCCATACCAACATTGTACCAAATACAACTTGAAGGCCATCAAAAAAATTATCACCAACAATAATAACAGTTGCACCACCAGTTGTCCAACCTTCACTTGGTGATATCGCTTTAATACATGGTGTCGCTACTGGTAATGGTGGATAAAGTCCTGTAAAATATGATGAATTTGGAGAATAACCTAAATTGATTAGTTTGATTTTTTACTATTCAAATATAATTAGCAAATAAGTGAATTATTATTTTTCACAGGAATGAATAATAAAATTTAAGATACAAAAAAAAATTATAATCACACACACACAGACACACAATGGCAGAATTACATAAAGGATAATAAAGTGAAAAAAGATTTTTAGTTCAAAAATTACAATATCAATTTAATAATACAAAAAACATTCACACAAAAAAATATCTAAAATTCTTGTACCACAAAAATATCCTTTTTTAATATTTCTCTCAACTCCTTTTTCATATAAATATTATATCAAATCCTAAATACAGCTGTGCGCATACCTATATATATATGTAAAAATATATACATTGTGATATCGATAGATGATGGCCGAAATCATAAATAAAATGACTTCATATTGAAATATATATACGATAACCACCCTCAGCCCAACCATAAAATATATACAAATAAACATATACAATCGCACTGACAAATCGAGTTTAGTCCACATGTCCTTTACATTAAAGAGGATAAACAAAGAAAAAATATTTGATGTATACACAAATAAACTAAGATTGTTTTTTTTTTTTGGGGAGAATGGAGACGAATTAAAGGATTTAAAGCAATGAGACATTTTTGCTCCCATTTTATTTTTAGTTTTGGTTCAAGAATTTAACACATTTTTTTATGCCATGCGATACGAGCACGTGGATGATTGTCATTGTTTCAGAAACATAAAAAAAAATGTATGGATTTTTAGTGGTTGGGAGACTGTTGATTTTTTTTTAAGGGATTAATTTTTTTTTATTATATGAAGCTTTTTTTATGTTATTCAAAAGGATATGCTGGACAACGCACTGGCTATCAATTTACTACATATATTATAAGTCTTGTATTAAAAAGGATATTGTGTGTATGTATGTTTGTTTGATTTTTTTAAGGACATAAAAATAGAGTGAATATCCTTAGAGCTAAGTAAAAAAAAATGATAATAATTTATTTATTTTTTGGTAATATTTTGTGTTTATCATAAAAGTAGAAGAGTATAAAATGGAATAAAGGATAATATGTGTAATCATAATCGAATGTTAAGATAACAGAAAGTAAATATATTTATATGTTTGATAAACAAAATCTATAGAATTTTGTAAATTGAGGCGCTTGTTCAAAAGGATATGTTAATTTTTAGTTTAACTTGGTATTAACATGCAATTTTTTTAACGTTTTCATTTAAAATTCGTAATTATACATAAATTGTGTTCACATTTATTAAGTATTAATGTTTAAGACTAGTTCTGTATAAAGACACTAGGGAACCTAAAATTTTCAGCAACATATTTACTACACAACAAATAAGGTTATTTGGTAACATTTTACAGAATCGGAAAAATGTCATTTTTCCAATTTTAAGAGAAAATTTTAAATCTTTATTAGTAAAAAATATTAAAGGTTAACATAATTTTTCTCAGAATCCGAAATAAAATATTTGTTTTTGAATATTTTATCTAAATTTGTTAAAAACAATTAAATTTTTAATTTATAGAGAGAGAAATATTATTAAAAAAAACTCTTCATTGAAGAAACATTCTATAAAATATTTTTTTTTGTAATTAAAATGATAAAAATATTATTAAGATTTTTGTAACTAAGAAACAATTATAAATGTTTCCTCCTGCCCCTGACTAGTAATTTTTTTTTAAATATATATTTATTTATATTTTATAATAATTTAATTAATTTATCTTAAATCCAATTCCAAAATAAAAACCAAAATTATAAAAATCAAAATACAAATTTTCAGCAAAAATAAAAACCCAAAATTTCTTTTAAAAACAAAATTGAAAAATTTCGTAAATTGTATAAAAAATAAAAATAAAAGAACATTAAATTAAATATTGCTACAGACCGTCGTAGGTACTGTCAGGCGCAAGGGGATGACCCGTAATGGCCAGGGGAGAATTTCCTGTACCTTCCGTTGCATCCAAACGTTTTGCTCGTCGGCCATGCTTTGAATTATTATGTACAAACATATTATCTGATATCGCCAATAGTGGTCCTTCGACACTTACTTGTGTTGCTATCACAACCTAATTTTTTTTTTGTGTAGTTTTTAGGAAAAATTAATATTAAATTTAGATTTGTTTACAAAATAATATCAATAAAAATTTTTTTAAAATTTAAATTTAATTAATAATTTTATTATATACCTGAAATCTTCTCATATCACGTGGATTTCCAGCATTTTTTAAACAATTTTGATTACATTTCAAGAAGAATTTTAAAAAAAATCTGAAAATAAATATAAGTAAAATTTTATTAACTGAATTTAGTAATGAACTAAGAAAATTCATATAGTAAATATTATTTTTAAAAAACTAAAGAAACATCAAAATTAATTATAATTTTCCGTTTGAAATGTTTAGAAAAATTTCTAGAACATATTTTCAAAGTAAATTTATTTAATTATAATTGCTACATATCCCTAAGCAGTTCAAAATTTAATAAGTGGACCACCTTGTGTCATTTTACTCCTTTTTAAAGATGCTTTTAAAAAAAAACAATTTACAATCGATTAAAGATCCTTAGTGAAATTCTATTCCTTTTTAAAAAGTAATTAATAAAATTTTTTTTAAAAAATTATTCTCGAAAAAATTTAATTTCTCTGTTACAGAACTTCCGTTTAAAAAAAGAGTCCTATACGCATAAGGATTACAAATTATCACCTCCTGTTAATAATAAATACTTTTATATGTTTCCAAAAAAAAAATTATAAATATATGTAAATATTTTTTGAACATATTTCGGAAATATCCTTTTTATTACCAAAAAAAAAAAAAAAATCATTACAAGCATCCTCTATAAAATAAAAGACAAATTACTAACGTATCACCCAAAATTAGTCCACTTGGATTAATTTCCACTTAAATATCCTTGAATTATAGGATCTATTAACGGCTCTAAACAGAATAATTTTTATTTTGCTTGTACCACTCAAAACTCAACACTTGAAAATAATTTGAATTTATCCAACAAATTGTGGTACGGATTTTTATATTAAGTGGAAATTTGTTGATGTTGTGTTTTTGTAATCGGAAACTTCAGATTTTGGTTTTTAATGGTGTAAATTGACACAGAAATTTTTTGATTTGAAATAAATGATATCTGATAGCTTTTTACAAATAGCCAGATGGCTTGTTTAATTTCCATTTTGTTGTTTATAGTCGCATATAAAAAAAGTATATTTTTAAGAGCATCAAATTAGCGACTGTCGATATCAATTTATGATCGGGTAATGATGATTATAAGATTTTCTAATAATTAGGGTAATGAATAATGTAAAATTTAAATATTTAGAAGAGCAATGTGTATTTAATAATTTGAGTCATATAGTATATATATATTTGAAAAATTGGAGCAATTGCAAATATTTGGTTGGATAGATAAAAATTAAATAATTATGGATTTAAGAAATTATGACATATGTGTGTCAACATTAGTTCACATTAAATATTTTGTAATAATTAATTTATAGAGTTTGTTAATTGAATTTTTATGGTGGTGAATGTGATGAGTTTTAAATGAATCTGGAATTTAATCTGTTAATAAACTTGTCGTTATCTAAAAACTCGCTAAATATTGTTATTTTCTGAATTTGTGGATCCTGTTAATCTAGAAGAATAACAGAACAGAAAGATTCAAAACCTAGTTCAAAACTCAATTACAAATTACGCTATTCACTTTGCGTGAATAGCGTAATTAACATATTTTATTAAGCATATTTCACTTAAATATGCTAAAATCATTAGTATATAACAAAAAAATATTGTATAACAATATTTATATAATTAATCAAATATTGTATTGAATCTGTTCTCATTTTATGTACCAAATTTAATCGAATCGACATAAAAAAGTGTGATCCACTTACAAAAAATTGCCCCAAGGCACTTTGCGTGTATATGTAACAACCCTTATATACGAAGGGTAAATAGTTCTAAATTTCCTGGTTCATAAATACTCAAAAATAATATACGTAATATCAACTTTAAATTAAACAAAATATGATTTACACGCAGTGAAGTGTATATATTTATCATCCAGAAGCTAATTTCTCCCTTATTTATACATAGAGAAGTGCACTCTTTACGTAATTATTACGCAAAATACCCAACTTAAGTTTAACCATAGAGAGTCCTTTTATACACAAAAAAAAACACTGAAAAAAATTATAATTTGTTCAAATACTTTCTATAAAAATAATATTTAAAAAAAAGAGAATATAATCTTGTGCATGTGGTTGGATTATTGACATCTGAACAGATGTCTGCCCTGAGGCAATTTCAAGTGCGCTAATATTTGATATCCATTCCGATAACCTCCTCTTCTTTGTCTATGCATTATTATCGTACTAAATATTATTATTATAAAATTTTCCAACCCTCGGTCAAGATAAACACTAACAGCAGGATGTCCTTGCTGCTGCTGTTGCTTAATTTTAAAGGAACCAATTATTTGAATAAAAAAAACATAAAATTATTATAAAAATAACATTAAGAAAGTTTAGTATAAATAAGTCAATGAAATTTTTTATTTTGAATATAATTAATTTTTTGATATCGATATTTTAAGGATAATTGTAAACATTATTGATTAATCTAATTTTCAATGATGAGGAAAATTCCTTTGGGAGAATTAGGAAATTGAAAATTGAAATTTATGTAATGCATTTTACTATTTGATGAAATTAAATTTGAATTAGGGAAAATAAATATAGAATTTTTTTTTAAATATAATTGAATTTTTATAAATTGTATGTACATGCTAAAGTCTACTAATTACTAGTTGAATTTTCATATTTTGATCTAAATATTTTAAAAATTGAAAAAAATTGCTGAAAATTATAATACTTATTGGCTAGAAAAATTATCTTAAATTTGGTGTGGCATATGGCAGTCGAAATTATTCATATATTATACAAATAGAATTTTTGTTAAGAAAAATTCCAATTTTTGAAAATTTGTTTACATAATAGAGATCCTTATTTTGGTTCGCCCAATAATGATTATTTGTAGACAATCTTTACCGTCAGAATGAAAGACGTCAAACTAAGAAAGATCAACGTTTATCAAGAAATTTTCAGTGTCCAATTTGTGACTATCTATCTAAATGTTTGAATCACATATTACAAATAGAAATATTCAAAGGAAACTAACATAATTGCACTAAAATTTCAAGAAATTCAAATCAACCCTGAAAATTAACATATATACATATATATATAATTTTTCCCCTACGAGTAAATAAGAGGTGTAAATTACTTTTAAATGTTTTTCTTTGAGGTAATAAATTTATGGAATTTTTGATGACAGTTGAAAATTTACTATGTATCATAAAATATACTATTTTCATACACACAAAATGTACATATATAAACTTCTTATGCTGGCTGCCATCCACAAATTTGTCACTATATATTCAGAATATAATATTATAGAAAAACAATTCAATTGATTGAAATATTACGTACAGAATATTATACAAAAATTTGTAACAAATCAATTGGTTTGGCATACATAAAATTTCCAAAAATATTTAAAGAATTTAAAAACAAAATTTTAGGGACTAAATTTCTATTGAAGAGGTAGAAAAATTGTGTATTTAATTTAAATATTGCCAAAGAAAAATAAAATTTAAAATATCCTACACAAGTGATTTTCAATTTTCTCAGGATTTTTTTCCAAAAAAATACATATATGTACTTAACTTATATATATGTATATATAGTATATAAAAGAGATTTTATGGATAGAATTTCATAAAATATATTTACTGGAAACATAATATTATTTTGTTGTGACACAGCATCTATGTAACATAAAAAAAAAAAATATTGTCGAAAATGTGGCAATGTCAGCATATTGAAGCGCCTAAATATACATCACACTCTACCATATTTGATTTTTTATGTGAAGTAGTGAAGTCTATGATGAAAAACAACAAAATTATTATATTTTTTTTATATATTTTACTTTTAACGACCAATAATTTTATGACAAAATATTGTAATAATGGAAAAATCTGGGCAAATATGTCTTTTTTACAATGTTGTATTTTTTTGGGGTAAAAAAAAGTCAAAATCATCACAATATTTTATCACATTGCTCTGCTAAGTACTTTGCAAAGAGCTATTATAGATATTTTTTTGATGGGCAAATCAAAAGACGTTAAACAGGCGATTTTTTTTATATATAAATTGTTGTAATCAAATAATTGAACTTTCGATTAAATAAAAAGCTTTTATAGATTAATTGTGCTATAAAAATAATATTTTATATCTCTTTGTGATGTGAACTAGGAAATATATTAATTTTAAAATTTCAATCGGCTAAGAGTTATTTATTATACAGCAGAGAATTAATATGAATCTTTACAGCAATACTGGATTTTATAAATTGTATGTTGCCTAATTCCCAAACATGGCTTTGGGAATTAACAATATTTTAGAAAGAGGTAAATTGGAATGATAATATGTTATAAAAAGGATAAATTCATAGAATACTTTTAAATTTTTCAAACACTTCTAGAAATTTGGAATTCTAGAAAAACTTTAATTTTACAAGAAAAATTAACAGCTTCTGACAGTTTGCCATTCAGTGAAAATTTTCTAAAAACACTACCTAACATAATTTCAAAAAAAGATAAAAAATTTAATGTTTTCTGCTAATAACTTGTTTTGATATCAAATCTTATGAACGAATCTGATAATAATCAACATATGGCGCTATAAAAAAATCATATAAAAAACAATCAATCTCTAAAAATACCTAAATTTTTACATAATAATGTTTCACTCTATAAAAATATTTATAAAAATTCTTCCATTTTATATTATGTATAAAACTTTTGTACCAGAAAATTTAAATCGTTTTTCTAACCCCCTCTAACTTTCATCATAACGCATTTAAAATTCCAAACACGTGACCACAATAATTCCTTGTATATAACTATATACTTCTTTATTTGTCACTAAATTTACTTTTTTCTCTTTTGAATATTTAAATTACTTAAACAAAAAAAATATTTTCTTTCTTTGTTTTTTTCTATATTCTTCAATTAAAATGAAAAACAGCTTAAAAAAAGTTTCTTTTTGTTTTGCCCACAAAACAGCCACGGAGGTAAAATCAATGAAGTGTATAATTGGCCATTTAAATCTCCTTAAAAGTAACAATCAAGAATATAAAAAGGAACAGAAAAAAAATTATCAACCACGGTTCTTTACAAAAATAACAAAAAAAAAACCAGAAAGAAAGATCGAAAGAAAGAAAGTGAAAAGTCAAAAGGACATAAACACTGATTTGTACCTATACAATATCGACCACCACAAAATGCCTTTAAATTTTCGATTACAAAAAAAAACATGAAAAGAAAGAAAAAGTTTTCTTATGATTCTCCATGACCCGTCATTTCCCTTCATCCCCTTTATATACCTAACAAAATTTTCAGAAGGAAAAAAGTTTGGAAATAATTTACGGCAACAACAAATCCGAAATAAAACATTTAGAAACTTTCACTTTATAAAAACAAACAAGGAATTATTCACCTAATATCACAAAGTCAATCGGAAATTTTTAAGTCCGGAAAAATAGAAGGAATATTTTTTTTAAATATATAAAACTTATTAATTTCAACCTTGATTTCTTCCTTCACAAAGAATAAAAATTTCGGAAATATTATTTTTAAAGATATTAAAATAAAGATTATGGACAAATATTTAAATATTAGAAAGTTTAAGAAGAAATCGAAAATTCATAGAGAATTATAAAGATGATGATGATGAAATCTAGTGTTATAGGTAAACACAAAATTCGGTGTATGTATCATATTGTTGTTGACAATACTAAACTGCAGTCACTTATCCTAAATTACTATATCAGGACGATAAATTCTATTATCAGGACAATATCTCAGGACAATATCTCTTACTAAACGTAAAATGAAAGAGTCATAATGTGCGCCATCTATTGAAAATACCTAAAATTAGCCTCAACAAAAAATTGAATAAAATCATTTAAATAAAATTAAATAAGAAAATAGAAAACAAATTCCAACAATAAAATAAGATAAAAATTATTAAAATTACTTTAATTTAGTTTTCCTTCCACTTCCAAAGATTGTAAAACTTTTTTATCTTCCAAAATATCCTTCAAAAAAGTTTTCAAAGCTCATTTCATTTTCCGCTTTTTGATTTCGTTAATAAAACATTTGCCATTACAATGATAACAATTTTTTTTTGAAATAATATTTGTATATACAAGTTATATTTTCGTAAATGACTCTTTATTGAAATTAGATCCTCAGTAAGGAATTATTATAAAAAATATTTTTCTTTGGGTCTCTTTTCTTTCTATTTACAATAAAATTATTTTATTCTAAAATTTCTCTTTATAGTGAGAAAATTCCCTTAAATAAAATCTTCATATAGTATTTTGTATCCTTTTTGTCTTTATGAAAGATTTTTAAATTTGAATTGAGACAAAGACTATATTAATTTATGTATAGTCTTGGATTGACATTGAACCTTCGTTTTTTAAGTTTAATATTTTTCTTTACGAATTTTAATCATTTATCCTGATGGGTTTACGTATACATAAAAAAAGAGGATTTATTTCTATTTGGAAAATATTTTTATTTTAATAAAGAACTCAATTTTTCATGCAATTTAATTTTACTTTTATCTCTTTCAAAATTTTATATTATTTATGCATACATTTTCTTAGTAATTAAGTGGCAATAATAATTCTGAAAATGTTTAGTTCAGGAAAATAAATTACTTAAAGTCGTAAGCTAATTTTAAGTATAAATTTATTTTGTTGATTTTATAAATTACTAATAACTTGAAAATTATTTTGAATAAAATTTCTAATGTCAATTTTCGTGTATACCAAGAAATAATTAAAATTTTGAAAAATATTTTTAATTAATTATCGAAAAATTAATTATCTAAAATTGCTACCATTTAACTATAAAAGATTTTAAATTGTCAGCCATGCCAATTCAATTTACCCACCATTTTATTGTTCAATATTACAACCAATAAATTCGCCTTTTAAGATAATAAGTATAAATATCCTTTTTACAAATATACAAAGAAAAATGCGTATTTCTTACCAACTGAAACTGAGTAAAACTCCCCCAACATATTAAGTATTTTTGTTTGTTTTGCTTTTGAAAAGCTCTTATTTCTTTTTTATAAACTATACTCTTGATTTTTGATTCAACCATTCCTATTATTATCCTTGTTAACACAAAATATATCCCTATTCATTGTTTATCCATTTATCAAAAATTCACCAACAAAATCAACAATGAAAGTTAAGAGTAATTTTTTTTTTAATTTGTATATCCTTTTTTACTGTAGGTGTAAGTCTGTCAAAATAAACTGAAGAGAAATTTGACTTGAAAGCTTTTAGAGCGAAACAAAGCTATACGATAATATCCAAAAATAAAATAAAATCCTTCTAAGAATAAGGATAGACGTTTTTTTTTTTGCGTAATTCCCGCCAATATAAAATGCGAATGTGTACAAGTGTTTGTTAGTCAAAAAAAAATGTCATATAAAAATGCCGGGAGGTAAATCCATGGCAACCCATTCATATTTAAGTGAGTGTGGGGTGGTGGTGGTTTGGATGAATGATTTTTGTTTTCTTTGTGATTGTTGTTGTTGTTGTTGCCATATGAATTTGGGGGATGATAAACTCAAAATTTTTATTTCGTCTTTTCTAAGGGTTGATTTTGGTGTCCTTGTTGTTGTTGCTATTTGGGTGGTAGATTTTTTTCTGATGCCATTTATATTTTTATGTTGTTTATATAAAAAAAAATTATATCCTTTTATTTGTGTTTGTGTGTGTATATTTATGATGTTGTGTAAAACCCAAGCGCATTGAAGGGTAGCTTTGGGATTCCAGCCATGCTGTTGGGACCAGGGAAAGCCTTTTTATACAAACATAATAAAAAAAAATAATAATATTTTCTATATATTATACTTACAACGCTTTTATTTTGTGTATTTTCATTTTAGAGAGATTTTCTACAAATTTTTACCCCCGCCAGCCATTGACGAAAAATCATCGTCCTTTTTTTTGGATTCACAATTTAATCGAGGATATATATTTTTTCCTCGTATAGCAAAAGAAAAATTGTAGTAAAATAAATGCGAAAAAACATTTTGAACTATGAAGGGATAAATATAAATTTTTTGAAATTTTCTTGTTATTTTATTTTTTTTTGCAATGCGGGTTTTATTAGACTGTTGGGGTTGAATTTTTTTTGAATGTATTTGTTTATACAGAATACAAAAAATATGCGTAAAAAAAAAGTTAAATTCCTAGAAATTTAATACAATGTACATAAATATTTGTTGTCTACGAAAAAATCGTGTATAGATTGACAAAATGGGGGAAAGAAACTTTTATACACTACGAGAAATATATTATGTTTTTTGTATTGGGGGGAAGGATATTTAAATGGAAATTAAATTATTATTAAGAAATGGTAGAAAAATACTTTTATATTCTATTAAATTTTTTATAAGAATTTGAAATGTGTGAGCATAATTTTTGTATTTTTGTCGTTTAGTAAATAAATTTTATAATTTTTCAATTGTATATTATTATTTTGCTATCAAGGTACGAATATAGTAGCCTAGCCAGTGATGTGTCTTAGAAAAATCAAAATTTAATCTATATCCCTGACTTAATTTAGTTATAAACTCTTTTCCATTTTGTTTTGCAATTTGAAATTTCTCTTAAATTTTTTGAAATTTCCTATAGAAGACAACATAAGATTATATACAGTTTTCAAGTATATTTCGTCATTTTTCAAACTAAATTCGTAACTCAATTAAACTTTAAGTGTAACAATAATTTTTAGTATTTAAATTAAAATTTGGTAAATATGGCGGATTTGTTTTTTTCAAAATGTGGAAAATATCATTGTAAAAATGATAAATTTTATTTGAAAATGGTTTATATTTATTACATTTATCGTTTGGGACAATCTGTGTCACAAAATCTACACTCTAATATTTCGTAATTTTTACTTACAATCAATTTTATAGCTTTTACCCTTTCCATCTTTGTTAAAATTTTATATTTTGAAATGAAATGACATTTAAAAACATTTCCCATAATTTTTTTTTTTTATAAATTTTAAATGATATTAAAAATTTGAGAATATTAAACTTCAATTTCAACCAAAAAAGCCAAAAATTTTCAATAAAATTTATCTGTGAGGTAAAATTTAATTTAATTTTTGGGTTTATCATTTTTTTTTTGTAAATTATTGATCCAAACAAAAACAGAAATAACAAAAAATGAATAAAATAATTTCAAAATATGTATACCAAAAATTTTCTTTAATTGACTTATCTACTTTTTTACCAATCAAATCAATCCTCAGTAAATAATCTCTATCCAAATTTCTTACCTTTTATATATAAAACTTTTTAAAAAACTACCTAAACAATAAAATATTTAAATTTTCCCATTTTTCCCATTAGATTTTCTTTCGTTACCTTCTTCAATTTTATGTTTTAACATTTAATTTGAAATTTCTGTAAAATTATTTTCTTATCTTTGTGTGAAACTAAAATGAAAAACTAATTTTTTTGAATTCAAAAATATAAATAACTTTTGAATTTTCTTATAAATATTTACCACCCACTTTTTCCCTCTGCCTCACAAGTAATTTAATCTTCCTACTAGTACTTTATGCCTGACTTACTTTTGCCGACAATGCTTTAACAAATTAAGAAAATTATAGACTGTCGAATAGTTAATTTAAAGAACCGCAAAGAAAAAGTTTTTCATTTATACAAAAAAAAAAAACGAAATGACTTTAAATTTTCCATCAATTTAAACCGAAGAAAAAAATCAAAAAAAAAATCTATATTTTCGCTTTTCATTCTTACCATTAATTTTCTCCATAATTTATTGAACAATTTTCCATTTTTTACTATACGAAAAATTTTTTTACTTAGAGGAGGGTTTCTTTAGAATAATCATCATCACAAAAAAAAGGGCCAACATTTCGGGAAAACATTTTTATTTTCCTCAATCAAATATTTGTTTATCGGTTTTTTTTTTCATGCTCGATCAGCAGTTAAAAAAGTCTTATTACTTCTCATTCTCACCATTGGAAAATATAAAGGAAGAGATAATAAAAAAATATAATAATATTTTTTTTTGTGTTATTTTATTATCCTTTCGATAAACACACAATGAAGACAAACAAATAAACATCCTTTCGATTATACCAAAAGATATATATATATATATATATATATATATATATATATTTGTATTATACACAATAATTTTGAAAGAAAAAGGAAATGTTAAAAGGACTTGAATTTTTGTAGAGGAAGGAAGACGAGAGAGTTAATTTTTCTTTATGAAATTTTACAAATCCAGAGTTTTTCTCATGAAGAAAATGATTTTTGATGTCGATAATTTTTGAATTAAAAAATGAAAAAAATTATTTATAAGTTTGAAATAGATAAGAAAAATTTAATGGATTACGTAATATTAAAATTATTAATAAAATGTAAGTATATAACCTATAAAATAATAAAGAAAATGGCTTCAAATTTTTTTAGTATATAGCAGTTTCAATATAATCTTAGACAAAATTATCAATACTGAACAGGACATTAAAAGGTCATAAATCAGTTCTATATGGATAGCACGTTAAGTATTATACCTCTTTGGGAGCTTCTCATTTTCTCTATTGTAATAAATAGATATTTTTTCAAAGAATTGACATTTTGTTCACTCTCTTATTAACTAACTAACTTTCTTATAACTATAATTTAATAGTTATAATAATTGGTAATGGCAGGAACCAAGCAAATTAAGCCATCTATTTCCAATAGAAATAATCTATATGTAAATTTGATTTATATCTCAAAAACTAGAATAAATAAATAAGAGCGCAACAAATAAAATTTTGATAAATGGCATAAATGTTTCAATTTAAAAACATCATGTTAATTTGTTCCTCCCCAATCAACAACAAAGAAAAATCTTACTTTTTCTCCCCATTTCATATTTTCGTTATACGGTATATATATTCAGTAGGAGAAATTTTTTTTAATTTTAAATTGCCCCAACTTTTTCCAAAAAAAATAATAATAATAATAATAATTCATATAAAATAATTTATATACGGTATATATAAACCACACATCCCAACCCCGTATCCTTTTTTCATAAAAAAAAAACTTTTCTTCTACCGAATACTAAACGTTCATATAATTCAAAATTCATTCCGCCATGTCGTTTATCATTTACCATATTATAAACTCCCACCCATTTTCAATGTAAAATAATTTTAAATTTTGCCTAACTTACACATCCATCCACCCAATCGTAATAATGATATTCCTCATTCTATTTTTCTTTTTTCTTACACTGAAAATAATCATTTTTGCAATGATCTCTAACTTTATTTATAAGATTATGATTCCTCCATACATATTTACATACAAACAAATTTATGTATATTGTTTCGCAACACGTGAATTTCTCTCTTCATCATGTACATATATATAACTAAAAACTGAATATTTTCTGTACAAATATACCAATTTATCTTATAATGTTGATCTTCTCCATATAATATACATTAAATCATAACTCATTCTACATATTTTTCGCAAAAAAAAAAAAAATATTATTGATCCTAGTTAAACACAAGTCTACTATACGAAAAATATAAAATTCCATCATAGAATAATCTAATTTCTTATTTTAAGCTATAAGTCATTTTATCTTATTCAATTTTTGGTTCAACCTTTAAAAATATAATAATAATATAGCTAGTGTGTATTATCCTTATTTTATATTTTTCTTATATCAAGGATTTATAAAACGACACGATACTGAAAATGGTGTATTCCATAATATACTAGAGTATACATAAATGAATAATATGATGGAAAAATCTTAAATATTTCGAATGAGAAGAAAATTATTCAAAGTAAGAAAATTATTTTTCATTTGTGTTTTGCCGGCATAACAAATCTTTTTCCTTATACTACCAAGGAAAACATAACAAGAATAGAATAGAAAAAGAAGGGTAAATAATTTTGGTTTTTATTTTATTTTTTTTTTTGAAATTCAGGAAAATGAAAGTGAAAATTTTCATTCAGTGGAAATTTGTTGTGTGTAAAGAAAGTTTTCTATAAATATAACAAACAAAAAGAACACGTATATAAAATGTACAACAACGAAGAACATAAAAAAGCTCAAATATGGTTTTTTTTTATGTTCAAGAAAAGAAAACATGAAAATATAAAAATTATAAATATGAAAAAAATGCAAAACAAGAAATGGTGAAACAACATTGTAAAAGTACACATCATTTTTCGTGAATGTGTATAAGACATGGAATATTATTTGCTAGTTTATATTTTGGATATAAAATTTTAAAGTATATTTTGTATAGCAATGTTTGACTACGAAAAGGTGACTAAAGGGGTACTAACTATATTAAAGGATGATCAATCAGTATAATTAGAAAAAAAAATGCATGATTATTATGCAGTTTCAATAAGTTTTGATAATTATGTGATCAAAAAGATATGAAAATGCTTTTTCTGGGGAATATTCTTGTTAGGCATCTGAACATTAGTGGTTGTTTAAAGATTGAAATTGAACTGAAAACAATCATAGTATGTATAACTAAAGCGTATATGCTGGTTTTGAACTAGAATATTGTATTATAAAGACACGATTCTGTATCCTGTATATGCGGCTCATCCCATTTTTCTTTATTCAAATTCAATCTCTGTTAAAACTATAATACATTTTAACTGAATATCCTACATAAAAACAATTCAAAATTCGATTTATACGTCTGCTTGAAATTGAAAGTTCAAAAACATTTCTCCGAAATTCCATACGTACTCAATATATCCTCTTAAAAGTAAAAGTTAAACTTTATACATATAACAAGGCAAACAACTTGTTCAAGTTCAATTTTCTTTTGGTGTTGTTATTTAGCTCTTACTATATGTATATATACTCTGGGTATAGTGTCGTTCATGAACGAAAAGGATAAAAAGTTCAAAAATGTTTATAGAATATTTTATGTATATATGTATATAGGAAATTTTTTTATACACGTAAAAAAGCATAAAAAATTAACACACAAAATATAAGAAAAGAAATTGTTAGAAGCACGTATATAAATATAACAAAAATGGAATATGCGATTTTCTGGTGGTGCGTTAAGAATTCTTGAATTTCGGATTACTAAAAAAATATGTATATAATAATCATAATACAGTATAGAAAGGGAACACATATGCAATGTAAAAATGTGATCATTTTGATGACTTTTGATGCGGAACACAAAAGAATATAAAAAAACAAACAAAAAAAAATAAATGATGAAACATAGAAAAAATTAAAGGAAAAAAAGGAACAGATAAGGACATTTAGAAAATATTTTGACTTTAAAATATATGTAGTATACATATGTAAAGTTACTTTTATTTGGAAAATTTATATTGCAGGCGTATGATTTTTGTAATTTATATAAACTTTAATGTTTGATAATATTATTTTTGGTATTCAGAATTTTAAATATTGTTGGTAGATTATTTTACATTTTTGCTGTTCGTCATATTAACAATATTGTTTTAAATCTTAATTTATTTTAGGGTAAAAGAATTTTGAGACAGAATTTCGAAGTATGTGACTCGGTCGAGACATAAATGTCATTGTAAGTCGATTCAGCTTTAAATAATTATAGTGGTAAAGATAACAGTATGATATAAATTGTAGACTATGGGTAAAATGCCAGCGGTTGAGTTAAATTCTGCTGCAGCATTTAATGGTTTAGCCAACCAGATATATAGCTTATAGAGGAAAGAAGAGGAGGAATATATGGTTCGTAATCAATATAAAATTAGATAGGCTCACATCGGGGTGTTGAACCCCAGAGTAGACTATATTACGTAGACTCACAGCGGGTTGTTGAGTCCCGTACAACATGAAGAAGTAAGAAAATATCATAATTCATTTATGAAAACACTGTAAACAGTAAGTTCTAAAACGAAATTTTCTTAATTATATAATTCAATATATTATTTAATATAAATCCTAGAATTTTTTCAACTTATATAAAATGAAAATATATCTTATCTAAAAATGTTATCTTTATTTAATATTCTATAATATTATCCACTAATTTACCTAATTACCTGATTCATACAAAAAATAAACTAAACTTAATTATTAAATTTGATAAATTATTATTAAAAAAAAAAACCTATCCATATCCTATTTTTTTTTATATTTAATCCTTAATCATATACATGCAACAACAAAGCAACAATGGAAAATCCAATCATTTAATTTCCTTATATAAATTAGTACAATATTTTATATATATGTGCCTACAATAATTATGAATTTTCAGTAGTGACCATCCAAATATTATTATTAAAAAATAATAATAATAATTATGTAAACATGACATAAGTCCATCAAATAAACAACAAACATTAAACCTCATAAACCGGTAAATGATTTTTCCTGGCTAATATATTGTTTATATTTTTTGATACTATAGGTTACAAGGGGTGGAATATTGCTCGAAATATTATGTTTTTTTTTTTTCAAAAAAAAGTTTTTCTTAGTTTTTATGTGGATAATTTTTACATAACAGTCAAGTGGTTATAAAAAGCTAAACGCTAAAATGTCTATATGTACTAATTTTTTTTGTGTTCTTTCTATTTATGGACTATCACTATATCAGTTCCATTTCTAGCCTTAACTTATTAAAGAAGTAGGTATATTATATTTTTTTGAAATAAACAAAACCTTAAAATTTAAGGGTATTTTTTTTTTTTATTATTATTATTATTAAAGGGGATAAAAATGGTATAGGTATAACTATTAATGTAAGTGGTTATTAATTTTACTATCCGTTTGCGTGACACGTCGATATATTTAAAAAAAAAGGTATATAGTATATGTATAAGAGAAGGTTCCAATATAATACAGAGATAGTACTAATTGAAAGGTAACACAGTAAAAAGAAAGTATATATATTTGAATATATTTACATTTTATTATAGGAAACATAGTATCACAAAGTTAAACCAGAACAATAATTGTAAACATATTGAATTTTTTTCTTTTAGAAAAATTGTTGCAAATTACTGTAACTAAGCAAATTACTGTAAAATTACTGTAATTCTGGTAAAATTCTTTAAAATATTAAACTAAAATTTACTTAATTGAATACTTTTTCTTCTCTTAGCTCAATTGTTCATTCATTGTGGTCCTATCTGTAAAGTATTTCATACAAAATAATTATATCAATCACTAAATTAATTAAGATAAAGACCTAAAGGATTCATAATGTAAAATTATATTTTGCCATATGTAAAATGCAGTCAAATTTATTGCAGATTTATAAAATATTCTAAAATTCCAAACAGTGAAGGTTTCAGTCAACACAAAAAAAAGAAGTGTTTAAAAAGTCTCCTGTCCTTAAATAAGTATACCGTACTTGCAAAAAATGTAATAAAAAAAATGTTAAAAAATTATATAGTCACTTTCTTTTTAGTATGACAAATATTGACACATCTACATTTTATATCCTGTTTAGAGAATTTGCCAACCGATACATACATATATATATATACATTATATAACTAAAAGTGTCACTAATAAATTACAGAGTGAATATAGATGGTAGGTGAAATAAATCATTACAATTACACGTACACGTAAGAAAAAATCAGCCCCAGACAAACACAAACTTTGTCCCATTTTTTTAATCTTCTAATGCACTCGAGGAAAACAGCTCCCCTCATTCAACCAAACGCTTCCATATATTATAGTTTGTTTGCAAAATTTCAATATTTATTTTTTTTGTCCTTTCAATATGTCCTGTTGATTATCGTGTCTGGGTAAAAAATTATTATTTATTTTGGTTGTTTTTTTTTAGGAGAAACTAAACGTTTCTATTAGGGTTTTTGTTTTGTTTACGTAATTTTGCCATGATGAAAAAAGAAAAATTAACATGACTGTAAAAAATGTTTATATAATAATTTAAAAAATTTCAATTTTATGGTGGAAGGAGAAAATTTTAATATAAAAAAGGATATTACATAGAATATTATTTATAATTAAATAGTTTACTTTGATTTTACAAAAAAATTAAACAAATAAATATTTTAAGAATTGATGAAATTTGTGAAAAGAGTGTCCATTAATTGAATTAATAAATATTTAGATATAAAAATGTGACTAAATTAATTACTTCAGATGTTCCTAACTCATCCTATCTCCAGCATTCCCATTAAAATTTCAATATTGTTTCAATAAGTATTTCAAAAATTTCGCAAAAAAGAATTTATTTAACACAAATATTATTTGCTTCCTGAATTTCTCTAAACGCTTTTCCGTATATTCAATGCAACACTCTGAAATCAATTGTTTTCTTTTTGACTTACTTTCTCAACAAGAAAAAAACAATAATAATTGACGGAATCAATTCTTGCTACTATAGCAATATTTTGAGTGTCCACAAATATTTTCCACTTTTATTTTTGTCTTTATTGTCTGTAAATTTTTCACAATAATAATTATTGATTATATACAATTCAGTTTTGTGAGTTCATCAATAAAACATCAGATTTATATTTTTTGAATTGATTCTGAAATGATGATGATGAGAATTCCATATATTTTCTTAAAGTTTAAAATTTCTTCTCGTATATATATTGCAATTATTTCTGATTATATTCAATGATGATGATGGCTTCTTTGTTACTTACATATACAATATTGTTTTAGACTTTGCGTAAAAAGAATTTATAATCTGTGTGCGCAACATAAAGAACACAACAGAAAAAAAATTAAATCGTATCGGATAAGTGATTTGATGACAAGGACCTCCATGATAGCGGCAGATTGCTAATCAATTTTCTGATTTGTGTCTTTTATAGCCTATAGTTCATTTTTATTTCAATTTCTGGTTTTTTTGTATGATCGTTTGCCATTTATCATGTTGTGTTATATCATTTATTTGAACATATATTGATTATTGAATTTTTGGTTCGGAAACATGTTTCATTTGAGGAGGTCAAGAAGATTTTTTTGATTCAGTGTGTAAACTGTAATGTATAATTCAAATATTCATAAATAGAATTTTGGGAAATATTTTTTTAGGCAATTTTTTAAAAATTGAAGATTCACTGACTCTTCTTCGTTACATCAAGTTTCATCACTGATGTGTATAGTGAAAAAATGAGGTCAAAACACTTCTTCGGAACCCAATATTCTCTCTCAATGTGTCAAAATATTTCTGCGGTATATTTTCAGATAATGGTAAATGTTTACATGACAATTTTCCACGCACTTATTATGCGTAAAATTTCTGTGTGCGGCTATAAATATTTTTATAAAATAAAAAATAATTTTTTTTTTATATATAAATCCAATTTTGGTAATGTCGATTCGTTAAGAAGCGAGTTGTTTGCCTTGTTATCTCATCGTTTTTTTTTTAAAACATTATAATGATTTCTTTTTTTGGTTTTAGGTCGATAATCCAAAGTAGAGTTTTTTTATTATTAACGAAAAATAATATAAAATATTTATTATAAAATTGAATTCAATAATAATAATAATAAATAGTCATAAATCATAAATATTTGTAACAAATTAAAAGTACAAAAATATTGTAGATTTTTGTAATTTTTCTCATATCATCAGAAAATTTTCGACTTAAAAAATATTTTAAAATTATTACTCCTATTAAAGAGATTTAAAAAATTATTTATAATAAAAAAATTGTCTTTTAATTATAAAGTCTTTAATTATTTTAATTGATTTTTAGCGATTATTATAGAAATTAATGGCAAAATTCTTAATTGGTTAAAATTGACATAATATTCTAGAAAATAATAGAAAAATGTCATCTTCTTAAGTAAAGTATTGTAAGTATAATAATATATTAGTGAAATTTTCTTCAAATTAAAAGATCACTTTTACTGGCCTAACTAGTTTACTTAAGCTAATGGTTATAACTTAACACAATCCTTTATTTATCATAATATGGAAAAAAATAATTTAAAATATATTTTTCAAACTGATCCATATAACTAAAATAATATTGAGCCAATAATAATCCATTAAACTTACTATAAATATAATTTCCTATAGTAAAATTATTTTACTTTCATTTGCTACTTTAATAATGTCTTGTTAGATTTTTATGGTTGGCCAACTCGGGTCCATTAAATTAAATGAAAAATCAATCAACCAATTGTTATTGTAAACTTTGTACCTGAAATTCAATCGCATACATAAATAAACATAAATTTATAATTTTAAAGCTTACTAAATCAAACCTAGGAAGTAAGCGACAAACTGATATTATGAATCAGTCAGCCCAGCAGCGAAAACGTATATACTTTCAGTATTGATATAAAGAAAAGTGATCTTATACCACTTCATAGTTTCATCTTTCTTTGCTCCCCGACTTAAAATTGTCGACGACAACCAACAACAAAATATTATACAAGTTTAAAGAAAAACTAGATTTTTTTCTTAACGATTTCTATCACGTGCCAGGTTTGACAATAAAAGATGACAAAATTGGTATAACAATCAATAATGCCGTCTTTTCCAATCCAATTAGCATCGCATAGCTACAAAAGTTTTTATTTTGTTTATGTTTTATTGTCGGTTTTTTGTTGTTGTTGTTGTCTATGATGAATTTTGTTACACCTTAATATGCAACACTCTTTTGTTTTTTGAAATTATTGCAATCCGAGAGGAATGATTAGATTTTTTTGTTGTACACTTTTACAATATTTTTATACTTGAAGATAGTTAAAAATCCAATTAAAAGAAATATCCTAGATTTTTTTTTTTTGATTTATTTGAGTAAAAAATCTTTTTGTAACGATAATAATGTTGATTGGGATTTTATTACATTCTTTTAAGATCATCAATAAATGTTTAAGATCTTGACAAAGTTTATAATAATAATAAAAGTAATATTTGTGTGATTTGTTGATTTTGTCTGTGCGATTTTATTTGAAATGGAAAAATGAAAAATATTGATCAAAATAGAAGCTAAATACAAGAAATATTATATGTTGAACATGATGAAATGTTAATTAAATGTAGTAAAATTATACTAAATATATAAATTTATTTATCTTTGAATAATTTCTATACCAATTTCCATTATAATTGCTTGGATATAAAATACTACTTAATTAATTCATATTTTAATTCTAAACAAAGCTGAAGAATGTAAATTTTCTGGTAATATTTCCTAAATTTAGTGTAATCAAAATGAAATAAAATTTAACGTAATTGGTTATGTCAAATTGTTATGACAAAGCCGAAAATTTATCTTCATATCTTTCAAAATCCTATACTATGTAGTTGACATCATTGATTTTATTATTTAAATATTTTCTCATTAAAAGTGTATATATCTCTTTCTAAACGAGTAAAATTTGAATTTTTACTACACAAAATATAGCACAAAATTCGTTTCAATATAAATATATAAATATTTCTGGTATTCTTTCCAATTTATAACAGAAAATATTAAAAAAAATCATTAACAATAATTTTCAATTAAAGAAAATTCATTAGCTTTTCTGATCTCTTTTTGAAATAAACTCCCCTAAGATTTTCAACCCAAATTCGATAATGAAAAAATGAACTTTATTATTAAAGAATCTCCAATAATTTGTTATAGATTTCCAAACAATTATCATCAATTTCGATTTAAAAAAAATAAAAATAATCCAATATTTCACAAAAACAAAAAAATGAATGACACAAAACCATCCTTGTAATATTGAAAAGCCGCGTGCCGATGAATTTGACCTCATCTGTTGCACCAGTAAAAGAAATTCTCCTTACAACTTCTTACAAGATATATCAGAAAAAATGCCCAAAATAGGATAAGTATTTAGTATTAGTATTAAATACACACAATTCCAGAAATTAATACAACTTTTTTTTTGTTAAGTATATTTTTCTTATGTTGTCTGTCGTCCATCGATCACCAGATCATAAATTGTTTTCGCAAATAATCAATCGTTTATTTCTGATCTCTTTCGGTTTTATAGAAACATGATTATTTTTTTCTGGATTCAACATAAATAATTGTTCACATATTTTTTTTTTGTTCTGCCATTTTTTTCTTTATTAAAAATATCTTTAACAAATCTTTATGGCTACCAGAATCTGGTATACTTATTGAAATCGATATAGATATATAGAAAAAGAGTGAACGAAAAATATTCCAAATTTGTTTGTGAATCGAATTTTAATTAGTGGTCGCCACTAAAAACGTAACAAAAATTAACTTTATATATATTTCTTTGGAGTTTTTTTTTGTACTACTTTGGTGGCTTTTCATACAAAATATAAAAAATCGTTTTTCATACTCAATAAATAATCAATTTTTATAATATATGTAATAATAAATTAAGTTCTTGGGTGGTCCAGTAAATTACGATGTGAATGTCAATAATCACGAATTAAATTGCGTGATATGAAAATTAATTAAAATATAATACCAGTAAATACCAAATACTACAAGCGCGCCATCTGGAAAATTAGTAGTGTATGAAGACAAAATTAGATGAAATTAAATTAAGAAAAAAAAAATTTAATCAAAACACAATCAACAATATAAAAATTATTCACAAAAAAGCAGCGAATTTTAAATGAACTGTACGGATTTTATATTAACAAAGTCATCTCCATTACAAGGTGAATCCTTTTTTTTTTTTTGTGTTTGCCATTTAATAGAACGGAATGATACCGAATCAAATAAATTATTTTGATATTTTTATTGTAGAGGATTTAATTCTTCTGTTTTTTTGCTGTAAAAGTTGTTAGTTGTTATATAAATTCGATTGATCATTCAATTTATATATATATATTTGCATTCAGCGATTCCACAATATCAATATAAAGAAAAAGAAAAAAATGTAGATTTTTCTTTCACTCTGATAAAACGACGAACATCGTCGTTAAAGAATAAAATAAAATATTATGCAAATTTTTAATTTAAGTCGTGGAATAGAAAGGAAAAAGAAAAGGATACAAGCGTACCTTCTTTCCTTTTGAATTGCAGGTATATGTATACAAACAAATTTCAAAGATATGCAAAGTGGTTTAAAATCAACCCCTTTTCTTAGTATATTTTTATTCAGCTTTGACTTTTTACTATAAATATGGAAGAAATGACATCACTACACACATTACTACGTCTTTTATTGGCAGACAAAATGGTGTTTTTCTATAATGTTCGGAAAATTTATGTCGATTTATACTTTGTGGATTTTATTTTATAGTTGGTAAAAAATAATATATACATAAAATCTTTAATGTTGAATAATTTTAATGTTATGTAAATTTTTCGGCAATAAGAATGAATTTTTTTATAAATCGATATAAAAATTTCTTCAATTTTCTTGTTAGGTATATTATTTTTTTTTTTGTGATTAGAATTGGAGTCGATAAGGTATGATCTGAATATTAGTAGGCTTATTTTGAAATTTATTTACATATAAATATGTATACTATATATTTATTTTTAAGGAAATATAAGAAAATCTTCGTTTATTGATCTTAAAATTGTGTTTATGGTTATTTAAATAATTTCAATAAAGGAGAAATAAGATTCTGAACATTTTCTTCTTTATATACACATTTAGTATTAGTGCTTGAAAGTGTGTTATAAAAGGATTAGCAAATGAATTCAAATATTGTCAAATGATCTGTATATAAGCGAAAAGGATGAAATTGATTTGTCGCACCAATTAATTTTATAAATTCATAAAATATTTTAATGCAATTTACTATACTATAATTAGCACACAAACAAAGAAATAAAGTAAAGTTCGTAGGACTGATGTCTATTAATTTCTATTTCTAATTAAATACCAAAATCAAAATAATTTTAATTTATTTTAATATTTTAAGAGTTTTTTACTCGTCCCAAATTATTTAATTAAATTATACCTATTATATAATCCATATTCGAAAATTTTAATAACATAGTGTTCATATATTTTAAATAATTCCTATTAATAAATTCATATTTTGATCCTTTTTTACCTTCCAAAAATAATTATACATAATATTGTAAAATTATTATTATACTTATATGTACTTAATCAAATTTCCCTTTTATTCCTTTCCGGTTAATAAAATTTTAGTGTATGTACTACATAAACAACATTAAAATTTGGCACGTAACAATACATGTGTCATATTTCAATTTTCAAAATTGCATTTTCACCCATTAATATATTTCATATAATTATTATGCAGAAAATTACTTACAAAAAATTATTATTACATGATAATTTTATATTCACAAAAATAATGTACATATATAATATACAAAATGAAATATGAACAAATTAGCCAGAAAATTATCAATTTTCCAATGACTCTCCTATACTTTTCTGACAGTGAAAATACTCAACAAAAAAAAATCATTATAATACTTGGGAAAAAAGCCTAATTGAATTGAAAATGTTTCACCATCATCAATTCTGATTATTATAATGTTGAAAATAAAAAAAAAACGCCTTTCCATAATGCCAATCTAAAATATAATATAGTAGCGCCACGCTCCATTCTCTTTTACTACCCACGATTTTAACCGCATTTTTATTATTATAATTTGTTGGAAAGGCGAACGGGAGTTAATATACTATAAAATACTAACGATATATTTTAGACATAAAAATCGAAATAATGTTGTAAAAAGGATAAATAGAAAAACAAAATGAGCAATCAATTTATTTTTTTGGTTTCGTATACTTGAACAAAACAACAAGGAATAATAAGGATGAGAATTGAGATGATGTAGCAACAAATTGCAACTCAATTAGCCAGGAACAACATTATTTTGTATAATAATAAAAGAGGGCAATATTTGTATATGCAATTACCATAATTTGCTTGACACGTGTCAATATGTAAAAAATTTTAAAATAACAAAATATCCTTTTACAAAATAACAATTTGACTTTTGTAACTAAACAAAAAAACCGAAATATTTAAAAAAAAAACTTTGATATAAGAAATTTCTGTCATATAATTTTAAAGATGCAATTTTATGTTATGTAAATTTTACATATGCAAAATATTGATCCTTTCTCGGTTTTATGGTATCATTATTGTGATTCTTCAAAAGCTTATTTACATTTTTGTCCTGAATATTTTTGAATAATAATAATAATAAAAATGAAAGAATAAAAAAAAGGACGAAACAAAACGACGAATCAATTTCAATCAAACTAAATAGAATTATATATTTTTTGTTGTTATCTTTACTTTGTACATAAGGACAAATTTTTATGTTGTATAGATATACGAAAAAATAAAGGAAATGAGGTACACAGAGATTTTTATTTTGATGAATTTATTGATTTTAAGAGAAACTAAATATTTTACTTATAATTTCGTTTTTGATATCATACTTTTTCTAACTTTAGTTTTTTCTTGTATTAATCTTTGTTCCTCATTAAAATTATCTAATGAATTTAAGGGTCGATGTAGTTTAGTAAAACAAAAAAAATAAGAATTACTTAAACAACAAAAATGTCCTATATTGTTAAAAATAATAATAATATAGCTTATAAGAAGCTTAAAATGTCATGTAGTTTTAGTTGTTACTCACCGATCGATGATGACAGGATCTGAGGGTGTTTCATTTCGATTACCACAGCTTTTTTTATCACAACATCGACTGTAAAATAAAATTGAGAAATTTGTAATTTTTAATTTATATATTTGTATATTTTATATATGTAGTACCATTTAATAAGGATTATAATAAATTTTTTAGAATTTTTAAATTATAAAAGTCGTGTAACAAGGAGTATCCTTGTATACATTTAATTTAATGTGAGGAGAAAATAAATTATATTTAAGTAAATTTTTCATTATACAAAATTAAAAAAAAATTGTCATTTCCAGCTATAAAATTTGTTTTCATACAAAAAAAAATGTAATTTCTTCGCCATAAACAAATTATAAAAATATAAATATAAAAATATTCTTTTTCCATGGAAAATATAATCAGAAAATATTTATATACTTTAAAAAAAAAAACACTAACAGAAATTTTAAGTTTCTATATATAGGATTTAGTCATATAACAACAAAAAAAATTCAAGGTGACGGAGAAAGTTAAACGACACGAGACACAAAAAGAAAAACTATGGTAAAAAACCAAAATCTTTTTATTATTATTATTTTTTTTTTCTAGTTTGTACAAAACAAAATATATAATAGAAAAAAAAGGATATATCTAAATCTATATAATAATATAAGGAATATCCTTTAAGACTTTTAAGTAAGAAAAGTTTATGTATGTAAGACCACCGCCATTTAAATAGAAAATATAGAATATATTTTTTTTTCTTTTACAATTTTACTTATATTGTAACGTATATATTATACTGAGCTGAATTTTGAGTATCAGGGTTATAAACGAAAAATAGTCGTATCCAAAAAAAAGAAGAACATTACTATTACATTGATATCATAGTTTCGTTTACATATTGATATTTATTTTCATGTAGTAGATAGGGGGCAGTCTGTTAAAATGTAATGGTATAGCGATTGTACAAAATGGTGGTTATAATAAAATCGTCAAATTGAATAGGTAATTTTTCAGTTAATATAATTTGAAATAAAGGAATTGATTTACATAATATGAGTATTAATCAATGTAATGTCCTAATACAGATTTTTGAATGTAAATTTAAATTTCTTTGCACGGTTATATGACTGTTGACTTAATGTGTGGCAATCTTTATGAATGTTGGCTTAACGTGCTATAAAATTAGAAAGGAAATGTACAATTGGAAAGTATAAATCACTATTTATTATTCAACTTGGAATATTTAGTTCTTACATTAAAAAGTAAGCAGTAATTTTACGTTATCTAATATATTTTTTTTACTAAATTTATACTATGTCTATTTTATATTATTTGACACCCTGTTGGGACAGCAAATAAAAAAGGAAAATGGAAAAGAAATATATGTACTTAAATAGGAACATGAAAATAACACAAATCTTCGCAGGATACGCAAAGATATTGATATCAACATTTGTACATATAATATATATATATATATATTAATAGTATCCTTCCATTTTCTGTTATCTATAAATAAAAATATGTAACTTATACGCTCCACTTTCGTATTTCATATCATCAACATACCCAACAACAACAACAACAAAAACAATTTACAGTCCTTAATAAATATACTTCTATACATAATATCTTTCTTTAACAAATATCCTTCTGACATCCTTTTAACATAGAAAAAATTCTCCAAATATAAATATATTATATAGTACAATACGTATATATAGCGAAAGGAAAAGTCAATATTCCCCAGTGCATGGTGTTCTCAAGAGGGTAAAAATCCCATGAGATATATAATAAAAATAATTTTTTCTATATATACATACATACATACTTAGAAATATTTCTTGGTCCCTTACAACACTACTACAATTTTAATATTTTCCTTTTTCTCTATGTCATTATATTTTTGTATATATATATATTTCTTCTTTTTTTTTGGTTATATGTATTACTATTATTATTATTATTATTTTTTTCATCCTTAAAATATCCTTTATTGTTATAAAAATCTACGAGCCAAGAAAAAAAAAATTTAATACTATTCTTTTTCTAATATATTTGTGGAGACAAAAATAAAAGGAGGGCGGTGTGGATGACCAAAGAATTATTTTTTTCCTTTATTTGTATAATATTGTGTTAAGGCGGCTCTGATATCATCCAAAAACCAAAGAATGTACATATTATATAAAATAGCAGGACGAAAAAAGGCTTTCCTGGTTAGTTGAACATAATGATTGATTTTACCACCCCCTTTTAAAATGGAAATATATTTTCATTTTTCTTTGGTATAAAATTGGTAAGGGTAAGGGTCGTCATTTTGTTAAAATAAATAAATATATTTTTTATATTCGTATTTCTCAAAAGAAAATTAAAAAAAGGATATACATATATGTACAAGAATAAAATTTATGAACTCTGGGTCCAATAAAAACACAAAATGAAGGAATTTGTTGGTTAAATGGAAAAATTGCATCAATAATAATTACAAAAGGGGAATTTATATTAGAAAAATGTCACAAAAATATATTTTTTCATATAAATTTTCTAAAATATTTGAAATCGAAAATGGAGTACAAATGAAATTTTGTCTAACAAAAATTCAAATTTCATCAATTACATAATTTTTCATAATTTTTATGCTAACCCAAAAAAAAATATATCGAATTTTTTCATGTTTTCCAACTAATAAACAATCAGAGAGAATTTATTTTTATTTATAGTCCGTAATTTAGTTACCGAAAAAAAAAATTAGGAATAAACAAATAAAAACTTTCATTTAATCCAAATTAATTTAATATTTACAGAAAAAAAAAATCCTTATACACACACATTAACAGTTTTAGTCTTCCTTTACTCTTTCCTTAACAATATCCTTTATTTTTGTATCCTAATATTATTAATAATAAATTTATTTTGTTCTTTTTAGTTTTAATTGTTTTGCTTTTTATGAAGCTTTTACCGACATAAACACAATAAGAATTAAGTTTTCTTTTTTTCGTCCTTTTATTAAGGAATTACATATATACATATGTATACACATTTACATAGATATCCACAAAAGGAAAAAATCAACATAGTAATTTCAATTAGACAACAAAAAAATAGAACATTTTCAATACCGATCAACTTGAATATCCTTGAAGATGTTGATAACGATAATAGTAATAATAATAATAATACATATATTTTTATGGCAGACAAAATTACTAATTAAAAATCTAGTTAATTTTATATTAGATACTAATTATTTTGGTATTGAATTTATGATCTGTTTAATATAATTAACTTTTTTTTTTAATATTATTGTAAAAAGAGTTAAAATTAAGAAAATAATTTTAATTTAATTGCCTGTAAAACTTTAGATAAATAATGAATGAAGACTAGACGCAAACCACATTGGTTGTTGGAAATGATGTGTAAAGTATGTAAACTTTGACAATCACTTATAGATTAAATAATATTGTTTTCTGGTTTGCTATAACTTGGGCAAATTAAAAGATATTTGGGATTGGTTTGGATAATTTTATTATAATTAAAATTCCCTGTCCATATTTACCAATATATTGGAGAATGTCGATTTTTTAAGCCAAAAAAATGGCAAGGGGTACTGCTTTTCATTTTTTTTCGGAACAAACTCGAAATTCTCAAATTATAGGCAAATTTGGTATCTATCGACTCGATATTTCAATTATAACAAAACTATCCAAATAAAATTGAAAAATTAAAACTAAAAACCTTGTCATTGGTTAATAAATTAAATTAAAAAATAAATATTATTTTACCTGCACATAACTTCGTGTGTTAACAATACTCTGCACATTTCTGGATTTTTATCCTGTCCTTCATAAATGATTGCCTGAAAGAAAATAGGAAATAAATATATTTAAATCAATCCATCAATAAAAAAAAACAGAAATTTTTAAATTTAATTTATGCACTGATTGCTCTTAACCAATTTTGTTTGGTTAAATATATAATCTTTTAAATAACGATTAAAAAGTCATTGTAAATATATTTTCAGAGTGCCTAAAATTATTATTTATAAGCTGCGTTTATTGTTACAATCATAAAAAATATTAAAAAAAAATAAATGCTTATACAACCCACCCATAAACCAACAACCCCAATTTCCACCCACAAAAACCAAATTGTTTTTTGATATATTATCATTTTTTTTTTATATTGACATCCGCTTTCCCTTTTTTTGTTATTTTGTTAATTCTTTTATAAAAATTCTGAACGCATGAAAAATGATTACTAAAACAAAAAAGGACCTCTTTAAAATTTTCTACATTTTATATGTAGATATATATTGTAGATATAAATACAGAGGGCGCACAATGATTATTGTTGGAGTGTAGATAGTAGTAGATGGTATCATGATGATATAGTTGTTTATTTGTTGATATTATCGCTTGCACCAAGGATAATATATACACAAAAAATATGTGAACAAAAAAAAGGATATTTAATATAGAATAATAAAAAAAAAAGGAAAAATTATTTGACCGTTTTGTGTGTTGGGGCGATGACCATTTATAATTTTCAGTGATGTTGTTTTTTGTGTTCGATTTGTTTTTGTTTTTTTATTTTATTTTGGTATTTGTTGGCCCAGGTATGTTCAAATATTTTTGGATATTTTTATTTTTATTTTTATATAAATTTATAATAATTTTGAAACGATGGGGGCAAATAGGGGAGCATTTTTTTTATTTAGTTTTATTGCTTTGACCTTATGTTGATATTTAATTTATATACATTTTGGTTTAGCAAATTCTCAATATAATTATATGAGAATGTGAATTTATATTTTGCTGTTTGATTGTCAAAAACTATCATTGAAGAAAACTTTTTGAAAACAGTTTAATTCATTTAATCATAAAACATAGAAAAATTGGATTAATTTCAAATTCAATATTATTAACTTTGCAGTACTCTTGCATTTCACAGTTTTGAACCAAAAAATGTCCTTTATTACCGAATCCCTAAACATAAGTTGTGGAAATATTATTAGCTTTTCTTTAACAAAAACTGTAATAAACTGTAAACAAACCCCTGGGCATATTTACATTTTTATTTATTTTTAAATCATAAAATGGTTATTTATCAAACATAAGTTGATATCTTCATGCCATGCAGGTTTAATTTTTATTTTTATTATATATTTTTTGGGATATGTTGTAATTTTGTAAGTAAATATTTGCGTTGAATAAATATTGAATATGTTCAGTGATATCCGAAGTATATTTAGTATGATATTAGGAGCTATATATGTTAATAGAAAAAAATTGGATATATTATTAAAAGTTGAAAAATTATTGTTGGGCACGTGCTAGTTTCACTTTTCCTTTAACATTAATATACGATTATGGGTCTAGGAAATATCAAATTAATGCATTGAAATAACATTGAAAAAAGTTGTAAAGAAATGTGCAATACAGTAGCTAAAATTACATTAATTTAGAGATTTTACAGAAAGTTGAGATAATTTTTTGGAAGACTTCTTAAATCGTTAAGGAGATCGGCTGAACAGAAATTCTAATTTTTAAACCTATTTGATTAAATATTTCAATCTATTTAATAAATTCGGTTTATATATGTTGTAAATTCATATTTCTATTATTTCCTTATCCAGTACATTAAAATAATTATATACTTTCTTTTCTACTTGGCCTTTAAAATGCTTGTTTGCCTTAATTGAAAATTGTACTATTGAATTATGTACTATGAATTTATTCATCATATCATTTTACAGCTAGAAAAATAAAATGTAAAAAATTAAATTTCAATATTTTATAGTTATTAATTTTATCTAGTATCTACATATATAGATTTAAAGAACCAAAAACATATTATTTAATTTTTGGATAAACTGAAAATAAACCTATTTAATAAAGGCGTTAAATATTTTGTTTGTGTGTGTATGTGTTTAAATAATTGCACTCAATGCCAAAGGACATCATCACATATAGGCATCACATTCAATAATGCATATACCTATGTAAATAATGTACAGAAAATTTTACAGGATATTGTTCATGTTCATGATAATTAAGCGATAAAATTAATTCACTTCAAAATGTGCAGACATGTTGAATTTATTATCATTGACATATCAATGGTGATAAATGCGTATACATATATATTATATATACAAAAATGTAAACAAACTTTTTCTGGTCAATGGTTTTTTTTTTTAAATATTAAAAATATTATGTTGATCCTGAATGTGATGGAATGGTAATGCGGACCAATTTGTAAAGTGTGAACAGGAAATTGTTTACAAAAAAAAAAAGTAAATTTTTTTAATGTTAATTTCTTTTCGTACAATTTACGAACATGTATTTTAATGTGAATCAATATATCCTTTTTATTATAATTATGGTCTATTTTGTATATTTTTTTTTGTATGAAAAAGCAAAGAGTTAATTTTTTAATGTTTTTCCATATAATTTTTTTTAAGTGTTGCTGACAATTTTCTGAATTATAAAAAAAATAAAAATACATAAAAAGGATAAAAAATTAATAAATATGAGGTGAAAAGTTAAATATTATTTTTATATATTGCAATTAAATAAAATGATTGAAACAATTTTAATGTATTGATATTATGAATTTTACATAAGTAATGTAGATTGTAGAGTATTAAAGTTATGGTGAAGGTTTTGCGAAACAGCAAATCTTGCACCTAAGTCTCAAACTATGTTACACTTGATTATTGCTGTTTTACTGATTTACTTTTATAAGAATTAGTCTGCCATTCAGCAAGCATTTCTTCGTTAATTCCAAATAAAAGGATTTAGTAATAAATAAGGAGATAATTTAATGAATTCATTTAATGAATATTTTAGCAGAAAAAAAGTATGAAGAAAATTGAATATTTGCTTTCAATTAAAAATTTAAATATCATTTATATCCTTTCAAAGTCTTAAATTATGTCAACACAATTTTCTTCATATTTTTCTAACAAAACCAATTTGTTCCATCCCAGGTACAATAAAAAAGAAGATTTGAAATCTACATACATATAAAAACCTTAAATATAAATGTATGATCATAAATCATTCGAGATACTTGAAAATGAATTGATGACATGACACTCAACCAATTTAGTACTTGAACAGTTAAAAGATAACAATTGTTTTTTTTTACCTTTATATGATGATGCTTCAGAATTTATGAATATACAAAACATTATATAGACGAAAGAATGAAAAGTTCGATTTATATACATATTTTTTCGTAGACTTTTCCAATGAAGATGAAAACGATATAATTTATGAGAACATTGATATACATATACACAAAATAACATAGAACATTAAATATGTATTCTCGTTTTGCTCTTGACTAAACAAAAGTGAATGAAAATATCAAAAAAAAACCCCAAAACATTTTACCTAAAACTGCGATTTATCATTTTTTTTTGGTAGATAAAATTTATAGTTGAAAATTTTGTTTGTTTTTGTTTCGTCCTTTCTCTAGCTTTTTTTTTTGCTATCTGTGAGTTTTTATTTAAGCAAATAACTTAAATCTATATAAAAAACAAATATAGTACAGAATCCTTAAAAGGATAAAATTAAAACTGTTTTTTTTTTTGTTTCTTTCTGTGGACACTATTTTTCATTCTGCATAATGACAACAACGACTAAAAAAAAAATATTTACAATTTAGTAAGGACAAAAAATTTATAATAAAGGAGTCCCGCAACTGCCATTTGTTTCGCTAATTGTTAAACGATGCAACAGGATACTTTCAAATATCTGAGTTTTTTTATCAGGATACTTTGCTGATGATGTTGTTGTTGGATAATAGATAAATGGTAAATGTAGTGTTGCAGAGCCATTAGCTTAAAGATATAAATTTCCATAGATGGAAGGATCTATAGGCAAAACGTTAAGGAGCAAAAGGAGTGGAAGAAAAAACTAAATGAGTAAATATGTGAATATTCATAAATACAGAAAAGATTGTGCACAAAAAAGTATTGAAAGTTTTTATTTAACCCGATTTTCTCCGTGTGCGATTTTCGTTACAAAGAATGAGGGAAAAATGATGATGAATGTATAGTTGTAGATAAATATTTAGGAAAAATTTCAACGATTTAAAGATAAACAGGTGAAACTACTATGAAGTTCTTTGCATGTTGCAGGATAATGATGAAAAATATAAAGTTAGTACTTATATAAAGTTTATATCAAGTCAGCAAAGTGTATTCAAGTTATAGAGAAATATTTAAACCAAAAGTCTTCTTCTGGTCTATATATTTATAATTATATTATTACATCTATTTAATATTGTTATCTTTCAGATTTTGGCCGGTAATGTTTTTTGGCCGATAGGAAATTAACTAAATTCTATTTTTTTTTTGCATATCAAATAATGAATAAATTTTGCACAAAATGTCCTTTTACATTATAGACATGTCCAATTTGTAAAAATGCGTTCGCCGTCAGTCAGATTAGCCAGAATAAATTTGCAAATGCATAAATACGGAGATAAAAAAAAACCAGCTTAAGGAAATTCTAGAAATATACTAGAAATTCTTAAGAAATTAATTCAGTAATTTGAAATATTTCTTACTATCGTCGCTTGAAATATTTCTTACTATTTGTATGCAATTTACAAATTCTCAATTTTCTTTATCAATTTTATGCTAAATGTTAAAAACAAAATTGTTTCCCAACAAACTCCTTAAAAATTCAAAAGTTCCACACAACTGAAATATCTCGAAAAATGAATAAAAAAATTAATAAAAAAAAAAAAAAGAATTGTGCAAGAATTTTTGTATAAATAACCCGAGAGGATTATCTCATCCGGAAAAGCGGACTTTTGATTTATTTACTCATTCATTTGTCAGTGAATTATTCCTTTTTATTCTATGTAAACGAAAATACACACACAAATACATGGAAAAAATTACCTGGAAAATAACAAAAAAAAATCTAAAATAAAGAGGAGCAAATCAACTACAAATTAAATGGCAACAACAGAAAAAAAAATTCAAAAAAGGATATGTACAAAATTAAGTTAAAAAAAAATTAAAAAAAGGACATTACGTTTTTTCGCAAAAAAATAGAAAAATTATTTATGTTAGCGGATGTTTCCTTTTTTCTTTTTTTATATATTTTTGTTTTTAGTTCCTGCCAAGAATTTTTCTCTCTATTTTTTTTTTTAAATTAATAATTTCAAAAAAAGTGCAATGCATTATTTGAATTGCAAGGACTTTAATTAGGACATATTGTTAGGACAATTTATTCTAAAAATAAATAAATAAAGAAAACCCCAATATTTATTTAAAAATAAATAAAAAAACTGAATATAAAAATTATGTTGCTATTAAAATCAATCATGAATTTTTGTTTTTTATGACATAAAATTAAACATATGGGATCATCATTGGTATAGGTATAGTATAGAAGATAGACTACATACAATGCAATTTATTGTGAAATAGGAGAGTAAAATTCATTAATCCATAACCACAAGTGCCTGAATATTTCGGAAGGATATTTTAATGTACAAGTGTAATCCTATATACTCATCCATAATTACATTTTGAATATTATTTATACCATATTTTTATGAAACTCAACCCCTTATAAAAATCTACAAAAATATACAAGAATTTTCAATTTTCCAAAATCCTTAACCAGCCCTAACAACAAATTTAACATAATTTCTATTAAAAAGGATCTTTTTTTTTTACAAAAGGTTTACAATTTTTTTTTTTATTTTCATAATTTTTGTATGTATAGTTTGCACCGCGTAATAAATACGAAAAAATTTTCAAAATTATTTTCGAAATCTTCTTCTATTTTTATGGCATTAAGGAAGTCATTTTTATCTCTACAACATATATGTATATTTAATAATTTTTTCCACCCTCTTTTTTTCGGGCCCTAAAAATCCTGATTGTTAAATATATATAAAAAAAAAATGTATTAATAAAAATCCTTGTTTATATTATTGAAGGATATAAATACATTTTTTTTTCTCTCGAAACTATGGGTAATAAATGCACGTATACAATATTGTGCACATATGCGTTGGTCTTTATTCAAATAGATAATCACAAATTAATTTTTAACCAAAAAAAAAAACAGATCCGAAGCTTATTTAGGGGATAATAATTTTCATATTTTTATTTTATACTCGTATATTATCCTTAGGAACCCTTGGCTGGTTGTTTTTCGCAATATTAACATTTTGTTATGTAATTTTTGATGAGTTTGTTGTTATAGGTCTAAGGATATATACATTATTTGTTATATAAATAAAACCCTCTAAAATATTTTCAGAAAAATGATATCCTTTTTTATTTTTTACATTTATAACCAATTTAATGTTTATAATATCAAATTTTAATTCATAATTTTTTTTTGTTAAAGGCTAATATATGTATGTTTTTTTTTTCAGGATTGAAAGATTGTGTTATTTTGTTTTGCTCCTGTTTTTTTATTTATAAATATCCTTTAAATGTTTAATTTTATTTGTATTGAGGTGTTTTATATAATGCCAAAGAGGGGGTTATGAAAATATTTTTTATAAAATTGATAGACATTGAATATATATGTAGTATATATAGAATTATGTTGTGATAATGGATTTTTTATGTCAATTTTTTATATTTTTTAGTTTATTTGTTATTAAATTTAAGGATTCGAAGATTTTTATTTAGAAATTTTGACTTACATAATAAATGGAAATGAAATAAACAATTTTATTATGTATATAGACAATTTCCAGATTTATATGTAAGAAAAAATGATTGACAGTTTTATCTGAAAGCTAAACCGAATACTGAATGATTCTGTTTATAGATATAGTTAAAATTTTATTTCTTATTTAGTATAGGCTTCAAGGTTTTACCTTTACCATCAAACTTACAATTATAAAATTTGCAATCGTACAGCTAACTCTTACAAACACTCGGAAAAAGAAATACTGTCTGGAAAAATATTGAATGGAACAATTTAATGGATATTTCTAGATTCTAGAAGATTGTTTAAAATCTAATAGAAAAGCTTATATGCTAAGATTAGTGAAATTTTTCCTTGGCCCACCTTGACAATTTGGTGCCTTGGCAATTCCATGCTTTGGCAATTTGAAAGAAATTCGAAATGAAAAATATATTTAAAAATAATTCTTGTATAAATAATGAATTTTAAACGATTATTATTATTATTATTGTACAACAAATATTGATATCCAAAAATAGATAAATATATTATTTTTAATCTTATATTGAACAATTGAAGTGTCATATAGTATCTATTATTCAATGTCATATTTATAGAATTTCTATATGTAATAAATTTTAAATTTTCTCATATAAAATGTCTCATATAAAATAACAATATTTAATAAATAAAAAAAATTAAATTATAATATTGTCAATTTAAATAATTTCTACAAAAACCAAAAACAAATAAAAAAATTTCAATAATAATATATTATAATAAAAAACAATCTAATCGCGCGCTATCCACATAATTACCAACATAAAACCATTTAAAAACAACATTCGCCAATTTTACAAAAGAGTCCCAACGGATTATTTTTCATATTTTATATATGAATTTTAAAGTACATATATACATAAATATATTATAATAATTATTAATTTTTAACAAAATTAAAAAAAAATAATAATAATCATATTGTGGTAAATAATAATTTTTATTGTTTAAACTTTAAACAACAACAAAATGTACAAATCCATTGACCCCATTTAAAAAAAAAAACATAATTTTAAATATGGCAATACTATTTTTCGGCGCCCATAATATTCGATATAAAAAAAGGAAAATTTTTTTTATTGACAAAGGAACAAACACCATTTTAATATTATTATTATATAGAAAATACATTTTTGTTATCGCAAAAATTTTAAATATAAACTATATAGAAAAATATTATAAAATCGCAACCATTATTATTCTCCAACAAACTCCAACCACCACCCATTTTCATCTTTCCATTAAATTAACTGCCAATATTTTTTTTTCCAAAATTATTATTATAAAATACAGAAAAATCATTCGCGGATCGTGAATATTGCAACCGCACACAATAATCATAATCATAATGTAACACCATAAATAAATATATATATTTTTTTATTTTTGATGATTATTATGCTTTTTTGTTGTTGTTGCTGTGTTTTTGGGTTTTATCGATGATAGAATGAAAGAAACATTAAAAAAAAGGCCAACAAAATAACAAAAAGCTTGAAAATTTAAATTTATATTTATATTATTTTCGCGACGCGTATCCCCCATTACAAATGATTTGCAGCACATTCTGGTATCTATAATGTTGGTCAACAAAATTTTTATAATATGGAAACATAAAATATATAGTAGGTTTGTTTGTTTAGGTAAAGCAGATGGGGGGAAGTTATAGAAACTTATTTTTTTATTGTTATCAGCAGACGCCCATCTTTCATGGTGAATTGATTGGCTGGATCATTGGATACAAATTATTATTGTTTTTGTTTTAGATAAAAATTTTCCAATTATGTATAATATAAATATAGATAGATAATTATTAAAATGTTGTATATTAGAGTTTTTCAAATAATAATACTAAAGTCTATTATATAACTACAATTTTTACTGTATAGTTTTGGAGAATATTTATAATTTTATTGGGAATTTTGTTAATTAGAATATTATATAAGATAAATTATGAGTAAATTTATTTGGTAAACAATAGATGTATGTTAAAATTTTTATAATCTGACAAAATATTCCCAAATAAAAAAGATAGTTATTCTTGTAGGGAAACTAATTAAAGTCTTACAATAAAAATTTAATCTAAAATTATAGACAATATTTCTGTTAATTGTACATTCATTACAGTTTTTAATCCATGTAAATTGTAACTAATATGTGCGGACGACAAAAATTTAAAGTTTTCTTGGCGAAGTACGTTAATATTTTTAAAATTTCAAAAATTAAATTAAATAGTTCTTATTCATGGATATGAGCTAAGAGCCATTAAAGCAATCAATGCATCGGGCGACAAATTAAACCCACGACAAATTGCAAAATTAATTTTTAATTAATACAGAAAAAAAAATTAATTATCAAATGATCTTTAGGCAAAACATTAATAATTCAAATTTTCATCCTTTTCAAATTTTAATTTTATTTGGCACACTTTTAACTTATTATTACATACATATATCTAAATCTAATTGCCAAAAATTACAAGAATTGTTTCCTTCTTTTTGAAATTAAACATAATAAATTTTTAATTTTAACTGATCAAATATCACCTTGCGTCCTTGCCATCATATTTTTTATTACAGTCATCCCGAGTAAAAAAAAAAGGAAAAGGAATATTAAAGGATTTGCTTATCGCAACAATGCATCATCTTAGATAACAAAAAATAAATTGACACGATTATCCATACACACAAAAAAAACTATGTTAAATTTTTCAACCCTCCTTTTATACCTATCCCAATTAAACTTTCATATTTATATATTTACCAGGCGTCAGCGTTGTTTCATAATTGCTTCAACAATATGAAGTAGCATATATATATGTACATATATTCAACCTGTCAAAAATCATATTATAATACCAGTTCAAAAAATTAAAATCTGAGAGCGAGCATTTCAAAAATCGGTCTAGGAGGGTGACCAAAATATACATTAGCCAAAAAAAAAACACAACTAAGGATTTTTAAATGAGATTACATATTGCTACTTAAATGTTTATGCTTCATTTATGTTGTTGTTATTTTACCCATTGTGTTACTCTCTGGGATGATTGCTGCGATTAGGTGCACTCCTTAAATATCTTTGAATATAGATATTATTAGAATTTTTATCCAAAAGCAAAAAAAAAGGACAATCACAGTTTGATCATATTAGATTTCATCGTATATACATAAATTATGAGAAATGTTTTGTTTCTTTTTCATTTTTGAGGGGTTAGCAAAATAATAACTTATTTTTTTTTTTAGTTTCTTTTGATTAGGGGTTGCAATTTTGTAACCAGTTTTTAATATGATGAAATTTTTCTGTACAGGTTGTAAAAATGATTTTTGTTTTTGAAATTAGATAAAATATATTTTATTGTCATGCGTTAGTTTGCGTTCTACTATAGTTAAAAAAAAGGGTTCTCTATACGATTTTGAGACAAACGAAGATGATCCTTTAAAAAAAATTATAAATAATAAAGATAACAAATGAAATGATTTTTTTTCGTCACTATACAAAATTCGTGTCAGTATATTAATTTTCAGGCAACGTAAATGAATGAGATTCGAGGCTGTAGGTGAATATAAAATTATATTCAATATTTATTTGTTCAATTATAGATTTAAGTGCAAGTCTGACTTTGAAGATTTTTTACATTTATAAATGTTAGGACAAAGATGATAGTATGAAGCTAAATATATTTTGTATAAAACTTTCGTTATTCAATAAACAATTATGTAAATTGATTTATCCGAAATGGATAAAAAGTATATCCTAAATACTTCCTTCATAAATTTTCAAATAAAATTACTTTATCTATATATCAGAATTACCACGCTTATATTAACCAAATATTCTCTTTTCATAATTTATTTATTTAAATATTATAATCACTATATCAATTAAAATTTACAAAATCTAATATTAATATGACAGTATGATACATTTTCGAATTATCAAAATTGAAATATAATCAAAAATATATAAATATTTAAAAATAAATAAATTACGAAATAATTTTTAAATTAAATCTGGTAAATAAATACCTTGATGAATATCATTGTAAATAGAAAAAGAAGAAAAAATACTATAAATTTTATCAAAATTTAAATAAAATATTATATAATTTTATTAAACTAATAAAGAATAAATTATATATACATATTATTACTATATAAATATATACATAAGTGTAATATATGGATTCAACTCGATCATCAATTGGAGATGACTCAAATTATTTTGATATAACAAGAGAAGATTTACAAATGTTAATGCATCAACAAGGTAGATATGGTTGTGAAAATATTGAAAAAATTGGTGGTGTTATTCATATTTGTAATTTATTACGTACATCACCAGAATTTGGTATATCAACAAAAGCCCATGAATTAGAATTACGTTTAGAAATATTTGGTCATAATTATATAAAATCAAAACAAGATAAAACATTTTTTGAATATATATACGAAAGTTTAAAAGATCCAACATTAATATTTTTAGAAGCAGCTGGTATTGTATCAATAATTGTTGGTGGTTATTTAAGTTTGATGAATAGTAATATTGAACATTTTAAATATGGTTGGGTTGAAGGTTGTGTTATATTAATATCAATAGTTGTAATTGCATTAGTTAGAACATTAACAGATTATAAAAAAGAACAACAATTTCAAAATTTAAAACAACGTTTAAAAGATGAAAATAAAGTATTAGTAATACGTGATGGTGATATAACTGAAATAAATTTTGAAAAATTATTAGTTGGTGATATATGTTTAATTAAATATGGTAATATAATACCAGCTGATGGTATTATAATAACATCAAATGAATTAAAAATTGATGAATCATCAATAACTGGTGAATCTGATTTAGTTATTAAAGATATTAATTTAGATATGTTATTATTATCTGGTACACGAGCAATGGAAGGTAATGCAAAAATGTTAGTTACAGCTGTTGGTATACATTCACAAAATGGTATAATATTACGTTTACTTGGTTTAGATGATAATGCAACACAAGAAATGAAACAACAAAAATTATCAAATCGTGATTCATATGGAAATTCAAAGAAAAAAAATAAAAAATTATTAAATAATAATGTTACAACAGAAACAAATAATGATTTACGTAGAAGTTTAGCTAGGGATGCTATTAAAGAATTACGTTCATCAAAATTTACTACACGATCATATAATAATATTATATCTGAAGATGATATTAGTATATTAGATTTAAGTAAATCAAATGGTTCAATATTACAAAAAAAATTATTTGTTATTACAATAAAAATAACAAATTTTGCAATTATAGCAGCATTATTAATAATATTAACATTATATATTAATTTATTTTTACAATATGTATATTATGGTTATGAATGGGAAAATGGTGATGTATTAATATTATTACGTTATATATTATTTGGTATAACAATATTAATTGTTGCAATACCAGAAGGTTTACCATTAGCTGTAACATTAGCATTAGCATATTCTGTTAAACAAATGATGGCTGATAATAATTTAGTTAGAAATTTAGCATCATGTGAAACAATGGGTAATGCAACAACAATATGCAGTGATAAAACTGGTACATTAACAACAAATCGTATGACATGTGTTGAATTTTATACATGCGAAAGTTTATATAGTACAGATATTAAAATACCAAAATTGTGTGATATTGTACCAAGTAAAGTACAATTTTTAATTATTGAATCAATATCAATAAATACTAATTATACATCATATATTGATAAACAATTAGATGGTAAAGTACAAGATTTTGGTGATAAGACTGAATGTGCATTATTAAATTTAGTAATAGCATTAAATGGTAATTATCAAATTGTTAGAAATTTATATCCAGAAAATGAATTTCTTCATGTATTTACATTTAATTCAATACGTAAATCAATGACAACAATTATAAAAAAAACAAAAAATCGTTTTCGTTTATATACAAAAGGTGGTGCAGAAATGATATTAAATTTATGTAAATATATATTTAATCGTAATGGTGATATAATTGAATTAAATAATAATACAATTGAATATTTAAATGATTATGTTATAAATCGTATGGCAGGAAATGGTTTACGTACAATAATATTAGCTTATCGTGATTTTTTATTAGAAACACCAGTTAATATTAATGAGTTATATATTGAAAATGAACTAAATTGGAGTAATGAAAAAGATATTGTTAATAATTTAACATTATTATGTATATGTGGTCTAGAAGATCCAATTCGACCAGATGTAAATAAATCAATACGTTTATGTCAAACAGCTGGTATTACAGTACGTATGATTACTGGTGATAATTTACAAACAGCAAAATCAGTTGCATTAAAATGTGGTATATTAAAATATGTACGGGATTTGGATGATCCAAATATATGTATGGATGGTGAACATTTTAATCGTTTAATACATAATAGTCATAATAAAATTGATCAAAATTTATTAGATAATGTATGGCCAAAATTACGTATATTAGCTAGATCAAAGCCAATTGATAAATATACATTAGTTAAAGGTATTATTGAAACACGTAAAAATAAAGGTAGTCAAGTTGTTGCTGTTACTGGTGATGGTACAAATGATGGTCCAGCATTAAAAATAGCTGATGTTGGCTTTGCAATGGGTTTAACTGGTACAGATGTTGCAAAAGAATCATGTGATATTATATTAACAGATGATAATTTTAGTAGTATTATAAAAGCATTAATGTGGGGTCGTAATGTGTATGATTCAATAGCAAAATTTTTACAATTTCAATTAACTGTTAATTTTGTTGCTGTAACAACATCACTTATTGGTGCATGTTTTGAACATGATAATGTTATTAAATCTGTACAATTATTATGGGTTAATTTAATAATGGATGCATTAGCATCATTAGCATTAGCTACCGAAAAACCACATATTAGTTTATTATATCGTAAACCATATGGTAGAAATCAATCATTAATATCACCAATAATGTGGAAAAATATATTAACACAATGTATATATCAAATTGTTGTATTATTGATATTGTTATTATATTTACATAAAGATACAGCAGAAGGTTTACATACACCAAAATATTTTGGAAATAATCCAAGTAAACAAAATACAATAATATTTAATACATTAATAATGATGACATTATTTAATGAAATTAGATCTAGAAAATTACATAATGAACGTAATTTTTTATCTGGTATATTACAAAATAAAATATTTTTATTTATATGGTGTTCATCATTTTTAATACAAATAATTATAATACAATTTGGTAATATTGCATTTTCAACAGTGCCATTAAATTCTATGGAATGGTTTTATTGTATCTTATTTGGTTTAGGTACATTAATGTGGGCCCAAATATGGGCAATAATACCAATTGAAGTATGGGTAATGAATTATTATATAACTCATTATACAAATAATAATAATAATAATAATAATAATAATTCTAATAATAATAATAGTAATGATAGTGATATTGATGATGTTGATATAAAAGATAATCGAAATAGTGCACTATCACGTATATTAAGTAAGAATTATTTAAAAAGTTTTCAACATTTATATGAAACTAATAACATGAAGGATTTAAATACATATAATTAAAAATAATAAATAAAAACTAAATAAATATTCTTAATTATAATTAAGTTTAATTCTTATTTTATATTATTGTTTGTAAAATTTTTAGTTAATTTTAGTATTCTGTTGTTAAGAAAAAATAATATATATGTTAAAAGTTTAAATTAATAGTTAAGATTTTTATATTGTCAACATTTTTTATTTCACATTTTATCTCAATGTTTTAGATTTATATTCGATAATTAGCCATTTCTGCATTCAGTTTGATCTACAAGGATATAACTATAGATTGTTTTGAATGAAAATTTAATTTAAGATATCTAAGATTGAGAAATATTTCTCTTGATTGAGAAAGTAATGAAAAAAATTGGCAGAAAATGTCAAAGAAAAATTTCTACAATGTAATAAAAATGAATTGCCTAAAAGGGATAATTTTTCCTCCCTATGAATTTTAAATAATGGTTCGAATCCGTAATTGAAATAAATGATTCATCCTAATAATTTGCTCAATATACTTATAATCAAAAAGTTTCTTTATTTGTATAATTGCGACAATTTGTATAATTCGACAAAATAAAATTTTAAAAAAAGCACTATCCCTGTTGGAAAAAAAAAAATGATATAGTTTATAACTTAAATTTTCAGAATTTTTGCGATAAAATCATTTTTCTTCTGATACATAAATTTACTAATTTTTTTTTCGTTGTATATTAAAATTTAAATCTAATTATGCCATCCAATTTTGTCACAGGGTTTGTAAAATGTATAAATAGAAAGGAAAAAAAAGGGTAAAGACATAAAATAATAATCAGACAAAATTTATGAATAATCAGACAATGTTACACATAAAATTTAAATTATTCTTATTTCAAAAGGTTAAAAACCAAAAAATATGTATTTTATTTTTATGTTAATCACAAAAATAAATATAAGTATACAATTACACCTTACATTTTATTTCTATAAATAAAGTAATATTCTAATATTTATTATATTATCCTCGAAATTAATGTTTATACTTTAATATACTTTAATTCCGATAGTGCAACAAAGAAAATATTGTAATTTCTATACGATATATTTAAAAGAATAATTTACTTGCATGAAAGAGGAGAATTTTTATAAATTGAATAAGATAAATTTTATTTAAAAGGACTATAAAATAATTATAATTCCACAAATTTTATTTCTATTTTGACAGATCATCAAAAGATATTTCTCATCATCAAATGGATTTGAATATACATAAAAATAAAAGGACATAATAAAAATTAGAAAACTATATTAAATCATCTACCCCTGAATTATAAATATTGGATTCTTTTTTCTCTAAATAACATAAATCGGCTTATATTTCCTAAAATCTAACTATAGAAGAATTTTTGTATTTATTTAAGATATATAATAAAGTGTTAACCCTTTATTTTTTATTATATCACCTTACACACTATTACTTTTCTAACTAAATTTTCGTCCCACTCGAAATTCTATAATTATATATTTCATTGGACATTCATAAAATATCGATAGTCGATCGATATTAAATTAGAAGCTGTTATAAAATATAAAAAAGTGCACAACTACTACATCTAAATATGATCACCCTTTTTATATAATACAAAATATTCCCTTTTCATTGACATTTTAACCATCATTTTTATCCTTTCATATATCAAAATATTACAATCAATTTGATTTCAACAAAAAAGGTTTATGAAAAAAAATACTAGCTATATGGTAGCCAAACTAATATAAATAATCAAAATCAATTTTATAATCCTTGTTAATGATTTATATATGTATATTTGGTAGATTAAATAAATTATATCGAAAATTATGTTAAAAAAAAAGAATGACATTGAATTAAATTGTAAGAAATAATTTATTTTTGATATTCTATTTAGTATCCTTGAGGATTGTATACAATAATAATATCAAATTAATTGTCCTTGAAATGTTCCAAATAACACAAAATAATCTGACAAACATATGGTCAATTTATTTCTATACAGAACCAAAAAAAAAAACTATTATATAAAGTCATTAAATGTCCTTTTTGGAACATATGAAAACACCCTTTTACAAATTTACTACATTAATACACTGTATTTGAAAATAATAATATACGAAAGTGAAAGAAATTCTAAAATAATGTACTCTTACGTGGCAAAACACTTAATTAACTGCGACAATCAATTTTCAACGGAACTTATGGTATCCTTTTTATATATTTTATTTGGTATACCAAAAAAAAAAATATGTTCAAATGAATTGGAAATTTAATGTTTAAATGAATTGGAAATTTTAAGTTCATTTATTAGAAATATATATATGTAGATGTAATTGTGTAGTGTGAAAAACGATAATGTCTGGCGACCAGCCCACTTTTCTAATTTTCGTAATAAAAACAAGGATAATAGAGATATTTTGCTAACTATGCTAAAAATTTTGCATTTGCGAGAAAAAAATAATATTTAATTTTACAGAAAGAAAAAAAAGATTTTTAATTACCTGTTTGGTCACCGAATCGATAAGTCGTACGAAAATATCCTGTTCTTGTCTGGCACCTATAAGGATACAAAATATTGTTAAATTCGATAGTTTCTATTTAAAATAACAAAGGATTTAAAATAATTAAATATATGAAACTTATTAAAACTGTCGATAGATTGTATTTCATTGAAAAATTATTCTAGAATTGATATTTTGAAAATATTTGAATTTTTATTGAACCATAACATCTATTGACAGATTTACCAATCCATATACATCAAATTTTTCATAAAGAAAATCTTACCATTTGCATATAATAATTGTAAACGATATTGTATTCCATTATTTGTTTTTGGTCCATCTGGTTCTTGATCCTTTTCAATAAAACCAATAAATGCAGTTCGTTCAATTTCAATTGGTTGACCAGCACGATCATATAATGCAATTACGAAATGAAAAAAATTTGATTTACGTAAATTGCTTGGTGGTTGTTTTTCAAAATGTGCTCGACCAATTCCACAACTATAAATAAATAAACAAAAATTTATATTAAGTATATTACATAAAAATTTTTAAATTTAAATATAAAATAATCGGATACAAATTGATTTAAATCTTTTATAAATTTAATCATATAAATTTATTTATACTTTTTTCTCGTTAAATCTCAATTACCTCAACAAGAGCTTAACGTATATATAAACTTGGGTGGGTAGTTCAAAATATTTATATATTGTTATACATATATGTTTATTATCTGACAAAATGAACATAAATCTTATTTAAATTTAGGAGATATTATGATGTTAAAAGATTTTTATCTATTTATATATGTACTACAAAATAAAAATTATATATACTGAAATATTTAGACATAATAATCATACCTTCAAGGTAGGATATAAAAAAAATTAAATAATTATATCTACACCTTCATTTTGATATATAATATATTTTGAATATTATGTTTGCAGTTAAATTGTATATAAAAACCAAATTATTTTAGCTGAAAAAATAAATTAAGTAGTTTTCGGTAATAGAAAAAAGCAGGGACATTAATAACAAATAATTAAATCCTTGTAATAAATATTATGACTTTCTAAATGATTGAAATATTTTTAATACATATTTATACATATTTTCAAAACGTTATTGTGGTTAGAAAAATGGATAAATAAATTTTAATTTGTTTGGTTTAGAATTAAATTTTTGATTTTTCAATCAATTTGTATTATGGCAAATAATTTACCCTTAGAGAATGAAAGTACGTAAATAGAGGAGTGTCCTATACAGACCCACCTTAATTAGTTAAATTCAAAATATTAGTTTGTATAAGAAAATGAAGACTCAATGATAAAATTTTATCATTTTACTTTTATATGCATACATTTTTATTAGCATTAAATATTAATAAACCCCTTGATTTCATAACTTTATTTTATTTATATGTTTTTACATATAAACATATTTATGTTATAAGATATTTAGGTTAGATTATTATTAATGAATCTATTAAATTAATCGAGAAACATGTCAACAAATTTAATTTAGATTTTTAGTAAAAAAAAAATTATAATACCTAGTCTCATTTATTTGTCAGAGTGGTCGTTATAAATGCATTAATAAGTTTTTAGGAATATTAATATTTTTTATTACAATTATATTTATTCGTTGGACGACAGGAAAATTATATAGTAGGTGATAGTTTTTAGCAAAACTTTTAGTTCTGTGATTTATGGTTTAGTTATTAGTTATAGAATTTAGTTTTAATTAAAATAAAAGATTTTTTTGTTAATCAAATTATGTTAAAAGAAAATCATGATGAAAATATAAATTAATAAATTACAATTAAAATATAGGCTCTAATTTCGCAAAATTTATAAATTTTAAATAATATTCTCCAAATTGTTCTCCTTGTTCTCCTTGCACTAAAAACAAATCTCCTTGCACTAAAAACAAATATTGAAATCATCATTTTATTTTGACGGGGGAAGACGTATATAACCTAAAAAAATAATGTTAAACGTTACCGTAAATATTCGATTCAACCACCGCACAATGAAATCATGAAAATATCATGGAATCGTTAAAATACTGAAATTTTTCAAAGTTAGTTCAGCACAAAGGAAAAAATTAAATTTTGTACCAACACACAAAAAAAAACAAGAATGCGAGTACATAACTAAAAAAGGACGAACAGTAATCGTTTTACACTTTCATAAATTTTGCAATGAAAATTATTATTTATATTATCTGATATCCAGTTGACCAAAATATATTGATCCAATTAAAATTCCTATATTTTTTAACTTTACTTTAATTTCTTCAGATAAACTCATAAATTGTGGTAAAACTCTTTCTAATTATAATTTAAAGTTATTCTATGTACAAGAATTTTTCTTACAGTGTATACTTTTAAAGGATTTGAATCCTTTGCCAAGTATCACCACAATAAATATACAAGGATATTTGCCGACTGAAAAAAAATTATATATATATATTTTCTGGTTTGGTGCGCCGCAAGTAATATTTTTTTTTGTTTTATTTCATTTTTATCCTTGCTGTTGGGTTATCATTCGAAAATATAGTATGTATATATGATGGTTGGTGGGTTTGCTAACATGGGTTTCATCATTTTTATCCTTGTAACACAGGTATATTTATATATATGCACGTTAAAGTATATAGGTAATATTTCATTTTGGTCGTTTATTTCTACATGTATAATAACAATTGCCTTTTATCAAATTTAACAAGCATTCGATGAACACTGGCAGAACACAAGTAGAACACGAAAGAAAAAAAAAACGTATTATACCTATACACAAATAATTTTTTGATGGTTCAGGATACAAAAACAAACAATAACACACAAAAATGTTGTAAGGAAATTTATTGTTTTCAATTCAAAAAGAAAGTGGGTAATGCTAGAAAAAAGAAGAAGTAGCTTTACAATTTTTAAATAGTGGTTTGTGTCACTTTTAATAGTGTTAAATGTCAAAATGTAATTGAGCTTTGTATTAAAATATAAATATTTTTAGATAAAGGTTTTAAAAATTGTAATGGAAGTGTGTATTGAAAGCATTTATGGAGTGTACTTTATAAATGCTTTCAATTTTTTATAGGTTTTTCGAAATAAAATTAGTTTTCAAGAGCTACACGGTAGCTTAGTATGTAGTCTACTGTACAATTATGCTGTGCATAAGATTTAATACATGGCCAAGGCATTGATGGCGTTCTAAGCAGTTGGCTCTGCTGGCAATGAATACCAATAGTAAAATATACACTATAAGGTACATAATTTAGGACAGAAAAAAATGATGTTCAATAATCTTTTATAGTTGCTTCAATTAATACTTTCTCCATTGCAGATGATCGATCAACTTATAATCAGGAATTTATGTATCTATGTTGTTGGGTTCCCTCTGGTAAGAGAATCTATGTGAAATATCTAGAAGATAGAACTATAGGCCTCAATCGGGCAATTACGCGATATTAGTTTTATTACTTATGTATATAACTTTATAAGATCACCCTGTAATATCTATAAAAGATTCAATATATAAACTATATATGCTAATTTACAAACAGTTTTACAATTTTTCCCCTAACCCTGAATAATTTTTTTATTTCCAATAACACTTTTTTTTTATTAATATATATAGATCCTATAATATCCTTTTCCAATACTTTCTACATCATCAATTTTTTGGCACATTTTATTAGATTTTTGCGAAATTTAGTACTGCCACAAATAACAAATTTAATTTTTTTTTTTTAAATGTTTTATTGACCGCATAGAAATAATTTGGCAAATTTATAAAACTTTTCTGTATACCAAAAAAAAAAAATAGTGTCGATTGATTGTTGAAAAAAAGGATCTGATAATCGATTTAAATTTAAATTTCTTTGAATATTGGTTTTTTTTTTGTAAATATTTTTTAGTATTTAATATATTATTTCTACAATTAATTAAAATGAAGAGTAATAATTTTCACTGTAGTACGTATATGAAAATAACCCCGAAACGATAGAAAATTGATCTTACCATACGATAGAAATGAAATTTTTATTTTTATTGTCTCGTAATCCTTTTTAAAGGAAACAAAATCCTGAATAAACTTCTTGTATTATTAATCATTATTTCCGAATTATAATAAATCTATAGAATACCAATACGGTATACATATAAATTGGAGAAAATATTTGGGTTTTTTACCCTGAGGTGAAAATTATCCTATATGCAAGTTATTGTGAACAAATTTATATCCTTTTACAAATTTATATATTGTTTTTTTTTTTGAAAATAAGTTGCATAAAATCTAAGGATACTTTACGTAGTAAAGGATACTATAGTGAATAAAAATATCTTTCAATCTCTAACACAATAAAATAATGGTCCTTTTTTGCTTTTTCAACAACATATCATATTTATATTAGTAAAAGCATTTTTTTTTTTAAAAAGGATAATTCATAAAAAGTTTATATGCATTGTTATCGGGAAAATAAATTTTGTAATAAATCCCCCTCACCCCTAAAAAACGAAACGAATATATTTTTCAGATGCACAACCTTAAATCTTTATAAAATACTTTAATGTTTTCTAATATTATAGTTTTTTATTTAAATTCTTTTGTCCCTGGATACTAATTAAAGGTAAAGGATATAATATTTTTTGTATGAGTATATAAAAACTTTAGAAAATTGCAATCATCGTACAAGTTTACCGACCTATGCAATAAATGGTCTTGTATAGAATAGTACTTTTATGGTCTAGTCAGTAACAATCAAAAAGGTGTGATCCATATTTTTCTTTTTTCTTTTTGAAAAAAAAAAATATTAATAATTTAGCATTAATAATCCTTGTTTTGTATTCTGTTATTTGCAGGATGACCGTCCGGCCGACCCTCATAAATGTCTGCACGCAATGCAAAAAAATATCAAATGTTATTTTGTAGTATTTGTCATAATTGCACTATTATATAAAAAAAAATAGTCGTAAGGAAAGTGGAAATAAATGTTTTAATAATGTAAAAAAAAATTGTTCACATTTTGTAACACTTTTTTCTTGTAATATTTTTTTTTAATCTAAATTCAATGGCATAACAGGGTTGATTACTGGACAGGTTGATTGTAATCATAAAATCGTATTAGAACATTCTCTAATAAGTAATATAGAAAAATTGTCTTATTGATTAACATGTCAACTGTTAAGATATTCTTGTGCCAATCATGAATTTTCATTGAAAAATGGAAAAATGAATAATTTTTAAGTAAGATTCGAAAGGTTTTGTAGGCCTGATACCGTTTTTGATTCAGTTTTACTATACATAAATGTGATATCGAATTTTGTAGTTTCTTATGGAAAAGTCTTTCGTTTGATAACAAGTTTGATAAAAATTATTTACAAATAATTTAAATTATGTAGAAAAAATTGTATAAAATCTGTTTTTAGCCTCAAATTATTTGCATATTTATAATTGAATGGAAATGAGGCAAAAATAAATTTTTGAATATCAATTTCAACAATTTTCATTTTATATATCTTATTTAAAATATTAATGTTTTTTTAAAGTTTTAGTATCTTTTAGCAAACCTCAATATTTCTTCATGATATAATTATGTTTATTTTTTTTTAATAATAATAATTGTCTATTTTGATAAATTTAAATATCAATTTCAATGATTGTTATTCAAAAATTAAAATTAAAATTAATATGTATAACTAATTTTGTCGTTTATTTAATAGTTTTTTATGTTATGATGGTAATTCAATTAAAATTATTAATTTTTATATTTTGAAAAAAGAGAAGGAAGTAATGAAATGAATTAATAATATTTTAATATTAAATTATCAACTAAATAGATAAAAAAAAATATAATTTAGTTAAGTGGTAAAAATAGCGATTTGTATACTATGCATGAAAAACAAACTATTTAAATAGTAAATTATTACATTTGACAGACATACATAAATGTAATCAATCAGAATCAAAGTATAATTATTAAAATTAATTATATAATTTTTTTCAAATAAATTATTAGAAATATGAGCAGTAAAAAGTATTATTCAAATTTGAAAATGTTGAGCAGTTGAGCAGTAAAAAGTATTATTGAAATTTGAAAATGTTGTTAGTAAAATGTATGCATAATCTTTGTAAGAAAACCAAAATGTTGACAGTAATATTTAATTATATACAAGTAAAAATTAAATATTTAAAATTATCAAATATAAATTACATAAATTTGTTAAATTATAATATCACAATTTCACAATTTCAATATACACGCTTATTATTTCAGTGAAATATAAATTTTTCATTTTGGTGGGAGTATTTTTTTAAGTTATAAAATTAACATGTTTATCTTTATCGTTACGATAAATATTAAAATTCAGCTTTTTTTTGTGTGTATGTTTGAAATTGTTATTTGTATTTTATTGTTTATGTGCTAAAATAAATGTTAACTCTTTATCTGCTGGCGGTCGTAACAAAATATATAACACTTAAAATTGAAGGAAATGTTTGACCAGTAAACATTTTTTATAATCCTTCTTATATATATTTGCGAAGTGTGTAATTGAGTAGTAAATTTTGATTACTCAATTAATTTTTTTTTATACCAGAAGACTTTCTTTGGATTGATTATATTTTTGGAGAAAAAAAATTGCATACAATTTCTATTTATCGTATAATATTTTTAAGAAAAATTTGTAGTTTGAAATAATAATTAATTTTAAGGACTTATTTCGAAATTTCACTATTCACCATACTGCGATTTCATACAATTTCATAAACTTTGGATAATATTGCGAAGTTTCAACAACAACATTATTAAAAGAAAGTAATTTATAATTTGAATTCAATTTAATTTCGAAAATTTTATATTACCAATCACATTAATATATATTTTTACAAATCAAATTTAATTGACACTTTTAAATAAATTTTCCTCTAAATTTCAACATTTTTCTCAAAAATAAATTTATAATTTTTGCAAAATGTCATTTTCAAATAAATTATCACAATTTTAACAATGAATTAAAAATAATCAAATGTAAAATTATCCTTATTCAAAAGTATAAAAGAATTACTACGAACCTTGTGGACTTTGTAGTACGACCAAAACCCGTAAAATTTTGTGTTTCTTTACAAAACATCGCACAATTCTAAACTGAAATAACTGAAAAAGCTTTCTAAACATATAACCTGCTGATATAAATTTGTCAATAATACAAAATACCAAAATATAAAAAAAAAACCATAATTAAGGGAGAGGATAGTAAAATTCATCCCTCGAGCATCAAATAAAAACAACCCTCAAATCAAAAATGAAACTGATAACATAAAAACTTCTAAATTCAAACCATCAGATAGAAAAACTCTTCTATTTGGTGGCTAAGAAAACGCATAAAATTTAATCAACAATTTTACTCTTTAAATATTTTCACAATTTTTTTTTTTTTTAAATAATAAACTTTTATTTTATCATCATCTCAAGAGAAATCTTATTTTTTCCTCAGAGATTTTCCGACAAAAAAATAATGTAAAGAAAAACAGAGAAAAATTCGTATTTTTACGCATTTCAAGAATAGGAAAAAACCCAAACAAAAATTGGAGAAAATTTCATTTTCTTTCTGAATGAAAATCAGACGAAATTAAACTTCGCCATATTTCTTCAAAGAAAAAAAATTCTACTACAAAAACGTTTAAATATAATATAAAATTACATCCATCTATAAACCATCCTTCTCCGTCAAACCGGATCCTTTATTTTTTGTATACATTCTTAATATTCGATGGCTGCTGACTTATAGAAAAGTTCATGTTTTCTTGTGTGTTGTATAAAAATATAATCACAAAAAGGACGAATATTTCTAATAAAAACACATAATATAATGGGGGGGGGGGGGAGGGTTGTGGGCAAAGATTTGTGATATATTTTTGTAGGAATGAATTGATGATGGTTGGAAACGAGAAAGGATCATTTGGTTTCATTTTGTTTGTTTTTGTATAAATGTTATATTTTTCCGTGTAATGTGGAGAAAAATTTCTTTTCGTATTTTTTTCTGTGTTATTTTGTGATGTGAAAGTTAAAATGTTGAATGGGAAAAAAGTTTGGTTTTTATTTTATGTTTTTTTTTTGGGGAGTGAAAAACAATAAGGGAAAGTCTTTTCACGCAGCAGTGATAATTTAACTTCTCTCGTGATGTCAAAGGTCGAGTCAAATATATATAAATTTTTACGTATATATTTTTGAAGTTAATACTTTTATATATAAATTTGATGTCAGCTTATTGAATCGAGTTATGTAGAAAAGGACATCATTTTAAGTTTATTATGGGAATATAAATTTTTAATACAATATAAAATGAAAAATAAAAAAAATTGTGAATTTAAAACAATTTTAAGTTTTCTTTATAATTTCAAATATCTTGTAAAGAATTAAGTGAACTTAGTAATTTGCTTTCGTATTTTTATGTTGAGAAATAACAATTTCAAGGATAACAGAAGAGGTAATTCAAATTTGAAAATATATGTTAATATTTTATTTTAAAATTTAATACTTAGACTCTTTTTTGCCATAACTAATTTTTATCAAATTAATATTAGAATAGTTTCTAAATAAATCATCTTATCTGTCAGTGTGCGTTCATATTTTTTTTCCTTACAAAGTTACAATATTTAAAATCCTTGAAAACGATTGAATACAAGTTGCTTCTAAATATTAATTTTTCAATTTTGACCAAAATGATTAAATATCAGTTATTCAATTAATCCAAATCAATTTTAATTAAATATATAGATAATATATGTACTAACTTTGTTTGATCTGGTGGTTGCATCCATGCTCTAGCACCTAATGGTTCTTCTTTTAATGATGTCATTGGACCACGAGGTTGATTTAAATCACCACCAGTTGGTGGTAAACCAAACATTAAACCACTAGCTGTACGTGGTCCAGTTGTTGGATATAATTTACGACCCCATTCTAATTCTAATGTTGGCCATGGTGAAGCCGAGCTAAAGCCCGGCACCGGTTCGTCTGAACGCAGATTGAAGCTGTTCTCTTGGCACGCTGTTAAAAAAATTTTGAAATATTTTCTCTAAAAAACTTTACTAAACACTAAAATTCAAATTATTCAAATTTTTAAATTATTTTTCCTTTTTTTTTTAAATAAATTCACTTCAAATTTCGTTATTAAAAATGCACTTAATATTTTTTAATAATACAAATTTTATTGAACTTTTTTTTTGCAATATTGTCACTTGTAATCAAAATTGTCAAAAAAAAAAAGATATTTCGCGGTAAACAAGTTCAAATTTTCTTTATCGTTTTCAAAAATTTTCTAAACGATTTTCGAAATGGATTTAATAAATTATAGTTTTTTTGTTGGTAATTTCTCTAGAGATTAAAATTTGTTTTTAAACCCTTATTCTTCTTAATTTCATAAAAAAATTATAAATATGCACCACAGAGACTCGAGTGGTTTATTCAAACCAAATTTCCTTTTTTTTGGGGGTTATTCGCACTTAAAATTATTTTTATTCCATCACAAAATACAAAAATCCCCAAAAAAAATATTTGATTTTTTTTTTAACAAATAAATTTAAATATAATAAAATTTAAGATATCTTATATGTTATTTTTCTTTTTCTATTAAAAGGTCTCGAAACGTTCGTCCCGGGTGACTGTTAAACCCCAACTGAAATCCCGTAGCGACATACGTTATATTACACCGTCGAGCATCGACTAAAATTAAATGTAACACTTTTCCGATATCAAAAAGATACATACGACACAACGACGACAAATGTTTTTTTGACTCTAGTGTAATTTTGTACTCTTTGGTATTGTTAGTTTTTTTTTTTTGTAATGATATTGATGATGATGATGACGACGACGATGATTATTACAATTATGTGTGTAAATGTGTAAATGGCCCGCGCGCGCCACGGTCTCATCAGGTCAAAATCACTGATACACTATATTGTCAGAAACTAAATAAGATAGAAAAAAAAGTTGTATGGAAAAGGCAGGAACATAAAACTTGAACAAAAAGGAAATTCACATTGGTATTGGTAAGAATCTAAAGAAATGAGAATTATATTGTATACATATTATAAATATACTCTGAATCTGAAGAGACCATTTCAGTTAGCCTCTAGTGGTTGGTCTAGATGACACGTACAACCCCAGTGCTGTCGTATTTGATATCGTTGTTGGTTTTTTTTCCTTGTTACTATAATGTTTAGTTTAACATACAATTTTCCTATACGCACACATGCATATACTATATATTCAAACGGAAATAAATGAGAAAAATTGTAAATGTATTACTTACTATATTGTAAAAAATTGTAATAATGTTGTAAAACGAAAATAAGATATTGTAAAACGAAAATAAGAAAAAAAATATTTTGATAAAGGTTGACAAGTACTAGGAAATGATTATCATCATTATTGATGATTTCAACACACATCCCTTCATATATTTATGTATTAGAATTTACTAATACTATAATAACAATTCGTATTTTAAATTTGTGATTGTGTTTAGCTGTCAAACTAATACCACTAGGGAAATTAAACATTTCACATTCGACATGACAATGTAAACATACAAAATACAAAAATTTTTGTCTGAAAAATGTAACAAGGATTGAAAGTTGCATACAAATACATAAACAGTAATTAATTTAATTGCATAAACATATAGAAAAAAATTAAATTTCTCTCTCTGTCACGCTCTCTAAAGTAAAAAAAAAACGATTTACAAATTTGCTTGCAAGTATTTAATAATAATTCTCTCAGGAACGCCCATTTCATTTTCCTACACACGTTACCAAATTTCATAAAGAAATACACGCACACAATCATCTATCTATAGTTTATTTTTCGTATTAAACTCCACCTCCTCTATAACATTGTTGGTAATTCAACAATAATTTAATTGGACTAATTGGTAATAATTCCATAATTCCAGTTGCCCATGCGATAAATAAATGTTGCGCAAAAACTTAGGTATATGGAAAATTTTTCCACAATACAAAGAAAACTTTATCCTTTTAAAGTTTCTGAACTAAAAAAAAAGAGTTTCGGGAAATTTTTGATTTGTTTTATTGTTGGTCGGGAAAAATATTGAAAATTTTGTTATCGGTAATGCAGTTCAACATATATTGTTGATAGGAAAAATGATTTAAGTTAATATTAAAATTTCCTTATTTTTTAGAATTTTCTTTTATTTTATCCCGATTATTTTTATAACATAACTTCTTAAGGATTCGAAGTTAAATACAATTTTTTTGTTTTTGGTTTTATTTTAGATTCGTAAAAATAAATTTTACGCGCATGCAGCTATACATTTGAAATTTCTAATTTAAAATATTATTATTTTTTTATTTTGTATGTTTTATAAATGGAAAAACAAGTTTTCCCATTGGTTTTTCTCTGCAAATATTTCAAAAAAAAAAATTGTTTTTAAAAAATATTTCTTTTTTGCATTAATCTAAATTCTTATTGGCTGAAATTTAAGAGGAAAATTCTAAATGAAACATTCTTTTTTTGGTAAATATATAAAATATACAAAAGTAAAAACCAACTTCCATTATATTTTTCCTGTTCTATTTTCCTAATAATTTAACAATTTTTTTTTATGAAATAATAATGAAAAAAAGAAAAGCTACGACGAAATACCATTGGGTCTAATATTCTATTTTTTTTTTGCAAATTATTTTAATATTTTATTTTGTAATGAAAAACGCCTTTGGTAAACTTTAGTAAATGATAATTTGAAATATATATAATATTTCTTTAATAGTACGTTGAGCGTTCTTAACTTTAAGTAAAATATGGTAAATACGCATATACTCCCTTATTTACTAGGTGTACCCATATTAGTTTTATATTCCCAGGATATTGAAATTTTTATAACCATATTTGTATGACAAACATTACTACTGATGATTATTATTATTTTATTTATCTATATTTTCTCTTTTCTCAATTTAATTTTTCTATATGTAATATAATATTTAATTATATATATATATATTTTTTACAATAAAAATTTATCATGGGAATATTCAATTATTTTATTATATAGCATTAAAAAAAAAAGTTACAACAATTTTCTACAATTTTCCGCAATGGTATAATTCTTCTTATTTCAAAAAAAAAAAATATCTCTACCTAAAATGGAAAAATTCTATATAGTAGAAAATGGTATTTGGTATTTGTAGTGTGAAATATTTAAAAGTGTTTTTGAAATGGTTAAATATCTTAAATAAATTGTAAAAATATTTTAAGAATAGAATGTTAAAAGAGAATTTCTAAAGGATGTTTATGGTATGCTTTAAATTATTTATTTGTATAATATTATCCTGGTACATATTGAATTAAAATGAAAATTTACATTAATTTTTAATTTATATGCAGTTTATGTTTCCTTTTCTTTTTTTGAAAAATTTTCTATTTTTATCTTCAATTGTTTAAAATTATCAATAAATAATAAATGAATATCCTTTATACATTGAAGTGCAGATTATAAAATAGGAAAGTCAGCTAGGCAACTTACCACATTGCAGTTAGGTAATAATAATAAAACTAACGAAATCAAATTATTAGCTTTATTATTTAAAATCAACAATTCAGCATTATCTTTCGAATGTCTTTTGCATCTTCAGCTTTCTATAGCTGCAGCTTTACATATTTTATATCTGGCATTTTTATGTCAACTGTTTTGTTAAAAAGTTTCTCTGAAATATTCGAATAGTTCTCATAATTTATATAAATCAACAAAATATTATATACAATGATGATGCAACAGTTTATATTTTCATAATTCTTAGTTTTATCCACATAAAGTAATAACACAATTTATGTATTGATTTCCATCCTACAATTTCGATATTAAATATTGACTTTTTAATAATCAAAATTATATAATTCATACAAATATTTGAAAATATCCTTTAAAAAATTATTTTTACCTGGAAATCGAATCCTTAAAATTATCTTTTGAAAAAAAAATATTTATAATTTGTCCATATTCTCCTTTATCCGAAACAAATAACCATAATAGTAAAACCAAATAAAACAAAGAACACCAATATAAAAATTTTCATATTTTGTTATATACCGGTAACCAAGTTTTAACACATTTATGGTCCCAAAGCGATTGTCCTTTGCGGTTAAGCCAGATCCAGGACCTACTATACATACACATGAGCAAAATACATACATAATATACAAAATAAAATATCAGCAATGTGGTGTTACCCTCTAATGGGATTACCACACCCCTTAAAAAATTTATTTATTTGTATATCGGCTTCAAATAGACTCTTTTTTTTTGTTTGTTGCCAATGGGATATTATGGTTTCTCTTGTTGCAAATTCCATATGTCCGCAGGATATATTGAAAATTTTCTGAACAAAATATTTATATATATATACATACATTTTGCATAGCAATATGGAAATAACAAAATTTTATACTTCTTTTTCAATATATACACAATCAAGGATAACAAGCTGCGAATAGTCCTTTATTGACAAGAATTTTAAATTGTGGATAATATAATCAGATATGAAAGAGAGAAAAATGACCATAACAATTTGAGCCTTTACATATATATGTATGTATGTATATAAAAATATTGAAAAAGTGTAAACAATATCAGTTTATGACCCTATTGGTAGCTAGGAATAAAAGGACATATGAATATATGTAAATATACTTACAAAGGATTTGTATAAAACAGGATTTTCCATATGACAATTTCCTGAACAAACAAAAAACACTAAATTGAACAATTATTTCCTCATAAAAAAAAATCTGATCTGTTATATTTGACTTCCATAATCTGATTTTGATGATTTCTGAATCCTTTTTTTTAAATACGAAAGGGTTAAATCAATTTAAATTTTTTTTTTTTGTGATAAAATGTTTACAAGATTATATTTTCTAGATTTTTTTCCTATACCCAAACTTGTATACATAAATTGTCGATTTGGAAAAATCATTTTAGGGACATAAAAAAATTACCTATGACAATTTATTGGTTTTAGAAGTTGGCGTAATTATCCTTTTTTCATTATAATTATAATACAAAAATAATAATTTAAAATCATCGTTTTTTTTTTAAATTCACTGTAAAAAAACTTGCAGTTATAACAAATTATTAATGACATTTACGATGCACAAAAAATTCTAAATTAAATTTTTACGTGATCAATTTATCTTCAGTAAATCTAAATTCCGTTTATATATGGTAAAATACGAAAAGGTAAAATTATATTTATATATCCACATCTATGTAATATGGAAGTATAATAAAATTAGTAAAATTATTATTAACAGGGGAATTAATTTCTATTGATGCAACATTTTCCGATTATCTATTATATATTATTTATACATTATATTTATTTACTTACTGCACTCTTGTTTAGATGAAAATATAAATACATATACTTATTTTCCATTTTATCTGTTTTACATAAATATTATTGGCGTCATGTCAACGTCACGGTACTTTGGTCTTTATACACGCTAACAATAATCCAACATTAACCTATAAAACAAAAATTAGTAGAATCAAAGGAGATAAATTTAATTTATAATTTTTGTCCTTTTGTCTGTCTTTTATGATTGACATATGATCCTAAAAACAAAAATTCAAATTCAATACAAACGCAGAAAAACAGAGCAATCGTAAAGGGATTGTAAGAAGAATGTTTTTTTTCGGGAACGATTTTATATTTTTAATAAATAATTTAGTAGAGATTTTTTTAAGATGATTATTTTAATTTATATTAATTGGAAAATTTGAAGAATTTTTGTATCTAGTATAATAAATGATCTGAAGGAAATAGTTTTGCCTTCTGATCATTTTTATTATACAAGAATTAATGATTTCAATACAAAATTACTATAATTTGTATAGTATCTACCAGGAAATATATTAAATTATTATCAGAACTTAAAATGTTTATGGAAAATTGCCAAAAAATTATATATTATTTATAATTTGCTGGAAATCTTGTATTGTATCCCTTTTAAATTTTCTCTATTTTACAATTGTTTGGCTGTCAATTATCATTTTAGTTTATTAATGTATGATGACAACCAATAAAATCAATATAAATTTTAAGGTCATTACCTTATTGTAAGATAATGTGTTCTCTATATTTGTAATAGAAAAATTATAAAAACTGAAATGGATTTCGTTCTAAAATTTCTGAAATTGATATTATAAAGTTTTCCTTTTTTAAATTTTCAAGAAATCATTGGACATTTTCGTTATCCAACAATAAATTGTCAAAACTAATAATTATTTATGTAAAATCTGTTTATTATTAGATTTTAACTAAAATTAAAAATACGGAACGTATTTTACAAAAAGACGAATTTAATTTACTAAAAGGCTTAATTTTTTTTGAAAATTTGACACTAATTCAGCTTGACAATGGTCTGTTCTGTAAGTAAATAAACTTAAATGTTAAGATTTTGTTATAGGAATTATATTATTTTAAATTAATGATCCTTGATGAACGAACATTCATTCTACTTTGTATTCTTACGGTTATTATTTTAATTTCAATTATTTTAATGTAGTATTTTCATATTTAATGTAGTAATTTCTATATTTTCCACTGACTGAATAACTTAATATTAAAATTATCTCTTGCAAATTTAATAAATTATTAAAATATTTTCTACTTTCATCAATTTTTCTATAACGTTCCAAATAGAATGAATTTAAGAATAATATAATATTATTTCAGGGAAAAATAGTTAAATTTCCACGTAAAAATCATTATATATAAAATTACACCAAATAAAAATTAAACATCCTGACTTCCTACGAAAATTAATATTAATATTTCAAACATCCTGACAAAAATTTATTCGTACTCCAAAATTACAAAAAAGGATTATAATTTAAACAAATGTTTTATTGTCTGCGTTTTACTAAAGAAAAAAAAAACAAAATATCCTTTTTATTTATATTTATAATATTCACCCGAAAATTTTATTATTTGCATTTAAGGATATATATACGCAAATATTTTTTCCGATTTTTTTTTCAAGGAACATGTCATATCAAGGAGTAAACCATTAATTTTACTTATCCGCACATTTATTTTCTCCAAAAAACTTACATTTTTTCGAAAATACAAAAAAAAAATCATATATATATGTAAATTCCCCAGAGATCCTTCCGTATGCTCACGTTCATATCCTTGTTGTTATTTTCGCAAAGAGATTCCCGAAAAAAAACAGTAACTCAACCCGTCCTTTTAAAAAACAACAAAAAAAATTTAAACAAGGATATTTTTTTAACAGAGTCAAAAACAACAAAAAACCCGTAAAAAACGTAAAACTTCAAAAATAACAGAAATAAACAATAAATTTTTGAGAATTTCCATTTTCCACTTTTTCCTTTTATTTTTACTTTACTCCGCCTTACTTTCTTTCTGTTAACCAGTTGGACATAAAAAAAGGATATATAAAAATATCTCATTCAGGATATTTACATGATGTTTTTGTTGTTGTTGGTGTTGTTTTTAAAAAACTTCTCAGTACAAAAAAAATACGTAAAAACTTTTTGCATAGATAGAATTATCAATTTTTAATGATTTACAATGTCCTTATAAATAATAAATACTAATATTGTATATGAAAAAGGACATAAAAGGATTCTTAATGTAATTGTATATGTACAAATACAAAAATAAAATTCCCTAGAAGGATATAAAGTTAAATAACAACAGCAACAACAACAAAAAACAGTTTATAATAATGAAAAGTCTTTAGAGTCAATTCGACTTGAAAATTGAGTAGAAAATTGATTTATGACTTTGACAAAAAAAAAACACAATTTTTTAAATAAGGATATTTTAAAATGATATTCCTTATACAGCCATTCCGGAGACATTCCTTTTTCTTTAGATTTTGAATGCAAATTTTATATTTCGCTGGTAAACAATAATTTTTAAGTGATTGAGAGCTTAACATATCCTTTTGATGTCATGTTTTTTAAAATCATTATTTAGCTTCTGAAAATCCTTAACGATTATGATGAATTTTAAATGTATAAGAGTTTTTACGGTAATTTTAGAAACAAAATAGGTAAATTATTACCCATTGAGAAAAGGTATAACAAAACAAACATAATATAGGAAAATGTAGAAATTGTTTATAAGGATTCGATTTTTTTTTAGAAAATGGATTATGTTGTAATCTGGGGAATAAATTTTGTTTGTTTGTTTTTTACATTTAAAATCAATATATCAAATATGTATTTGGTTTATTTTAATAAATTGTCAAAATATTTTCGAGTATTGTTTCCATTTTTGTAATATCCTTTGAAAATTATTTCGTTAGCAATATTTAAATTCTGAATTATGTTTATATCCTGCAACAATGGAGATTATAAAATGATATGGTAAATTAAAATATATAATAAAGTGACCTAGATTTTGCTCCTTAAGTCTACATCTACGTTTAAATCTCTGATTCAGATACGATACGAAATAATAATTTCTCAAAAATTAATTTCATTTCCTTTTATCCTAAATATATTATAATACTTCCTATTATAATTCTATTAATTCGATAATTTGTTGATTATTGAATCAACTGCTTAAATTTCTCAATAATTAGAAATTAGGGTAAACCAGTCATAAATTAACCTTCAAATACTTTAATGAAACTTACAATTTTATAGTTTAGTTAGAGAAAACATTTTCACCGTAAATGTAAACAAGATCTTACTGAAGCTAAAAATTGTAATTTTAAGTGAATCAGTATATGTATTCAAAAACAGAATTATTTTTTTTTTCGGAGTAAATCGAAATTCTTCAATATAGACAAATTATTTGGTATCTATCGACGTGAAATTTTAATTATAACAAAATTATCCAAACAAAATTGAAAAATCTTTTAATTTGCCTAAGTTATAACAAAAAAACCTAGAATATATTTTGTTTATATTTTCACAAGGACTCGTTTTTCCAGTTGGTTAAAAATATAGAAATCTTTGTTTGATATTTATGTTGTATATATGAAATGAAAGATTGAAATCTCTTTTTTCAGAATCTGTAAGGTATTTTTAATGTATCTTTAAAAGTACATTAGTTAGAGTATCTAAGAAGGTGGCTACGTATTTGCAGACTTTTTTTAAATTTTTTTTGCTATAACTTGGGCAAATTGAAAGATATTTGGGATTGGTTTTATTAAATGTGGACACAAAAGTTACACAAAAAGTTTTACTAACAAGGTATAATAAATCGAGACTAATTAGTTCTGTATAACCAAACCCTTTTTTATAATCATTGCATTATCTATATACAAAATCCACCCTCACTATATCATCAATAAAAATTCTAATAAAAAACAACAGTATATTAAATACTTCTAGACACTTTTATCACTAATGACACGATACTCGCTAATTTGGGCCATAAATTTTCTTTTAAATTTGGAAAAAGTGTGAAAATAACTCGCGATGGTAATTAAAAGTGAACAGAAAAAAACTTATATAAAAAATATATATTTTTTTTGTCTTCACTATTATAAATAAAATGTAAATTTTCTATAGTGTCCTAATAATAATTAGTATTATCTCTAACAACACTATATTACATATATTAATTTATTCATTTATCAATTCATCCATAATAATATAATAAGAATTTTTTTAAGGACTCCCAAAAGAGTTTTCTACATCTAATTTTCTCTCTCTATCACACATTATATATAATTGATGATGATATAATGATTACTGGGGCTGGTCTGGTTAAATAAGTGAATTTAGTTGACCATCCAGTACATTTGCATATCAAAGTAATCATCTAAACATTTTTCGTTCACACCCTTTGGTCCTGGGGGTTGAATTTTTTTTTTAGTGTCGATATATTTAGATTATCTTTTACATATAAATATTTCTGTATTATATACATCTATGTACATATATGTGTATTGAACCATCATATATCCTGTGTGTTTAGTTATTATACATTTTATTGCTTCGACAAATATTTTAGGATCATCAAAAAGGCGTGAAAGTACTTTTCATATTACTATATGTTTTGTATATGTACACAATAAAGTACATCAAATTGACATTAGCATAAAGGACTTTTAAATATTGCTTTTAATATTTTGGTGAGGATATTTTATGAAATGGTAATTTTACCAAAAAAAAAATATATTTGTTTTTTTTTTATTATGCGATTGGAATATTTTATTAGTGCTAAGGGGATTGGGGTTTAATCATACCTCCAAAATAATATGAAAGGGTATATTAGAAAAGGCCATATAAAATATAAAAAAATATTGCTATATCCCATTGGGATTTAAACTTTATTTACACTTTTAATTTATTAAGTGATAATTAGATGTTCCTCTAAAATTTATTATTTACTGAACTTAATTTATTATTATTACTATAGATAGAGTAAATTCTAATTCGAAAATGTGTTTATAATATATAAAAATTCTACTGCGATGCGACATTAATATGGAACCATAAAATCCTATAAATTAATCTTTTACGAATTGTATGGTATAAATTTAGACATGTAACCATACGCTGAATGTTTATTATATGTATAATAATTGTAGTTATACTAACAAACATGAAAATTCAAACTAAATTACCATCTTGGCTTTAAACTAACTGATCATATAATCCTCTTACAAATGAAGCACAAGAAAAATTAAATTTTTATGATAGCAAAAAAAAAAAGATATGATATTAATTACAAAAACTTGTATATTATTTGAATGAACTTGTACCTAGTATCATGTGAATAATAATATGATTGACTTATTTCCATAATATTTGTATTAAAAATATTTACATATTTTCTAATATTAAGTACTTTGTGTGATTCATTTAATTCATATTGCATAAATTTTAATCATTAATGATGAGAACAAAATATACTTGATTATTTAAATTCAATTTAAAGCCAATTTGACATCTTATATCCTATCGTATCCTTTTCCCTTTTATTCCTTGTGTATTATTAAATTCGATTAAGTGGTTCAGCTTTAAATTCACTTATCCAACGTGTTGCATAAATGATCGCGCTTAAATGATTTTAACCGATATACGAAATTCTTAAGTATCCGTTTTCCTATTCATTTTTTTTATGTGTGTGAACGTGAAGAAAACGCGTGCAGCTTTACTGACACGTGCCAGGGATAATTAAATTTGTTCAAATTTCCTATGTTTATTTAATCAATTTAATATATTTTTATTTGCAAAGTGAATGAAAAAATGAAAAAATAAAAGAGTTGAAGTAATACTCGTATACAAGTGATTTTATTATTATTATATATTTGGTTGGTCGAATGTTTACACAATAAATTTTCATCAAGAGGATATTATTACCAAGGATAAAGTACAAATAGTGTTTGCGTGTTTACGTAAACGTTTTTTTTACGAACAGTTGTTAAAAAAGTTTGAAGTGGATGGAACAGGAGATCAAAAATAAATATTGTGTATGGACCAATAATTTAACCAAAAACGATTTAATAATATTTGCATTAACAATAATTCAGTGGATTATCATATTTTTGACATATGGTTAATAAATGTTACATCATTTAAACAAATTTTCGTAGAATTTCTTGAAGATATTTACGAAGTGAAAAATTCTCATGAATTGTACGAAGGGTTACAACATCCAACTTTAATTCAACAAACTATCTTCTTCCTTTCTAATTCTTTTTGTTCCCGTATAATACAGAAGTATATAGTTGAAATTTAGCCCCGCTATGATTTATCGATTACAATCCTTCCTCGAAGGAAAATATTCCAAATTACTAAAAACTAACATAATAAAGGACGATTAAAATTAATGGTTATATACAATTTTTTTCTAAATATCAAAAGCAAATTATCTCCTATTGAAATAGAGTTCTGAAATTTATTTAATAATTATAGTTTTTTGTGTAACAAACTCTATAATATCTATTTTCTATAATCAAAAAATATAATGTAATAAAAATTTAGCGTAATTCAATTCTAATCATAACATGTGCGACATTCATACAACCGCATTATTGGTGCAAAATTTTCTTATGTATATAATATTATATACACCCAAAAATGATAAAAATGAAATGGAAATGATTAAAACACCACGACCTTGCTCGAAATTAATGGGACATAAGGACAACAACCCGATATTAATGAGTAGACTATATAAATGAAGCATATACTCTATCTATATTCTGTACTATATAGTGACAATGAAGCACTTGTCGATGTAGTTAGTATTCAACGAAATTTTTACCTAAATATAAAACGTAATTTAATTTTTTTGATAATTAGAAGAATGAACCATTTATCATCTGACAATGTAACAATGGAGCACAAATTTGGCCCATTTTGTTGATTTTGAGTGTTTGTTTTTTTTTTGTATCATTGAAGTGGTAAGGAAAAAAATATCTTTTTTTAGGTTTATAGCATCCTGAATAAGAGGAACATAATAAAATAATTTATTTAGCATATATATATACCCTCTCGCTGATGAATTTCATTAAACAACATATGATAGCGTAAATGAGAAATCATAAATATATAGAATAATGATGAAAAGTTATGTTGTCAGTGGAATAGCTGCTATGAAAAAGAGTGATAATAATTTTAAATTATGACTATAGAGGAAATTTTGATAGATTTATAAATTATAGAGCCAGATATGAGAGAAAAGTGCCTATTAAATATGCTACTGTTGGTTTTTGAGAACCTGAGCTCAGAATTTAATTTATTAAAACTTTGACCACTTAGTAAAATTTTGAACCTTTACTAATTTCACCTTAGTAAAATTTGTAATTTTTAAAGGAAACAAATATAAATGACATAAACGTTTATATAACATTGAAAAATTCAGTTTAACATTAAGAAATTAAGAAATTTTTGAAATTTTAAAAACGGAAACTAAATAATATCAAAAAACCTGATGTCTGACCCCTTTTTTTCTAGCAAAAGCCAATTTTTTTTTCGCCCTCTAATGTTATTTTGTTAAAACATAATTTTCAACCCCCTTTAACAAAAAAAAAGAAACGAATATTATTATATTAATAAAATTATATCCAAAAGATTGCCAGGGAAGAACCGGTATTGTCAGAATTTAATGAAGGGATGGAAAATTATTTTGTTGTAGGTACTTCATTATTTATGACTATGCGCTCTGTTCAAATATAACATATATTAATGTCCTTCCTCACATACAATTCCATACATCCTTTTTTTTTATATTTATATGCACTGCTCTCAAAATTACGGTAACATTTCTTACATTGCTACTATGATACTACATATATATGATTTTTTTAATGTTCCATTCGAATATTTGACGATGTGACCCTTTTAAATCCAGCTTTTTTTTTTGCCTATACAACTTTCGAATGCAAAATCCTTTCTTTTGAAAATATCATAATATGAATGGTATTTTTTGATGGATGGTATTTTCACTGATGATGGGCTCTTGTTATCTATATATACATATATATAAAAAGAATCAGGAAAATTATAATTTTTTTTATTAAAAATTGCCACATTTTGTACAAATGTGAACATGAAAGACAACTGGTAGAATTTTTTTTTTCATTTGAGAGCGAAATTTAACCAATTTCATTTTTATTTTTGGAAAATGGTAAAACTATGACAGAGATCATCATTAAATGGAAGAGTTAGGTCAAACCTTTTAATGGATATCAAAATGAATGAACAAAAAAAATCATGATTAAAAAATTATCTAAAACATAAAATAACAAAAATTTTGTCTTTCACAAGTAGATTTACCTTAACGACTTCCTTATAAATTTATTTGTTTTAAGAAGGATTAACTTACCAATGCAATGAATGAGATAATCCTTGTTTAAATATCAATTTATCCTTGTCTATTCATATAAATTAAAGTATTTAGAAAGAATGGCAATTCATTTTGTATGAATAGGGTTTAATATATTTGAAGTTTGCCTCATAATAATTCCCAAAAGAAAAAGAACGAAACACAAGAATAGGAGCAGTTAGTGATTCCATAAACCACGGAATTCTTAAAGCATATAATTAGATTAAAATTATAAAATTACGATACCAATAAAATTTAACATAAAGTTACAGAAAATTGCTGTTCTTAGGCATTACAGATCGTTATGAATCAAGATTTCAATTTTAACAATTTCAAATTTATTAATTCTGACACAAAAAATTGTTTAAATTCTTATTTTTTTTTTGTAAAAGAATTCAGTTTTTTATAATTTTATATCAGAAATAAACCAGTTACATAAGATATGTAGCCATTCATTAACCATTATCACAATAAGAATATTATTTATAAAAATTAATAAAAGACGTGACAAAAATTCATATTAATTACAAAATTCCAAAACACTTTAAAATCATTTTTTATTCCACAGTATAAGCAAAAATTGTAAGTGCTAGAAAATAAATATAATCAGGAATTATTGAATATTCAGTAACTGCATAACTTATTGCTTATATATATAAATCCTAGGCATACAATCATATCCACATTCCCTGATCTAAAGGAATCTACAGTATATAAACAATTCATAATTCAATATTTTTATTTTCTAGATTTTCTTTTTCTGCCAAGTCATATTTCCAATTCTTCAAGAAAAACCAAAAATGATCTCTTTTAATTTTTTTTTTTTGTCTATTCCCATGGGAGGCTATGGGGTGTCCACCACTTCGGTGGCCAAATAAATATCACTTTTATTCTTCTCTTCTTCCAATTTGAAAAATTCGGTCATATTTTTTTTTTAGTAGTATAGTGTAGTGTATGTAGTATGTAATAGTTCACTTAAGGACTGAGCCCTCGATTTTTATAATAATAAAAAAAAATTTGTTGTTGAAGAAACAAACACAAAAAAAAAGGTGTAATAATCGCAACAAAAATATTTCTCTTTCTTATAGCTTACATAGTTAGAATTTCCAATAAAAATTCTTTTGACATAAAAAATATGTTTTGATTTATGCTCAATGTGTCATCTTTGAAAATTATTTTTATGATTTATTAATATGCGATGACTGGTCAGGAATTTTTCTAAATACTTTTATTATAAGTTCCTTGATCAAGAAGAGTGTTGAATTATAAATTTTTATTAAAAAAAAAAAACGTTTTCAAATATTTTATTTGTTTTTGCAAAAAATATCAACTAAAGGTGGAAAGAAAATTAATTTTCCTGTCATTGGTATAAGGATTATAAGCTGTTTGGAATTGTAATATAAAGGATAAAGCCAGTTAAATTGAAATTTATGATCGGATTTTTTAAATATTTTCTTGTATTGGAATTTATTTCTTATAATATTTTTATATTATTGATTGATTTTTTTTTTGTTAAAGATAGTAAATTTTTTAATTCGTAGAATTTTTTGATATTAATAATAATAAGAAGAAATTTCATAGATAAAATCAATTTATTAACAATGATACAATGGTTAATGGGTAAAGTGATAAAACTAGTTTATAAATTGAAGATTATGTGTAGAAGAATGAATTTTTTGTTAAACTAGAATTGATGAATAAATAAATAAGGTTTTATAAGAAAGAATATTGCTCAATGTATAATTATGAATAATATTACTAATTTCTAACAAGTAATGATATTTACAGGAGGTATCGAAAAACCAAACTCTCTGAGTTATTCGTTTTTGTGGAATTTAAAGAAATTTTAATATATAAATATGAAGGATTGTTGGGATTGAGAATATTGAATTCCTATCTATAAACCATATCAAATGGAATGACAATTAAATTATAATCCAGGTTTCTCTCTTCTTGATGTTTAAATTCATTTTTAAAAAAAGTAGCTCGTGTTTTCGTGTTTAAGGTACTCCATAGTATTACCAAATTAGTCTATTAGTAAAATTTTACTATTTTCTTAGCTTGGATGGTTGTTATACTCAGTCTTTTTACTAAATTTGCAAAGCAAACTATTTATATATTATAAAAACATTCTTCTATCTTCTTCAAAACATTAATTTTGTTATTTCGAAGAATTTCTATACAATAAGTTAACAAATTTTATTCAAATTTTCTAAAGTAAAAATATAATATTTTTTTTAAAAAATCTTGTTTTAAATTTCATCCCCTTGGTGAACTTTGAATTTTAAGCAAAAGATAAAGTTAAAAAAAAACATATAAAAGCTTTTTAAACTTTTCTTTTTACCATGTCATCACAAAAGGACATGTTTCTAAACACTAAATAACAACAAAAAAAAAACTTTTAATATTTTTTACATTAATGTTTTTATTTGCCAAAAAAAGAAAATCCTTCACAAAAAACGCAAAAAATTTTACTTTAAAATATTTCCTTAGAGAAAAGGACAAATTTACGACAAAGTTTAGTAAACAATTAATCCCGAATGTCCTATTTGAAAAAAATAAATATATTTTAATATGTGCGATAATATAAAATTCAGAAATGTAAAATCCTTAAAGCCTATTAACTACAAGGAAACAATAAACATGATAAGAGGAAAAAACTTTCAAGTTAATTAATATAAAATTATAATATTAAATCCATTTAACAAGCAACATAAGCTTTTCAAATTGTGAATTTTCATTTTATGTATAATTTTCATAATCAAATCATTCACATATAGGATAAAAATTCCATATACATATACATAAATTTAACAAACCATTCATAAATTATGCAAAACTTTCAATTCACCTTTTTTTGGGGGTAAATTTTCTTATATATCCTTGAATCCCAAAAAAAAACCTTCGAACATATTATACACACACACACAATAAGTAATTGAAAGGAAAGGAAAGTTTTTTTTTTAAATATTCATATCCACAAAAATATAATAATTTTATCATGTTGACTGGGCCTAAAAACAAGAAAAAATATAATGATAAGTTATTTACCATAGAAAAGAAAAAAATTGTACGGTAAGAAAGGACTTGGACTTATTTTATCCTTATATCCTCAAGAATAACTTAGACATTCTTTTGGAATAAAGTTAATTTTCTAATGCAATGAGGTGGAATGTTTTATTAATTTCATGGTTTTGCAATTTCCCGGATATTATTATATAATATATGAAAGTTAGACCTCGAAAACATATCTACATTTATTATGAAGGATAATAATAATTTGAGGTTGTTTTGTTTGTTTCTAGTGAAATTATTAATGGTAAATAATAAATGAGAAATTTTTTGTAGCAAATTTATTAATGAACTTTAAATATTTACTTTATAGAGACAAAAGATAATTTCCTAATGTTATTTTTCGGCTTCCTTTAAGATAGGTGAAGTAAAATCTTTGAAATCTACTATCTATCCAAAGAGTTTTTGGTATAAAGTTTCTGGCATTATTAAATCACTTAAAGCTTCTTCCATAGTTAGCTATGATTCGGATTCGATAGTATATTAAGTTTGCTCATGTTAAATATTCGATATTTTCAAAAAAAAGAGTCAGTTATATATAATTACATTGACATACCTTATATACTAAAAAAAAAAACTACTACGGAGAATTTGTCAAGAAATTAGGAATCTGTCTGTGAGCAATAGATTTTATAGTTTTAGCAGGATTTCAAAATGGAAAAAAAAACTTTATTTTATAGGTTTTCCCCTACTTATCCAAGCAATACAATCAACTTTTACTATATTTTTGTCACAAATTATTTTTTATCTATAGTAATTCGCATTATTTGATAATCGTAGAAAATCACACCAAGCCCCTTCTACAAATAAATATAATTCCGAGTAAATTCAATTCAAATATTAATTGCCATCATAAATAAAATTATAATAAAAAAAATATATAAATTTCTTAATTGCTCATATTTCATTTTATTTTCTACATTTACATTAAATGCAATACCTATTATATTTTTTTTCTGTCCAGACATCCGACCATACCAAATTTCTGGTTAAATTAAAGTTTTTTTTTATACACAAATTTGTGCCTTCTTCAAATTTCATCACAAGTTTTTTGCAATTATCCTTCTATAATATTATTTTTTTCCAACAAATCTAATGAAAAAAAAACATATAATTTTTATGAAATTTATACCAAAAAAAAAAAGTGGAAACAAATCAGAAAGTCAGAAAGTACAACGAACAAAAAAATCCTTAAAAACATCCCTATTTTTTTTTTAAGTTTTTACATAGTCAAAAATGATTTCATGCTGAGTTTTTTATTATATAGAAACATATTTACATAAAAAAAAATTTGTTATTATATACAGCAGTGATGATTTGTTTTGGGCCGTGTTTTTGTATAAGAAAAAAAATGAATTACCTCTTAAAATTACTTGCCCATCAGGCATCACAACAAACAAACAATATGCCAGAAAAGGGAAACTATATAATCCAGTGACTCCCAGGTAATTTATATCTGTGATATTTCATTTATATATTTATTTATTTTTATTTAGATTTTCATTTAAATATTCTACCCAATATTCATGTCCTTTTTGTGAAAGGAATTATTCAAAATAACACACAAACACAAAAAAAAAATGAAATGATATATGAGGTGACAAAATGTCCTTGATATATTTTCATATAACAAATATATATTATTTTTTATTTGTTAATTATTTTAATTTGGTGACTATTTAAATAAAGTGTGACTCATTTTGTCATAATTTTATTTTTTTATTATATGATCCTTTTTTCATAATTCAAATAAAACTTATATAAAAAAGAAACAAAATATTATTTATTATTTGATGGTAAGAAGAGAGGAGCAAAAAAAAATTGTCGTAAAAAAATTTTTTGTCCTGGAAAGAATAATGAAGTGTTTTTTTTTTTGATTTAACTAAAATAATTTTTGTTCCCGTAAAAATCCCAAACTTCATTTGCATTTATATTACGAGAAAAAAAAACAGTGTCAAGATACCAATAAAATAATTAAACATTTAAGAATTATAAGGTATAGGAGGATATACGAATCTAATCCTGACATAGTTCTAAAATAAAGTGGTCCTTATGTTAATATTTGTTGAGAATGTGCGACATAATATTTTAAATTCTGTTTTTTTTTTTTTGTAATTTAGATTTTTCTTTCTGGTTGCGAGGAAAATTCATGTACTCATAAATATGATTTCCCATGAGAATGTTCCTTGTGGTATGTTTTTTTTTTTGGTTTCCTTTTTCGTTTTATGTTGAGTAAAGTTATAGAAAAGTCAGAAAAATCATAGTTCAAAATGAAAAATATAATATTGTAAAATGTTCAGTATATATTATTTCTTACGTTCTTTTGATAATATAGGTTCTAGGAAACTTTCGACAAAAAACAAGAAATTGTAATTATTAATTAAATAAAATAAGATCAATATTTTCATGTCTAAAAATTGTATCCAAGCAGCGTCATCTGCAAATTATTAATAGCATGATAAATTAGTGGAATATGCACTATATTTTTCATAACGTAAGATACTGAACACATTGTCCTTTGAACGTGCAAAAAACCTTCGTAGAGGTATAACACAACTAACAATAATTATTTTCATAAACTTTTGGTCTAAATTCTTATAAAATTTTACAACTTTACATATAATTATTTTCAATTTTATAAAATGAACTGCTATTACTTCTGTGTACCTTGACAAATTTGATTCTGCACCACTAAAAGATCTTCAATCAAAGAAAATAGCTATAAGAAAAAAAACAATCTATGTATTGTAATTGTATAAAAAAAATTCCAAATGAAAAATCCACGAATTAACAAAACCACATTTTATCCAACAAAACTTTTTCCGTAACGTGGAAAAAGTTATATAAGAATAAATTAAATTGTGGTGAATATAAATTATAAAATATTTTTTTAACTAACACAATAAAATTAACCTTACAATTTTTGTACCCCCGCCCCAAAAAAAAATCATTTTACTCGGATACTTTTTCTGACAAGGATTTTATTTAAAAGCAATTCTAAAAAAATTACCATTTTAATTATATTATCCTTTTTTTCTGCGATGATGATGGTGGTACATAGAATACAGTTTTAAATAATTGTGGTTTCAAATATTTTATTTATACTTATTTATATGATACCTCACAGAACGATATACTACAAATAATTCTAGGATAATTTTTGGTAAATCACCGCGAATTAAAGGGATTTCAAAAAAAAAACAATAGAAGAAGAATGTGTTGCGGTAAAAGTTTAAATGTAATTTAGTTCTTATCTTCTGGAAAGGATAAAAAAGGATTTTTTTTACTTTTTTTGGATAACTTGTTGACATCATTCCCTTAAAATTTAAGTAAATTTAAATTTTACCATTTTTATATTTTATTTAATTAATAATTTATTATTTTACTAACTAGATTTTAATTTTTATTTGATTTTCTATTTATTTATATTAGATTTTTATTTTTCATGGCATATGGTATAACCATTTCAACTAATCAATTTCTAATTTTGGAAAAACTGACAAAACGGATCGTTTTAGTTAGTTTATCAACACAAAAAAAAAATTATGTACATTTTTAATTTTTCAAGCACATTTTTGTAAGGGGTGAAAATTAAGGGAATAAAAACTGTTTCAAGTGAGTAATTACTTTAACATATGTACAGTTAGATGCACTTGAATATATCGGGAATCCTGATTATTTGCCCGGTGTATATAATAATTCATTGCAATGTTACTAGTTATTTATAACACGCCTTCAGGAGGGGTTGAAAAATTATGTAATTATTTTGGGCACAAAAAGGAAAAATCCTTTTTAACATTTTTGTTATTGTCGATGAGCCCACATTTTATGCATTTTTTTCTATTGAATATAATATTTTATGGGTATTGAGAATTGATTGGTGTGTCATGTCATTAATTTTACGGAACAAATTTATTATTTTGTTGGTACAAAATACAAAATTTGTTTTGAGAATAATTTTGAAAGATTCAAAGAACAATTCCAAATATGTATATAACTGAAAAATCTCAATGACTTTGGGAAAGGTTATAAAAAAAAATTGTTAACCATAAAATGTTTAATTAATTCTCTGAGGATTTAGGTAAATAATGATTTTCTTGTTTATTGATAAAAATTCAAAATATATTTTTAAAAAATAAATTAGTTATATAAAGAATTCGTTTTCGTATGTTTCATAAATAGATAGATGAAAATTTATCTTTCATTTATTTAAAGTAAATTTATTTTGCTTCATAATTGATTTTTAGCATATCGAAAGTTCCTACTTCGATATTTTGTTGTTGGTAAAACGAATTTTTTGAAACGCTTTAAATCTACTAAAATTGTAATGTATCCTTTTTTGAAGAAGTCCCTCAAATTTCTTAACAATGTGCATCCATTTTTTATGAATTTCAGAATTTGTATATGTATGTCCACATAGTATACTTAAAATCATAAATATTTATTACTCGAAAATTTTATATTATACAAAAAACAATTATCCACATTTAATATTAAGCAACAGGATATTTTAATTATAACATAAATGCAAAAAGCATTTTCAAAAACCCTATAATTGGCTTCAGATAGACAAAACAAGGTCACATATTATTTCATATCTTAATTCCATATCTTATACATATTATGAAGCTTTACCACATTCTTTTTTTAATTTACAGAGACATTTTATCGGAAATGCAGTGTAACATGGCCAATATTTACTAGTTTCTCATGTTGCAATGAAAACTATTTTTGATTTGCACTAATTCCAAATTTCAATATAATATTCTCTAGAGAGAAACAAATATTAACAAAATATAAAAAAATCATATTTTTCTATGAAAATATAAATAAGTTTCTTAATTAGTCTATAAAACTTAAAAAAAAAATTATAATTATTTTAATAATTTTTAATAACCTCTATTTGATATTATAAATAGATTATTCTTGTAATTTACAATACTTTAATTGACTTTCATTCAGAAAGAAATCCTTTTAAAGATCTTATCATACTAAATTAAACATTATATTTCCATTTCAAAAAAATTGTTCAATTCATTAAAGTTACCTTTTTCAAATCTGTTTATTATAAACAATAATGAAATGACCAAAAAAACAAACAAACATATTAGTTTCTTTTTATCCTCATACCATTATTTACATTTATTATCCTTGAAATAATCCAACAACTAATCACATCATAAGTAAATAAAATATATAATCCCCAAAAATCTCATCACTTAATTGGAAATATGTGTAAATTCTACTCATTTATATGTACACCAAAAAAAAAAATATTATATAATAGAAACTTGTTAATTTCGCCCTACTCGACATTTTGACCTTTTTACTTTAAGTGTATAGTTCCCCCTTAAAATCTTTAACCAAACACGTCCTTCATATTTAAATTTACTTCTCCAAATTATTATCCAACATAAATTTTACATCTGAAAATATGATGAATTAACTGTGTATATATGTTATACATTTATATATGAAAATTTCATAAAAATATTAATAAAAACTTATTTGATAATGTATTTTTATCCTTTAAAATCCTTTTACATATTATAGTCAGAATTATATCCTTTTTATTTCACTATATATATATATATATATATATATATATATATATATATATATATGATTTCTTCGTCTCAGTTACACATATTTATAATTAATTTGCTTTATAAAAAAAATAACTACAAGGAGGATCCTTGCTAGTCCCACGGGGAACCTTTCTATATATTTATTCATACATTTGTATATAGACCTTTTTTAATGTGTTTGTCCACAAAACTTACATATACATATATGTATAAATAAAATTATTTATAAATATATACAACAACACATTTTAAAGTTTTAAGGATATCTCTTTTGTATATGGGGGGAAATGAAATTGGGCTAAATAAAAAGGATGTGGAGATACATAACGATGCATATAAATTTGATTATTATTAACTAAGACACATTATAAAAATATTTATACAAAAACAGAGTATATTCTTGGATTTGATGTTCTTACACCCTTTTTTCTAAAACGACATACATATGGTGTAGTTAGACATCATTTTAAAAAGCATTTTCTTTACTCGTAATTTTTTTCTTCTGGTCTTTTATTTAGAATTTTGGTTATACACCTATAAAATGTGTTTCTTTAAGGGCACATATAACATAACAAAATGTAGTTTCATAGAACTTTAAAATAATTTAGCTTCCTGACTGGCTTAAGTAAAACCCACCTGATCTAACCAGAAATTTTTGTGGTGTGATATCCTTTTTATACTAATATACTAATATGATATTTCTTCTATATACATTATTATGTAAGTAAAGTTGATTTAAAGTTAAAACACACGTTGAAATTTAACGGCGTCGTTAATTTTAATATTAAAAGAAGTTATATAGAAAGAACGTGATAATTGCCGTCATGACCTCTCAACATTGAATATACACGTATATATATGTAATTCATTAGTAGTTAGTAAATGATAATATGTGGTTCTCATTACTAAGGATTTGAGAATAGATTTAATTTTAAAAGGTAATTGAAGTTTTAGAAAGTTATAGACATAAATTAAAGGAAAAGTTATCTTGAAAATTTAATTTTGACAGTTTTTAACATTATAGCAATAAAATCCGAATAATACAGAAGTCCTACATCCATATTATCCTTAAAAAAACATTTTATTAAAATTGAGAAAAAAATCATACTATCCAAAAATTATCCTTTTGGGAAAAATGTTATCATCACTTTGACAATACTCTCTAACAATAATCAACTACTTATATGTCACTTTATTATCTTTTCTTTATATTTCTTAGAATTATTCCAGCATAATTGCCTAAATATAAAAGATAAAACAAGAAATAATAACTTTTTTGTGTTTTCCATGAAAACATCCTTAATATTTACAGGAAAAAATAAATATTTATTTATTATATGTTTCATTTCTCTACATATATTTTCCACCATTTGAAATTTGCAAAACAAAAAAAGTGCTGATATACTTTTGATTATTTTGATCACAAATAAAAAAGGTCTGAAAAGTTTAACTGTAATTGTCGGAAAAAAATAAAATAAAATAGAAAATTTTCTTAAAGAAAATTCTTGTTTCTAAACTCTAACGTTTTAGTCCATCAAAGAAATTCGTAAAAAAGGAATTACAAAATATATACAATTGTAATAGTCCTAACGCTCCCCCTGAGTGTTGTTAGGCATATAATTGGACTTTAGACGGTTAACCATATATAGTAATTTTTATTGAAAGAAACGTGTAATGTATTATTATACCACAGGATATTAACTAAGACAAAATGTATTGCAATAATAATATCCTTATGAATAGATGTTGTTGTTATTGCTTGAGCAATAACTAAAAACCAACAAATAAATGTACTTTTTGTTTATATTTAGCTAACAAAATTTTCTTAATTTCTTAGAAAGGAAGGATGTTATATCCTGAAAAATATATTAGATTTTTTTTTATTAAAACTGTCGATAAATTTAGCATGTAGTTTTTCTAAATCTACACTTCATTTTATTAAAAGTGTTGATAGAGAAATACTGTATTGCACAACACAAACGTTGAAATTTAACCACCAATTTTTCAATTAAATATCATTTTATATACCTGGGAAACTAAAAAATAACAAATATAAAAAATATGTTGACTAAATTATAAAGAAAATTTAAGTCTTAATATTTAAGAAAAAAGTCATTGCTATATACGTGATTTTTGAATATATCCTTTTTAAGAACAACTTGTGTCCCGGATGTTATTATGATAATTTAAAGGTTAAAAAGAAGTTGTGATGAGTTGTCATATGTGTCCTTCGGGTGTAATCAAACAAAATGATAAAGTTGTTATAAGAAAGGGTTTTATTCCTTGAAAATTTTCGCTTAAATATTTTCTTGAATTTTCTTCACAAATTCAAGTAAATTCAACAAAAATATTAATATCTTAATTTTATTATTTCACCAACTAAATTCTTATTATTATTATTATTATTTTTTTTGATATCCTAGAAAGAAAAGTTATTTCTGTGTAGGAAAAAACATTATTAAAGGGGTAAACAACAAAAAATCATTTATTTTCGTTTAGTGATTTTTTATTTCCCAAAGGATTTTTTTTTTCTGGCACGAGTTTCTTTAGGATAGGAACAGTTTGAAAAGATCCATGCAGAAGCAAAAAAATTATATATATAATTTCATTTTGTGGTGAACTAATTTTTTCAATGTTCTTCAATTTTGTTGGAAAAAAAAAATTGCCAATAAAAGTAAAAACAAAAATTTCATTACCCAGAAAAGTTATAGAAAGGATGATAAGAAAAAAAGAAGTATGAAAAAAGTTAATTCATGAAAATTTGATTAGTTAGATGATTAATTTAGATGAAAAATTTTTCTGATAGAAATAAAAACAATCAAAAATTTATTGAAGAAAATTAATTCAGTACTTTAAAGCTTTAAATCAACTTTTCAGTTTTCAAAGTAACAAAATCTGAGTTAAAAAATCGACAGAATATAAAAAATTTCTGATATATTTTCATAGTTTCATTCTTAATTATTTAGAATTATTCTAAAAGCCATTACTGGAAATGAATCTAAAAACATTAAAAGTTAATTTAGTCAATAACATATTAACAGAAGAAATAATTTCTGTCATTTAAATTATGGAAACTATTTTAAAATTATAATTTTATTACCCATCAAAATGATTTATTTACCTAATTTTTTAATTTTAATTTCTCTAAAAAAAATTCTAATAAAAAATAAATATTAATTGTGTTCATTAAAATAATTATTTTGATATTTTTTGTATATACTCAGAACACAACCCTTTTTCTAAATTTATATTATCCGAATATTTAGGGTGATGAAAAATCCACATATAAAAGAATATTTCCATCTAAAAATCATAAAAGTTTTTGTTAAATATTAAAATCTCATTGCATATTCGTTTAAGTATATTTTTCATCCAAATAATTTCTACCTACAAATAATGATAATAAATAAATAAAAAAACACGAATTTGAAAGAGCGTGAAAACATATTTAGATTTAGTTTTATGATATGCAAATTTTTAATTTTGTAATATGTATAAAGAAATAAGGATATATAACAAGGATATTAACTAAAATAAAAAAATAAAACAAAACAAAAAGCTTCTGGCAATACATTTTAGTTTAGTTAGAATAATATGTATATACCTATAATTTAACATCTCTACTAATACTAAAAGAGTTCAACAAACCAACAAAAAAATTATTATGTATTTGAAATTATGTAAATCAGTTATCAGCCCTGGAGAAAGACTATCATTAGGTAAAAACTTTATGTTTTGTTGGATATTTAAACAAGTAAAGGATAATTTTTGTGGCATTTAACTAAAAATTAAAAGATGGATAAAATTAACATACATAATAATATTTAGAGACCACATGCTATTTTAAGGTTGCCTTTCTCGGTTCAAATTCATCAAAGTGAATAATGTTTCGATTTAATCTTTTTATTTAATGAAATTAACACGAACATTATTCCTTAAATTGGATCACATTAATTATTTCTATAGAAAATGATTAATTATTAATGTTACACTAATTCATTATTATTATGGTTAGAAAGAAATACTATTTAATAAAAAGTTTCCATGTTTTTGTAATAAAAAGATTTTTAATTACTTATATTATCGGAATCCTTTTCGATACCAAATAAAATATGGAACATTGATCATGTTACATTTGAAAGTCGGCGTTTTATTTTTGCTTAAGAAAAAACTGTTTAATTGAATTATTATACTTGTAAAATTATTATTTTTCATAATTGTATATTAATAAATCAAAGATTTTATATTATTGCAGAAATTAATTAATAATTTCTTTTAATTGTCGGACACTAGAAAAATTAAATTGGGATAATTTGAAGAAGACATTTGATATAGATATCCAGATAAAATATGTTTATCAATTAATATGAAATAAATAGCAGTCATTTCATGTAGGTAATATACATTTGTGTAGTATATGGAAGAAGGTCATATGCACACCTATCAAGCAGGTTCATTTCAAACTTCACCATGAAAATCGAACTGAAGATTTTCTCGAATACTGAGCTTGCAACATTTGAACTAATCCAATCTTATGTATAAAAAAAGTATTTTACTCTTATTTTCAACAGACTCTAATATTACAATTCTAACGATCATTCGTTTAAAATTTAAATTCCATCAAGAAATAATTTTCATTAGTGTAATATCTATAAATATTAATATCAAATTTTTCTTTAACCAATTTCTTCAATTCATAATCACTTTATCTGATCATTTTACTGATAATCGAATATAATATTTTACCACATTTATCAATTTCCTCTTTTTTTGCTTTTACTAATTTCATAATTTAAAAACGTTTTTGTTTTCATAAATACTACAAAAAACATTAATTTTTATGTTATTATGATCCAGCTTTGGTGATCATAATAGGAAATCGAGATCGCATGAAAAAGCCGTGAACAAAAACACCTTTTAGTTATATTATTTAATCGAATCGTACTCTACCTTGAATTGTTATTTCTTCGCGGCATCGTTAATATTTTATGCTGTTTCAGTTTGTAGGTTTTTTTATTATTGTTATTTATGAATCTGGACTGACGACATTGCGACGACTAATATAAATACGTGATAAATACGACAAATATAAAAAAAAATAAAAAGTTGATTAATACGAGGAAATAATCATAATGTTAAGGTAAACAATCGGAAGATCATAAAATTATGTAAAATTGATACAATATAAAATTCATCTTAAACGAATTTTACATTTTATTTTAAATATTAAAACGAATTTTACATTTTATTTTTAATACACAAAAATTTCGTTTAAATTTTACTTAAATTTTACACTTTCTGGAATGAATATTTTTTATCAATGATTGTTTTTTCTATCCCAGAATTCACAGGAAATTAACTGGAATTTATATTTGAATTCCAATATACGTTACTATGTTTAAGCTATTTAATTTTTTAAGAAAAGATTTCTAGTTTATTTATTTAAAAATAAATTGTATAAAATGTTATCAAGAAAGACTGAATAAATTTGCTTAAGTTTATAGAAAATTACCGAAAAAACAACTACTCATATGCTTGCATTTAATTATGGTAAATATAATTAAATCCTATCAAAATCAACTAAATTTTGTGCCTCATTTTTTTTAACTAAAATATCCTGTCAAATGGAACAGAAATAATTTAACAATAAATTACAATATTGAAAAAAAACAAAAAAGTCTCTCGTCCCACATAAAAAATGGGGGCAGATAAAGATAATTTTATAAAAAATTATTTGCACACAACACCCAATTATATGCAATTGCAAATATATCCATAGGGAAAATTGTGCACCATAGGAGAAAGTCCTTATTATTTTTATGTGATACGGGGTTAAATTTAATGTGATATATGTATATACAATCGAATACGATAAAATGATAGGGTGACAAAGATGAATATTGAAAAATAAATAGTCACTTGATGGTACTATAGTAAAAGCCACTTCGGATTTTAGATTTGACAATATACAAATAAAATTAACCATAAACCCATACAAAAAAAAATCCACAAGGACAAATTGTCATATATCCGATTTATGTACCGTGAACATCAGAACATATGGTGGAAAATTAGAATTGAGAATTTTTCTAGTCTCGAAAATGTTGTAATTGATTATATAAATATATTTTCTGAATTATAAGGTCGGGTCGAATCAGTTTCAGATTGTATTTAAATAAACTTGTGGAGCTTTTATATATAGAATAAGACAATTTCTTGTACACTGTACTAATCAGGTGATTTAACATTTAAATTTATAGATTTTATAATTGTTAAAAGTATTCAAATTCATCCAGAAAAATAATCATTGATTCGTACCACTTTTCACAGTTCAAGTCTCTGATAAATATTTTTTCTTCTCCAGGCTTTCACTTCTAGCACAAAAATACTAGAATATTTAATATCTATGCTTCTAGTGTGTATACATAAATTTTTGAACGGTGAAAAGTACACTACTTTTCACCGTTCAAAAATTTATGTGGAAAAAGGCAATTTCTCTTTATGTCTGTACTTAGTATGTATACATCAAAAAATCACTAAAATAAATAACATTAATTATTGACTTTTTGATTATTTAAATACAACATTATAAAACTAAAATCCTCATTTAGACTGACGATTATCCTAAATGTTTACAAAGGACATACGTTTCCAAATAACAACCAAAAACGTGACTACATTCTTTGCATAATATACTAAAAAGCGACACGAATCAGAATTAATTTATATTAAAACTATAGAATTGTCAATATTCCAGAAACTATTTGTAAAATATTATATTTTTTCGTAGTGAATATTCTTTTTTCTCTTCCATCAAAATGCAAAATAACTTTTCCAAATTACAAATATCCTTTGACCTTTTTCCAAAACTAAAAATCTAGCTCCTTAAATTTTGATTAAAATTCAGCAAAAAATAAATAAAAAGGATATTATTTGTTATCGGTAAACAAATCAAAATGATATTTATTTTCCTCCTCTTTATTTAGTTTCTTTTTGTCTGTTATGATGAATTTAAACGAGGAGACCCACCAACTAATATAGATTTCTATATCTAGAGAATATTTAACGCGTGCCTTTGACACGTGCCCACATAGAAAATAAGGACATAAAGGCGGATAGATGGTTATATAATTTTCTACATTTATTGTTTGTTAAAATCTTGTTCTTTTAATGTAAAATAGATTTTAGTATGGGTTAGTTAGTAAGGATTAAATTGATATTGTAATTACATAAAATGGGCGTGAAAATTGTGGATAAAAATTTGATATATAAAATTTAATAGATTAGTAATTTACTCTCAATTTTGAAATGAATTTGAATCACTTATATATTTTAATTTTCCTTTTTTTTTTGAAATTTGTAAAAAATTAGAATATAAAATTGGTTAATTTATGGACATTTTCTTAACCCATTTCCACCCTTCCTTCTTCATTTAAATATTATTATTTTTAAAATGACAAATTTGTTGTATAATTACCAGTGAAATTTCAACATAATTTTTTTTCTAAGTGGAAAATAATTTGATGAAAAATCTGTTCTAATAAATTTTAAGCCCAAAACAACTTCTTTTTTGTTTTTTTTGGAAAATATTTTAAAATATCATTTTGTTTCTTAAGAATTAGTCCCATGGGTAGTGTTTGCTTTTTTAGCAGTGACGATTTTCATTCCACCATAAAATAAAAATAATATCTTGTTTTGGTCCTTCTTAAATATTGTAAAGGATTTGGTTGGTTGTTAGTTAAGTATTTTTTTTTCTTCTCGAAATAACACTTCTTCCTTCAACAGTTAGTGTTGAGGCTTTAATTATTTGGACAAATAAAGGATTAAAAAGTACTAAAGGATTTTGCTAATTTCTTATTAACACAAAGTTAAATCCCAAAAGGATAATGATTTGGAGGGTAAATTTTTAATCAGTTTGTGTTCGGTTTAAAATATAAATTAGCTAAAAAGTGATTTAAGGATATTATTTTATTAATATATATATATATAATTTAAATTAGTACTTTCTACAAAAGGATATTCTTAAAGTTTTTAAATTTTTCTTTTACTTCCTTTTAAAATTTGGTTTTTAATAAATCCCTTTAGTACTTTTAAACCAAAAATTATTTAATTCATGTAGTATTAGACGGGATTGAAATAAGTTTAAATGCATTTTATTTAAACAAATTTTGTTCAACAAAATATTAACAATTGCGACCATTAAAACTAATAGTTCCATTTTAATGATACTTATAGTACATAAACTTATTTTTCACATATTAAATTATTAGTTAAAATCTATCATCAATGAGGACGACATGGCTCTTCCTTAAATTGAATATTGCTAAGGATAATTAACGAAATATCAAATAACATAACAAACAGTAGTAAATATTCATAATTATTAAAAAATATTTTATTTAAATTAAATTATAGTTAAAAAATTGCAATTTAATTTTACAAAATATTAATTTAATTATTATAAGTACAACAAATTTATTAAATATTATTTTATCCTTGTTATATTAATATTTTTATTTATTATTTATTTTTTTGGTGGTAAGAATATTTGTGTGACTTTCCATTTGTAATAATTGTTTTAATGTTTATTCCCGCAGGAAAATAATAATAATAAAAAAAAATAAACAATTTAAATTTTTGCGATTATAAAATAGTAAAAATATTTTTAATGCAATCAGTCCTTGTTTATATAAATTGTTTATTTATTTATTTTTTTTTGTTTATCAATTTTTGGTTTTTTTTTTTGTTCATATAAAAAATGAAAATCATTTTTCCCAGGAAAACCATTTGACCCTTGAGTATTTAAAAATACACACAGGACAAAAATAAACCATTACAAATTAAATTCACTTTAACAGTTTAATCCACACACAACAAAAATTTATTAATAATAATAAATAAATTCCATAGATATAAAATAGCCATTCAATTAATTTATTTTTAATATTTATTTAATAAATGAAAATATTATTTTTAAAATAATTAATTCACCGCCAGCCAAAATCTATAAAAATAATTATTGAAATATTTATTAAAACACCTGATAAATATAATTAAATTTGTAGTTAATTATTATCAAAAAAAAAACAAATAATTAATATACTTAATATCTTTTTTTTTTGGAAATTTAAATAACGTACATAATATTAATAAGCTGTAATCTAAGAGATAAATTATGTGATATAAATTTTGTAATTTAAATTTAAAGTAGAGATTTTTGGTAACTTGTGCACAATAACTGATATTTCCGTTCACAAAGTATTAAATTGTAAGTAATAATGTGAATGTGAAAATGTAAAATTGTAATCTTCAGATTGAGATCCTGTCCACAAAATTTATCTTCCATAATTGATAATTTAATTTTATCCATTCAAATCCTTACGAATAATATTATCATATTCATTTCGGATATTTTTGAAACGCAAAAAAATTTCCTTAAAACCGCCCAAGAATAACGATTAATAGTTTATTTTATGGCATATAATTCGAAAAAAATCACAAGTCAAAAGTTTGAATATAATGGATCGGGAAAATCTCTATTCCTTATTAATGAGCAATCGTGCCATTCCACAGAACAGGATTTATTACGCAGTGTATGTGTGTTATATTCTGTGTATTATAAAATTTAAATATGTAATATGTTAGTACAATCATTTTAAATGTACGTGAATTTTTGTGTCTGAAGAAGCAATCAAATAAAATATATTCATATATATGAAGGGTGCCCAAAAGTATGCAAAATTTATTGTTTTAATGGTATTTCGCTAGAAATGCGAATTATTTGACTATTATAGAAAATACATAAAAATAATGAAAAAACTATCATTATTACATTAACTGATAAAATAATTTATAATTTTGTATTATAATAATCAATATAATAATTAAAATTAATTTAATATTTCCTAAAAAAAGCATATTAATTTTTATTTTATTGCTACATAAATATTTACTCTATCCACTTTTATTTTTCTTTATAAGTACTAATTAAATTATTTATTTTTTTTTCAATCCGGAAAAATGTTGTAAAAATTTCCAAATCCCCAATCTGATTTGGTGGTTCAAACACTTTTAAAACATTTAAAATTCAAGTAATAAAACTATAGAAAATAGAATTCTAAATTCATAAAATGTTTTGCATATCATAAAGAGACCTCAAATAAAAAACATCAATCTAATAAAATCTTTTAACGAACTTTTATCTGATGGTTCACCTTAATAAACACGCACTGATTAAGTTACATAGTGCATGAAATTGACATTCTTCAAGTGTCTTTCCCTTTACATTTTCTATTCTTTAAATAAAGTCAATCTCTTTTTGGGGGTCCATCCCATAGGAGTAATAAAGAATTTTTTGGTGTTATATATATGCAAAATACAAAAAGCAAACCAGCAAAATAAAATAACAATATTCTTTCATCCCTTATAATGTTTTATTACATTCTAAATTCTTGATTGTCGAACACAATTAATTTAACTTTGAATTTATATTTTCTTTATAGAAAAATTTCCTATTACTTATATGGAATCAAATTCGTACAATTATTTTCTATAAAAAATCAAATATATAATAATGCAACTGCAGACTTTAATGGAGTTTTCAAATTAATCTCTATATAAATTTACAGACATTAGATTTTAGTATCAAAATTGTAGGTATAACATGGAAAATTAGATTTCGACATATATGAAATTCAAATTGTGGTTAGAAATACAAAATTAGCTAATGTCTAATTGCATTTTCAAGTTTTAATTTATACTATAATAAATATGATGTATAAGACCTAAGCAGTAGCTATATAACTAAATAAAATTCTGAAAATTTTCAAAATAGCCGACGACTATCGTAAAATTAAATATTTATTATCAGAAATTTAAGCAAAAAAATTCACTAATTCGACGTTATTTTTCATTTAATTCTATTACTGAGAGACCTATAGTAATATAACATGGAAAAGTACTAATTATAGAGACGGAAAATTATTTTCTAATGATATCACACGTAGATTTTAATTTTGATTTTGGGAAAATATCACCAGCCCAGCACTATAAAATAATTAGAAAATTACATTTCGCGGTATAATACGCATTATTTTCTGTTTTTCGTATACATAATAGTATAATGAAAGGTTAATTTTATTTTAACCGCAGGATAATCACTGCGTGTCCATTAAAAGGATATTTCGCATAATAATAGATATAATCATTTATATATAGAATTCAATTTAAATTAATTCTATTTTAAATGTTTCAAATGTTATAATCAATTAAAGTAAAATGGAATAAGAGAAACTAGTTTTACTATAAAATTTAAAGGAAATTTACAATAAAAGTATTAAAATTTTCTTAATAATTCACATTTACAATAAAATAATTCTAATTTTCTTCTATTCACAGATTTTTGAATTAACCCTAAAATTAAATATATAAAAATTTGTGAAAATATCAATCCTTTAACACCATTTCAATAAAATCATCGTAATGTAATTGCTTTATATACAAATATCTTATATTTTATCCAGGGAAAAAGCTACTTGAAATTCTGTAAAGATTTACAAAAAGTCACTTAAGTATAAACGAGTAAAGAACATTTTGATTGACATATAAAATATTTTATTTTATATTATAATGTTACGGAATTCAATTTGCTTAAAAAAAAAAAAACTCCCACAAAAAATATCAAATATATAAATTTTACTTTTATTTTCAATTGATGCCACAACCGCCGCTAAACCAAAATGAAATCAATTTTATATTATCCTTTCAAAATAATTCCTTTGTATGACAGAAAATTTTCCACTTCTATTGAATAAAGAGCACCAGAAGATTATAGAATTTTGGTAAAGTTGTAATCTATAAGGTTTATTTTTAAAAATTATTTTTATTTTATTTATGTGATAAAATTTACCACAAGACTTTTTCAATTGCATATCTGTATAGATAGTTAACAAGTTTAGATATCATTTGGATTTCAAATTCAATTTTTAGTTTCGATATATTTTGTGAATCAATTTTGAAATTTTCTATTTGAAAGTCTATATAGAAAATAATAGTATATTTTAACAGGTTAAAAAAATGCTTTTTGTACCGGATGACATGTCTTTACTGCATTCAAATGCCAGGGAAGAATTTTGTTATTTTTTAGAGATCTTGTAAAAATGAGTAAACTAAACTTTTAGGCTTTAATAAAGAAAATATTTCCATATAATTTTATTAGAAACTAACCGATATAAAAATTGTCATAATTTTGCCAATTATAATCAACATTTTTCAGGACTATTTTTATGACCATTCTGGGTAAATTGGGAAATTATATAAAATTATACAAAAAACTTAAATTATAGTTAAGTTTTAATAGTAGAAGAACTCAAGACTCAAGAACTCACGTCTCAAATTTATAGTTTTAACTATTTAATACAAAAAATTATATTTCTGATAAATCAGTAAATTCGCATAAAATAAGAATTCATTGATAAAACTACTCTTTAATCCACACCTGCTCAACATTATACTATATACACAAAGTGCAGTCAATTCAAAGTTCAAAATTTCTATCTTATTCAATAATAAAAACTTTATTTTATCGTTAAAACTAAAATAAGTAAAATTGTAACCTAATATTTCAAAGGTGCAATCATATGAAATATTCATGAATTTAATATCCAGAAACATAAAATTTTTATATCAATGGTACCTACAGCATAAATTTGAAATTTTTGGATACAGAAAGACTGAATTTTGTCATACGACACCGACAAAATTGAAAAACTTCTATATACTCGTAATATTAATATCGTAAGTAATGCCAAATAGTACATGTTTATTGAAATTGGTTTTTAGTCTATAAGAAAATTTTATATTTATAGAAATGAGGAAATTCTGTACAAGTTAATATAACTCAAATTACCAATTGATTTTTTTCAGTAAATATTAAGAATCGAAACTTAATGAAAAATTAAAGATATTAGTATACTTTTTATATTTTATATAATTTGTATATCTACATAATTATTGGAAAATTTTAATAACAAAAAAATTTTCTCCTAAAAAATTTTTTAAAAATTTGATATGTAAAAATTTAAAAAATTAACCTCAATATTTTAGTTTAATAGTAAAAACCCAATTTAAAATTAACTTAATAAGGAAATAGTATATACTTTTAATTGTTTTATTAATTTTTTAGGGCAACTCACTATACAAAAGACCAAAAATTAGTATTAGCTTATAAAGCAAAAATGATCAAATACAAATTGCATAAATTAATGAAGCTATAAACATTTTAAAAATTATAGTAACTATAAAATGAAAATCTCACTTCAAACTAAAATTCTATGATCAAATTTAGTATATTTCACCAAAAATTTATATTTTAAATTAAATTTAAGGTTTAAATATTTAGTAACCTTAAAACAATTTAAGTTTCACGCCTCATTCTTTCTATTATTTCTCAAAATATATTTTCATCCGACAGTAATTGTTCATTTGAAATAACTTTAAATTGGTGTTTGATATATTATATCATTAGGAAAGTAATAATATAAGAGTATAGGAATATGATACTAGGAAATCAAGGACCTAAATAATTTTTGACTATAATAATTTTTGACTCGAGTATAGGAATATGATACTAGGAAATCAAGGACCTAACTAATTTTTGACTAGTAAAATAATTTTTGACTCGAGAAATATATGACGAAATACACGAGAAAAACACATTTATCTCCTTACTAGTTTTTAGCAGCTACATTATTTCGCTTCTCAAATGATTAAATTTATTGATGCCTCAATAATTTTCTTGGAAACTCAAAGTTGATTACCCCTTTTTCATTATTTAAAACTGACAATTGATTTTTTTAACAACTCAAAATAGTTTTTAATCTAATTGAATATAAAATATCATAAATATCAAAATGTAGAAATAACATTGTGCGGCTATTTCAGTCTACAAATAGAAAAATCACTTTTGTTATATGAGTTTTCAGTACGGCACCGTCCGATAATATTTATTTTCTTATATACATTTTATTTATTTATTTATATATGGTATAATCCGTCAGATTGATCGAGATTATTATACGCATATTGACCATATTTAGATTTTTTTTTTGTCTTATATGAAATGCGAAAATTGCAATTTTTATACCTTGATGGTAAAATAATATGTATAAGAAAAATTACACGGTATTTAAAGTTAAGGAAATATTTTCACGTTGAAATATTCTTATAACAATAGCCGACAATTTATATATTTGAAAAATTTTATAATAAATTTTATTGAAAAATAAAGGTGGAGGTTTTGTTTTTGATCGCGTTTTATAGAAAAATTTTATACGAATTGTTGTACACCTTTCAATAATATATGAAACGATCATAATAAAAATAATATTTTGCCAATTATTTTGCTTCTGAAATGAATTAATGTATTAAATAAATTGTATTTTAATATTTATTGTTTCGATTATTTTTGTTATTGTTTTAATATAAAAAGAAAAATGTTTTAGAAGAGAAATAATGTAATAATTTTTATATAATAATGAAATTGCATAATTGAAAAATATACTTTTCAATTTTTTATTGATAATGATCTAAAATTGAAATTCATAAGATATATGTATGTGCTATTATATTTGATTGGGTGCATAAAACTCGTAAAGAATGAGCTGACTGATGTACAATTTATAGATAAGATTAGCTAAGTAATTGAATTTTGAAAATATTGAAAAGGACCTGTCAAGTAAGAGTTAGTTATAAGCTTACTTTATGATTTGAATTCGGAAAAGTCACAGTAGATGTATTCTGATTTAATAAATATTCTTCTGAAAAATAATTTTCAAAAAAATTTTATAATTTTTCTGTCTTTTTTCCATCTATTTTTTTATTGTCTTAATAAAAGAAGAGTAGAAAAGCTAGGTGGCCTTTATTATGAAGAACGCCTCAGTTCCGCTAGGATGTAGAGAACGTAATAAAAACAAAAAATGAAAGTCAATCTTGAAAGTAAAGTACATCCAGAATTGGTATTAAAATGTTATAAACGAAAATTAGAAATAGAAGAATGAATATACTAGGAAAACAAATAAAGTTTTATCAATATTTTGGGATTCAATAATAATGAAAAAATTTAATATTATAGTACATACCTTCAACTTAATATTTTGGTCTTTGGAATTCATTTTCATAATCAATATTACTACTACAATAATTTATAAATTTAGTAGTTTATGTTTAGTTATATTGAAAATGAATCGGAATTTTGATATTTAGTTTAAGAAAAAAGAAACATATATTTTCGGTATTTTTTGTATGCAACAGTAACACTCTTTTTACAATTTCGCTGTCCCAGAATGGATGTATGTATACATAATAGATCTACAATATGTCCGGTTAAAGTAAATTGGTGAACTTATTTAAAGTTATCAATTTGTCATTAAAAATTCCAGCAGTTCATTTTAATGATTTTACACTAAATATTTTTTTGGTGGTAGGTATTTTTTAATTTAATTTAAAAAACACCTTTTTCTAATCCTAGTAATATGCTTTTTCTATGTGATCAACTATAGAATTGTAAATTTTGATCGTAAAATTAGTACTGGAACCAAGACATATGATTAAAATAAGGTGTCTCTAATATAATTAAACTTTCAACTATAAGTACAAGTAATTATTATTTTAAGGAAGTAGAATTACGATAATTATAATTTAATTTATATATTCCGTATAATTATGTGGACAATTCATTTCCAATTATACTTTTAGAACTTATCGAAATTCAGCAAATTAGAATTAATTATAAAACAGGTTTTATATTTTAATGAAATGTGTAGCTAAATTATTATTAAAAATTTACAGAAATTTCATATAAAATTATACTTAATGCATATACATAATACAAATCTTCATATATCCTGGACAAAAGATACGTATTACCATTAATATTAATTATTTTAATAATTAAAAGATATCTAATTTGACAGCGCATAATCCAATATTTTTCTATATAGCAATTTTTTCTTTTCTTATGTGATTTTTTTTGTTAAATTCACATTTTTTTAAGCACCGCCTGTCCTTTTTAATATTTTACCAAATTCCTTCACATTCTAAAGCAAAAATTATGTTCCAGGTTTTTTATTTATTATTTCAAAATCTAAGAAATACCAACACTGTGAACTGTGAAGTGAAAAAACCGTAAATACGATACTGGAAATTGGAATTCCATTGGAAAATAAAAAGGGGCGTGGGTGATGGTATAAACGTATAAATAAAATATTGTATGTATACAGTGTCGATAAAGTAGTTCACTCGAAATATTCTACTAATAATATTTTGGTATAAAATTTATTTGAAAAAATGATTTTTCGATAATCAAAAAATTTAAAAGTAAATAAAGTCTTAAATTAAACAATTTTTTTTAATTGAAAATTTAATTAATTTCGGAACCAATTAAATATGAATTATTAATTAGTGTTTAATAGAAATTTGAAAATTTTGTGTTGTAAATTTTTGGTCATCTTAACACCAAATTATGGAAAAATCTTGATTAAATTAATTTTTATTATTAATTTTAAGTGTTTTTGTAAGATAATTATATAAAACTTTTACATTACAAAAATAAATAATAAAGAAAATATAAAAACTGTTGATGTTAAAATAATTTTGAAAGTATCCTTTGTGTTTAATAATTGTGTAAAAATGAAACTTTCTCTTTACTGACACATCAAAACTAAATAACTAACAGAAAAATTAGAAGTTCTAAATATTTCTTTTCTTTTTTTAAATGTCAAACTTTTACTATAAAATGTCCTTTTTGTATGTAACAAATTTTATTCCCTAGTCTCCTGTCGTCCATTTTATCAATGGTAACGCAAAGTGTAAAAAAAAAGGATCCAACAAAATAGAAAAAGTTTTCTGTTCTTTTATTATTATTTCCAAAGAGAACTTTTTTTTATGACATTTCAAAAAAACATTCAAACAAATCCCGAATGTCACATATTTGAGTTGTTCAGAAACATAAAAAATGAAGAATAAAATAAAAATACAAAATCCTTGAAAATTTGTTTAAATATTTTAAATATAAAATAAAAATTGCGTCACATAATAACGACAACACTTCATTCTATATCTAATATACACTCTCTTAAATAATATAAATTTTTAGTCCTTGTCTATAAAAAAAAACAAGAGGAGTAAAAAATATTTTTTTAAGGACAACACGAATAATCCACAAAACCAAACCAAAAACAAAAAAGAAGTTGGCTGATTTCACAAAATTAAATTATGCATGAACTCTTTTGTACATATACATATATGTACATATTATATATTCCAGGCTCTACAAAATGAATTTACATATAATGTTAAGAATTTTCTCATATATACTATTCCAAAAATATTTAATGTAAATTGCCAGGAAATAAGGATTCAGTGAAGAGAAGGAAAATTACACTACTATACTATAGTCATGTCTTTATTTTCTGTGGCGTTCTAAAATTAATTTAAAACTGTTATTGTTGTTATTTATGTATATATATCAATTTGTATATAATATATACAAATATTTGTAAAATATTTTTAGGCTTTTGTATATACAAGAAATCCTTGTTTATGTGGCTCGAATATTAAAAGAACTAGCCAGGGGTTGGTCCTTTGGGTATTTTCTACTGTGTGACAATAAGTCAAAATGTAAATCTTAAATTGGATACAATATTGGAATGAGAATTTCTGTTTATACAAAATGTAAATAGAAATGAAAAAAAAGACGATCTTTTTTTTATATATTTTTTTTTTCTGGTAAAAAAAATTATCCTTGCAATATTGTTTATGTTGATTTTTATTTTTTCGGTCAACCACAAAATAAAATAATGCAATTTATATTTTTTTTTTTTATATTTTATTCAAAAATTATTCACACTTCGTTTATCATCAAATAAAATATGATTTGATAAAATAAAAAAAACATGTAAAATAAATTTTAAAAGAAATATAAGAAAAAAAGAATAAATTGAAATTTTAAAGGATCCTTATTTAAGATTAAATGTCCCTTTTTGCCAGATTACTCTTTAACTGTTTAACTTCAACTATGTATCAAATTTTTAATCATTTAATTAAGCAATACAAAAAAGATATTTTAAATAATATTTTCGCATAGCATACATTTAGGCGTAACTAATTATTTTCAAAGTGAAATTTTAGTAATAAATATAATCATTAAATGATTAAATTCGATCATGTCCTATTTATTATATTAAAAAAAATTAAAATCATATGCAAAACTATAAGAAACTATATTGGAAACTAAAAAAAAAAATATTTTAACTGAAACACATCATATTCAATAATTCCACAATAACTTATATTTTATATATATGGGCCATAATATTTACGAAAACCTCAATTCCCCAAAGGTTGTGAGAATATTTCTTTTTCCGGGATACAATAAGATTAGTTTCTGGAATAAGAAAACCTTGCCACAGGCTCATATCGTAAATCATCCCCCTGTTATAGTAAATACAAAATATCTCACAAAAAATAAATTCTAAAATTAAATTTGTAGTGAAAAAAAAAAGTTATTATTCAAAATATATCCTGATGGCAAAATACCAATGTCCAACTTTCAAAACTTCACACATCTCTCTATGAATTATCCTTTTTTTCCCTTTATAAACAATCAAGATAAAAAAGAAACTTTTGAAAATAAAATAAAAAATTATATTATGTAAATTTGCTTGTGGACAGAAGATAATGTCCTTTCGATTATACAAAATAAAATAAAAAAAATGATAAACAAGAAAAAAATATGTTTTTTATGTATGGAAATTTACTTTTTCACTTCTACCAATAAAAAAAAAAATCCTTTTAAAATTTTGGTCTTTCTTGTTATGGACATCAAATAAAATTTCATATTTTATAATAATTCAAATATCATGGGAAAATAATAATTTTATTTATATAGAATTGAAAATATTTCAAATTCGATTTATTTATTGGAAATTTTATATTTTTGAAGAATATTTTATATTCAAATATTAATAAATTAGATTTGATTTTATAAAATTACATTTCTTCTACTATCTCGTATATCAAATTTACACATCTTAACCCTTAAATTAATCGTCTAATATTATTTACTTAATATAAACCCTTATATTTTCTAAATTCTTACTATATTGTTATTATAGAACTCATTTACGAAAAAATATTAAGCTAATTATAAATTATATACTACCTCTTTTTTAGGTCGCTATAGAGTTAAACCAATTTATATTATAGTCTTTTAATTATTTATATTCACACCTTTAACCATCATTAAACCACAATGAAACATCAACTGTTTAAATAAACTTTATCCAACAATTTTTTTCGTTATACATCTCCACCACACCAACAACACAAAATTATACAAAACAAAATTTTTCCAAATTATTATGGTAAACCCACAAAATATTTAAATAAAATTAAATATTTAATAACTTTACTATATAAGCATAACAATAATTTTAGAAGAAGAAAAAAATCAGAGCCACATTTAATGTTTAAAATAAATAAAATCCTTTTTTTTTCTGATATTTTTACATAATTACACGAAAACCTTTAATCACATTTTAAGCTAAAATGAAAATATTTTGTATATTTTAAATACACTAAACATAAATAAATTAATTAATTAATTCGAATAAGAATATACTTTAGATTAAAGCAATTTAATTATTATCCTTGTTCTTTATACCCGAGAAATTCGACTATACAATATAATATTTTGTTTGAATAATTAATGGACGAATAATCCCTTTTTTTCATAATTTACTTGCCCGCCGAGAAAGAAACAACTAAAAGTTTATATATAATTAAAAACCATTTTTTTTTTAGTCACCGTAAACAAAAAAATATGGGGTTGTGTAATATGATGAAAAGTTTTTCGACATTTTCCACACAGGTGTTAAAGAGGCCACCCGAATTAGGTATATATATATTTTTCCCTATCCATAAAAATAACAGAAAAATATATGTACATAAAAGCCAATTTAAATATTTTAATCATTAATTTCAAAAAAATAACATGAATAATAAAAATTAAAAATTCATATTAATTACAATAGTATACCAGAGTAGAACAGTTCTTCGAAAAATATTCTTAAAAGAATTTGTTGTCGTTTCAACGAAAAGGACTTTTCATCATCTTCTATAAGGGTTTTTGTTTTTTGGAGACAATCATGGAGAATATTATTCTCAAAGGTATTTGATGGTAATTTCATCGCATTCTTAATGAAATGTATAAAATATTATTTACGTGCAAAATTTTCCAAGAAAATTTTCTTTAGACTAATTTTCATTTTTAAGAGTGATATTAAGAATATACTTTAAACGACATAACAATTTGTCTGTCTTAAATTGAAAGATAAAACTAAATTACTTGATGATAACCAAAAGAAAAAAAAGAAAATCAGTTTCTCTTTACATAAAAGGAAAAATTATATAAAATCAGTAAAAGCACTCAAAAAATATCCGTTGTTTTCTTTCATAGAGAAATATCCTTTTGAAAATTTCTTTATTCAAAATTGAAAGAATGACATTCCTTGTTTGTTTTTCTTATAATATTAAAAAGTGTTTTCCAATTTTATGCAAAAAAGAATTCAATAATAATTTTATTTATTTTTAGTAAAAAATGTGATTTTTTTTTGTTAGATATATGTAAAAGGGTGGAAACTGAAATGTATAAAAAAAAGGATATCATTTTTTTTTGTAACAGCGAAAAGAAAGATAATATGTTTTTGTTGATGGAGTGCTTTGGGAATTGAAAAAATCTCTCAACAGGTTTATGCTCTTAAGCCTTTTATGACAAATCAATAAATTTATAAGAAAATTATGGGAAATTTATTTAAAAAAGGATTGGTTTTTTTTTAAATTTTATAACAATTTTCGAGAAAAATTTAAATTTTAAAAAATGAGCAGTGCAATCAATGAAAATACTGATAAGTAGTTTTACATTAGTCAATGAATTTTACCTAAAAAAAATTACCAAACAAAAAATTTTAAAATTTTAAATTATTGAAAATGTAAAATTTATTAAAATTTGATAAATTTAATTTTAAAAAGTTTATTTTTAAAATAATTTTAATTTGTAGACCATAATAAATAAAATTCTTCCAATATATGTTTATCCTTCTAAAACCTCTGCATAATAAATATCATTATATATCTTGCATATATATTTTATCTATTATTTGCCATATTAAATATAGTCTCCTTTACTGTTTTTTATAATCATTTTATCATTTACCAAAATATAAAAAGGTTGACATTTTTTTTGTTATTATATAACCCAAGTTTTATTTACTCCATTTTGGGTAATAAATCTGCTATTAGCGAGATCAAGATAATTTAGGAGGGTCAAATCTAAATTATTTATAAAGCTTAAACATTTTTTGTATATATACCTGACTCTATGAAAAGTAAGAGAAAAGTATATACGAGTATATTATGGTCATCGTTTTAGCCATTCGGTTTACAAACATGGGTTTTATTATTATTTATTTTTGTAGCTAATATGACATTAAAGAAATTGTGATGCTACCAGTAAAAATGATGATGGAGAAGATTATGTTTTACTGCAGTGAATTATTTTTTAAATTATTCTTAAAAGAATAATATTTTTATGAAATATTTTAAAATAATATTAAGATGATAATGTAGCAATCACAGGCAATCAAAAATTTAGAATGTAGAAAAATACATAATAATCCAAACATTGAAACCAATGGACAAAAAAGTATGTTGTGCTATTTATCGTCATTTCAGTGAAATTGATAAATACATATATTGAAAATACTTTTTCAAAACTTATAGGTTTTTGTAATTTTAATTTACTTCTATCCTTCTGTGAGAATGAGGATAATTTAGTGTAGGGAACTAATTGTTTAGCTTTATTATTTTTCTCCCTTTTCTTAATTAGCTGCAATATTTTTTAAAGATAAACAATAAAAAACAGCGGGTGATTTTACAAAAACAAATTTGTCAACAATTGTAATTGATCAATTTTACTAAATTTATAAATCAGGGTAATTTAGTTTTCAAAGTCAAATTTAAAATTTTTAATGCAGTTTTTTTTTTAGTTTTTGAAGTTCGTTCAAATCTTGAGAACTGAGAACTCTAACTAAAACGAAAACCAACTAGTTTGGTTTTAATTATTTCAAAATAATTGCATACTTTTAGGGGAATATTATAAATTGCTCTCTAATAATCCATAAAAGTTAATATTTATTAATTCATAATTTTAGTACCTCTAGACTTTTATATCCACATTTAATTTAGAATGATCTAAATCATTCTTTCATTAATATAAAGACAATTTTTATTATCCAACTTTTACACATACCCTCTTTACAAACATCAAACTAATTTTCACTTTTCTAAACAACAACTGCCAACTTCAATTTCATATTTCATTGTTTCAAATTGTTTTGAACAAAAAGGATATTCCCCTCACAAACGAAAGAAAAAAAAAAGATTTGAAACACAAATTCAAATAACAATTGACAGAATTTTTCGCGGTTATAAACAACCAAATACCCCACATAATTCATCATTCAAAATGTTTAACTACCAAAAAAAAAAAGAGGAAATATGTTCAAAAATTTCCCATCCCTTTTGTCAAATCAAGAAAACGAAAATATAACATCTAACAAACAAACAAAATCATTTATCATTAACAGAATTTTATGTACCAGGAATTTTTTTTTGTTTGTTTGTGGAAATCCCTCCCTTTTTTAAAACAAATATATAAACGAAATTTTAAAATAAAAATATCTATGGAAAATAAATAATATTCACAGTAAAAGAAATTTTTTTTTATGCTATGAGACAAGTTTATTTACGTGTAAACATTTCACTTATATATCATAGCAAATAAACAATTTAGGACTTTTTTTTCATTACCACAACGTTATTTTATGCGCACGTAGAATTCTCCTATAATTCAATTTACCCACGTAAAAAAATATTATATTCATTTGAAATTTTTTATTAATATTTACAAAAAAAAGGTAACAATAAAATTGTGATCCTGCCACAGGATAAACTTGTAAATTTTCTCCACTGTATATATTTTTGACAAAAAAAAAAATTAAATTTATTTTTTTTCGGTTAAATATGAAAAGTCCTTCGAAATTACATATATTTTTTTTTTCAACATACTCAAAGGAATTACATGGGGTGTAAACGAGGTCGTATATGTTTATGAGCGCATTTTACCATATCATTTTTTTTAAAAAGGACTTCATTTTTTTTTATGCTACCATAACCATTTGAAATTTGAGAAATTGTTATTTTTAGTATATAGCAAAATGTTTCCGAAAAATTGATAAACAAAATTTAAAGGTAAGAAACAGCAAAAAAATAATCTTAATATAAAATTCCATTAGAAATTCAATGGAAATTTGTATATATAGAGAATTTTAAATATTAATTTTAAGACATTAAAATGACTTTGAAAATTTATAGCGATACTTAACCATTTTGTATGTTATTTAGTTTAAAAGTTCAAATTCTATCGTTGAAAATTATTAATAAATAAAAATGTCGTTTAAATTTTTTATATATATATATAAAATATAAACACAAAAATTTTTTAAAAGAAAATTAAATGTTAAATATTTTTATTACCAAAAATTTTTTTTTCTGTCGTTTTTATAACCATAAAATTATTATTTAATTGAATATTTTATAACTTTTTTATGGAATATGAATTTATTTAAAAAAAAAGATCATTTGAAGTTCTAATTATTAAAAGAATGCTTGAAATTAAAAAGACTTTAAATATTGCTTTTATTTATAAAATGGCTTTAAATATTGCTTGAAGTCAACTATATATAAATAATATAAAATATACAATTTATTTTCAAAATTATAAATTGTTTTTATATATATTCAATGTTCATACATCCAGAAAATTAACATTTCAAGAAATTCTCTTTTATCATATTTTCAATTTTAAAATTATTTATATAAAATAAAATGTCTACAATTATAAATGACCAAACCGATTTGCCATTATGTCGAAGGAAGTAAACTCAAATATAAATAATTAAATTGGTAATAAACATGAGTAAGTTTGATGTTGAATGGACACAATATATTTTCCCATTTATATTTATAATAATTTTACAATTTAAAATTTTCCACAGATTAATATTTACCAAAAAGAATAATAAGATGGCAACAATTTCTCAACCGACCAAAAAAAATTATACATTTATATATGATCCTAAAATATTTAGCCAAGAGAAACTCTCCTTATCGATTTGTATTGCGAAAATATCTTATCGAACGGATGGATATTTTATAAAAAAAAAAATTCATTTTAAATTAACGAATAAATGTTCGATAGTATGAGACTCTTGGGGTTCTACATATATTACAATATTTGTTTTGAATTAGTAATGAATGAGTGCTTGGTTTGATTAAGGTTATCTATGTTTGATTTTTCAGGTCGTCGTGGTCTTTATAAAAGTTATATAAGATATTTTTAGAATATCCTTAAGATATATGAGAAAGTTTAAGAAAATTGGTTATTTTAGAGACTATATATGGTCTATAAGTTAATGGTTTTTGGTACGCAAACATAACATTTTCTTTAAGAAAATTTCAGAATAATGTAGAAATACTGTGAATTGTCAGAAAAACTTTAAAAACAAACACAAAAGTTAATGGAAAATTTAGAATATTTGGCAGTTTTATAATTAAAATGTTTGAAATTTTAAATAAATGATTAAATATTAGTCAAGTATATCATGGAAATTGGGAATATATTATAATTACTATTTCAACTAAAATCTATTAAATTCAAGACCTTAATAAAAAAAAATACATATATTATTCCCATTGGATATATCCATAAATTTTCAATAACCATTATATCAAAGATATTCGTTCACGTTCATCCTTATTTCATCACTAAAAATATAAATTATATATGTACAAGTTATATGTAAAATCATCATCCACTAATTCTCAGTTGTAATTATTTTGTAATACTCTAAAAGGATATGATATAATAAAATGAGAATTAATTTATATATATCCTTTTTATACTTTATATTGCAATTCTAATAAATGAAATAAATATATAGTAAAAAATTAATTCGTTAATTTATATTTGACTATATTTTTACTATAAGTAGAAAAGTAATTAACTTTTCTAACATTGACACAAAATTTTTATATATTATTATTTGCTTCCATAAATGGTGTGACAAATTCAAAATGACACGCAATTAATCTATAAAAATAAAATATTACATTATGTTTATTTAATTTACTATTTACCAATTATTTAAGTTTTAGAAATTGTAATATAGAATTGGGTTGGTCTTTTATTAACGCCTCTTCAATTATTCTAATTTATAGGATTTTTTTATAGTTGACACTATAAAAAGTTGATTATATACAATTTATATATTTTATTTATAGTTAAGACGATATTAATCGAATGATTTTACCATATATTTTCATTATTTCATATGTTTAAACATTAAGATACCAAAAACATATGAATTAAAAATCATTTTCATGAATTTCCGCAGCACAAAAATTTAATTGAATTATAAGGTCCTTTCTAATTAATTTGAACGAAGGTAAAATGACAGAGATTAAGTTTAAAAACATTCAATTGTGAGGTCAGCCTCTGTACGACCTCGGTTTACATAATTAAGATTTGGTTTTTCGTTATATCCTATTTTATTTCATTAAAAAATTTAATGTCCTGAATAGATGAATTATTTTTGAATTAAATAATAGTAAATAAAAATGTTGTCCCATACATTTTAATCATCCATGAAATGCAAATCAAATAAATACCTTAAGTGATTTTCAATGTACATTTCGATTTAAATTTACCAAATATTTAAATTTCCAATTCATCAATACATTAACTCTATATATAAAATCAAATTGGATTTGATGAAAAACCAATCATAGGGTGGTGATTTTTAAAATAACCAGTACAAGTGAAATAAAAGTTTTTAAACATATTTTTTTTTCCCATTTCTTATGTAAAAATTTGAATTTCTTTTTAATACCATATAATATGTAATTCAATTTTATCACATTAATCATCATCATTTTTCTTTTAAAAATAAAATTTATATAAAAATATCTGTCAATCATTTGGTATTTACAATATTTAAAAAATATTTAATACGAAAAAAATTTACATTTGTAATAAATTTCAGGACTAAAAATAGGAAAATTTGAAAATGGAATATAAAAAATATATAATTTTCTGTAAAATTTCAATATTTCAAAAAATATGTCTTAATGGAATATTAAATGAAAATTAATATTATTTATAAATGAAATGTAAAATTTATCTTTTCGTTTTGATTTTGATATATTGAAATTTAAATTTATTAAATTAATTGATTTTATTTAGATTACTTTTCAATTTATACTTTAAAATAGGGTAGAAAATAATTCTAAGATGGGACAGTGCTTAGTTAAATAAACTATGTATGTTATTGTTATGTCCTAAGCAGAATTACTATAATACTAAACCAATATTCTGGTTTTCGTCCTATTAATCCAAAGGGCTATGTATCTATATTTCTTGATGGTAACCTGCAAAATCACAATTTTATGAAGAAAGAATTAACACTTATATAATATGAAATTGACACTACTTTATCTTAATTTCAAAAGAAGATTCGACTCTATACAAATTCATCATCACATGGAGAAAAATGAAATTAGAATTTCTTATGTTTCATTTTTTATATATGATGATTATTTATATTTTGAACCATTTTTCTATTTTTTCACAAACATATACAATTATCCTGTCATATATGTATGATAATATAATAATATATATGTACATATCCTTGACAGTATGACTGCATTCAATTTACTTGATTTCTCCAGTGTATATCCGCAAAATATGGTTTTTGCAATTTGGTATTCTAAGCAACCCACCAACAAAGCAACAAAAAGGAAAAATAATATAAATGTACAATTTTTCCATTAGATTGTAGCCAACAAAATATTTATCGTAATGTCAGTATAATGATTATACGATGAGAAAAAAATATTATTATTTATCCATAAGGATGTGACCAGAATCTTTGTTAAATTATATTTTTCAACTGGACAGCAAACCAAAAGAAAAATTAAATTTTTTCTTGAAATAAATAAATTCAAATAAATAAAATATTTTTTGAAATATTAAGAAAAAAAAAATTCGAGAATATTTTTTAAATATTTATAAGTTAAAATATTTTTATTTTCGTTCGAAAAAAAAATTAGAAGTACAAAATTTAATAAAATTTTCAATTTATGATGCCTTGCAGCGAAATTTTTGAGGATTTAAACTAAAAAGAAAAAATTAAGAAAAAGGCCAACATTTTTCTTTTTTCTAAACGCAAAAATAATTTAACCCCCAATAAAAGAAATTATGGACTTTCTTAAATTAAAAAACAAAACAAAAAAAAATCGAGAATATGCCCAAGAGAATTAATGAATTGTGTAAGAAAACTTTTGTCCTTTTCGAAGGTTGGTCGATTTTTTCGCATTATTTTTTTTTTAATATTCCTTACCACACAAAACGAAAAGAGAAAGTCTGGTCAATGTGAAGAAATGATTTATAGAGTTTTAGTGAATTTTTTTCGGTCTGTGGTTCAAAGATTTGTAAAGTGATTTGTATGGTTCTGATATGAAATGAAATTATTAAAAATTTCAGTTTTACCATAAAAATTCAAGTGTGTCAAAATATAGATTAATGTAAGACATGAAATTTGACCCTTCATAAGTTGAGGTATGAAATAATTTAAATTGGATATTGTGACAGGAATTTTAAATATATCTTCATACTGGAGTCATATAATTTAATAATATAAATTTTGATAAAGTAAAATTGTAATATGAAAATCTCGTAAGTAAATTTTACTACTAGCAAATACTATCAAATAAAAGGACTATCAAACAAATATTTGTATAATATGAAATGCAGTTAAATATTATTTACGAAATTGTTATACCATTCCAAACTATATAAAATAAATATACTTTTTGATTTTAAATATACTTAATTTAAACTTTGATTAGCCACTTGAGACTACTACACACAACTACGTGAGACTTACTTTAACCTTTCAAAAAAAAAAAATAAGAACATCGTTAGTCCACGTATCTAACACTCTAGAAAAAGTATCCATCAATTGCACCCTAGGGTGTTGTTTTTAAATGCCAATAACAAGATTTTTTTCACACTCAACTTTTTTATACAATTTATATATAGATTTTACATTTACCCAGAAATAAAAATCAAAGCTCGTTAAATCTAATTGAACTACGATATCCTAAAATAAAGATCAAATATCCTTAAATTCGATAAAAGTGCACATAAAATGATATTTTTTATGTATATTATTACTTAAGGCTATTTTTTTTTGTTCTATATACTATCTTATATCAAGAAATTATTTAATTGACTTAATATACTCAAATTACCACCAATAAATTTTCAATTTTTCATATTTATTTACAAATTATACCGAGAATATGAAAACTTTTCTAATAAGTGTTCAATTTCTTATCAATGCATTTTCTATTTAAAATTTATGTTGGTAGAATATAAAATTTATGTAAATAATTCAAACTGATTACTATTTTTCTTTTGCATAGTCTATTTTTTTTTAAATATTAATTTCCTCTGTGAAAACCAAAACATATTTTAAAAAAATAAATAAGACATTTTCCAGCTAAAAAAAAAACAGTATGTACATAAAGAAAACGAGCTGAAAATGTATATTAAGTTATATGTAGGCTGATATTTTGATTAGGTTACAAGACGTTAAATTACCATATAGATACCAAAAATGTTCTTCTTAATCGACACCACCCCAAGGGTACCATAAAAAATTCTTCTATATATGTATATGTATATAAAAAATTGTATTATGTGAGTGCGTTGTATATCCTTATATATATTTTGCGGGGAATACATTTTTTTTTTGCATCCCCATATTATATTTTAATCTTTAATCTAATAACCAGGGTAAGAAAAATTACAATAAGTTAACTTGGAAAATTTTTAATCTAAACAAAAAAAAAACAAAAAACATTGGAGAAAATAATTCGATTTACTGTCTATAATAATGGGAATTTTATTTAAATCAACTTTAATCGGTTTTTATTTAGATTCATACATTATTTGTTAACGAGATTTTCTTTATGATTTCAAGTAAAGTAGAAATTTATCTTAGGATAGCCTAAATTTTTTAATGGTTTCTTACTAGTTACTAAATCCATCTATTTAAATTTTGAAATTGTCCTAACACAATACAATTTATATATAGATTTTACATTTACCCAGAATTTTACATTTGCGAAAATAAAGATTAACCTTTGGAAAAGTCGCTTTTGCTTTGGAAGTTTTCAAATTTGTATTGGTAAATCATAAATTTTAATTGTGAAAATAATAATTTCAGTTATAAAGGAACTAATTTTAAAAATATATAAAAAGACTGATGGAAAAAGTAATTTCGTACCAAAAATTAACATTTGACTAACTATCTTAGTTTACACAGCAAATATACTCATGAAATATTTAATTTCATTATAAATTTATATTAGAACTTTAAAGTTCTATCTTACATATATAATTTACATTATAAAATAAATTTTAATTAATATCAAAAATTTATTATAATTAACAATTTAAATTTATTTCCTTTTATAATTTTAAATTAATATTCTGTTTCTTTAATTATAAAGAAATAATGAAATCCAACCATCAAATAAATACTAATTATTAATAAAATTACCTACTATATTAAATATTATAAACGGGTTCTTTAAATAATTTATACACGTTTTCCATTAACTTTTGAAATCTTTCATTTTAAATTACATTGAAGTAAAATATGTAAATTATAAAATTGTCGTTATTATATATATACTTTTAATCTAGTTAAGAAAATTATCCTTTAAATCAACTCTCTAAAATATTATTATATGCATATGACATTATCATCCTTCATAATTAAAAATATTTTGTCATTTTCTATATAATAGAACTTATATTATTTATTTCAACCAAAACATTATTTTAATTTTCGCCAAATTCTAATTTTATAAAAAAAAGGAGAGCGTATTAAATACGATGATTTTCGCTAAAGAAAACTTTTTCTATCTATTATAAAAGGAAAGAAAAACTTTTATAAGTGCGGGAACCTGTTGAGATTTTCAATTCCCAAAGCAAATAACATATTCATATGTTGTTTACAGTTTATTCATATATACATATATCAAAAATATTAACCAAAAATATGTTTTATTATTAACATATAACTTATGTACTATAGTAGTAAGCTTAGAAAGACTATTTATTTATAATATTACGAAGACGAGACACCCTTTCAAGAATCTACTAAGTAATATTTTCTATTTCTACAATTTCAATTAATTTAACTGACATATTATCATTAATAAAAAGGTAAATTAGTTTTATAAAATAAATCAAAATCTCTTTTATTTATATAAATTTAATTATTTGTTAATTAAAAGGGTCTATATTGGGTCTATACATTTTCATTTGTAGAAATATAAATATTTATTAAAGATTTTTTATGAATTACAGAACGATATGAAATGATTTGGGTGATTTATTGATAATCAAAATGGACAACTTGTAATAAGATATCAGGAAAACATATTTGAGGAGGCCTACGCCCACATCGGACTGTCAAACCATTAAGAAGACCATAGCAACCATAATATAAAATCGTCCTTATTTGATCATGCCTAAAATTATGCATAAAATTATTTAAATTATATAATAATTAATAAATTTTTTTTTTTATTTAAATAAATTTATCTAAAATATTTTCATAAACAATTATTATCGTTATGTAAATAAAATCTGCATCAATGTAAGTATTTCATCATTTATGCAAAAACAAATGTTATAAAATTGTTTTAAGAAAATAATTGTGATAACATATGGATATTACTTCTTAAATCTTTTATCTTATTTTTAATCATAAGCATTACATTTACTTTATAGAAATAATTTCTATATTAATGTGTGATTTGTTTTGCTCATTTGATTTTTTTTGTGTAAGGATATTATTCCAATGGTTTTGGTTTAACGGTTTTACCCTCGAAATGATGCAACAATATATAAAAATTCCAGCTGCAAAATTAACCACCATACAAACAAAAAATGACTATAGGTATAAAACCAGAAAAATCATCTTTATTTACACCACACAATAATATTTTATGTTTGTTATACTGTTTTTCCTTGTATAGCAAAGTAATTTTCTTTATATTTAACAAATTTTTTTTTGTTTTGTATATTTCCCCAAGGAGTCTGAACCTCTGAACACTGAAAATCAAAATTCCATACAAATCCATTATTTCTATATATATTTCGAGCGATTTTCGTTTTTCTTGTTTAAGAAGATTCTAAGCTGTAAAAAAAAAGAATTATCAAACATATCACACCTTATATAACATTTTGCTCATTATACTCGTATATATTCTGTAGTTGTAATTTTTCTCAAGAAAATCATGGAAATAAAGATACATTTACAAAATTAAATCTTTAATTTGAAATTAGACACTTTAGTAGACTATAAAAAATTGCAGCTTCATAATTAATTGTACAAATTTTATATGTATAATTTGTAGGATAAATAAAAATATTCATAAATCCTGTAATATTCTTCGCAAATAGAAAATTTATAATCCTGAATAAATTCTCAAAATCAAAATACAATTCAAATTCGATTCAAATTAAATGCATTTTTCTTTAATTAGGTAAGAAAAAAAATATTCCACATTAATGTAATAGTTACTAAAAATATAGACGCTCCCATTCTCGGTATAATTTTCAAATATAAATTTATTATTCTAAAACTCTCTTATACTACGTAATTTGAAAATAAATTCTTGTCCATCTATTACAAATCAATATCATCCTCTTGTTGTAAATTACAAATGATATTCAAATAATTTATTTATACCAACAAAAGGATATATAAATGCCATCAGTTCTACTGTTATTAGCCCTTTAACATTTCGTTTGAAAAACGTCTACCCATAAATGCATTTGATACCTCATTTATAGGTGTCCCCATTGGGAGATATTAAATCACCGCATCAATACGAGGATGACTCTTTTTCTTTACCTTTTTTTTCTATATTTTGTTATCCAAATGCTGACCTTTATTTTATGGTCATCCACTTTCAATATATAAGTTTTTTTTTCTCTAACCCTAAATAAAGTCTTAGATATATAATTTGTGTAAAATTTATACAGAATGAAAACCAAGAATCATTTTGTTCATAGATTAAAGGTTAAATAACAGTAAAAGATTACCTTTCTTTTTATTGCTGAATCCTTGAATTCTTAAAATGGAATTGTTTTACAGTGAAAAATTACACACCAAAATAATATCCCAAGTAATATAAAATATATAAGCAAAAAATAAATAAATAAAAGAAATAAGGACATTTTCGAAGGACTTAAAGAATTAAGTAAGTAAATTTCTAAATTGATTTTGATAGAATTTTTTTTTTGTAGCTCATAAAAATGAACCGACCCTTTTTTTTTTTTGTATATTGAATTCAGATCGGTGCTTTTTACAAGCATAAAAATTTTTGTTTGATTATAAATAATTCAAAAGTTTTTCCACCCAATTTATGAAATGTCAGCATAAATAAGAACTTTTTGAATCGTCTTAATTTTTTTATGTAAGAAAACAATTTTTTTTTCTTTTGAGATGATAATTTGTCGCATAAAACACCTTCTTTCCAGGGTGGAAATAATATTTCAGATTATAAAAGGTAAAAAAAAACAGAAGTTAGAGGATAAACTTATTTTTTTACAGAAATAATTGAAATATAAATACAGTAACATAATTTTAAAAGTGAAAAATAAATTTAGTTAAGTTTGATAAACAGCAGCATTATATATCAAATTTAAAATTTATTTTGAAAACATGTTAACTCCTAAATGTATGCCATGAATAATATGTGCTTTATTTAAAGCAATGCTTCGTCATTTTATTTCTTTTAACTCCTTAATATATGCAAAACAATACATATTTTATTTTATAGTACGGTAATACAAAATTGTATCATTCATTGGTTAACAATAACTGATTAATTAACTGGATTGATTGTGTTTAATTATTATTTAATAACTTACCCACTTTTAGATCAATTGGTTTCGCCTCTGTATAAGAAATACAGTGATATATTGATTTCATCCCATTTGGTTAATTTCATTTAATTGCAACCCAAACTTAATCTGTGTTTGGTTTCTTTTAACTGTTACACAAGTTTAGTGTAGTTTACGATTACGATAGTTTAGTGTAGTGTAATACTCTGGGGTACATGAATTCGTCCTATTCAAAATTATATTAACTTTTATTATTTTTATAGCAACTTAAATTAATGAACAAATAATACAATTTTCATAATTTAATTATGTATGTAAATACTGAATTTCTTTTTGCATAATTTTGAATAATTTTTTTATTTTGCAATCACATGAGACATGCAGGTAATTTTTTCAAATTTCTTTCAATTTTTTTTTTTCAAATATAAACCAATTAATTCAAGCTTGGATAAAACTTTTTAAAAATATTCATCAGACTGGAAGGTATAAAATATTTAAAAAAAATACCACAATATAAAACAATGAATTAAAAAATCTACCAACCATTTTTTTTATACAAATACAAAATTCTAAATTAAAAAAAAATGTTTTTCGTATAATAATATTAAAAAAAAAATTGCCAGGTAAAATTCCAAATTCAAAAAAAAAAAAAAAACTCTTTCTTTTGGGAATTCTCATACTTTTTTTGCTAGGTGAAAAATACTTTTTATATTAACTGATTTAGTACATCATACAGAAAAAAAAATACGCGAATCGCGAAAAAAAATATTATTTTGCTTTTGTGTTAATCACTTGTTACAATGTTCAAAATTGTATGTTAAAAATATTTATATACAAAAGAATTTATACCTTGATCCTTTTGAATACGAAAAATAGTCTTACAATGTGGAGAAAGAATTATTGTTTTGCCACCCTATATTCGTGAATGTTTCTTCTTTCTTGTGTATTTTTTGTTTGTTGCCAAATTTATCTCTTTAAAATAATCAAAAAATATGTTGTTTAGTTCATTGATTTAATGTATATACACATTCAAAAGATAAATATATATAATAGTGGGTACCCGTGACGGAATGGGTAACAAGCGTGTTTATCCTCCAAAGGATTCATAAAAGCCTCAAGAGATGATATTGAAAAAATTGTTCGAAATAATATATGTTAATTTTTTTTTCGTATGTTATCTAAAATTGAAAATAACTTCACACGGTTTTAAGGATAAAGAGAACTCATACCATTAACATTACATATAGATAGGGTGTTAAATTTTCCATTGTGGTAAGATTTAAATATTTGTATATGAATCCTCCCGAAAATAAAAATGGTAAATAAAAATATACATACATATATGTATATATGTTTATTTACGGAATTAAATTAAATTTATTGCGAAAAAAAAGAATTTTTTTTTTTATTTTTCATTTTCCTGAAAGGGAATGAAAAATATTGCGCGAAATTCATACAATAAAAACTGAAAATTTGTGGAAATTTTTTAAATGAAAATGGAGATTGAAATTTGTGGCTTTTGCATGTCTTTTTTTCTGTTTTTTCTGTTTTTTAATTTTCTTGTTTATTTTCAAATAAATGAAGTTGTTTACCATTCAGTTTTTTATTTATTTATTTTTTCAGTAAATTTTATAACGATTTACTGAATGTTCTCGTGTAAAAAAAATCGTTTAATGCTTTTCTAGAGATGAATTTTTATTATTGTAAATGCATACTAAATTTATGATTTCGAAAATGGTTTTTAAAACTTTTTATTTCAAGTAAAAATTAATTTTTAATATTATTTTAAGGTGTTTTAGTGTTAAATACCAACGAAGATATTTAGAATATGAAAAAGTTTCATTGAACAAAATCATTGATTAAAATCAATATTCACTGATAATGAGTAATTGGAAAAAATTAACTATTAATGTAATATTTCTTCTCTATATTTTATTTTGCAATATTTTATGATTCGTAGTGCAAGTACATTTTTATTTACCAAACACCAAAATATATGCAATTGAATAAAACTAAGTATAAATGCAAATTTTACAAAAATATTGCACAAAATTCAATAAAAATTGATAATTTAATAAACAACAAATTATTCTTCCATTACAACAATATAACTTTTCAGAAATATTATCCATCAAAATAAAAATTATATTTAAAAAATCTAATTTTTTTTTATAATAAAATCAAAATTTTCTATACCCACAAAATTTGCTTATATAATTTTCTATATAATTTTCAAATTATAGTATTTTCCACTCGTTAGCTTTTTCCCATTTAATCCTTATTCGAGTTTTATTATTAAATATTTGTTATAAATCATACAACTCGGCTATAAAACATCATCCCTTTAACCTTTAATCAATTTATATTTTAGCGCAGGGGGTTTGTTTTTGCTTGCGGTTACAATAATCACCATACCCATTATTATTTTTGCAAAAAAATAAAATATTCCTAGATAAATATTATTGAAACGGAAATTGTACAAAATTCTCTAAATACATATAGCTATAATAGTAGTACAAAAATGAATCTCCATAATATAATTATGTCACAAATTGAGCATGTCAAATGGTAAATTGAAATAGAATGGATTATGCATAATTGATAAGTATTTTTGTAACAATACTTAAAATTTATTGTATTGTATATTTATATATATAGTATCAACAAGGATTCATTAAATAATATGTAAAATTTGTATGCAGATTATGAAATTACAATTAAACATTAAATTATTGGGGAAAATGCGTTCATTTAAGTTAAATTAATTATTTAAATTGCATATACATCCTAAAGTATTGTATATAAATTTGAATTACAGATTGATAAATATGTTATTAGACGTTAAAGTGCATAAAGATCTTATTTTAAAATTCTAAGAGGTCAAAGTGCTTTTAAAGTTTAATTGATTTACGTTTTATTACATTTTAAATTTTTGGTTAAATATATTTTCATATGTGAAATAATTTAATTTGAAAATTTTATCTTAATAAACTTTATTTCTATATAAATGCTAAAAAAAATATTTACATAAATTTTTAAAATTTAAATTTCCAATATTTCCAGATAATTTATATTTATTAAGTATTCGATTTTCAATAGATGATAGGAAATAACAATATTTGTAATAAGCATATATGTAGGTAATTTTTGTAATATAATTCTCCAAAATTTTATATACATTTTGTAATTATATAATATACTTCAACACTTAAACAGCGAACTTGGTAAGAAATATTTATATCATAGGGAAATTTTAAATTTCATAACATTTCTATAATTCTTTCCATCTTAATATATTTTTGACTTATAAGAAAATGATGTTGAAGTATTAACAAATTTAACCAATTTTCTGCCCCATTATAATTAGTACTTGAACTCTTGATAAATCAACTTTTAGATAGAAAAAATAGGAACATGATTTATCATAATACAACATATACAAAAAAATATTAAATTCTATTTTAATATAATATTTCATAAATAATATAAAATAAAATATATAAAATTTTGTTAAAAAAAATATTTTTTACAATAATATTTCGGCACCGGAAAAAAAGGTAAATATATATATACATTACTTTATATAATATTTAGGATAAATGTTTATCAAGGGAGTTGTAATTTTGTATATGAATATCAAAATCTATAATCCTATAATGTAAATGTTAATGTGTTTTGTATATAGTATACATAGTACTACAATCCTTACCAAAACCTACTATCGTATAAAACATTGGTGTGGCCCCATAGTGTAGTAATTCAATTTGCATAGAACGTTCATTTCAATTATGCAGGACGAAATTTTGTTTGTATATTTTTATTTTTTGGTAAAAATTCATGTTCTTCTTGTGAATTATGGAATATTATGTATTTTATGCATTTAAATAAATTGTGCATTATTATTTCCTTCGAATGGCAAATAAATAAATACTCATAACCAATAAAATTTTATGAACTTTTATATTATTGTACGTTAGATAGTCAGGAAGAATGAATTTAAGATTAGAATTTATATTTAATAAAAATAAACATTATATAACGTATTAAGAAAAAGGATATTAAATGTTATGATTATATGGATATTTCATATTTAATTTCTGTTATGGTTAAATGATTTATTTGGTTTTTTTTTTGTATTAGTAGAGGGGAAAGTATATTATGGTAAGATACCAGGTTTAACTTAATGTATAGTTAATAATTTATACTGATTGTATGAAGAATCTTGATATTACATAATTTAAATACTTAGAAATTTAAATGCTCAAAATAAGACTGTCAGAACAGAAGCTTAGAGCGATATATTAAACTATGTTAGATTAAACTATGATCAAAGCCGTATTATATACGGCTTTCCTATGATCCTAGATCCTTTTCTAAACATATAGACAACAATTTTATACTACACACACCATAAAACAGTTGAACAGGACACTTGTGCCAATCAGGTTCCTTCAGAAAAAAATCTTATAACATTCCAGCAATAATATTATATTTAATTTCATTTGACACTATACAGAACAAGTAGGTCTTTCTGCAACACAGTTAGTTGTTGACCAAAGAATTGTTATTATAAGGTGTACTTACCACCTATAAGATAATTACAATTTTCAAGCTATATGTTCTACTGAAATTGTAAACTATTAATATCTGAATATAAACTATTATATCAAAATTTACCATTTTAAATTTCATTATGTTACCTAAGCTAAAAGTATGAAAAATGAAGCTATCAAAAAAAAATCAAAAATCTGTTCAATTTTATAAATTTATATATAATTTTTTTATTCTAATTAATTAAATTATCACTTGATTAAATCTATAAATAATGCTGTAGCTAATCAATTTTAAATAAATGTCAAAACTAAAAGTGCATCCTTTTATGTTAAACATTAGATATACATAATTTTTTATTAAAATTCCCCTTTTGATAATTTTCCTATCTATTATTATATGTATATGTAGATCATTTCAATTTCAAAATAATTTGAATTTAACTTTTTGTAAAAACGCAATCCATCATTTGTAAATATAAAAATATAAACACCGGAATAATTAAAATTATTTTTTTGTAAATAATATAAAGTCACAGATTTAAAAAAAAAAAAAACATTATAATAATAAGGATATATAAAATCCGCAATGATCAATCCAAACATATGGCAAAAAAAATACTCATATGTATTTCTGGTTCGTTGCCTATTTTCAATGCAACATGGTTTTTTTTTTCATCTTATATTTACAGATAACTTTATATCCTATAGTTAACAGAATAAGAGGGTTAGAATTATTTCCCTTATATCTTTAATGTCAGAGATCTCGTTAACTTAATGCTTAATGCTGTAGCTAGCATATTAATGTACTTATAAAATATAACATACCAGAAATAATAACAACTAAAATATTAAGAATGGATTACATAATAATATATATGTATATATGAGAGTATACTAGACAAAAGCAGTATTTCCGGTTGACTGATCACGTGTTAAATATGTTGCCCACAACAAATGTCAAAAATACAAAAGGATATTGTAGGATTTAATATAATATATGAAATGATAATGAATTTGTTTGTTATTAATACATAAAATCTTTTTAAGGAAAAATAATAAATAAATTCTTTGTAAATATTATAAACAATATTAAAAACCATTAATTTTTGGTAAACAATTATTTGCAGGTTCCCATTTTTTTTAATAATAATGTTGATAAATTTAACAATGTAAGTATGCTAGTACGATTTTTGCAAAATTTAAAATTATGAAATATTGTAAATGAATTTTTTTAAATAAGATTATTGGAAAATATATTTTATTTCGTAAAAGAGACATTAACTGAAGCATTAATATTAACATCTCATAATGTAATTTTATAGAAGATAAAAATTGATTGTGCGACATACGTATAATTTACTTGTAAGTTAATATTTTACATTTTAGCATTTCGTATAACATATCAACACTATAAAAGATTATTTAATATTCAGTAATATTATAAGCGATCTCCATAAAAGTAATATGACAATCCAATATATAATTATTATTATATAACAGTTAACAATCAATTAACAGTGATGTATGTAAGTTTACAGCTCCTTAACAGAGAAGTATAACCTGTCGTATAACTTAAAGCTTTCTTTAAATTAAGTAATTAAGTAATTGCTTTATTAATTTCTAATTAAAATTACTTAATTATAATAAGTTTAAATTTAAGTATACAAGTTTTTGATTATAGATTTATAGAACATCAATTATAGAACATGTATTTATTACCAGTATATCTTTCTAATTTAATTACTAATTACTAATTAACATTGTTTGTTTTTTCCAAATTAAGGAAGATAAACTAATTTCATATTTAATAAAAATTATATATATATAATTGAAAGGGCAATTTAACCACTGAAGTTATTTATATATTTTTTATCTAACTAAAAAGTAATTTGTATAATTTTCTAACTTTTTATGAAAATATTACACAAAATGAATTATATCTCACATATACCAAGAAAAATTTTGCAAAATTTATAATTTAACTTTTATTTTTGCCTTTATTTTATAATTCAATATAATATATCAAAGTTCGAAATCCTTATAATCCAACTTTTCTGGGCATTTCATATAAAAAAAATATCAAAATAAATATTAAAGGACTTTATTTTGTTATAATAGAAATATATTTTATAACTAATAATGGCTAAAAAAAACAACTTTTATCACACCATCTCAATAAAATAAAAGGACGATTTTTTAAACTCATTCCTTTATTATCTATTTGGTTTTCTTTCCTTGTACATTTTATTTATATTCTATTGAACATTGTCATTTCATCTTCCGGACACTCACCAGTTTTTGTTTATGTCGGACAATCCTTTTTTTTGCCAAAAAAAAAATATATATATTTATATATTATAAATAAATCCTTTGAAAAAGTATAAATTGGCTAACACATGCGGTCTTTTTTCTCTGTGTGACCTGCAAATTCTACAATCCCCAGAGTACTATTTATTAAAATTCATTCAAAATATAATAAAATATATAAATTATAAAATTTTTCGAAAGTATTTTTGCCATTCGAAAAAGAATATTTACTATATTTATTATATGTTCATAAATTGAAGAATTTAATGTATTTTAGATATTTCATATAATTTTAATGATTAAATACATATACGAATAATATTATGGATACAAATTTTATCAACTATTTTGACCCACAGATAGTTGATAAAAATTGTAAAATAAACTGTTTTAATGAAAGCAATGAAATTGTGATTATGATCATATAAACTAATAAATGAGTTTTATAAATATGAGTTTTAGTTTAAGGAAAAATCATTTGACCAATACAAGGTCTTCCAAACTTTAAAGACTCCTTTACATTTTATGCTTAATATTTATCTGTTCTGTGTATGGAATCAATAAGAGGAAATGTAGCTCCACTTGAAAAGTAAAATATATTTTTGTGGGGGAAAAAAAGTATATTCAAATACACAATTATTTTCAAATTAAGCTACATAGTTATATAACTATAAATGCATTCTAATTTTTTAAATCTTTATAAACTACTCAGATAATTTGACAAGCTCAGAAAGCTAACTATGGTTAAAACGCAAAGATTAAGAAGCCCTAGATTATAAACTTTTTCCTGAATGTTTTAAATTTACTTTCTCAAAGGAGAAATATTTACATACTATACGGAGCAACACAGTATGGATTTCTATTGAGGATTAATTAACCTGATTTATAATTAAGAAATTATTTCAATTTCAGCAACAAATCTTAGATAAAATTAATAAATTTGTGCAGGAAATAAATTTTCAACTACACAAAAATTTCAATTTAAACTTCTTTCTACTCCATATTACTTTCTAAAGAACGTTTCGGTATATATAATATATACACTTTTAAGGTTTGTGGTAAACTTTATAAAATTTTGATTCAGCCAACAAGGTATAATTACATTAAGTAAAATAAATTATCAATTCCTTAAGATTTATATAATCATATTTTCTTATCAAATTTACTAGAAAACTAAGTAACTTTCTGCATTCCAATGATATTCTAAATTGAAATACATAATTTTAATTGACATTCATTGCTTAACTTAATTATTCGATTCGTTAAATCAAAATATCTTCATTTATATAATGAATATATATAAAATTTCCCTATTCAAAAAATAAATCTTGCTGACATTTGAAATATTTTCTACCAGGCAGACATAAAATTTATAATTTTTTCAAAAATACGAAAAATCTACCTCATTCATTCAATCTATAAATAAAAATGAAAAATTTGGTATTTTAAGGAAGTTAAAATAAAAAATTATAAGTTTTTCAATTGTAGAAAATGAAAAGAAAAAGATATTTTTCTTTTAGCTAAAGGATAAAAAAGCTTTTTACGTAATTAAATATTTTTAAAGACAACTCATTCTTTTAATATAAGCTTCCTTCTATAATTTTACATCATCATTAAAATACTGTGTATAAGAATAGATAAAATATTGGTATAACTGGTAAAATATAAATTATCCTCTATTTTTATCCTTTCACTGTGATTGAAATATAGCGACAAATGATTAAAATACAGTTGCATCGACATAGTTGATTAGTTTGTTGTTCACCACAAAATACCAATATAGTAACCGCACTTCAGTAATTAACAAGATTGTCCCTTGGGGCAATATTGATGTTGCCACATCTTTTTTGCTAAAACATTAGGGTAAATTTATCCTAAAAAGAAAAAAAGAAGAAGAAATTAATGCTGTCAGGCAAAATAGCACTTGTCCCTAGGATATATTTTTCTTGGAGTGAAGAATATTGGTGTTTAACAGAATGAATCTTTTAAATTTAGAAAATTTATTGTTAATCATTATTATTTTGTGTCTAGTAAATTTCTTTTCGATAAAAATAAAATATAAACGTAAATTTAAAGGAAAGGGTAAAATGTCGTATAATCATCATAATTAAATGGGATTTTTTTTCAAATTTTTAAATTTAAAAAGGAAATAATTTAATTGAAAGTCGTTTTGCATAATTAAAGCTTTAAATAAATTTATAAAAATTTATATATTGAAAATAATTTAATTATAATTAATTACTGTCTTTGAAAAGCTTATAGACAACTGTGCTAATATATCTAAAATTATGTATACTTGCTTAAGTAGAATTTTCTGTTTATTATTGTAGAAGAATTTTGGAAAAACTTTATAAAATTTATATTTTGATCTAAGTACACATAGCTTGTCTAACTAGAAACTGTCTAACTAAATATTAGAACCAAAATTGTAAATATATAGATAGTATAACTTTCTATGTAAACACCAAAGACCAAAGTAAAATGATGAACTTATGAATTACATATTTAAGTTTTTACTATATTCCTCATCCTTGCAAAAACTTTATTAACACATCAAAAAAAAAAAGTTTTATTTTTAGTTTAACTTTCATATATAAGTTTAGTTTTTAGTAGAACAAACTTTAAGAATAATTTAATTATAATATTTCCTATATTTATATGAAACTGAAAAGGTATAGAAATTAATAATAATTTTAGCTTCTTTATTATGTAGGAAATTTTCTAATATAGATAGTATATACATTATATAAAACTTTTGAAATAGTGCCTGGATCAAAAAACTTATATTTATATGTTGTTCTTGTTCCCATGGGAATATTAATTTAGGTACATATAAGTATAAGAGTAATTTAATTATGGATTAAAATGAATTTATATACTTTTGCAAATAATTTAATAAAATTTTATGTTTCTTAATTTATTTATCTATTATACATAAGCTTATCAGAAACTTAAATTGAACTTGAACTATAATATTTTATTTACAATTTTTTAGAATTAGATTTATTTTTTTCAGAAAACTATTTTGAAGATAAACTTTAGCAATCTAGATTTAGATTTTGACTTAAAATCTATTTGACTAAAAAAAATTTAATCATTTCAATATTTTTTAAATATTAAATTTTCAAATTGTAATGAAAAAGTCCACCCCTCAATAATTTATTCTTATTTTTACTCGATTGTCGCATATGAATTTTAAATTTAATTATCCTTACAAATTAACAAACAACAAGAAAACTTTTTTTTTATTATTATAACACAAAATTTTGTTTTTGTTTTTATTAATTTTGTTACCAAAAATCGCGGCGGATAAAAATTTTCTTTACTTCCTTTACTATAATACTTTTATTTATTTTATTTAATATCCCTATAGCCATGCCAGAATATTATAAGGATATTGTTTTTTTTATGTGTCCTTTTATTCTTGCAATGGGATTTAATTTAGTATATATTTTTTTGTTTCCTTGGCCAAAAAAAATTTAAGTCAAATAAAAATAAAGGACGATGGGGATGGAGCAAGTTCGTTTTTATTTATCAAAAATGAGACAAAAAAAATACATAATTTTATAATTTTTTCTATGGCTATCGTCCTTATCAACATTCTCATACCAATCTTGCATCCGAAAAACATCATCAATTGTAAAATTTATGAAAAGTGGAAAAGGCGAAACCAAAAATTATGTGAGAGAATGTCTTGATTATAACCATGGCTATGGCATGGCATATATCCTATAATGGAGTATACATAAGGTAAAAAAGGTGGTGCGTGTGCAATTGAGTTTTGGTCATTAAGAGATGGTGGACATAAAAAATTATATTTCAGTAAAATTTCAATTTTGTTTTAACCTCCAGGGATAAAGATTTTTAGAAGACTTAAATAATAAAAATTACTTTATTTTATTTATGACTGATATTAAATAAATATTTATTTAAGGAAATTTGCCTAAGATGAGAAATAGATTGTTATGTGAAAACAATTACTTTAGTTGAGAAATCATGAAAAAGGGATGTCATTTAAGTTTATCGTTGAAAAATTGTATATAATACTTAGTTATAATTTATAATATATTGCATATTTAAATACAGAAAATTATTATATGAATTTATTTCAATGTAAAGTTAAATCCGACTTCAAAAAGTATGTAATTGTAAGTAAACTATTGTGTACCATAGATGAAGTGGAAAATTGTCTTGTAAACCTTTCTAGAACTAACAATTTATTAATTAGTTCTATTAACTCCATCTCCATATTATAATATTTAAAATATTGATATTATATAAGATATATTTTATAATTTAGCACTAATGATTAATCTATTTCTAAACTATGTACATTATAATTAATTTTATACTACTAATTACTTATCTTCTAAGTTTTGTCTATGTTAGTGTTGATGATACCGAATATTTACCATAGCATTGATTTTGTTATCAGGATAGAAAAATCAATTTATTTCCATAATTGAAATTATAATGTCAATAATTTATTCATTTTACCATACAATCTTTATTGCCATCATATTTTAACTATTATATTTATTAAATTAATTAATATTAAGAATTAATTAAAATTTACTACAATGAAATTAAGTTTAAATTTGATAAAATAATTATTTTCGAATAAATTATTTTCTTTATAATTCAATCAATGAAAAGGATAATCAAAAATCTTGACAAAAAATATAAAATTGATTAAAGTTTTTTCTTAAATCGATCAAAAGGCGTTAGTTAACGAACATGAATTAATATTAAATATTGTAGGTGGTTAGGGCGGTTCTTTGGTGCCTTTTCTTATCCAATTGGCAGATTGCTATCATATGCGCAAAAGCACAAAAAAAAAAAGTTTTAATGTTAATATAAAAAAAAAACAATAAACTTTTAGTGTCAGTTTTCTTTTTTTACAAATTATTATGTTTTATGTTATGAATAGATATACATATATACATAAGCCAATTTGGGTAAACATTTCTCTGGTATAAATGAACTTTAACGTGTAAGAATGTAAAGAAATATAATATGAACACAGATACGCCTTTTTGTTATATTATTTAATTTTTCAAACTTAAATAAGTAATATATATTTTTTTCGAATTTTGTATTAAATTATTATTAAATTTAAAAAATATTCTTAATCAAATATTAATTTAATTATAATTTTCCATAAGTTTTTTTAATAAATAATTGAATTCGATAAAAGAAAAGTCAAAATTGGGAAACTTTTATGTATAATATTTTCCAATATTTCAATAAAATATAATTTTAAGAATGAGTGACTATTACAGTGACTAACAACTACTATAACAATTTCGATGAAACTTATAACAGCTCATTATAATTAACTTTGCATATTGAATATTAAATAATTAAATGCAAGGTTAATTCAATTGTAATTGTCGAACCGAAATGAAAACATAGATTCCAGGTGGAAGTTTTTAAATTTTTTTAATTAAAGCTTAGGTATTTTATGCTATTTGATTATGAAATCTTTATCATCTTGTGCCGATTAATCATAATTATCATAAACCATAGTAAATTTTTCGTTCAAAGAAATACTTAATGACATATACTAAATTTACGTTCCAAATTTTAAGCAAATTAAATATTAAATTTTGCTTTTAGAATCTGTTTTTCATTATAATCTGTAAATATAATTAAAAACAAAGCATTTGATAAATTCATTAAATAAATATGAATTATGATTTCATACAGTGAATTTTGAAATTTTATTATCATTTATATTTGTACATAAATTAAGTTTAATTACATGGTAAAAAAAGTTGTGATTTAAATAAATATTTAATTTTTATAATAAACATTCTAAATTATTTAATTATAAAAATTTGCTAAGTCTAAAATAAAGTTGATATCAAGAAGTTTCAATCATAAAATTTAAATGATTTAGTATAAAGGTCTTCTTATCTAGTACACTAAAGTGTTTGTTAATAAATGTCTTTGTTAAAAAAATTATAATAATTAAAGATATAAGGTAAATTTCCAATTCAATGAATAATGGTACAACTAACTTTGTTTCAATAATAGCCCATTTCAAGGACAAAATAATTATCTAAAATTTATCAATACAATAAATATTAGGAGTATTTAATATTGATAAATCAAATTCAAATTTTAATTTTAATTAAATTTTAAATTCTAGAGCTAAGCTAATATTTAAACAGTTGTGGAACCGAACCCATAATAGATATATATGTAGGTTCCACAACAATTAGAGAACCTATATTAGATTTATATATCAAAATAGAAGGAGCAAAATTCAATTAATTAATTTTTCTAAGCTACGACACTTAGTACAGCAATTTTTTTGAAAAAGAAATTTTAAATAAAACAATTATTGATGTTTCCAGTTATATTAAAATAACGATAATATTTCTTTTTAGACATAAATAATTATTTTGATAATAAGAATAATAAAATATATTTTTACTTTTATAACTATAAAAATAATAATTCAAAATTCTTACACTTAAATTAATTCACCTCTGTATACTATTATATTTTCTTTCATATATATAAATTTAAACAAATAATAAATTTATTATATGTTATATATGATGGAAAATAGTGATAAAATTTATCTATGTATAGATTTTACTACGTTTTATTTGTGTTTAATAATTCTATTTCTTTAGGACTATTCCAACTTTGTATCGTTGCATCAGCAATTAAAACGTATAAAATACCACAACCAATTATTAATCCAGCTGTTACCAAAAATACATATTTCCAACTTTCAATTGTTTGCTAAAAGAGTAGAGTTTTTATTTTTAATAAAAATGAAAATTAATTATATTATTATTTGTCTAACATTTCCTAAAGTTAACATTCCAACAACAATTGGTGATAAAAATCCAGGTGCAGCAACTATTACACCACCTATACCTAATATAACACCAGCATAATTTGGTGCAATATCAACCATACTAGCTAATGGTCCTGTTGTTATAGCTCCGCTCACCATAGTTGCTAACGTAAAAAATATTATAGCTAGTATGGTATTTTCGCCTGAATATGCAAGACCTATTATAAATATTCCATTTACTATATTACCTATATAAGAAGTAGAAAAAATAGTTAATTTTAAAATTCTTTTAACATAATATGTAACTATACAAACTGATGTTGCCAATTTCCTAACATTAGTTCTTGACATTTTATCGGTTCTTAAAAGATAATCACCATATATTGAAAATACATATGCAAATAACATTCTGGAAAAATGTGGTGTTCCTGATAATATACCAGTCTAAAATAATATTCATTAATATTTATAAATTTTATGAAATTATAACAAAAATAAGATACCATTCCAATATCCCAATTATGAATATATCCAAAATATATTGGTCCTTGTGACAGTAAAGTAAATAGAGACCAACTAGTACCAAATTGTGCTATTATATTAATCCAAACAGCTTTTGATAATAAAATTTCTTTCCATGGTATTTTATAATGTTGTTGATTAGTTAATAAACTGTTCGTACCCAATGATTGTTCAATAAATACTAATTCACTTTGACTAATTCGAGGATGTAAAGCTGGTGTATCATAAGCATAATACAACCAAAAAATATACCATATTGTACCAATAATACCACATAAATGAAATACCCATTCCCATGAAGATATATACATTATATACCCAAATACTGGAAGAAATACAGCAATACCAATTGAACTACCCAAATATGATGTAACAAAGTGACTACGTTCATTAGGTGGTATCCATACACTTGCCATATGATGCATAGCTGGCCATGTAAAACCCTTATAAGATGTTTTTAAATAAAAATAAATAAATACTAATTACAATACAATATTTGTTATTCTATTTTCTTACACAACAAAATCCTTGAATAGCAATAACAAACACAAAAATTTTATAGTTAAGATATGCAAGAATTGGAAGAATAAAACATAACCAGCTTGCAGTTGCATTGCCTAAGCCAAATATTAATTTTGTACCATATTTTTTAGCTAAAATTCCACCAGGAATTTGTGTTATCCAATGCACCCAATAAAATGAACCTAAAACTAATTCTTGTTCATATTCATTCCAACTAAATCCATTTCTTTCATATTCTATCTACATACAAAATTTATAGATATTTTATTAAAATAAATATTATGAAGAAGTAAACGATAGTATCAAATCACTTTCAATCACCAATTTTTTTTTTAATTTTTTTTTTAGTATGGATGTGTAAAATTAAATTTGGGCGATTTTTCATTTTTTCATTTTTTAAATTTTATATTTCATTTTTTGTTTCGGGGTTTTATTTTCATTATGAAATAAAGCCCACATTTTTTGGGCCTTATGAAATAAAGCCCACATTTATGAAATAAAGCCCACATTTTTTGGGCCTTATTACATTTGGTTTTGTGGGCCTTATTTCCATGGGCCTTATTTCCCGGTGCAGGGCATTTACGCCCGAGGAATTAACGCCACGTAAGTGAGTAATAAAGCCCTTTTCCGGAAAAGTGTTAACTCGTAGAAAATGTACCATTAAAAAATAAATAAAAGATGGCTTTATCATTTTGTACATTATGTATATATTTTTTCTGAATTTTTTACAATTCGCCTACAAAAAGGACATAGAATTATATAGATGCAGGACGAAATTTGAATAAATTAGCATCACTAAATTTTAATAGATGTGAATATGCTTCTTCTGTTTTATTTTCCATTAATATATAGAAAAACGGATTGACCTAAAAATAGAAATTTTTTTTAATATGATACTACGAGAAGCGGGGGGGCACTACGGGAAAACGTGCGGCGCGCATCCGGGTGGTGAACGATCGCGGTGGGGGTGGTGCGCGACCGCAGCCGGGGCGGCGCACGCTCGCGATAGCCCCCAAAATGTTGTTTGTCTAATTTAACCCCCAAAATGTTGTTTGTCTAATTTAACCTCCCAAATATTGTTTGTCTAATTTAATTTTAACAATTACATGTATCATATTTAAAATTTTTTTCTATTTGTATGGTTTTTGTATGGTGATTTTTTGGGCCTCAAATTTGTATGGTGATGGGCCTTATTTCATTTTTTTTTTGTGGGCGTTATTTCCATGGGCCTTATTTCCCTGCGCCATAGTATCATGTGACTGATGCTGTTTTTATACTAAATGATCTTTGATCAAAACAATCAAACAATTATTAACAGGAGTTATTTCTTCAAATTATATCTGACATAGTAAATTTTATGTAAACCATATGTCATATTTAGCAGTTATATGCTACATTAAAGATTTATTTAGCTCAATCAACTATTCTAAAAATTACAAAAAATTCTTTTTTTAAGATTTAGTTTGAGCAGATATATTAATTGATTAAATGTTTGTCATCAGTAGATCAAAATCAGTAGGCATGATTTTAGACAGGGTATACTTTTACAACATTGCATACATTTTTGTTCTGGATCTAGATATTGTTAATTTTCAATTAACTCACATTTAAGGCATCCAAAATGATTCTTTCAATTGATTTTTGATTTGTTATTTTATTGTTACCTTTTGTAGAATTTCCAGAAAATCCTTTGGTATTTGCTAAAAATTTTCTAGTTAAAATTATATTTTCAATATTGTTTTTTCCATATAATTTCATAGTTTCATATTTCTTCACCATTTCAACAATTGTAATATTTACATTTATTCGCACAATATAATTAACAGCAAAACCGACGAAAGCCAAATACCAAAGAACTGTACGTGCATTAACTATAATAAAATATTAATTTTCGATTATTTATTCATTAAAGTTAATTAAATATAATAAATATATAAAAATCCATTTTATATATAGTTAATAAAATAAATTTAAATTTTTTGACTAATATTAAAGTAAAGGCGGTTTTCGTTAACATCAAATGATCGCAGTACTGCGAAGTATTTAGTCGTTTTTCTTGTATTTTGACTAGAGTGATAGCAACAAATCGACAAATTTAGCTATAGAAATGATCCTATTGTATTGTCGTCTGGTTGCTGTCTTGTTGATTAAAGTAACAAAAAACGAATGAAAACATTGCAGTACTGTGATCATTTGACGTTAACGAAAACGCCCAAAATTGTTAATTTTCTCATTCTTTTTTAAATATATTATATTTTACATACCTTCCGACATAATTTCAAACACTTTTAAAAATTTATAATATATTAAATATTTAAGTCATTTATATAGAAATATATATTTTTTTTAAAATCTTATTACTATGTGAAAAATAAATTTTTAAAATAAAAATTAAAGTAACGTATACACAAAAATTTATAGTTTTAGTATTATAAAAGCATAGTAAATTACATTTGATTTTGCATATTATTACAATGTAATGTATGTATATAATAATTATTACTATAATAATTTTTTTTATAGAACTATTTTCTTAAATGACGAGAAAATGGGTTGCTAAAAGCAAAATATTATCCGGAAAAATAAAAATATATTTTTTGAATACCACAACAATATAAAATAAATAAAAATATTGCATTTTTTTTTTTATTTTCCAAAATTTTACTAAAATCACATCTATAATATAAAATTTTAACAAATTATGAAGAAAGGACTTGAGTGTTTTGATAATATTCGAAATATTAAACAGGATAAAGGCAAAACCTTACTTCTGAATAAGTAAACTGACAAAACAAGGTATTGAAAGTTTCAAAACAACTGGTTTACTCTCTTATTTATCCAATATGATTTACTAATTTACTTTCAAAAAATTATCAGTATTCACAATTTTTTATACCAGGCAGTGCGGTCCATTCTTTTGCTGTCAAGATTTTGGTACCACAGTTTTTTTAATTAGGTCATCTTAGGATATCTTCTTCATAGGTCATCTTAGGATATCTTACATTTTATCTTTTGGGAAATAACGTATACAAAATATGAGAATATCAAATAAAATTTATTTGGCTTTGTACAATATCACGGTTTAAAGTTATTTAAAATGATTGAACCACACTTATTTAGTTATTTAAAATGATTGAACCGAACACTATCGTATTCGAAGAATCGTTTTTATTCTAAGAAATTAATATATAATTATTTTTATAATAAAACGCTTATATGTACTTAAAATAATTCACTCTTCTGTCTTACCTGATAACATTATATTTACAAACAAAAGTATTATTATATTGAAGTACATAATTTCATCGATATAATCTTTAAATTTAAATATTCTTTAGATTATTATGTACCATAAATACATTTTAATTATATTAAAATATATTTCTAAATTATTAGGAACTAATTTTATCACCATTTATATCTTATCATCATTGTTTTTGTTATCTATTAAATTTTTATTATCAATGTTATCATTATCTATTTTATTTGAATTCAATAATTGCATTTCTTTATCTAAATGGTTATTTGTTTTTGGACTATTCCAACTTTGTAACGTTGAATCACTAAAAAAAACATATAAGATACCAGAGCCAATGAGCATTCCACTTGTTATGAAAAATACATATTTCCAACTTTCAATTGTTTGCTAAAAAAATTAAATTTAAATTAAATTAAATTTAATACTTAAGTTCATTTTGTGATTGACTAACATTTCCTAAAGTTAACATTCCAACAATAATAGGTGATATAAAACCAGGTAAAACCCCGATCATACCACTAATACCTAACACAACACCAGCGTAATTTGGTGCAATATCAACAATACTAGCTAATGGTCCTGTTGATACAGCTCCATGGACCATAGTTGCTAATGTTAAAAATATTACAGCTGCAATTGAACTATGACCTGAATATGCAAGACCTAATACTAATAATCCTTTGATTATACAACCTATAAATAAACAAGCAACAAAAAATATAATTTTTATTTATTATAATATGTAGTAGAATAGAGTTAACTCACAAACTGATGTTGCCAATTTCCTAACATTAGTTCTTGACATTTTATCGGTCTTTAAAACATAATCACCATATATTGAAAATACATATGCAAATAACATTCTGGCAAAATGCGGTGCTCCTGATAACATTCCAGTCTAAGATTATTATTTATTTTAAAAAATTATGAAATAAGAATTTAAAAAAAACATACCATTCCTATATCCCAATGATGAATATATCGAAAATATGTCGGAGCCTGTGTCATTAATGTAAATAGACCCCAAATACCACCCCATTGTGCTATTACATTAACCCAAACAGCTTTTGATATTAAAATATCTTTCCATGGTGTTTTAGCCTCTTGTAATTCAGTTAATTTTGTTTTACCTAATGATTTTTCAATAAAAACTAATTCATTTTGACTAATTCGTGGATGTAAAGCTGGTGTATCATAAACAAAATACAACCAAAAAATATACCATATTGTACCAATAATACCACATAAATGATATACCCATTCCCATGAAGATATATACATTATATACCCAAATACTGGATAAAATACAGCAATACCAATTGAACTACCCAAATATGCTGTAACAAATTTACTACGTTCATTAGGTGGTATCCAAATACTTGTCATATGATGCATAGCTGGCCATGATAAACCCTTAAAAGATTTTTTGTAAAGAGGAAAAATTTGAATATGTATTAAAATATAAATTACATCATTTATTTTATCTTACACAAATTAATCCTTGAATAATTCTTGTAAATAATAAAACTTTATAGTCAAAATATGAGACAATTGGTAAAACTAAACATATCCAACATCCAATTACATTACTTAATCCAAATATTAATTTTGTACCATATTTTTTAGCTAAAATTCCACCAGGAATTTGTGTTATCCAATGTAACCAATAAAACGAACCTAAAACTAATCCTTGTTCATATTCATTCCAACTAAATCCATTTCTTTCATATTTTATCTACAAAATTTATAGAAAAGATAATATGTATTCACTTATTATTTATTTATATATTTTATTAAAATAAATATTATGAAGAAGTAAATGATAGTATCATGCGACTAAATGCTGTTTTTATACATATAATAAATGATCTTTGAAAATTTAATCAAACAATTAACAGGACAGTTGTTTTTATTTTTTGTTAAATTTCTTGTGTATTAAAATTATTTGTTTTTGAATTTTTATTATCATAAATTTAAATATACTATTTGTTTAAAACGTAAATATTGTTTTGTTTTACTTTATGGAACAATCATATGAATAATTATATAAAAAATTCATTAGCCGAAACGATAATACTAAAAATCAATATGTATAAAAATTAAATATATTGGTTTAAAAATTCAGCATGATTTTCATATATCATATTAAACAAGCTATTAGAAAATTCAACTATGTAGTTTTTATAATTTTGCAAACATTATATTTTATATGGATGTGCACTAAATGAATTTCGAATATTTTGTAACAAATCAAGCAAGAACAAAAAGTTTATCAACACTGATTTAATTCAATATTTGCACTATATATTAATATGATTGATAAAAATTTGTTAATGAAATTATTTATAATTTTATATCTATAAAAAAAAGTAATTAATATAAATAATTAATCATTTAATTGGTTAAGTATATATTTGATTTGAGCACGTTCAAAAATATTAATAAAAGATAAGATTTCCAATTATTACTTATGCATAAAATGTATTTCTTTATTAATATTATTAAATTTGATGCAACCAATAATTGTTTATTATTGTAGCCAATATTATAAAATTATTAATAAATCAAGTCATAATTTTGTTATCAATATAATGTTTATTATTCAATATTTCATTCTGATTAACTTGTACATTTCCATTACCACAAATAATAAATCTTCATAAATAGTCTGTTGTATGTATACTACCTAGAATTATGAGGTAAAATATATTTTACAATTTACTTACATTTAAACCATCCAAAATGCTTCTTTCAATAGTTTTTCGATGTTCTTTACTTTTACCTTCTGTAATTTCTGTTGAATTTACAGGAAATTGTTTAAACAATTCATTATTGTGCTTATTATTATCTGAAAATTGGGTAGCTAACACTAAATTTGTTATATTATTTCCATTTAATGTCATTGCTAGTGATTTTGCTTTAGAATTTTTCACCATTTCAACTATTGTAATATTTAAATTTATTCGTATCATATAATTAACAGCAAAACCGACAAATACCAAATACCAAAGAACTGTACGTGCATTAACTATAATATAAAATGAATTTTTCGATGATTATATTCATTTGGAAATTAATTAAAGAAAATGAATATAAGAAAAATATAATAACTTAGATATATAAAAATACACAATATAAAAAGTAAATCATATTTTTGGCTTAATTATAGTATAAAAAATTGTTATGCTTTTATATTGAGAATTTTACATTTTACAAACCTTCAGACATGATTATCAAATAATTTAGAAATTTGATATATTAAATATTATTAAAGATCTACTCTATTGCAATATATGTTTTAATTTTTTATATTTTTTGTAATAACTATTATATTATTATGTAAAATATATTTTAAAAATATAAGCTAATGTAATGTGCACATTATTATATTTTTAGTATTAATAATATATAGTAAATTAAATTTGATATTATTATAATAATATATGTATATACTGATAATAATTATTAATTTAACATCTCAATTATTACTCCCGTCTTATAACTAAACGATCTAAGCTATTTTAAAAGACTACAATAAATTTTTCTGTGATATAGAAGTCAAGATCACTTAAAAAGAATAATTGTGAAAAATTAATATATGAACATATAAATAAATAAATATATATATATGTAATTTTATTACAGGTTGATAAAGAAATTATAATTTTTCTAGATAAAAAAAATATACTTATCAAAATAAATGTTAGACACAACAGAAGAAATAATTAAAACATTATCATTTTAGTTATACGAGTATTTATACAAATTATTTGATAATAGTATTAGAAATATGATTTTGATTCTCCTAAATACTTTGTTTTAAAGGATTGTATACTGTGTTTATAAATAGATTATAAAATTTGTGTTATTTATCTTATTTGAATCAATTGTTATCTAGTGCAGAAATAATAAGCACACTGTACAAAATATTTTCTTATAATTTAATATTTATTTAATATAATTTAAATATTTATATATCAATATTATCTAACATAATGTTTGTAGTTAGTATAATGCCCTATTTATATATGCAATTTTATCATATAGTAAAATACGTTATTTATTGAGGATAACAGTAGTAGTAGATTTAAGGATTCAAAAAAATTTTATCAATTAAATTTAGAAACAGGCTTTATAATATAATTGAAAGTTTTTATATACTAATTTTATATACAATTATCCAAAATAATGTTTAATTTCAAGTATATATAAAAAAATAATTTTGTTTTGTTTTTGTGATTTGCAAATGATCTTAATACTTTATTTTTGACTTTAATAGGAAATACAAAAAAAAATGAAACATTGAAATTATCTATCAATTATGATCATATTAAAAGTATTGCAAAAAAATATATTGCAAAAAATTTATAAAGTTTCTGTTTAATATCCACCATTTTCTTGCCGTTGCATTGGTACCTGTTCTTGTGATGGATGTAAAGTAGATGCACTAGCTATATGTAATTGTGTATTATGTTGATGTTGCATATTTTGTTGAGCATTTTGAATTTGTTGTTGATGTTGACCACTACTGCCACCAGCACTAATTGGTGGTGTCATACATGAAGTACCTTGTGTATTTTGTTGTGGTGGTCCATTACCTAATATTTCTTGCCATTTACGAAATACATTTATAATATCTGTTTTAACATCATATTTCATATCTTCTGGTATTTTTTTCAATGAATGTACAAATGATAATAAAAATAATTTATCTGGATCTGGTAAATCTTTTTTTTGTTTTTGTATTTTACTAGCAGCTGCAATTGATTCTAATAAAGTTGATAAAACTTTATCATCCATACCAAATGAATTAGAATTTTTTTGTGTATTATAAATCAATTTATTTCGTGGCTCATCATAATCAGCTGGTGGTGGTGGCAATATTATTGTACGACGCTTTTCTGTTGGTATATTAATAGCTGATTCATCAAGTGGTTCCTTACCTTCTTTTACATTACTTTTATCCATTTCGTTTTCACATAAACTTTCATCTGGTTGAGCATATTCAAAATTCATTAATTCTCTACCTTCACCACCTTCTTCAAAATAATCAGAACCTGCACCAACTATTTCAATTATTTCATGATCTTCTTTATTTAATTCAACTGGGCATGGTGAACCAGGACGTGTCCTTTTAATTTCCATTAATTTCTTCTTGGTATTACAACGCATATCACGCCATATCTAAAAAAATATTTAAATATATATTTTTTTAATAATTTTTTAAGTTTTCTTGAATGTGTATTTTTGATCAATGTTTAAAAGAAATAATTCATAGCATCAATTTTTTATATACATACATTTATGTATATACTGGTTGATAAATTACAGGAATTCAAACTTTAGAATTATTAAAATATATAAAAAATATTGAAGTTTCAATTTGTTTATAATTACCTTCTTCCATTGTATAATTGTTTTTCTTGGTGGACCACTACGATTCAATGCAACTTGAACTTTTTCCCAATGTTCGTCCTTTTCTCTTCTATCTTCAATTCCAACAGCTTCCTTCATATACTCAATCATCATACGTTTCTGTGTTTTAGTAACGCGTTGATCCTACATTTACAATATAAAAAAAACTACATATAAAATTTGTACCTTCTATACACATTACACAAACTTTTTTATACTTTCCATTTTTCAATTAGAGTAAATTCAAAGTCAAACAATTGTAAAAGTAAATTTAATATGTTAAATATTTAATATATTTAAGCTATAAAAATGTAATTAATATTTTAAGTAGTATTGTCTAATAATATATAAATTAATAGTCAATGTTTTAAAACAATTCTTTAATAAACCAAAACCAAACTACAAGCTACAAGAAATAGACGCGTATGTGACGTTTCTTGTCTGTCTGTCAAACTGTCATTTTGTCGTGGCGTTCAATACTCTAGTGGTAGAAAATTTAAACAATAAATTTATATGTGACGAGCAAATATAGATTTTTTTTATTTTGTCTATTTCTATATGTAAATTATAATTATTTTATTTTAGTTTTTTTATTCATTTCAATAATCTATTATACAATTAATTATTTCTAAATTAGTACTGGTATTGCTAAATTACTTATTTTACAAACCCCTTAATTAAATTTAATTATTTTAAATTATATATTTTCATTCTTTAAACCAAATTTATTTGTTTTTTGGAATAATACAAATTGCATAATACATAATTATTTATTTTAAGTTTTACAGGATTTATTGTTTTATCTTTACTCATAAATTCTGATAATTTATAAACCATATCGATGATAAATTGGAAAATGTTGATTCGGTAATGCTGGAATAGTATGATGTTGAAGTAAATGTGGCTGTTGCTGATGTTGTTGATGTTGTTGCGGGTGTTGTTGATGTTGTTGTTGTTGCTGTTGCTGTTGATGTTGCTGTTGTTGTTGTTGCAAATTAGGTATCATTTGTTGTACAGAATGTATTGGTGATGATTGATGATGATGATGTTGTTGTTGTAAATTTAAAGGTAAATTCGGCGTACCCAAACTATTACTATGATGCGATAGCTGCGATATTGGTCGCTGAATATTATATTGTTTTTCTGTATCAAATGTATTATCATCTGGTTGACTATTATTCTCATAAGTTGTATTATCTTGATGAACATCATCATTTTGATTTGAATTCGAATCATATGAATATTGTGTCTCTTGTGATTTTGAGCTCCATTTTTTAAATACAGCTATTATATCTGTTTTAACATCTAATCTCTTATACTCTGGTATTTTTTTTAAGTCTTCAACAAATGACAACATAAATAATTCATCTGAATTCATATTTTTCTTTTTACGTCTTCCTTTTTTAGCTTGTTCACATAAACCACGAAAAGATCTGGCATTTATATCCATTTGAGCTTTTGTACGTGGTTGAACATAATTCATTGGTTGATCATCATCATCATCTGGTGGCGGTGGTTTAATTTTTCTAGTATATTTTTTTCGCTGTTTAACTGGTGGACCAGACGTAGACGGTGCTGATGAATCTGTCGGAAATCCTGTGAAATTTGTTGGGTTTTCTTGTTTAAATTGTGTAATCATATCAGCATCATTAGATGTACTATTTGTTTCTGGTTTTGTTTCTGGTTGCGTTGATTCAATAAATATAATCTCATTATCTTCTTCTGTTAATTCTGGTATTGGTGAACCAGGATGACGTCTGCTTATTTCTTGTAACTTTTTTCTAGTTGATAATCGTAAATTTTGCCATTGTTTTTTCCATTGTGCTAAAGTTTTTGGTGGTCCCACAGCATTTAATTCGGCAGTAATTTTAGCCCATTGATATTTTCGTTCTTTACCTTTACCCTCAATGTAACGGGTCTCTTTCATATGAGCTATAAGGAGACGCCTTTGCATTGCAGTTGGTCTGTCCTGTAGCTTTAGTTTCTAAAAAATTGTCATAATTTTGTACATACAAATTTAGTGTTTGTGATTTGTGCTACCAACTACAGTAAGTATAACTCAAAAAATTCAAATTACATACCATTTCTCAAAATATTTCAAGTTTATTATTTCATTTATTGCCGGAATACGAAAAATAACAAGTAGTGGTAAAATAGTTTTGCCGAAAAAGTGTATTTTAATTAAATAAATAAATACCAAAATACCTTGTAAAACAAGTTTGGTTTTTTTTCTATTATAGAAATTAGAAATAAATGAAAAGGATAAAAGTCAACAAACAAAAACGTCAAAAGAAATGTCAAAATGAGACGCCAAAAATATAACGTCGATAATAAGGTAAACGTAACAATATTCAGCATAGTGAATTAAGTCCACTATATAGGAAACTAAATCATTATGCAATCTTATTTAACGATTGTGAAAAAATAAAACTGAAAGTTCTTTTAAAAAATTATTTTTATTTCATTCATTTTTAAATTCATTTTAATTACTTTCATATATATAATTAGAGAGCATTGAAAACTATGCAACATATTACTGAATTACAATTATTTAACTCTTCATTTATTACGCTGGCGATTGTTAGTTCTAGAGACTGCGGAGACACCTTCCTCAAATCGTGTCTTAAATAAAACATTTGCATTGTTGAACATACCATCTTTTAACGATACAATAATAAACTGCGAATTTGTGAAATATGTTTTAAACATACTACCAATATTTTGGGTATGTGACATATCTAAAGCAGCATCAACTTCGTCCAGAATGTATAATGGAGCAGGACAAAATTTCAACATAGCCAATACTAATGATAATGCCACTAATGATCTCTGACCACCACTTAATTCTCCTAGAGATTCTTTCCATACACCATTAAAACCTACACGAATTTCCAAACCTACTAAGGTATTGTTTGTAAATGAAGGTCGCAATTCAGCTTGTGCTCCCGGTAGTAAGGACATAAATATACCGCTAAAATTCTGATTTACTATTGTCCATGCTTTTGCCAACTTTTCTTTTTTCTTTTCATCCATACGGCAAATTATATGTTTGATTTTTTCTTTATCTTCTTCAACAATTTTTTTTCTTCTTATGGTTTCTTTGTATTGTTCTTCTTCCCGTTCTAACAACATCATAGCCTTTAAATTTATATTACATTCCATTTTATCTTTTTTATCTTTTGTTTTTGCTAGTTTACGACCAGCTTCCACAGGATCTTCTTTTGAATAATCGTAACGTGTATTTTTCACACCAAAGAATTCTCTATCTTCTCTAATCCAACCATATTTCTTTTCTAAATCTTCGACTTTTCCAAATTCATCTTTAGTTTCATTTCGTATTGTATTGAGTTCATTTTCCTTTTTCTTAATATCTAACTCCATATCTTGATTTTGTTTATTTAATTTATCTTTTTTCACAACATATGAACGTAATTCTTTGTTTTGTAAATTAATTTTATCTTTTTGATCTTTAATTGTTGCTTTCAATTCAGCAACTTCTTTTGAAATAGTTTTTGCATTTATTTCTAACTCGTTCACTTGAACTTTCATATTTTCTAAATTTTGTATCATTTCAGTATATTGTTTTTCAGAAGATTCTTTAGTTTTACGAATTTCTTCAATTTCTAAAAGGAGTGTCTCATATTCCTGTTCCCGTTGTTTCCAATTGGTACGACTTTGTTCACTTTTATTTTTCGCGGCCTTCATATCATCGCCAGCAGCTTTAAGCTCACGGTCTCTAAATCCTTTATAATCTTTTATTTTTGCTTCAATATCTTTAACTTTATTTGTGGCATATTTTTGTTTTTCTCGTGCATTCAATAAATCTTCTTCTAATGTATCTGTTATAAAAATATTTAACTATAAAAATTAAATATAGGTATAAACAATTTATAAAATAAACATACTAATTCTTAGTTTTAAACTTTCAATTTCAGCTTGATTTTGTTGGAATGTGGTTTGCGCTAAACGCTCCTTACATGCATTCAATTCATGCTGACGAAGTTCTAGTTTTTGTTGAATCCCATTGTAGGCTTTAGCAACATCATTAACTTCACTAAAATACATGTGTTTAATTTTATTACAAATATGTTCAATTTTTTTTTGAATATATTTACACTATCTTCTCTAGAATTTGCCGTAATTCTTGTTCTTTCTCTTTCATTTCGACTTCAATACATTTTATAGATGCTAATTCTTGTAATATATTTCCACCTTTTGGACGGGAACCTCCAGATAATGTACCTTCTGGATCGACAACATCACCTTCTAATGTAACTGACCGGCACATAATATTTTTGTGGAATGTTACCTAGGAAAATATTTTGCAAATTACTTTTCATTGTTGTGAAATACAGAATCATACATAAATAATAAGAAAATATTTTATTATTATATACATTTATATGAATAACAATTTGATGCTAACTGCTGGAAATGTTACCTTACTGTTTCACCGCCATTTTCATTTATAATTTTGTTGTCACTTTGTCATAAGTGATTTAGCGAATTTCCTTTTGTTTATTTGAATTGGTCTTATTTATTTATAAAAGTTGGGTTAAATTGAGTATAATTTTTTTTTACTTGGTGAATTTATTTATTTGGACATTTTCAAAAATAATTCCTCATTTTATTTGAATTATGAATTTTGGAGAAATTTTAGAACCATCATCCAGAGCATTTTGGGATGATTTCGATGATGAATCAGAAGGACCAGATTTTCATTCCAAATTTCTTTCCAAGTTTGTTTTAAAAATAATTAGAATTAGAAATATATGTATAAGTATACACAATTATTAACAAACTATTTCTTATTTAAAGCGTTGAATGGATTTGGTTAACAGATAACAAGCTTCTTCCAAATATAAAAAATATTACACTTCTCTTTGTAATTGAAGGAACCGGTATTAAAGATTTTGTAAAATCAACAGTTCTAAAGGATATACGCCCAATTGGAATATCTAAAAATGCTAATATTCATGCATATTATCTGTTAGAATTAAATCATATGATTATATTTTCAGAAGAAAATGATTTGAATTTTAGTGGCAAATTTACTGAATTTATACAAACATTTGTAGAACAGGCTGAGCATGTAATTACATTTTCATTACAATCAAAAGTTCAATATAAAGGAGATGATTTAGAAACTGTTCAAAATGAAATAACATTTTTACGTGGTATAAATTCAAAATTAGATAACATTAAAGAATTGAATGCTCCTAATTTTATTACTGGAATTAGTGCAGGAGGTACATATAATAATGTAATATTAAAAATATTACAATCAAATTTTTATTCTAATTTTAGCTGCAAGCCTACGATATATTAGAAATTTAACAGTATCATCATATATTGGCTATACTGATCCAGGAAGTGATTTGGATGGAATTTCAGTTCAACCAATATTGAAACTTTTTCAAGATATTGGAATTAAATGTGATAAAAAATACATTTCTAAATATAAAGATCCATCACACTTGTATATGTAAGAAATTGATCGAAAAATAATTTCCAGAAAATCTTTGCACGAAATATAATTATGAGAATATTAAAAATATTGTTATGTAACTTGTAAGCAGCTTTCATTAAATATTAATAAGAATTTCATTTGATTAAGATATTATTTTCAATATAAGCTGGAAACAATTTTTTTTTAAATGTTGCATATTCGAAGTCCTTATATTCTTCAAAACAAAACAATTTACACTTAATCAATTTTATTTAATATCTACTGCCATAAATTTTCTTAAAATTCAACTCAATATTTATACTGTTAACTAATTGTAGTAATTTGCCTTAATTAGATTTTGTTTACTCTACCAATTGTTTTGTAATTAAATTATCAACTTTTGAGAAAATGTAATATATATGTACATATAATGTATTAAAGACTCACCTTTTTTGCAATGTTCATATCCTTACAAATCAATGTATTTCCGAAAACATATTTCATAACTGGATCATATAAATTGTTATATTCAATTAAATTTAAAGCCAAATCAACGTTTTCGTTGCCAACCAAATTTTGTGCAGTTTTAACAATTGATTGTGATAAAGCATGTGATGTAATTTTATTAATTGGTATAATTGTAACACGTTGTTGTAATTGACCTTTTTGTAAAATTTTCTTACTAGTAACATCATCGTCAGTTACATAACTATATAACTTTTTTATTTAAAAATTTAAGTATATAAAATAAGTAATATAAAGAAAATTATTTTAAACTTACACTTCCGCCAGCACACATTGTAAGTGCTAAATAGTTAATTTCATTTTTTACTTTAAATAATTTTCCAACCATTCCCCGAACTTTATTACGATTAAAATTTGGTTCTGGGTCACGATATTGTAATTCATATCGATAAGCATTACGGCGATCCAATTGACTTTTTAGAGTTCGTATTTCTTGTGTCAGTATACCACGTCTGTTTTCAAGATCTTCTAATGTTCCGTCCGTGTAAATTATTTTAGATAATTCCGTCTGAAAAAAATTAATTAATTAATCTATTAATCTTTCTTTATTAAAATTGCAAATTACCGTAAATTTCTTAATATCCATCTCAATACTATCATACATTTTTTTGTCTTTTACATAAGCAGCATCGTTAGTTTGAGTTTCATTTTGCTTTTGGTTTAAAACTGTTCTACTATGTTTCAATTCCATTTCAGAAGCTTTTATTGTTGTTTGGCATTCACTGATTTGTTTTTTAGAACCTGAAAACAAAAGTTGAATTGTACAATCGATTAGATAAAAATAAATATTCTAACTTATTAATTGATCTTGCAGTGAACTTGCTTCTCCTTCATCATTTGTTGATAAACCTTGTGTAACTGCTTCAAATTTTTTCTGTGCTTCATCATATGCTTTTGCATCATTTACATCAGCTTCTTTTAAACTTTCAAATAATCCCTTAACTTTTCCCATTTTTGCTTCAGTTTTAATTAAAGCCTGTTCGTCATCTTTAATACTTTTTTGTAATGCTGTTATTTTTTTCTGTTCTTGATCAATTAATCCTCGACTTGCTTTTAATTGACCAGATGATTTAGCTTCATCTGACATTTTTTTAGATAAATTATCTTCAAATTGTTTCAATTCACCACCACTTTCATTATCCATTTTTGCTTGAATTCCGGATGCTAATTCATCGCATTTTACCATTTCAATATTATTATCACCAATCTTCTTTTTACAATTTTCAATATTGTTTGTAAGATTTTCGATATTCTTTTCTGCTTTTTGTAAGCTTTCTTTAGTCTTCACATACTTATAAGATATATAAATCCTAGTTAAATATTCAATATCACGAACAAGTTTTTGAAATTCTTGATAAGCAGCTTGCTCTGTACGAAGTTTTTCAAGTCGTGGTTCAACTTCTTCTTTTAGTAAAGTATTTGTTTCACGTACTTTTGCATCTTTTTTCTCAATTAATTTATTTGTGGCTTCTCTTTTTGATTCATACATACTTGTACCGGCGGCTTCTTCTATCATTGACAAAATCTATAATATAATATTAAATAATATCATACATACATATTTAATACATTAATATTTACCTCATGAGGTTTCATATTTAATACTTTTGTTATACGTCCTTGCATTATTAAAAAATTTGGATTATTAATATTCAATTGCACTGAACAAAATAAATCTGATACTTTTTTATTTTGGACATTTTTACCATTAATCATATATTTATTTTTGCCGCCGACAACTATTTGCCTCGTAACTGATATTTCACGACATTTTTCATATCCTAATGGGCACTGTTCCACACTAGAATTATCAAATAATATAGTTACTGTCGCTTTGGTTACACCAGCTTGACCACCTTTAAATACTAAATCTTGAAGGGAAGTCGCACGAACCTATAATATGATACAATTGCTTGGACATTTTTCAAATTTCTATGAATTGTTGTAGAACTTTACCTGGCCTAAATTAGATATTCCAAGAACAAAACAAATAGAATCTAAAATGTTTGATTTTCCAGTTCCATTTAGACCAGTAATAGCTGTAAATTCTGGATCAAAGCCATGTACTTCTGTCCTTCGACCATATGATTTAAATCCATCTATTATAACTGATTTTATGTACATATTAAAGCATGGAAATAAATTATTTACGTATATTTTATTTATTTAAATCAAACTTAGGCAAAACCGTTGAAAGAAAGCGTTTGTTTTGTTCACGATTTATTTTTATTGTTTTATTGCTTCTCTTCAAGTGTGGCCGTGTAGGTATATTTTGAAATTTCGGAGAAACGTTTAATATAAGGTAAAAGGTACTGTAAAGTGTAAACTGTATACTGTATGAGATCGTATAACTATTACTACGTTTCCATACAAACAGAAATCGATCTGAATCCGGATTAGTGTGCATGGAAACAGCGATAGAATTTTCGTTAAATCCATTTCAACTCCACGAAACTTACAAACGAAACTTGAAAGTTACAAATTTAGTTACGATAGAATTTTCGTTAAATCCATTTCAACTCCACGAAACTTACAAACGAAACTTGAAAGTTACAAACAATTTAGTTACAGATTCAGTTTCAAAATGCACCAGCCACCACTACCATATAGTTGTTATTTTTATTTTGTATACAAATAAAAATAACAACTATATGGTAGTAGAATGCAGAAATCTTTGGCGGCGAAAGAAGAATAAGATATATTTAAAAAATATATACAAGATGAAAATTAATATATTTAATAAACAGGAAACAATTAGATTAGTAGAAAATGCCAACTCAATCCTATGGGCATCGCATCGTAACGATACGGATTGAATTTGTACTTTTTTAACTTAACGATAATCCCATTTGAATTCAATCCTAACTTAATACTTGTATTGTACAATCAAACATTTCAATCCAATGCGACTATTTCGTTTAGTGCCTTAGTGGAGTTGAAATGAACTTAACGAAAACAACTCCAGTCCCTTGACGAAAACTACACTAATCCGGATTGAACTCGAGTTCAATCTGCATGGAAACGTAATAATTTATTTCAATTTTTGATTTTTTACTGTAAAATTATATCTAGACCTAGAGTATAATAAAAGTTATCATCCATAAATAACTTTTTATATTGTTTATTATATTAATAAACAAATTTTGTCATGATAGTAAAATACTAATGCGGTAAGCAATTTTATTGACACCTTGACCTTATCCAGCTGTTCAACTGCGACTGCGATATACATTTTTCATAAGTGCTGCTATCTATACGTATTTTGGTTAACGTTTATTGCATTTAAAATCTACCAAAACCAAGTCTTTCAAAAGTTCAAAATATAAACAATTATTTCTAATTAAATATTTTTGCAATAAAGTGAAAATAGCATTTTTCCTTATTCTAAATAATAATTAAAATTCCCATATTAACTTAATACAGCTTACAACCTTTATCAGTACTTATTAATAATCATATACTTATGTATACAAAAATATATTTAAATAAAACAATTGATTCTTAAAAATTATCAATTTTTCTTTATTATATCGTCTGGGGTACATATTATTTTCCAACGATAAAACAAAAGGAATATTTTCTGATGTTATAGGATAGAAAAAAGAATAAATCCATTAACGGTATGATTTTTGATAACGAGCACGGGCACCTGGACCACCGAATTTCTTAGGTTCACTACGGCGTGGATCACTGACCAAAAGAGTTCTGTCATATTGAATTAAAATATCTTTGATTTCTTTCTTAGATGCTTCGTCAACATCTGAAAGTAGATAATGAAAAATACTTCCTTTTTACTTTTTATAAGTGAGATTATAAAAATGTATATTTTTATTTTAAATTAAATTATCGTTTTGGCTTCACCCATTTAAAACATTTTTTTTTATTTTAATGGTTGGTATAAGCAAAATTCTTTAATTTTCCTTTCAGCTATCTTTCAAAAGAAATAAGTATGTTGTTCCAATGAAAATCTGGTATGGAAAGGATTGTCCCTAATTATATAAATTATTTATACTTACATTTCTGATAAAATGCAACTAAAGCCTTAGAAATAGCCTGACGAATAGCATAAATTTGTGCTACATGACCACCACCGTTAACTCTTACACGGATGTCAACTCCAGCAAATTTTTCCTAAAATATAATGTTTATTATGATCTTAAATAAAAAAATGTATTTATGTATATTATAAATATATATTATATATATATTGGAATCAGTATAGGAATAGTTTACTTTCATTTTTAGTCAATTTCGGGATAAGTAAATTTCATCATTTGAATAAAATAAATATATTTTTCTGTAATTTATTACCTTGCCTAATAACAGAAGTGGTTCTTGCAATTTGTATTGCAATACTTTTGGTTCAATTTGCTCTAAAGGTCGTCCATTAACTCGAAGGAGTCCTCGGCCTCTTTTACAATAAGCAACAGCTGTGGCTGTTTTCTAAAAAAAAATATTATACATATTAGGAAATATTCAAATTTAATCAGTAGATAATTACGAAAATATGGTTTAAAAGTGTAAGTATCAATTATTTAGCACAGACTTTAGTAAAAAGTGTCCATGCTTGGTAAGCAAGATACCATTTATTCTATCCCTCCATCGATCTTTAAAGCAGCGCAAATTTACTGAATTAAAGTCAGAAGGAGGGAAAATTACAAATTGACCTTTTTAAGTTAAATCAAATTGCATTTCTCCTCTGGCTGAAGCCGCCATTACATATATATAACCTCAATTAAAATTAATAGTAATGTCAAAAATGTTTTTTAACACGTGAAGATATACTTTATGGAAAAAATTATTTTATTATAATACTCACTTTACGTCCGAAGACTTGAACTGCATGAATAGGTTCTCTCCTCTGTAAAGAACATTTTTAAATATGTTTATTAAGTATTTTTTTACAATTTAAATAAAAATTTAATGTATTTCTTGGTCAACGAAAAAATACCTTCTGCATTTTGCTCTGCGATTTGTGTAGAAAAGAACGGAAGTCGATATTTTACTACAGTGAACGAATTTTCGTTTTAACGAAAACTTTGCTGAATTTTAAGTTTTGCTGCCATTGACATCTATATGTCAAAGTTGTAAGACATATTATAAGCTATTGTCAATTCTATCGGTAAAGTAGGGTTTTTATTTACCAATAAATTCTCATTCCTTTTCGTGAGCCACGTAGGAACGTTTGACGTTTTGTGAAAAAAAATTTCTAATATGAGGGAAAAATATATATGATTAATCAACTGATTATGTGCTATTCTTGTTCCAATTAATTAAATAATTGTTTGAAATTTTTGTAAATTTGTTAAAAAATCTCTTATTAAAATGAAAATCAAGGAATTGCAGAAAACTGTTAATGTGGCCTGGTCTCCAGCTCAACAAAATGCAATAATGTTAGCGGCAGGAACGGCTGCTCAGCAAATAGATGCTAGTGCTACATCAATTTTAGAAATTTATTCTGCAAATCTTGTAGATCCTGGATATGATTTTGAACTGAAAGCTTCACAATCGAGTCAATACAAGTAAGTAAATATATATTCTATTGTGGATTAACAGGGAACATTTTATTCGCCTTTTTCAGATTTCACAAGGTTATATGGAGTCCAGCTGGATTTGGATCAACTCATCCAAATGGGTTAATAGTTGGTGGTTGTGAAGGTGGTCATCTACAGGTTTATAGTGCCTCTAAGTTATTAGCAGGACAAGATGCACTAGTAGCTCATCAAAATAAACATAGTGGTCCAGTACGTGGTTTAGACTTTAATCCATTTCAAAACAATCTATTGGCCTCAGTTGCTTCAGAATCTGAAATATTCGTATGGGATTTAAATAATACTACAACACCGATGGCACCAGGTAATAAAACTCAGCCATTAGAAGATGTACAAAGTGTTGCATGGAATCGTCAAGTTCAACATATACTTGCATCAGTATTTAGTTCACGTTGCGTTATTTGGGATTTAAGAAAAAATGAACAAATTATGAAATTAAGTGATTCACAATCAAGGGTTCGTTGGCGTGCTGTACAATGGCATCCTGAAATTGCTACACAGTTATGGTTAGCATCCGAAGAGGATCAAGCACCATACGTACAATTATGGGATTTACGTTATGCTACTGCACCTGCAAAAACAATGCAAATTCATTCACGTGGTGTTTTAGGTTTAACATGGTGTCCAAACGATTCAGATTTAATGATTTCATGCGGTAAAGATAATAAAATATATTGCTGGAATCCAAATACTGATATACCAGAAGGAGAAATATTGGCTGAAGTTGCAACAACTATACAATGGTATTCTGATGTCCAATGGTGTCCACGTAATCCAGCAATAATTGCTAGTTCGAGTTTAGAAGGTAATGTTTCGGTATATTCATTATTTGGTGGTACTCATCAGCAAGTACAAACAACAAATAAAATTGCTGATTCATTTCCTGGTATGGATCAAATTGCTCAAGCACCAATTCCTCAGCAAACCACCCAAGTCGTATTTTCAGACTTAAAAAGAGCTCCAAAATGGATGAAGAAGAAAGCTGGAGTATCATTTGGTGTAAGTAAATATAAAAAATTTAAAAAAAAATTATTTAAAACTACAAAAAAACTATATTATTTTAGTTTGGCGGACGTTTAATATCTTTTAATGAAAAGTCTGGAAAAAATATTACAATTAATCAAATTATTACTGAACCCGAGTTGATTGAGAGAGCAAATGCTTTAGAAAAAACATTGGAGGAGGGTAATTTCTTAGATTATTGCATATTGAAAGCTGATCAAATGAATGATCAACATGGTCGTTATTTATGGTATTTTATAAAAGCTAATTTTGAATTAAATCCAAGAGAAGAAATGCTTAATTTATTGGGTGTGTTATTATTATTTTTTTTTATATATAATTTTTTTTATTTTGTAATTGATTTTTATAGGTTACAATAAAGATGATACTAATAATAAATTTGAAAAATATGTTAAACATGATGATATATTAAATCAGAATAATGTAGAAAATGTTACAAATAAAATGGCAACATTGACACATGTGAGTAATATTATAATTTTAAACCTTCATCATAAGTTTTTTTTTCTGTAAAAAATATTTTAACATTTCATTTATTTATCATTTTAAATTATTGTAAAAAATATTTTAACATTTCATTTATTTATAAACTAAAGCAAACATTTTTTTTCTGCCTTATTTTATATTATTTTGATTTAGAATTAGTTTTTATAAGTACGTACACTAATTTCAAAAAACAATATTCAAATGAACTTTGAAACAAGTTTTTAAACTTTTCGTTTAAAATACATATTTCAAAATTGATTTGAAGATTAATATAAAATATTTAAATAGTTGATATAAAGATATTTAAAAATCGGATGGTAAAATATATTTATGTAGATTGTAGATTAACTTTTTATATATAAAGTTTTTTCAGTTTTAAATCAAAAATATATTTGTATTGCTTTTATCCAACTCACAAAATACATTACTTTTAAAAAATTCTAACTAATATAAAAAAAAATGAAATAAAATCATAAATTGCACTAAAACATCAACACAGAGCGACTCATCTGAGGTTGAGGGTGATCAAAGTACCGATGATAGCACCGATTTGTCGGTAAGACATGATCTAAAAACACTCTTGTATAGTATATGTTACATTTCTGTCTAAATATAATTCATAATATATACATAAAATTGTTAAGCTAATTTTAAGTATTTAATATTAATAATTGTTTAAAACTAATTAAAAGGGAGCCGATAATAATGCTCTATTTGATGCAATTGCTGCTGGTAATAAAACACTTAACGAAATATCCGAAAAAAAATTAGTAAAATACAAAATTCCAACTGGAACAGGTATTTCAAAATAATTCAATTGTTTTGTTTTATTAATTAAGTATTTTTTTTTTTTTTTGTAGACAAAGATGGATTAATTGCGGAAGCAATATTAAGTGGTAATATTGAAGCTGCTGTAGAAATTTGCATAGAATGTGGACGATCTACAGAAGCATTAATAATAGCATCAACAGCTGGAATAGATTTCTTAACAAAAACACAAAATAACTATTTAAATAAACAAGATAATGAAATTTCATATTTAATTTCGGCATTAGTAACACGTGAATGGATTGATGTAATGTCGCAATGTTCACTTAATTCATGGAAAGAAGCTTTAGTAGCGGCTTTAACACATAGTGATGGTCAAATAAGTGGTTTGTGTGGTAAGAATAAAATATTTTTCTGAATTTATATAAAGAAAGATGATATATATATTTTTTTTAGCTAAATTAGGAGAACGTTTACAAGGCGAATCAAATGATATAACTTTGGCACGTAATTCTATATTATGTTATATATGTGCTGGCAATTTAGAAAAATTAGTTGACGGTTGGTTATATTTACGAAATCAAAGTAATACAAATCCGAAATTAAATACAACTGAGTTACAAGAGCTTGTTGAAATTGTCATGCTACTAAAGAAATCTTTAGAATTGCGGGGTCAACATGTTGAACCAACTGGTAAATTAGCTGAATTTTTATCACAATATGCTGGACTATTGGCTGGTCAAGGTGCATTAGATACAGCACTTTCATATTTAGGACCAACTGATGATCCAGATTTAGAGGATTTACGTGAACGTTTATATTATGCTTTGGGTCATAAGCAAGTACAGCAAGGCCGCCAATCAATTCAATATGGCAGCAATTATTATGGTAATCAAGCACCAGTTACTAATAGTGGTAATCGGTTTACTCAACCAAGAAACTCATTTTCAAATCCTGTAACTTCAATATCACAACACCAATCATCAATATTAAATAATAATTTTAATACTGGTCTACCCGTTCAACCACAATTATCATCTCAACAACCTTGGAATTTACCGGCAATAGCATCATCACAATCTAGTTTTAATCCAATGATACCGCAACAACAATCTAATCAGTTATTTAATCAAGGATTGACAGGTTCCAACAATGGACTTCCACCATCATCATTAGTAAAACCACCCACAATTAATGATGGTTTAAATCATCCACAACGTCCCTCAAGTGTTGGTTCACAAGGTAGTACTGGGGGTCCATTGACTCGTAGTAAATATATTGTTGATCCATCTGTTAGTAGTGGACCAAGTTATGGTCAAACAATGTTTAATCCAGCACCAACAAATTTAACTGGACCACCACAACAACAATTCAATTTAAATCCTTTGGGCTCAGATCCATATCAAAATCAACAACAGCAATCATCAATGATGATGCAACCACAAATAAGTACGACAAATTTCAAACCATTTATGCCATTACAACAAAATTCACCCAATTATATCGGTGGTATACCACCTATTGAAACTGGACATGATGTAATGCCACCACCACCACTAATGAATAAAAATCCGACACCACCACCTGGATGGAATGATCCGCCACCATTATCATCATCTACGCGTGCTCATGTAAGTGATTTAAGATCAAATTTGATCTATATAAAAATTTCAAAATTGCTAGATGTATATTGGGAAAATTTAAGTTTTTTAAATTTTTAGTAAAACAATCTTCTTTTTTTTAAATATTGGGAATCAAACTTTATATTTACAAATATTAAATTAGAAGTTAAAAAAAATATGAAAATTGGAAAATTCTTTATATTTTAAATCTTGCGATATTAAAAAATATAAGTTATTTTACTATAAACAGAATAAGGAAATGTCTGCTAAACACGCTGGAACTAGAAAATGGCAGAAAATAATTAATTCCAAAAATAATAGTTCTTCTGCAATTCTTTCATCATCATTATCAACATCTAATAATGGTAAACAACCAGCAGTAACTAAAATAATAAACCAAAGCAACGTTATATTTCAGGTAGTTGTTTTCCGGCCTTATAATTAAAAAGTTAAAATTGTTATAGCTTTTACTTGTATTTTTGTTTTTCTAAAAAAACAAAAAAAAAATTTTTTCATTAAGATAAAAATATTTTTAAGTTTATATATTTAAAGGTTTAAGAGACTTGCATTTTGATAATAAAAAACAATAGAAAATTAAAAATTTACAAAAAATTAAATTGCAAAAAATGCAGGACTATTTAACTTAGATTGAAATTATCTATTTGCATGTAGTTAAGTTATATACTATATATAACTAATATAATAACTTGTGGCAGTCTAAATATATTCCCTAATATTTAAATCCTTTTTTTAAATGCGTGTAATTTTTTTTATATAATTCAGCTTATTTTTATTTTTGATTATTATAAAAAAAAGCAATAAAAAGTCTCATTATCCATTTTATTAAGCGAATAAAACCTTATACATCTTGCAATTATTAACAATCCGTTTCATTTTATTAATTTTAAATAGAAATATTAATTAAATAATACAATTCTAAATCAATTAGTCAAAACCGGAGCAAGCTAAAATTAATCCAATAACACATCCAATATTTGGTGCTGATCCCAATCATAATCAAAATGGTTTTATGGATCCAAATTCACAATTTCAGGTAAATACAATATTATTATGAATATTATAATTTTTATTAATAAAATTAATATATATTTATTTAAATAGAATCAATCTGGTGCATATCAACCGCCGCCACCACCACAAGGAATGTCATCATTACCTCATCAACAACAAATTTTCAATCCATTATCAACACAAATGCCACCACAACAGCAAATTGATAATAACCAATTTGTACCAAATTTAACAAATTTTAAAACACAAGCCATTCCATCAAATATGTATAATTCACAAGATAACCAACAGAATTTTAGTAACGAATCAATATTGCAACAAAAATTACAGCAACAACCTTTAGTAAAAGAAAAACCTCCATTACCAGAAGAATTTATTTATATGCAAACAGTATTCGAAGAATTAAAGAATCAATGTTTAAAAGTTGCTACAGATGTTGTAAGATTAATTATTTTTTATAATTATAAATTCTGTTATTTTATTTTATTTTAACAATTTTCCTAATCTTATAAATTTTAGCGTACAAAACGAAAATTTGCTGATGTTGCGAAAAGACTAGAAAGTTTGTATGATGCTTTAAGAGATGGACGGGTATTATTTTTAAATATTTTAATAATTATAATAAATTAAATATGAATATGAATTTTTAGCTGTCGGCAAATACAATTAATGCCTTAAATCAAATAGTGCAATTTTTACAAAATGGTGACTATGGAAATGCACTAGCTACTTATACAATAATTGCATCTGGTCCAGACTTCTCACAAACAGCCAATTTTATGCCTGGAATTAAAGTTTTAGTTCAATCTGCAACCGAACTTAAAGTTTATTTAAGATAAGAGAAAAATACTAATAAAGACTAAATAACGTTTTCAAATTTTTAACTGGGGCTTCAATATTTTTTTATTTAATAATTATCGGTGCTGATAAAAATCATATAAAAAATCAAATGCTAATATATTTATCAAAAAGTATATATTTAAAAATATTTTTTTGTACGTTATAAAAATTCAGCCCAAAAAAAGAATTTATGATTATTATTCGTTTACATATATTTTTTGTTTTATAATTACTACAATATAAATAAAGTTAAACAAATTCAATTCATTTTTTTTATAAACAATATAGAATAATATCTGTTATATAATTTGATCCTAGTAATGTACTCAAGTAAATTGTGATACATTAAAATAATTCAAGAGCAATCTGAATTTTTGGAAACTATTTTTTATATTTTTCTTTCTCTACAGAAAAAATTCAAAATTTAGATAAACATTTTATTTTTCTCTAAAAAATCCATAATGTATATAGTTTTATGCGAATCCAACAAAGTAAGCAGTTAATAAAATGCAATATATTGTATTTGATCACTGAATATAAGCACTTTATAATCAGCGACATCTGTTTTCACAGACAAAATAATACCTTACTAACCAAAATTACCGGTATAGGAAAACTAAACTACGTTTACGAAATTACTGTTTTCTGCTTGAAGGGCAAACATTGACGACTTTGACTTTGACGTATGTATATTTTGTTTAAAGGGATGTAAATCACTTTTCTGACTCGCGTCTGACTTGACTATATAGCCACGAAAATCCACAGAAAAGAAGCTTTCAATTAAACTCAATCTTTAATAAACTAATTTAAATTTATTATAGAAAAAACAAACAAATATATACGATAAAGTAAAGAATAAAAAAATATATTTTTTCAATCAATCACAAATACAAAATTCAAAATGGAGAAATTTTTAGAAAATAATCCAAGAGATTCTACTAATGAATCTAATAATGTGAATATTATAAAATTTACTGCTGGTGATACAAATTTTTGCCAAAAAATCACCGGTAAAAAAGTAAAAATTCTTTGTAGTACAGGTGATCATGATCATGGTAGCTCCAAAGTGAAATTAAAAAATATTGTCGATTATAAATGGGAAGTAAAAAAATATCCGGGACATTTAATTGCTGTTCATATGGATGGTAAACATATTGCATATGTAATTAAAGTGAATAATAAACAATCTGGTACAGAAGAAGGTATGGTTCGTGTTGTAAATACTCAAACTGGTCAACGAGCACTAATTAAAGGTATAACTGGTGAGGTATTAGATGTACAATTTGCTCATATTGAACGTGTACATATATTAGCGTGCATAGATTTTAATTCATTATATGTTCATAAAATTGATATGCTATCTGACAATTTAATATGTAATTTATTATTAAAAATTGAAGATCCAATGGATAATTATAATCCAAAATATAATAAAATCTCATGGTGCCCATTTTATCAAGAAGAATTTACTAGTAGCGATGATGAAGGTGAAGATGCTAGTCAATATATTGTTTGGTCTCGTGGTAAAATTTTTCAAATTTTTGATGTAAATGTTATTATAAATTCACATGGTATTGGTAAACATAATCCAAAAGATTTAACAGATGGATATGTACATTCAATTGATAATACATTTATAATTACATGGATATCATTATCACCTGATGGTTCAACTTTAAGTGTTGGTAGTGAAGATGGTTTAATACGATTTTATCAAATATATTTCCATGAAAAGCAACCACGTTGCCTACATCAATGGAGACCTCATAATGGTCAGCCAATATCATCATTTTTCTTTTTGGATAATTATTTAAAGAAATCATCATCAGATACATTTTGGAAACACTCATTAACTGGATCTAATAATAATACTGAATTTAAAATTTGGGATTGTGGTACATGGGAATGTTTACAACAAATTCAATTATTACCTGCACCATTAATTGATGTACCATTTGAACAACAACAAGAACAGAAATTACAAAATCCATCTGAATTAAATTTTACGGCTGAAATTGATATAACATCATCATATTTAGTATTATCAAATGTTGATTCACGTATGATGTATATTTTACAAATAGTTAATAATGCTAGTAGCTCATCTATTGCTCTTGGTGAAATTAAAAAAGAAAAATCTGATGTTGGTGATACTAAAAAGAAATTACGTGAAAAACGTAAAAATGTATCATATATTCGTTCGGTATCTGAATATCCAATATCATCATCAATTCTGAGTTATTCAATTGTAAATGCTACTATTCGAAAATTATATAAATGCACATTGAATGATAGTTATTTATTAGATGATATGGATTATGATTATGATGAAGAAAATATGGCAATATCATGCGTTGTTGTTCGAATGTTTGTTGTACAACCGAAAAGTGTTCAGGAATGTCATATTTTATATCAACCAATAAATTCAGGTGACGAGGATAACGGTCAGGATGATTGTATTGATGAATTATCAGATGATGAGTTTATAACAGGTGATATTAAAACAGATATTTCGGATGATGATAATAATATTGTTGATGTTACAAAAATTCCTTATAAAGATGTTTTAGTTAGTGGTTTTGCTGGAAAAAAGTTATCTGAACTTTCATCATCAGATAGTTTAATGATACAAACTAATAATAGTGATAGCATAGGTATTAGAATTGCTGGATCAAATACGGAAAAATCTTTAAATTCAGATAATGATAATGAAAGACAACAACAAAAAATTCGCGTTATTGATGATAGTATTTTATTGATTAAAGGTAGGAAGTCGCCATCACCTTTAATTCCAGGTTTAGAAGCACCACAAGGCTCAACAAGTAATACAGCTTCCATAGATGATATACAATCAACCAATGTTATTACAGCATCATTACAGACAACAACATCACTATCAGCATCATCTGCATCAACCACAATAAATCATGCTCAAAAATCACACTTCTCCCAAGTTAATTTAATGACACCAGATTCATTTTGTAGTACATCAGGAATAACTACATTAACTACAAATTCATCGAGTAGTGGCGGTAATGATAAGAAAACAACAACTGAATCAGTTAATTCCGATGTTCTGTCAACAATTTTAATGTTAGCCAGTGTAACTGGCTCACAAAATTCGAAACAAAATGCTGAAAATTTAAATTTACTCAATTTAATGAATAATAAAATGATCGAGGATCAAGAATATCAAAAACAATTACGAAAAACAGCAGCAGTTGCAGCAGAAAAAATTCAACATCAACAACATAAAAATAAATTTATTTCTTTAGATGATGATGATGATGAAGTAGATGATGATGATGATAATCGTATTATTCAAAATAATTCTGGTAATTTAACATCTGGAGGATCAAGTCCACCAAGTCGAGAGGTACAAGAAATAATGTCACTAAAAGAATACGAATGTAAATTATCAAATTATTTATATAATGAACAACAAGATATTGTCAATGTTGATAATTTAGAACAACCACCAGAAAAATTTTTAAATACTAATGAAGTTATAAATTCCAAAACCCAACAATTAATTAATAGTGCAAATAGTGGTGCTAGCGGAAATATGAAAAATATTGATCAAAATATTATTGGAAATGAATTTAAAAATAATAATAAGCAAAACGATAAAGATATCTCAATAAAGATGAAAAATCATTCATCATCTGATAATTTATTAAATTGGCCAAAAGTTCCTTGTATAAGTACAGTTGCCAATAAAAAACAGCATTCTTCAAATGAAAAAACTCAGGATACAGTTAATGATTCTACAGTATCTTCAATTTCTAATGCATCAGTACCATCTCTTGTTTCAAAAATTGATCAATTAATTAATGTGGTTCATGATTTACAACAGGAAATTAATTCCTTAAAAATGCATAAAGATACAATTAATTCTATTAATAATAAACAACAACAAACAAATTTTAATGATTTTACTCGACAAATGGAAAGACAAGTTTTGCAATTATTTGAACAATATATAATCCGTTATGATAAAGAATTACGAATGAAATTTGATGAATTTATACAACAAAGTGATATTCGTAATCGTGAATTACGTGATCGTTTTACACAAGCAAATCAAATATTTTTCAATCAATTATATGAAAAAATTTCGCAGACAATTAAAATGGAAATACAACGTAATGTTATACCAGTACTAATTGTAAAATTGGATGCAATACAAGGACAAATGCAATCTGAAGTGTCAGCTAAACTAATAACAACTGATCAAGCATTAAGAGAAAATATTTCGCAATTATGTAAAAGTAAATCTATAATTGAAACTTTTGGTAAATCTGTTTTACTTGGTGTACAAGGTAGTTTACAAGCAGCTTTTATAGAATCAATGTCAAGTACATTGATTCCAGCTTATGAAAAATCATCACAAAATATGTTTCGTCAATTACATGAAACTTTTTCGATTGGTATAAAACAAGTAATGGAACAATTTGATAATTATTTAACTCAATTACAACCCGTTCAAGATACAACTGATGAAATTCTCACACGTTGTATTCAATTTCGTGAACTTCTTGATACACATTTAAATCGCCAAACAATTACAATAAAAGATACTGTAATAGATACCAAAAAAGAAATTAAAACATTGGAAATAAATTTTATAAGACATTTCTCTGATTTATTAAAAAAAGAAATTCGTAATAGTTTTGAGCAACAAGCAGCCAGTTTAGAAGATTCTGTACTGAGTGCAGTTCGTTCAAGAACTACCACACCTGCACCATCATCTCAAGCCATGTCTGTTTATGATATACAAGATCAAATAAAACATTTATTAAGTATAGGACAAATAAATGGTGCTTTTCATCAGGCATTGTTAGCTAATGATTTAAGTTTGGTTGAATATGCAATAGAAAAGGCTGATTATAAAACTGTATTTAATCCATGTAATTTAGAACAAACTGTGCTGTTGTCATTAATCCAGCAAATTTCTGCAGATATGAGCAATCATAATGATATAAAACAACAGTATTTAGCCGATGGCATATTGAATTTAATTCCAACTGATCCAATTACAAAAGAACACGCACCGAAGGTCATGAAGGAATTATTGAGAAATTGTCAGAAATTTTTAACAGAACATCCGCAAAGCCTATTATGCAGTAATATTCGTATGATCATAATGGCAATTCAAGGAATGGGATATAAATACTAAATAGTTTTTGTTTATTTTATTTGAGAGTAGTTACTATTAAAGATATTCTCTGAAATTTTATACTGAAAATTAAATTATGGCGGATTAATAAGAAAATTTATATTATTATTATTTGTCAAACTTGAATATAAATTTAATTTTTTTTTTATTATTTTTTTTTAATTTGTAATATTGATGAAGCCTTTCAGAATTAATAAAATAAAAATATAATTTAATGAAATATTTATTTTTTATTATTTCATTGAAATCAGTTTACATACATAGGAAAAATAAATGGACTTACATATATCTATAGCTTAAGTAGATTTTAAAAATCCATTACTTTAATGATTTTTAATATATTTGTGTTTTATTTTAATGATTATAGTTTGCATCTCCAAAGGATAACATAGATATGTTTTCTTCAAAAAGATTAAAAGAAGTTATATAAAAGTTATATTTTATGATAACACATTTTAGTAATACCATAATATAAATATAAAAGTTTGTACTAAAGATATTAAATTCAATCGGACTGACTAAATAAAAAATTAATATATTCTTTAATTTGAAATGCAATTTTCTATTCTAATATGTACATAAAATTTAAAATATTTCCAAAAATATTAATGAAATTTAATAATTTTCTGTTTTCATATCATTAAGTCCAAGTTCTTCATTTTGATCAAATGTTCTTATATATCTTATTATCTGTAATCTATCATCTGGTTCATTATCGTTTAATGATTGCAAATAACTATTACCGGCCGGATCATCCAATACTAAAGTAGCTTCACGTTCTAATGAAATTACACTTGCTACATCATTTATAAACTTTTCAAATTTTGCTTTTGTTTCACCATCTGAAGAATCTTGAAACATAGAACCATTATCAGTAATTTGTTCTTTCATTGCAATTAATACACCTTCAACAGTTGTAAATCGTCCACCCAATGCTGAAGGGCCAACATCACAATCTAATTCTGGTATACTCATACTACATGTATCCGCTTTTAAAACATCTCTAGTTAAATCATCTTTACATTTAATTTTAACTTCAAAACGAACCCCTTTCTCTTCAATTCCACTACCAGATTTAACTTCATTTGTACGACAGCCACATATTTCGCAATTCGTTGCCATTATAACAACTTCTTTAAAATGCGGTATTTTTGTAACTTTCATATTTGTCTCACATGGTGAAGTACAATTTGAACAAAGTGTTTGAAATTGTAGCACTTCACCATGTAATTCTTCTAATGGCCACGATCCTTCTGGTATTGGTTTTAATATTTTACTGTTCTCGGATTTATTATTTAATTTCATTTCATTATCATCTATTGATTTTTCTGTAGACTCTTTATTGTCTACAGTGTTATCATATAAACAAAGTAATTTATTTTGTTCGTCGTTTCTAATAAATTCTTGACTTTTTGATTGTGGATCAGAACGTGGTGCATTTGGATTTTCAATAAAACAATTTCCACTAATATCTTCCATAATTAACGTAAATGGATTTGACATTGTTTTTAACTTTTCTAATTTTTGTACAAATTCATCAATTGCCTTCGCTGTGTCCGGATGTTCTTTTCTCCGTGCTTCTTGATCTTGTGTTAGACCAGTAATTGTACGGAGTATAATACCTTCAACAGTTGTCACTTCACCTTTTTGCGATTGTGCTGGAATTTCTAAATTTACTTCTGGTATTGTAACAGCAGTATAATCGGATTTAACAATTCTTCTATTTAAATCTATTGAATTAATGATATTAGTTTTAATACGAATTCCTTTTGGTTGTATTTCACATGCTGATTGGATTTCATTATTATTAAATCCACAATGTTCACAGTGGAATGACATGATAACAACCTCTTTATAGAATGGTATTTTAGTTAAAAGTAGTCGAGTTACACCGTTTTCAAAACAATTTACACATACTGAATCAATATTTGTTGATTCCTGTTCATTATCATCTGGATTTAAATCTCGAAATAGCGGCTGTTTTTCTGCTGTTGTTGCCATTTTAATTCACACTTTTCAAGTTATTTTATTAATTATTTTTATAATAAAATTACGTCACTAAGAACATGTGTCTATCTACGAAATCAAAAATGACAAAAGTTAACGAAAAAATATCACATGACATTTGTCATCTTTTGTTCGTGTTACCAGTAATTTTTAATAGTATTAATATTTATTTAGGCAAAATTAAGCACGGTATCCAAAATTTTAGGCACAACTTCCAAATCAGCTTAATTCAATGTGAGGATGAGGAGTGAAGGTTACACCTGCAATTTTGAAGTTGCAGTTACATATATGAGATTTATTTTATATTAATACTGGCATTGTGTAAATAAAAATGAAATATAAATGCCTTTTCTATTTATTCCAAATATTACAAAAATTGTAAGAAACTTAATTTTATTCATTTTGTTTATCCACCGATTCTCCTTCTATTCCGCGTTCGTTATTCCTTGTCCTCTATAACAAAAACAGTTACTCTTGATTTATTATTCCTTTTCTTGTCCATTATAACAAAAACAGTTACTCTTGATTTTCTCTTCAATTCGCCGTACATTTTCCAGATTAATTTTCGGAAAGTTACGCTTACGCGATGAGTACGACCTTAATTTTGTTTCTGTATAAGAATAATTAGTTTACAGGGGAAGAAATATTTTTTGACACTCCAAAAATTTGACAATTAAAAACTATATTTTTGGTTTTGGAATAAACAATATTTTCATTTATTCCGAGAATATTATTATTTGAATAAATATGCCTAACAGTTGTGCTGTATTAGGTTGCAAAAATAGGCAAAGTAAGAGCCTCAAATTATACCGTTTTCCTGCCATATGCAAAAAGCCCAAATTTAAGGAATTATCCTTGATACGTCGTAATCGATGGTTAACTGCATTACAAAGAGACGACATCAATGAAAGAAATGCTCGAGTTTGTGCTATACATTTCATATCTGGTAATTTTTTTTTAATTTTATTGTGAATGTCAATTATATTACGAATTTTTGTAGGCGCAAGTGCATCTCTTAAAGATATGTACAATCCAGATTGGGTACCTTCATTAAATATGGGGGATCCGTTATATCCCAAAAGACAAAAATATAAAAGTAATGCTGAGAGAAAGGAACATGCTTTTGCCGATTTATTTGAATTAATTGGAGATGGTGAAACCAATAATGATACCTCATCGAATGATAATAAAATAAAATTCGAGAAAGAAAACGAACAGAGTAAAGATCATAATTATTCACGAAATCTAATTTCGGAAAATATTTCAGAATACGAACATAATGTAAGTGTATCTCTTAATTCTTCACTAGAGCTGGATTATTGTGCTGCATCAGCAGACAGATTTTTGGAATCAGATATACAAGTTTATCATGAACCAGAAAAACATTTAGTTCAATCACCTAATACAGATATTAATACAAAAAGTTGTGTTACAATGAACAAATTTAAAAATGGTTATCACATAGCAGAAAGAGATGTAAAAGTAGCAATTAATTCAGAATTTGGAAACTCCGAGAAAATCCATAGCTTTAACCATACAAATGAAGAAGATTTCAATCAACCAGATCAAGATACAAAAAAAGTAATTATTTTTCACACAGATGTTGGAGTCGATAATTGTGCCTCGAATGATAAATTTAAACAAACGATCATGTATAATTGCTACGAACCAGAGCAAAATTTAAATGGTACAACAATTTATTATTCAGAAGATGATGTAGAAAATTGTTACACAATTAATCAACTAGATGAAAATAATTATTGTGAAAAAAAAGAAAATGTAAATAATGAAACATTTCTTTATTCAAAAATTAATGATAATATAACTGAAGACAGATTAAATCAAATAGATGAAAACACAGATCAGCTTCACGAACATAGCTATTCGGAAAAGGAAAATGATGAATATCATGTGAAAAAGTATGAAATAAGTGATGAGATGCAGAACGATAATTTACATTATTACAATAATATAAATAAGATTTATGAAAATAATAACAATCTAGAAGACATTATTGTTTATAAACCAGAACCAATATTTAGGGAAAAAGGTTAGTATTTAATAATTTGTATTATGTTAAAATTTTATTTAAATAAAAATATTATTTTTAGGTATACAAACATATATGTCAAATAATATGTTTGAATATTTAATAAGAGAAATTGCTAAAAAGAATTTAACAATTCAGCAAAAAAGTAGTATTATTGCGGAGAAAGATAAAAAAATTGGTAAACTGAAGCTAAAACTTCATAAATTAAGGCTGGAAATTTATAATAGTGAAGTTAATCGCAAAAAACCAATTATCTCCAAATAACATAATTTTTATATTCTGGAAATATTCACTTATTTCCATCTGTGGCATCAGCAGATTTAAGAAGTTTTGTTTATTACTAAACTTTTAATAATTTAAAAATATATTGATTTCTGAATTTGGTTATAAAAAATACAATTTTGTTACTAAAATAACAAAAAAAAAAAAAAAGAGTGGCTATTAAAATAAAACTTAAAACAAATAAAAGGATAGAATAATTTTCTCATAATCTTTTTAAGCTTTTTATTTTGTATATAATGAAATCTTACACTTAAATATAAGAGAAACGTACGTGATGAGTTCTTGAATATTATTTAGCTGTCACGGTTATGTATGACTAACAGCTTCAAATACTGCACAGCATTAAGCTACATAAAGGAAATTCCAAATATTCACTGTCTTTACAAAAAAAAATTAAAAATGATATAATTATTTGTTCATTTACGAACATTTAAAGAAATATTATTTATCATGTTAAAATATATTTTTGTAGTTCATGACAAATGAAGAATATCAACAATTAATGTTTTTTTTTGAAAAACAAGGCAAAATTAATTAATTCATTATTGCACAAAAAATATATATACGTATATAGTATACATATTAAAAATTTTCTTCCGAGAAAAAAATTATATAAACAATAAATTAAATTAACAAATAAACTGTTTATATATTTCCCATTATTATCCATAGATAGCTGAATTAAATGAATTAAATCTATTTCGCTTTTTACATTTACATACAACTTATTAACATCATTCATTAGATTATACAAATTGATTATTATTTTGATTACCGTGATGATAAATAGTTGGCGTAGTAGAATTTATTGATAGCGGTTCTATTTTTAAAGTTTGTGTTGGTATATCTGGTTGTGGTGGCTTTGCCAATAAATCTCTGTGAGCTCTTGTTCTTATATGTTGTTTTAAATGATGATCCCTACGAAAACTAACACCACATAATTTACAGCTATATGGACGTTCATCATTATGTATTCTCATATGTCTTTTTAAATAATTTGAAAATTTAAATTTTTTATTACATATCTGACATTCGAAATCACGTTGTAGATTATGTTTTTTTTCATGTAATCTCATAACACATGCTCGATAAAATTTTTTATCACAAAAGCTACATTGGAATTTCCTAACACCAGTATGTGTCAACATATGTCCTGTTAAATATGATCGAAGAGCAAAGCCTCTGTCACATATTGAACATTTAAAATTCTTTTCACCTGTGTGTAAATGTCTATGAAATTCTAATTGTTTTCGATCTTTATAAAAATTCCCACAAATATCACATATAATTGGAATTTCTGGTTCCTTTAATTTTGGAGATTTTATTTTTCGACGAGATCTTGATTTCTTTTCAGTACTTATATTATTTATAGATGTATCAACTAATTCTGAATTATTATCATCTTTTAATTTATTTGACTTTTTTGTTTTATATTTTTTATTTAATTTCGATTTGTAATTTTTGGCAATATCATAATTATCATCATCAACTTTATTCTCATCTAAAATTCCAATCACATCATTGTTATCATTTTTATTGTTTCCATCTTCCGAGAAAATCGTTTCAAATTTATGTACGGATAAAAATTCAATATTCTCTATAACATTTGTAGATGTAGACGTTGTACACATATCTTGATTCAATAATAATTTTTGTGCTTTATCATTTAGACCCGGTGCTCCAAATATAACTTTAGGTGGTATTTTATTTTTTTCATTTTTTACATCATGAATATAATTTTGTAATATAATTTCAGTTTTTTTACATGTAACTAGAAAACTAAATGAATCTCTAAGAGTTTTGGAACATGGAAAACATATTTTTTTTGCTAACACAGTATCAGAAGATATATTTATTCCAGTACACATTGTAAATTTTTCAGAATATGAAAATGATGAATTTTCATCTCTATCATCAATTGATTTAACATTAACATCCGAATAACAATTTTCACTTGGTGTAGGTCCTTTTAAACAAATCCGACAAGAATTCACAGAAATTTCGATCATTTTTTTTAAATTAATTATAAATATTTATCCAATGACAAAAATAATTTAAATCCAATTGCAATTCAGTTTTTTTTTTTGACAGACCAAAAGATATTTTATCCTTTTTCTATCTCTCTTTCTTTTATTCTCTTTTACACAAACAAATTAGGCTGCAAACAGAAACTCCGTTCAAAATTACTAATCAACATAATTTCAAATGGTTTACTTGCCATTTTTGTACCTGTAGCAATTTTTTTGGCACAAAACGTCGACATTCTCCAATATAGGTAAATTTAGTATTGTCTATGGAGGAGGAATTTCAACTAAAATAAAAATATCCATAGCAATTCCAATATCTTTTCATTTGCCCAAGTTATGTATAACAAAAAAATTTAAAAAAGAGTCTGCAAATACCTTCTAGTAGGTGCTCTATCTAATGTATTCAATTTTTAAGTTACAATAAAAAACCATACAGATTTCAATCATTAAATTCATATACCTATAAAATATACAGAAAATAACACACAAATGACACAAAGATTTCTATTTTTTAAGCAAACTTGAAAAACGAGTTATTGTAAGACTAAAAAAATTGATTCTATGATTGGTTGCCTTAGAGCTTCCCCTTCCCTTTCCATTCATCAGAAAATACAAAAAAGCGTGTCATTTTTTTTGAGATTTTACAAAAAAATATATAATATTTTCTTCACTCTTTTTCACAACTCATTTATCTCCGATTCCGAATTCCGACTAACAATCGATAAAATTGGCGGAACTATCGTTACATGGGATTGAATTAAAACCAAAACTGAAATTAACTATAAATGGCTACACTAATACTGGAGAAACTACGAAACTACATGGAGGAATACTGACGTTTCACAAATGTTTTTTATTAAATTTTTCTCATAAATTCATAAATTTCTTTTGGATGAATTTTACGTGTAAAAACAAATTTCACAAAAAATATTAATATGGAAAAAATCAATTCTACTGAAAATAAAATGGAATCGCCACCTTTAGAAACAAATTCTCTTTCTGAGAAGGAAGCATATTTTAAATGCTTAAAAGTTTGGGTTAATCAAGCAAATTTGTCGCAAAATGCAATGGTACAAATAAATGATATATTTCTACGTTTATTTATATATTTAATACTTTCATGTAATTATAAATTTAAATATTTTCTATTTTAATTGAAGGCATGTTTTCCGTACTACCTTATGGCAAATTATCCTCAACTGTTCCAAACGTCACAGGGATCAACAACAGCAACAGTACAAAATCAAATTGGTGCTGGTGCTGCTGGTTTGGGATCACCAATTTTTAACCGTAACTTTATGGATAATGATATAAGGCAAGCAGAATGTGAGAAAATAGAATTAAAAATAAATAAAATTGGAATTAAAATTACAAAATGTTTCTATGTTACAGTAATTAATCACCATGGCGGTTATGAATTTGTTATTGCACCATTTTGGAAACGTGTATTAGCTGAAATAGTTGATGTTGCCATACTACTTCTTTTAAAATTAGTAATTACATTTACAATTGTAGATCTATTCGATTTAGATATGTAAATAATAATTATATATAGAATTTTTTTTAATTAATTTTGATATTTTGTATATTTTAGTGGGATTGATTTTGATTTGGATGCATTGAAAAAATCTATTGAAGACGATTATACTGAATTTTTATCATTTTCATCTGATTTATTATTACTGGAAGTATTAACAAAAATTGCTGTATGTTTTTATGAAGCATTTTGGACAATGACTGGTCATGTATATGTTGGTGGTGCAACACCTGGAAAAGTTCTATTAGGTTTACGAATTGTTTATGTTGAAGCTGTTGTACCATTACAACCACAACAAGGACGTAATATGAATAATAATGGTACATCATTAAGAGCACTTTTATATCCAGCTTGTAATCCTGGATTTCGAAGAGCATTTTGTAGGGCAATTGCTAAAAATATATTAATGGCATTATTATTTCCAATGTGTTTTGTAATGTTGTTCTTTAAAAATAATCGAACTGCTTATGACGTTATGACGAAAACAATTGTCGTTGAAGAAAATCATGCTCCACTATTAAGAAGACGATAGTTTTGTTTTTGTTTTTAGTCTATTTATTTGTATTTTTTTCTTTGTTTGGTTGATTGTATTTAATGGACAATACTATTAAAAATAAAATATTGTTGATGATGAGATAAAAAAAAAAAAAAAAGATTATTTAAATAATATATATAATGCCAAAAATAATAAATTCATAACTAAAATATATTTACTTTTCGTTTTTGAATATTTTACAAAAAAAAATTATTTTTTTCTCTTTATTTGTGGTAAAAGTTTTGGGATATAAAAATTAATTTTTCCAGTTAAGGATTTATTTTATACATTTAATCAATTTTCTTCTATTTTATTCAACTACTAAAATATACAAATTAATATTATTGTCTATTTTAATGTGATTAAATTGTAACTATTTATGTAATTACAAACAAAATAAAATAATTACACTGTATATATACAAAATATAATAATTATTTTTATTGTTATTTAAAAGATAAGATTTTTGATCAATAAAGAACAACTGATGTTAATTTGGGGAAAAATAAATGTGTATATACTTTGCAAAATAATCTATTTTTTATTCAAATTTTTCTTTACAAATCATCTTTTTGCAAAGAAAATTCGTTTAATTGTTCTTCCAAATTCAAGTAGTATGTTTTAAAATTTATATTACAGAAAGTTGCGCGTTAATTACATGCTTTTAATTTAAAGTATCTGTATCAAACTGTTAATTATCTGTTATTTAAAAGAGAACTGTTATGTAACAAATGAGTCTGTTATCTATGTAAATATGAAAATTAAAATAGAAAATGCTTAATATAAAATAAATTATTACTTTTTTTTTAATAAAAAAGTTTTAGTTTCTAGAGAATAATATAAGCTTATTAAATAAACAGAATTATAATTAAATTTAGATAATTAATTTATTTATTTTAATGAAAGAAAACCCACCCAATAGATTATTACAGTTTGATATTGTATAAGATATAAAGTTTTATTTAAATTATTTAATTCATTTAAATATTATCTATTGTATATATTCAGAAATATTTAACCCGCATTATTTTAAAAGCAGTGGTTGTTAACCTTTTCTCAGTATTTTTTTACCATTCATATATTAATTTCTTTATTAAAATTTAATTATATTTTGTATTATTGCCGTCTTAGACTTGTGATACTCTATTATTTTAAATAATCATATTTCCTAACAATAATGGTATCACCCGACTTTCCAGAATGAAAAGCCGCTATATTTTTAATTGTATGCTCTTTAACTGGCTCATATACTATTTTATCAATTAACTACTTTCCATTTTATTTGCTATACATATTAGTTTTTTATCAATAATTTTCCTACTTTTAAAAAATAAAAAACCCTCTTCTTTATAAGCTGAAATAAAACTAAAAATATTAAATTGTAAATAAATTTAGTTCAATTCTTGGCGTCTATAACACAATATATATATTATTACAAAAATGTTTTATGCATTTAAATTTGTTATAGTTTTAATAATAATATTTATTAAAGTAAAAAATTGTGAAATAGTTAAACATAAGATTGTTTTTAAAAATGTTGGAAATCGTTTTCCAAAAATTTTAACTATTTTTGGATTATTAGCTGGTAAATACTTTAAAAAATTAATTAATAACTTATGATATATTTTTATTTCCAACTGATTATCTTTCAATAGGCATGAATTTTCTAAAAAACTTTCATGTGGAAGCTGGTAAAGAAGATGTTTTTGGCAAACAATTTAATACATTAACATTTGAATTTGAAACCGAACAAAATATAATTGGTAATAATGGTATTGAAACGATAATTAATGGAAATTCTGAACCATTATTTACTATTCCGCCATACTATACGCCACAATATTTTCAAAAACGTTCTGGAGATAAATATTTTAAACCAAAAAGTATTAATAATGTTATATGGAATAATCGCCGAACACGACGTAGTTTAGATACCAAAAACAATTTTGGAAAACTTTCTAATAATTTGAATCAAAGCAAACAAATTAATTTAGATGATGCAAAAATAATTGATAAACCTGCAGAAATAGTGAAAGAAAACGAATTATCCGAAGAATCAAACAATTCCGAATTATCTGAGAATCAAGAAGATCCACTTAAACAAGAAAATCTGGATAATAGTCTACCATTTATAGAAAATAACCAGTCAATTAATAGTAATATATCAGAAGAATCTGGGCATAATACCGGATATATTTACATAAATTCAAATTCTACAACCCAAAATAATAGTATTGGAGAAGGATATATTTATGTAAGACCATCACTTATTACACCTCACGATACTTACGGTCCACCACCATTAACTGATAATACTGTTTACCCGCAACCGACACCACCAAATAATCCTAGTTTAAGCTATGGACCACCAATTTATAATCTTTCGCCGCCATCACAGCAAGATGCACAAGAATTTCGTCCATTAACAACAAATAATTGGTATGGATTACCAAATAATTGGTTTTCTCTGTCTGATTCTATTTATAATAATAGAAAACCGGAATATCAAATAACATGGCCATTTTGTTTATCCTATCAAAGATATCCAGTATCTAAATTTAAGCCGAGTATACCGGATATTAATCAGAACTATCATGATTCTTATTATAATAATTATAATGCATATAAGCAATATAATGATTTCTTCACCAATTGGTTTAAAAAACTATAAGTTTTATAATATTTTTTAATAGTTTTTTTTTAATCAAAATTATTTATAATAAAGTTTTGAATAAAATATATTAAATGTTTTCAAAATAAAGTAAAAAAAGCAATAGTTGTTTGTATTATGCCCTTATATTAATCCATAGCCTAAAATTTGTATTAGTTAGAAGAAACTTTGATTAAAATTATCTTATAATTTCATTTTTTGAAGATCTAGAATTTCATTTTTGAGTAAAAATTTAAATTAAATCATGAATGATTACGAATCCTAGAGAATTTTTCAAATATTGCTATTTAAGAAAATATTTTATTATCTCTTCTACTTTTTTACGTATAATTTTTTTTCTTACTTTTATCTTTTATTTTCTAGTTGCTATTTATTTATAGTCTTTGGCTCTAATAAAAATAAATAAGTAAATAAGATTCTTTTTTTAATTTTTATTAGTTTTTTTTTTTTTTTTATTTTTAATATTTATAATAATAAGTTTTCAAGTAAATAAATTTTCAAATACAATAAGACACTGAAAAATTTATTAAATTTTTTTTACTTCTTTTTTTTTTTCAAAACAAAAAATTTTTATTTTTAGTATAGTTTTAGTTTTATAAGTATATATTATTAATGTTTAAATAAAATTCATTAGCAATATCTGTATGTATGTATGTATATTAGTATATTACTTTTTTCATATCATTTTCTTTATAAATTTTCCTCAATTTCTGAATATGAGATAAAAATTTTTCTTCTTATTTATATTATAAATTATTGATTTTTCATTTTTCACAATAATAATTAATTTATGTATGTATATATTTTGGTTTTAGTTTACATAAAAGGATTTTTTTTTGTATAAATAATAGGATTTTAATAACGAACAAAAAATGGAATATCCGGAATGCTAACATTTTTTTATTTAAATTTTCAAATATATTTATTTTAACTTATTTAACAGAAAGATAATAAATTTTTTTTATGATAATAATATAATAATATTAATCAGTTATCAAAGAACAAATATATTATTAATTTTAGTATAATCATTGATTTTTTAAATATTTAAAATCAATGGTATAATATAGTTAAATATAAATATACATATTTTTATTATATAATATTTTATATTTAATAAATTAAAAAAAAAGGTTTTTTTTAAAAATATTTATTGATTTAGAAAAAGTTTTAATTGAGATGAAAACACATATATAGAAGAAACATTAATTTTATTTTTATTTTCAATAAATTCATAATATGGTTATGGTATACAAAATATGACGACATTATAATATTTAATGAGTAATAATTTTAAATAATAATATTAATATAATATTAAAATAAACATATAATTAAATATTTTTAATTAAATTTTATTTATATAAACTAAAGAAATACTAATTTAAAAAGTATATATTAACTTTGAAATTTTTAATTAAAATTTAACAAAAAATGTTTTAATTCTTTATAATATTTCATAAATTAATTTTATGATAAAAGAAATTAAATATGTAATTTATGTTATAATATAATCATATTTTTAACTAGCATTAAAAAAAATTTATATAAAATCATGGATTGTGATTCATCACAGGTAAAATTTAACAAAATAAAATAAAATAAATGTTGTATGATTAATAAAAAAACAAATTAAGATTACTATCTAGTTATGCTATTAATGTCGTCAATATTGCATTTTAAATATTTTTAATAATTAAGGCATATATGTTTTACATTTTTATCCTTTATTATTTGTGTTATTACTGTGTCGGACACTAACTACAACAATAAGTTTTAAATATTTATACACAACAAACAATTAATTTTAAAGATAATTTTTTTTGTTTTAAAAATGATAGTTTTAGTATTTAGTATTTAAATATATATATATATATTTTCTTTCATTTTATATGTGCATGATTACATTACGATTTTTATTCTATGTTCATTTCACGCCTTAGGAGTTATATGACTTTATTATACATATATAATGTATTAAATAATTTTTTTTTAATTGGGTATAATTTGTTCTCAAACCTAGTTTCTATCAAAATTGTATCATAAAGACAAACTATAGGCAAGCATTTTTCTATTTTAAATATCAAATTAATTTTTTCCATAAGTTTGAGAACAAATATATAAATGTAACCATACACTATTATTAGATTAGATTAATATTAAATAAAATATTAAATCTTATAGGAATGCCAATGTTAAAAGCATTTATGTATTTTTAAAAAAAAGTTTAATAATATCTACTTAAAGTGTAAAACAATTTGATTACAATCAACATTAATTACATCAAGTATTTTCTTTTTAATAAATATTTGAAAGTTAATTATTTTTATCATAAATTTTTTTATATTATAATAATAATTTAATATATTTTATTTTTTAAGTATGTAATATTTTCATTTTTTTTATTAATTAACACTATGTATTGTCCTTTGTGTTTCATATATATTTTTATTTTTTTTTGGTTTTTTTTTGTAATCGTTTTAATTGTATATTAATATTCTTAAAATATTAATGTAATTTTTATTTTATTTTATATTTATAATCTTTCTTTAAGTTTTACTGTTACGGCCTTAATTAATATTCGGGGGTTAGTTTTAGGTATATGTCAAATTTATTGTACCTATTTATCTGGTGGTTTTCATATATTAGGTACATTTTTATATTAGAATTGAAAATAGAAAAAAAAAATTAACTTAAAATTTAATATAAAATTATATATTGATTTTTATTTTATAACAAATTCTTCAATATTTTAGGACTCAACTATTTTTAAAAAAATATGACCAATTTAAAGAAGCTGGAAAACGAACATTAAAGGAATTTGTCCTTTTTCTATCAAATTTTAAAATAATTCGATTTTAATTACGATATTCAGAGACATTATAAAATGTAATAGCTGGCATTGTAATTATAGCAAGTTGGAATAAGCAGCTAAATTTAATGCTATTAAATGCATCCGCAATTGACAAATATTAGAATACAAGCATTATTTTCACAATATGTTTTTATATTTAAAAAATGACCGTGTTGAACTTGAAATATTGGCTATAAAAAAATATTGACCATTCGAGATAGAAAAAATTTACAACAGTAAAAATACTGAAAGTTATTAAGCGCTACTGAACTGATAGAATTATATTTCTGAAAATAAATCAAAAAAATTATAACAAAAAAATCTATAAATAAAACAAAATTTTGCTTTGAATTATAAATAATTTTTTTTTATAGCACAAATTTTTTTTTACAACTATTATCTAAATTATTACTTAATTGGTTTCTCTTATTATTTTTTTGTACAATTAATGAATTAATAACATAATATTACATATATTTTATACCTAAAAAGTGTATGACTCAATTAAAAATTATAAAATTAATTAATATATTAAAAATATACAAATTTATATAAAAAAAAAATCTAAATGAATATTTTTAATTAAATTCTAAACACAGAAAATTATAGCACTATAAATTAATTAAAATTTTATATAAAACAGAAAAGAAATATAAATTCTAATCGTTTTTTTTCTCTAAATTCGTAGATTGAGTTGATATTTTAAAATTTGTCTTAAAATATTAAAAAAACTTAAATTAAAATAAAATTAATATTATTAATGTTTAAACAAAGATATTTTCAATTAATATATTTTTAACCCAAAGGGGATTTTCTTCTTATTCTCTAAAACGTCATTAAATTTGCGAATAAACTCTTTATATAGAAATATTATTTTTCTAATTTCTAATAAAGAAATATTAATAAAACTCAAATTTAAAATAGTTAAATATATAATTTTTGTTTTATTTGTCTCGTTCACTAATCAAAGGGAAACCGATTTAAATTTTGTATATAATTTTTGCAAAATAATGATTTAATATTTTGTGAAATGATTATTTTCATTTCAAAATCGAACTAATAAATTAAATAAATGTGAGTATATTATTATTTGAGTTAGTTTTGCATAACTCTATTTAAATGTAAAAGGTGGACAGATAAAGAAAAGAAATAAAATATGCATTTGCTTGTGAATCACTGAAGAGTAATTAAATCACATTTATGTAGTATGGTTCATAGTAACTGTCAATTAGTCATTGATACGATACGGTATAAAATTAAATCAATATCACATATAAAAGATGATAATCAATCCACACTTAATACCAATAAGCAGCTAGTTAAACTACAAAAAAAATATAATTAGATCAACTCAAATTTGAAATAAATAAAATTATTCTCAAAACAATATAGTTTCTCCCAAAATTCAATTAATATTTTAGATAGATAAAATATTTAGTTTCAATAAATTTTGTATTAACAAATTAAATATATTATTTTAATTAAAATGTTTAAATATTATCAAAATATTTTTATAGTAGTACATAATATTATATATCTTTTTTTTTGTCAATTAATATTTAAAATTAATATTTGAGAAATTATTTAAATTTTATGTTTATAAAATATTTTAAACTTTTTTTTTTTTTAAATTAAAGAATTTTTAATTGAATTAAAACTTTTACGAACTGGAAGTATGGAATATTTAGTAATAATATTTTTGTTAATAGTTTATTAAATTACATTTATAAATTTTATTTAAATTTTTTATATAATTTTATTTTTCAGGTTAAACAAACAGAAATGTGTAAGATTTTTCATTTATTTTAATTTTTTTTTGTCGAAAAATTTATTGAATAATTTTATTTTCATAATTAATTGAAACAACAATAATTTTCTGCTTAAACTTTGTTTTTATATGTATAATATTTTTTTCTCTTTTTTGTAAATTTTTTTTTTTATATCTTTTATTTTTTCTTTGAACACGATTTATTTTTACTTAAAATTAATGACTGGATATTTTTATTCTCTTGTTTTTAAAATTTATATTTTATCGATTCAATTATAATGTTGGTTTTTAGTTTATGTAAATTGTTAGTATTGAAGCGTAAATATTGTATTAATATAATAATTTTTTTTATAGCAATAATTTTCTTTTTAAATGGCCGTATTATTATTTTTTATCAATAATTAATAATTAATTTTTCTTAGAACTTTTTCAAACATTAATTTTGTCAATAGGAAAAAAAAATAATTGTGTTTTTTTTTATAAACATTCGAATAAAAATTTAGTATTGTTTTTTTGGTAATTAAAAATTAAGTATGTAAATTTTTTTTAAATTTAGATTATGCTTTTTGATGATTTTTTGAATTTAACTTTTTTGTATAATAGATTTTGTTAAAAATGTTTTTCTGTTTCAATCTTTTTGTAATTTCATAAATTATTGTTTATATTTGATTTAATATTTTATTTAAAATTTATTGTGTAATTTATGGTAACGGTACAACAATTGAAACGTAAGATTGTGGAAAATAACCTGTTCGGCCATTAACACTGCCTTCATACCAATTTTCATCAACACGATTTAATAATTGAATAATATCATTTTCCTATTCAAAATAAATATGATTTTAATTATTTTATTATTAGTATTTTAATTAGGGGTGGTGTAACTTACCTTAAAACCAAGTTCACCTGGATTCTCTGGATCAAAATCGTATAATGCTTGACAGCATGGTTGTTTTTGTATGGCCGGAGTTTTGGCTGGAGATCGCATTGGTGATGGTAAAGGTGATGCTAAAAACAAATAAAAATATATTGAAAATTTTTTTAAGGGAAAATAATTGTACATAATGTTAATCAAAATATTATAAAAATTAAAAATTTTTTCAAATATTTTTTATTTTCGTTTAAACACATTTTTAATATATTTACATCACAAAACGAAAAATACATGCAATCATACGTAAATGACCATATTTCAAATCTATATGTAAATGATAATGAGAAATTAGTTCAGATTATAAGTTAGATAGATAGATAGAAAATAACAATAGAAAAAAATGTGTAAATCATAAATATTTTTAAACTTATTTCAACATTAATAACGAAAGTCGAATGTTTAATCCTCTGTCGTTGTTCAATAAAATAAAACTTAAATAACATTCATGCATATTTAACTTAAATAACATTCATGCATAATTACTACATAAAAAATTTAACAACATAATTTTTAAATTACTTGAACATATAATTAATTTAATAAAAAATAAAATTGTTAAAATTTATTTAATTGATTATATTAGAAATTCGTTAGTAATTTCATTAAAAATAAATAAAAAATTTAAACTATTAGGTCAATATTATCATCTTTTAGAGATTTTTTATTTTAGTTTGTGCAATTAAATTTTTGGAAATTTTTTATTTTTATTTTACCATTAGTAGATCTAGCCTGTGTATGACCATTATCCAATTCCAGATGAGTAGGTTTCGTTACTATAATTTATTTATTTTTGTATTTATGAAAAATTTCATTTAAATTTAACAAAAAAATATAAAAAAAAATTATTATATTTAAAATAATATCAACATTGATTATCAATAGGTAAGAAAAAATATTTAAGTACTATATATATAGAACGAGTAAGAGAAATTTACAATTTAACATTTAATATAAGTTTGATTTCTGAGATTTAATTTCAAATATCAGAAAATCAATATATTAAGAAATTTTTATAAAATTGGAAAAATTTGTTATTATTTAAAAATTTTTCACAATATATAAATATTTAATAGAGGGATAGAGAGAAAATTATGACAATCAATATAAATATTTGTAAAGTTTTAATATAAAATCAAGATGCAATTATTATTTATTTTTATTTATTATTTATGTATATTCTTAGAAACTGTTATTTTAAGAGAATCCCATCACCAGTTTTTACGTTCCATAGTATAAAAAGCATATTTTAAATATAATATATTTTGTTGATAAAGTAGTTATAGTTTGGTGAAATTCTAAATAGATTTTAATAAATTAAATAATAAAACTAATTAAATAAAGAAATAAATTAATTTACATAAATTATAATTAAAAAAAGTAATGTGAGATTAGTTAGTTTATTTTGAAAAAAAAAACTACTTAAATTAATAAATATAAAAGATTCAATTTTTGGACAATATGTAACTAAAACAATTATACAACAGATGGATAGTTTGTAGATATACTGTTTGTTTGCCAAAATAATTTAGAAAATTAACAGTATTGTTATTTTTAGAAAATATTATATTACTTAATTATTAAAAAAATGTTTATAAATTGTTGAGAATTGTATATGCACTTAAATGTAGAGTATAGAAAATGAATTCATGATAAAATGAAATGTAAAACGAAAAAAAAGGTAACCCATATTTACAGTAAATACAAATTATACTTAATTAACTCTGAAGTAAGTTTTCGCGAAAATATAATTTATATAATTATAGTAGTGATGTTGATGTAAATGATATTAATAACCTATGAAATTATTTTTCCATTAAATTAATTTGTAATAATTTATTACTACTAATTTTAATAATTGTTTTCGTAGTTTCAAACTTATAAATAATCCCGTCAATATAAATTCCCAACTTTACCATTTTTAACTTTAGTTGTCTTGTATAACATTATCAACAATATATTTTTCATTTCAAACTAAAGACAACAATCATAACTTATTTAACAAAAAAAAAACACATAATTAAATGAAATAAACTGATAAATACATAAGGTAAATGAAAATATGAAATAAAATGTATGGAATTAAATTAAATAAAAAAAAATGAACTAAAGTATATATAAAATATAATAAAAAATAATAAACGAAATGAAGAATTTCACCTGTCCAAGGATCGTTGATTTTATTATTATTACTACTACTATTAATATTACTAATATTTTTAAAATCATTAGTAATATTACGATTAACCAAATTATTATTATTATTATAATTTTTATTTGGTAAATTTGTAGTAGTAATTGTTGTTGTTTGATAATTATTTTTTCCAGCTGATGGTGGATTTGGTGGTGGATTATTCCATGCATTCAGCCAATCAAAACTTGTATTTGGATCAGTATTTGGAACATTATTATTACCACCAGTACCATCATCATTATTATTAGTTTTTCTATTATTATTATTATTATTATAAATTGATAATTTCGATTTTGTTAATGATTGTTGTGATCCATAAATACGATTACGTGAAAAATTTGTAGTTTTTTTAATTTCTTGGTTATTATTACTATTAATATTATTAATATTTATATTATTATTTGCCGTTGTTCCACTTGTTGATAAATTCTGTTGGGAACTATACATAAATTGGTGATGGGAGTTCTGATTTGATGTGGAAAGAGGATATTGGCGACTATTATTATTTAAATTTGTTTTATTTATATTATTATTATTATTTATATTATTATTATTTTTAATATTAAATATATTTCCGATGCCGCCAAAACCACCATTTCCACTATTACCGGTGTTTCCTATTCCCATACTACTATTACTGCTACTTAAACTACCATAACCCCCAGTAGTAGCAGAAGAAGTAACAGATGAATTATAATTATTGTTATTATTATTATTATTTATAATTCCCCCAACATAAAGCCCATGCTTATTATGCGCACCTCCATTAGGTTCTGCTTCGATACCTTCAATATTCAATTCAGCCAATGATTTTGGTACAAATTCAGATTTTGGACGAGATTCAGCTTCAGTGCGTCTATGTTTTTTTTATGGAAATAAATTTAAAAAAGCAATTATTAATTTTTTCAATATTTTTTTTATTTTTTATAAAAAAATGCTTTCAGACGAGACAATTTTTCAATTAAGAAGTTGTACATTGAGCTGAGAATTATACGGCATTTTAAATACATATTTAGTTCAATCGCTTAATATATTTTGCAAGCTTTTAATTAAATTGTAATTAAATTAAAATAAAATCTTTTTTATTAAAATAGATAAAATTTAAATATTTAATAATAATATAAAATTAATAAAATTTGAATATAAATATTAAATAATTGGTATAAATAACATACCAATTAAAAAGGGTAAATTAATTAAAAATAACTCTAAAATATAGTTGTGACTGATTCGCTCAATATTTCATAAGATTCAAAAATTATTTATACACATTGTAAAAATATTTAATGAAACATGGTATCGTCTGAAGGCAATTTAAGGCACTTAAAATTTATTTTAGAGTTGTAACATATCTTAATCAATTTAAACAATCATAATTACATAAATAATTTCTTCTAAATAGTTTTGATTAATTTATTATTTATTTTGTATATATATTATATGATTATTTTATTGATTTAAAATTTGCGGTCACAAATTTAAAATGGACTTTATTACAACATCATAACAAAAATCAAAATTTATATAAAAAAAACTTATTATTTTAATTAAATAAAAATTCAATTAAAAAATAAATAAAATAAAATTATTTACTTTTCCTGTAAAGTTTCTTGTAGAATTTTCAAGATCTCGGCGCATTGTGAATGATATTCGTACATTGCTTCAGAAAATGTTACCAATTGAGAAACCTGTTCTACCTGTAAAATGAATTATCCGAAATTTTCTATTTTAACAAATATTTTCCTTCCTTGTTATGTATATCCATTTAATTAATTTTACAGTATTTTTTATTTTGATTTATTTTTGTTGTGTAACGACAAAAAAAATGGTTTTTCTCAATTTCTCATTTAGTTTTCTTATGTAAATTTTTAAATTTTACTTTTTTTTTCATTAATTACTTAAAAGTGAGAATTTGTTTCAAATATTTTTAAAATTTCATTACAGAAAATTTATAAATTTCTTTTTTTTATAAAAATATTTAAGAAGACAAAAAAATCACTTAGAATAAAATATTTGTTATAGGGAAAAACAAATATTTTAAACTTATAATTAAAAAAGTAAAATTTTGAAAAATACGTGTGGCAAATGGCTACTTTTAGAGTAGTAGAAATTGTTGTTAAGTAAATAAAATAATTATATTACTCACATCATTTTCCAACAAATTATACATTCCAATTTGTGCCAAATGCAATGATTCGGCAAATTTATCCTCAGCACTACGAATTTCATCATCTGTAATATGAGATCCTTTCATATTGAAATCATAATAATCACAAAAATTTCAAAATATTGTTTTTTTTTTGTAAATATTCACAAAAAAATTGTGATTAGCAGAGCAGCGTATATGTTTTCAAAACGAAATATTTTACAATTTTCGTTATAAAATTTATACGAATATAAATTTTACAATTAAAATTAATAATTAATTAAAATAATAAAATATAAATATGATTTATTTTTTGTTTATTTTGATTTTTTATTTTATCAAAATGTTGATGAGTTATTCAAAATGTATTAACGAAGACGACAACCAATTTGCATGTTCATAAATGTGTCGCAATCCCCCAGAAACATAGTGACGACAGTACAATAAAATCGGTGAGTGTGATGATGCCAAATTCAAATGAAAATAAATTATAAAAATAAAAGAGAAAAAAACAATAAAAAATTATAAAATAATAATATAATATTTTTTTTTGTAAAATTACTAATAAAAATTTAAGCATTTTAAGCAAATACACTAATTTAAATTACTTAAATATCAAATATAAGTTTAATTTAAATTATTGAATCGATGAAAAAATATTTAAATGAATTTTTAATTCTAATTAGAAAAGTAATTTTTATCAAAAAGATATTTAAATTTACAAATTTATTTAAAATTCTAAACAAATTTATTTAAAATTCTTATTAGATATTTTAATTTAATTTTCAAGTATGTATCCTCCTATAAAATTCATAGAAAAAAAATATCAATCGTCTAGTCAGTTAATTATAATGTTTATTAATGTCTATAATATCCTAGCAAATGCTAATATATAACATCCTTCAATTAACATATCAATAAAATAAATGTTTACTTAATTTCTATTTAAATTTTACTTTATTATTACCAGTGTGTAAGGATGTTACGAATGTAGGAAAAAGTATATAAATAAATAATAATAAAAAAAATTAACCTTTTCTTGGGATTTTGGAAAGGTTTATTAAAATTAAATACTAAAATAAACTAAACTAGCAGTGATGGTTATAAATAAATTGTGAGTTGTTTTTAAAGAAAAAAAAATATGATCAGTACCAGTACCAGTGGATTTTGTTGTCCTTATAGGACTTCCCATTGGTGATCTAATAGCTGTTTTATTCATTATTTATTTTTGTTAATATATTATAAAAAGAGTATAATTAAATAATTTATTTGTAAAAAAAAAAACGGACAAGTTAAATTATATATAAAAAAAAATTATAATAAGAATTTTTCCACCTTTTACCTTTAGCTTGTCGGCGTCTTTTACAATCAAAATCGAGCCGACGACCTTGTAATTTTTTTCGATGATGCTATTAAAATTGTAAAGTATATTTTGAAATTAATTTTTTGTTTGTTTTATTCTATTTATTTGTTTATAGGTTTTATACCAAAACTTCCTTCAAATCTTTGGTTTGCAAGTGATGTAATGGTTCAAGAACATTTTGCTTAATATTATCATCAAGTGAATATTTAACATCAGCCATTTGTCTTAATGATTCACCAAATTCAATAAGTGCTTGTGCTAAATTAAATAAAAATAAACAAATAAATATTAATATTAATACATATTTATTTTGAACATATTTCTACATAAACATCATTTATGTCGTAAAAAATCTTACCAAATATACTATCTTCACCCAATTTTTTACCATATGTTAGCATACAATCTGCTAATATACCTTCTGGCTGTGGATAAGTATTACTTTTAGCTTGTCCAGACAATTTTGATATACCTTTAACAGCTGCCATTTTAGCACGAGCTGTTGGATTTGGTTGTAAATATTCTTTGGTTTTTGCCTGAAGCTCTTCAACTAATTCAGCTGTAACATCAGTTTTCTATAATAATATAATGTAAAAATATATTAATTAATTTAATATAATTTTTAATTAAATATTATATGAGAAAAAAAAATTACTCTTTCCATTTCCATAAAATCCATATCCAATTTAGTGCCTTCGGCACCACCCATCTTTTCTGTAACATACTGAAAAAGAAAAACGTAATAATTAATAATAATTCTTAAATTTAGTAATTTAGAAAATTTGACGTGTAGATGGAAAAGTTAGGCTTTATTTTTTTGGTAGTTCATAATACAATACATACTGTGTTTACATTATAAAAAATACTGTGATTGGCGTGCAAATATAAAGTATAGTATACCTAGAATTTCATTCTAACTTGCTAACGACAGCATGGTCTAATTTTAGCAATATAAAACATAGTCTTGATAGAAGTGACAAAAGCGATGATTATATTAAATAAAGAGGAAGTTCCTTTTAGTAGTTTTTACCAGAAATTTTGAAAACTTTCAAAAAAATTATAAAAATTTTCTTGTTTTACCTAAGAAATTTTAAGTAATTTTACTTACATTAAAATCCAATTTAAATTTACAATTTGTTTATCCATCATTTTTTATAATTAGAAAACATTTTTTTTATTCTTTATTTATTAAATATTTTCTTTTAGTTTGGAAGGAGGATTAATTTAGCAATACATAAATATTATATCCTACATTCATTTATATTGTATACGTGTTTGCATAATCATTAATTTCCATCATTTGTGGTACAAGGATTTTAGATCTTTGATTTACTGCGTTTACGTTATTAATAAGAATTTGGGTCATAAGGTCAGGAGCATGAACATGACATTTATATAATACGAGAGTATTATTTATACAACAATTGTTAGTTTTATAGAAATGTGTTATTGTCCTTCATATTAAATTTGTGTATATTTTTCATTTACCTTAAAGTTTTTATATTTAAGTATAACTTGTTAGCATGTACTCTGATTTTTATATGAATTACGTGATAATGAATATTTTTTAAGAGTTTTATTTATCTTTAAAATAGAGATGTGATTGAAGTAAGAGCCTCAAACAATCATCACTTAATTATAACCAATTTTCTAATTGTTTTTACTATTGTAACTTAGTTTAACAACAATTTTCTATTTGTTTCAACTTAGTTGTATCCAATCCCAAATTTTAATAAGAAATAAACTAACATATAGAAAGCATACAAATTTAAATACAGACTACAATTTGAAATTTTTGATAAAAAAAAGAAATTTTGATTAAAAAAGAAATATTCCTATATTTTATTTGTGTGTGTTTTATTATGAAAATTGGGTCACGGCCAGGATTACACAAATTTTTTTTCCCTAAAATTATGTATACACTTTTATTTCAATATATGTATATATGTATATAGATAATACCAATACTAATACACATCATAATATAACAAATATCCGGTTTGTTTGTTATTACATCGTATCGTAGTATTACACTTTGGTAACAAACAAAACTTTTATCCCCCAAACTACATTTATTATATGAATTTTCTTTATTTTTCGTAACTCTGTAAATTTTATTTTATTATATAATATTTATTGTGAAATTCTCCAGCGAGAAGGATAAAAGCTTAAATATTAAACAGAAAAATATGAAATAACAAATATCTGTATTTCATTTCGTTGTTAAAGGATAAGTCATTATTGAATATTTCGTTCCTCATCTTCTACTTTTATTCCATTCTTATGATAATAAAATTGTGTGTACACATAATTATTATGTTTTTAATATACTTTTAGCCTCAAGACAGATATCCAAACAATTGAAAGACTTTCATAATTAAAATAATAAAATGATAGAAGAATTAAATGTGAAGAGATTTTGTTGTATGTTTGAATTCAAATTAAATTTATTAGTAGAATTATCACGAATTCAATCATGCTTCACAATGATATTTAATCGAAAACTTAAATGTGAAATTGGTGTTTTTTTATTACTACATCTCGTTTATCTATATATTGTTTAATTGGTTTAGCAATTTAGGATATGTTCTCAATAATATGTATTAAGAATTGGCTAAATGGTAGTCCTTGAGACTAAGTTGGCGTATGGAGCCCTATCAGTCTCATTTTCATTTTGAATTATGAATTGACTGCGATTAAAACCACTATTAAAACTATTTTATTTCGAATTCTGATTTATATTTTATTTCTTTTAACACTAATTAGTTTTTATATTTAGTAAATTTTCCTGACAATTTTTCAAATTCTCTCATACTATTAAAAATGAAAATATAGGTCAAGGATAAATTTCAACATTATACCTATATTTTATTTATATACTTTGAGTTTCAAGTAAATTTACGCAAAAGTATACTATAAGATGATATATGTATTTTAAAAATATTTTTTGTTAATAAAATTGAGATGAGGATTTAAGTACCAGAATTTGAAATATGTTAGTATTCTCACAATCATGTTTACTAAATCATTATTTCCCTTTTTTTCAATAAATCAGTTTTTGTTTGACAATATTCTATACATATACATTAATTGTATATATCCTAGAAAAAAAAGTTTTATGATAATTTGTCGCAAAAATTGTGATTAGATTAAAATAAATTTCTCGTTAAAACAAAATTTCTATTTCTTATATAAAAAACATAAAAGTCAATTTATTTTATTAGAACGTGATAAAAATTTAACGATTATTTATATTTAAGTAATCTTACAAAATTGATTGTATTCCTTTTTATTAAAATATTAAGGATATTTGAGGGAAGGGTAATAAAATCATTTTGTTTTGCTTTTAATTTATTAGAATTTTCTAGGTTCATGAATTGAATTGTAAATTTACTTTTTATGTGAATCAGTGAACAGAATTAATACAATCAAAAATCTACATGTAAAATCTAAAAATTAATAAAAAAAATAATTGGACCAGACAAATAAGATTTGGTTTTATTCCACTTTTATTTACCAATTACCAATATATTAATATTCAATTTTCAATTAGTATTACAGACATTACAGTAGTCTAGATCTAGAAAACCCTTAGTTTTTATCAGAGTGACGATTAATTGGATATTAGAATTAATTTAATTTAAATTGTGATTTTTTTTCTTATTCAATTCAAAGCTCATATATAAATTAAAAGAAAATATTTAATGTTAATTTTTCAAATAAATTATATTACCTGATTAGCTTTGTTGATCTGTTTTTTAAATCCAGCAAATGCCATTTTGTTGGTAAATTTTCTTTTTTTTTGTATTTAATTTAAGTAGTTCAAAATCTTCTTTTTTTCTCTGGTATTTAATATACCAATTTTCTACCGTTCAAACACCTTTTTGTATTATTTTTTCTATCACTTTAATAGAAATTGTTAATTTGAACCAGCAAATTTTAATTCTAATCTGTAAAAAAAAAAATTGCATTGAAATCAATAAAATGCTTTTAATTAAAATTGAAAAGTTGGAAAAACTTAAAAATTAATCTTATTTAAATAAGTCCGTACATTTAATATAACCAAGAAGAATAAAAAATATGTGAGACTTTGACAGACAAAGCCAATTAGAAACTTTATAAGACGAGTATATATACATTTTTTTCTTGAGAAAAATTATACCGGGTGTATAATAATAGATAGACTAGACACATAAGACAGAAGATAAGAAATAGTTCATTTTGGCCTAAAGGTATGCAATCGAGGCAATTGTTTATTTCTTAAAATTTGATAGAAATAAATGTTTATTTATCGTTTTCGGTAATAATTGTTTTTCATTATAAATTTTTGACTTTACTGCTTCAAGTTAAATTTAAATATATTATAAAAACATTTCGACTTCACGAAATTTTAATTTTCTGTAAGTACATTTTTCATTATGACCAACCCCCAACACCAGTTGATTCTTCATTGTTTGCGATTCCTTGTACACTGACAAAAATTAAGTGAACCGAAAGAAGAATTAAAAAAAAAAAGTTTTACAGCAACACCAATCAAAAATTGTACACTTCAGCGAAAAAGAAATAATTTAAAAACTTAAAAGTATTTTTTGTTTTGCTATTTAAATTTCGAAGGGGGCGGATGGTCTGAGGTTTGTAGAAAAAAAGTTTCTTCTTTTTCTTTTTAAATATAAAGCTTAAATTCAGATATTTATTAAAACAATAATATTCAAAGTAGTCTAGAGGCAAATCAAGACACTTTGATCCTTTAATTAATATTTTCAATTTAATTATATATATTTTTCTAGCTAGCGTGTAGACAGAGTCAACAGAATAGGTAGAAGTAACTTTAACTTTCTATAAAATAAAGAATGTATCAATATCTTATTTGTATTGTAAATGTTTTAATATTTTTTAAGGGATTCATATTTTACATTTTAGTAATTCAACAATTTCACATAAAATTTCGAAAGGTTTACATCCAAAATTAAATTTGCTTTCATAAATATTGAAATTTAGTAACATTTTTAGTGGTCTTTAAAACAAGGATACTCACAAATTTTCATTTTCAAATTGTAATTTTTTTTTTTAAATCAATTAAGGATTGTGGTTAGGTTAATTAACCAAAACAATATTTTCGTCTCTGGATTTCTTCTTTTATGTTTATAATACTGCGGTTAAAAAACATAATAATTAAATTAAAATCTTGTTTTAGACAAGTTTTTTGTTCCACAAATTTAAATTTTATTTTTTAGTTTAAATTTATCATCAAAAACATTTTTTTTAAGAGTTATTATTTTTATTTCTCTTCGAGAAAAAAAAACCCTTGTTAAAATGTTTGTTTAACAAAATCCTTTTTTGTTGTTTTGACGACCCTCAAAATATAATTAAAAATTTATCCTTGTGTTTTTTTACGTAATTTTTATAATAATGAAAATATATGCGATTAAAAGGAAATGAAAGCTAATGTTAAACAAAAGAGGAAAAGTGTATTAGAATGCATAAAGCTAGGTAAACTTTAACAAAAAAAATATAACAAAATTTTACATAAATAATATTATGCTTTCACCTTGATATATTTTCAACTTCTCCAATAACAAACAAAGAAAAATATTTACAATTCGATTTTTTAAAAGATCTTTCTAAAAAAAATTACCAATTAAAATAATTGTATTATCAATCATAGAAAAAACTTTTACGGTATTAAGATTTCGTTTATAATCGAAAATTTGATTCTTAACTTAAACGAACAATCTTTGAATATTAGAAAAATGTTGATAGGATTTAAAATGATTAAAATCAATTTAGCACCTTTTTGACTAAGGTACAACTAGAAATTTAATGTGGTTTCATTTTTGCATTGTTCAAAACATTTTACACTTATATGTTATATCAATATGCTGCATCTATTCAATTGAATGATCAGAATGCAGAAAGAAATAAAGGATGCGAACCGGTACATAACCTCAATTCTTGACAATTATTGTTTTTATTTATCAATTATTAATTTGTGTTTGTAGTACATATATCCTTTAAAGCGAAGTGAATTATCGATACGTAAAACTATTTATTAAATTATTAACACTTTGTATTGAAGATAATTTTTGAACATTATTTTATTTATATTTAAAAATAGGTTAATTATTGCATAATTTAAGGAGCAAAAATTATTAATTTCAGATCACAATATAATTTAAATTTGAATTATTTTAAATCCTTTTTGGAAAACTATTGCGAAATTTAGTTTATAATTATATTCGAATTTTATATTTGTGATAAATAATTCTATGAAAATGCATTTTTCACACAAAGTTAAAAAAACTAATTAAAACTTTAAACAAAAAAAAATCAAGACATACTTTAAAAAGCTACATAAGACATATTTGATATCTACGTACATTAACATTATGTATATAAACTAAATTATGAAATTAAATTAAAAGTTTTCATTTTACATATATATTATTATTATTATTATTATTATTAAAAAAAAATCTCTTTGAAATATAAATTATTTATGATGTTTTTATGTCTGCAGGAGAAGGTGAACAGCAACACAAAAAGAAAATGGAAAAACTCTTTTTATACGACTAAAATTCCACAAGACAAAGTTTGTTATTAGTTTTATTTTTTATCACCAGCAATTATAATTATTAGTTATGGTGTGAAATAAAATTGTTTTGCAGAGGCGACACATATAATTGATGTAATTGTTAAAAGGATTTCATTTTAATACATAAAAAAGGATATTTTAGAGTTATACAACCATAATTGTATATTTATTGCCTAAATAAACTGGAAAGTGTCTTTCAGATTTAAAATGTAATGTAGAACGAAATCGTGCGTACAAAAAACAGATAAGAATAAATTTATGATTTCAGGAATATTTTTCTATAAATTTAATAATATTTTTCTGCTTTTAACTTTAAACTTAAGACATTTTTAAACTTGAATTTTAAATATTTATTAGTTAAATTTCACCTAGAATTTAACACAAAATATCATTTTACATTTTTATTCAAAATCTATAATATTATGTTATACAAAATAAATCTTCGGCAAAAATTTATGCTTAATTCAATTATAAGTCGATATTGTAAATTATTATTCAATACTAATGAAAATTTATTAAATTAGAGCTAAAAATGTCAGCATAAATGAATTTATTTTTCAAGTTTTTATATAACATATATATACAAGTTTTAGATGTATAAAATTTCAGTATAAAAATGCTTTATATAGCTATAAAATTGATAAATGCATCATTTATGGTTTTCTATAGATGTATAACAAACCGCAAAAATTATATAAGAAAATTTATGTATCATTTTTGAATTCTTCTTCAATTTTAATTTACTTACTTGTCTCTTTTCTTGAGGTTAAGTTGAAAGGTTTAAAAAATTAAAATTCTCATGAAGATTAATTTCAAAAAAGAAAAGACAAAAAACTAATTTAGAATAAAAAAATTTAAATCTAAATCAGTTTTGAAAAAGTTCAATGTCATTTACAATTAGAATGTAGTATTCATTATTTGGAAAATTATAATTTTTCTTGAAAGAAATTATAGAAATTTAGATTATATTTTAATTGGAAAATTTTTTTAAATTATTTTTTTAAAGAAATTAGTTATTTTTGCACATTATTATCCTTTTTCTTTTTCTTTTATATGTTGCATATGAAAATTGTTTTAAAAATATTTACTAAAAATTAAATTACCATTAAATAATTTCTGAATATAAATTCATATGACAACTACAGTCTTTTTAAATTAGATTCATATTATAATTTCTTTAACATAAAAAAAACAACCAAAAAACTCAAATAACGATGAATTTTTATTGATAATAGTAAGGAAAATGAAAAAAATTCTTGAAAAATTAACAATTAAAAATCAATTTACCAGAATTTTATAATACATACACATACAGTTTTATTGATTTTTCCCCTTTTTCTCAAATACTTTATCATATAGATAGATCAAGGATTTTTTTATGTATGTACATATGTATATATATCTATTCTATATTTAATAAAATCATAAATTCTAGTAGAATAATGAACTGAAATTATGTGCAGATATTAAAACAGTTTTTTTTTTTAAAAAAAAATGTAAATTTCATACATTAAATATATAATATGTTCAATATAAATATTAAAGTCACGTAATTTTTTAACAAATCTCCAGTACATGATAATTAATAATACTAATTATAATTCGTGTTATACTGTTTTTATATAACAAATCTGAATATCTAATAAATTGGAAATTCGTAGCACGTTTATTTTAATTCTTTCAAAATTTATATTTTTTGTTGTATAAAAGCTTTTAAAAAATATATACATTATTATTTTAAAACATTTACAGTCAATGTTTTATTATAAAATTTTATACATTTATTATAAGCCGATCAACAAAAAAAAAGGATACTTAAATATATTTAAATAAATTGTATGATAGGATCTAAATTTTGTTGAAGAAAAAAAAATTGAATAAAAGTGTTAAAGACTATGTCCCTTGTTGTGTAAGTCGAGAAGACTTTTATATAGGTAAAATGTATAGAGGACATAGTATTATGTAACATGTAACTAGAAGTAACTAGATTGATTCAATAAAATAGTGTTGGCATTTATTTTTAAATTTCACTTTGAAAAGATATTATTATTATTAACTTGAGGTAGCAAACTATCGAATCCTTTATAAATTTTATACTAACAATCGTTTATACTTTACTATTTTCTATATTATTTTCCGAAATTACAAAAAAATGATTTGAAAAACTAGAGACTTGAAACCATCAAGACATTGTTCAGCCGATATGACAATTAGTTCCTAGATGATCTTACATACTTCATATCTTTTAGTATTTACAACTTTTCTGAACATTTCTAAATACCAAAAAGTGTCCAAGTTACTCTTAGATCCTCTACTTCTACTAGGAACAAAATTCTCTACATTTAAACAAAAAATCTTACTTTCTACTTCAATTGCGCAAATTGCATACTTTTAGGATTTATAAAATAACCAATAAAAACTTACCTACTACAGCTAAGTTTCTGTTCGGTTAATCAATGTTTTCCTGAAAAATAAAAAAAAAAAATTATTTTAAAATCAAATAAAGGAGACTTAAAAAAAAAGTTACATAAAGGATATAAAAGAGCAATGAAAAGGAAACCTGTGAAAAATCGATTTTCTTGTCTTTGGTTAAAATAAGTGTTTTTTTTTATCCTTTTTATTGGAATTTTTTTTAGTTTCTTTTTGGCAAACAAACGAGAAAACATAAAACTGAATTTTACTTTTAAGTATAATTTAGGATGTGCTTTTAATACATATACAAAATTATTCAACAAAAAATACTTTTTATGTACTTATATTCAGTATGTGTAGAAAATGTTTGTGTGTTGTTGCATTTGCAAGGATTGAGAAACTCTTCGGTTCGGCCATACTAAAATATTATTTATTTAAAATTTATTGCAGGCAAGAACAGAATTTCAAAACTTTTCAAAAAGAAAGAAAAATTTAATTAAATTATTATGTAATTTTGGGATGAAAATAAAAATAGGAATTAACAAAATTTTTAGTTAAGAAAAGGAGAATTGATGTTTAATAAGAAAATTGTGGCATGAGGATAAAACTCGAGACATTTTTGATTTTACAATAATTATTGTTACTGATTATTGAATTAAAAATGAAATTTTCTTTAAACGATTTTAATATTGAAAATACTTATAAGAGAGAAATTTTGACAACGTAATGTAAAGTACACTTAAAAGGATATCATTTCAATTATATTTTTGTAGCGACATTAATATAAAATTGTTCAAAATTTCTTTCAAAAAAATTTAATTATATAATTAAATATTAAAATTTCATAAAATTAGATTAATTTGCAATAAAATTGATATTTATGAATGCAACAAATCACAATATTCAACATTATAAAAGTAATGCTTACGCCCCTAATTTCCAGCAGAAATTTTGAATTAAAATTAAAATCTACTTTATAGTTAACTTGTTTAACTAATCATTTTCATTTATTATCACATTACCTATTTAGTTATGACAAAACCTTAAATTCTATATTTATATAAATGTGTTTAATCAAATATATATATATATAAACTATAAATTTCGTTCAAAAATATTTTTTATGAAGATTATTAATTACGTTTTGAAATCTTAAAAGAAACCCTTCAAATTTATAATCAATTTTTATGTTAATTAATATAACATAACAAAAATACTTATTTATAGAATTTTAATTATAATTTATTGTTTTATCTACGCTATCAATATTTCACTCTTTATTAAACATTTTAACATTTATTTTCATTTAATAAATTTTATATTTAAATGTTTAATGATTTTGTACGATTAACCACTTTATTATATGCCTGAAATTTAATTTTGTAATAATATTTTATAGCTATAATAAAAATTTATATGGAAGGCTAATGTGAATAGAGTCTCTGTATCCGTGATGATGATATTATGCTCCTTTGTAAAGTTTAATTTGGGTTCGGATATAACATGCTATCCTTGTAACATATTTTGAAATTATTTGAGGGATTGGCATTACAAATTTTCAATAGTTTCATAAAAAATTCATTTTCGGGTCGAATTTTTAACTTTTTAAAATGCAAATTTGACTATTTTAGAATAACAATGGCAATAAAATGTCGGGAAAACCTCTAAGAGGTAGGACTAGGCCTACATCGGGCTGTTGAGGCAAAACAAGATCATCGTTGGACAAGTGACTAATCGTAAAGTATAATTTTTGTTTGATGAAATTAAAATATTAGGCTGAAGTCTTAATCCTAACATTTTAATAGTTCGTTCGTTGGGTTAGTGGCGGGTATCTAACTAGGTTTTAATATTATACACAATTTTAATTTTTTCAATATAATAATAATTTTTTCAACATTTTTCTCTACATAAATAATCTTTAGGACAAGTCCGCAAATATGCAATCATTGAAAGTGTTTAGTTGCTGTAATGTTCGATGTCATATACTACCGTATTTCTATTTACGATAAGTGCTGCTTAGTTAAAAATAACAACCATTTTAATATTAATATTATTACTATAAAATGTTGAAAATGTCAACACTACTAGATAAATGTAACACTTTAAAAATTTAGTCTAAAATATTAATGACAACATTATAACATATTGGATTTCGTGTGGACAATTTTTAAGCTATTCTTTCTTCTTAACATGAAATTATTTTCAAGTATTTTTTTAACATAAAAAAAAATAATAATTTGGAAATATTTCTGAAAAAAAAAGGAAATTATATATAAAATCAGACACTAATGGTTGTCTAGAGATGAACAGTATTACAAAATTTTATCATCTTATCTAGATTTAAAAGATTCAAGTTATATTTTTGTTATTATGAAGGATATACATACCATAAACGGAAATGTTATAGGATCATATATATGTAAAGTACAGATAAGATTCATTAGAAAATATATTAATGACTATGCGTAGTTTCTGATTATAGATACATATACATAGATGTGTGTCAATTGTATACATATAATTAAATTATTTCGTAATTTTATGAAATATTCTAAGTTATATTTATCTTTCAATTGCACCATAATAGTGGAAAGATTTACTTAATTTTATCCTCTATATATAGAGGATACAGGAAATTATTCATTATACTGTAGTAACTTTTTAAAATACTCCTTTTGTATATCTTTAAAATAAATTGATTTATTTTAAAATAAATCTATTAATTTTCCATGACCAATTTTTTCGGCACCATCATTTTTATCTAGTCTTACATAATATACGTTATTACTTTTAAAAAGTTATCTTTTTATACTCTTAATTTTACTGTAAACTTTATTTTATCCGCATAAAATAAAATAAAATAGTAAATTATACGTTCGTCCTTGGAATGTAAATACGTCGCATCATATTAGAAATATTTCTGGCGAGACAAAAGGACGCCACACTCCAATACTGAGAGAGAATTTTCATAATGTATTTTTTTTTTTTCATAAATAAAAATGGAAACTTTACGTCATAGTGTAACTTTCTCTAAAAAAAGAAGAAGAAAATATCCTTTAAATCTACAAAGAATAATCCTTTTCATGTTAAGTTAAGCTTAGTTTACGCCATTATTTAGTGAAATTGAAAAATAAGGAATAATGTTAAAAGTTGAAAAATAAATACAAGTTTTCTAAATATCGAGAAATAAGTTATGTGTATATTGTAAGAGGCTTCTAAAAAAGGATATTACAATAGACTTTATTGTTATTATTACGCTGTAATCATATACAAAAATATAAAACCATTAAAATTGTTGTTTTATATAAATTAGGAATTTGTTGTTGTTGTTGGTTTTTTTATAGATTTCATAAAAAAAATTTCCATTTTGTTACCGATATAATATCCTAGAAAATATTATGTACATTTTTTTAATATTAGAAAATTAATGTCTTGGGAATGTAAATTTATGTTTTGACTATATTTATCTTGCAAATTTTTATTGTTTTTTGTTTTTAATTTTTCATCAAAATTTTGTAAATGAATTTCCCAACTGAACTAAAAAGGATCAAAATTTACAATTTAATTTTTTTTTTGCAATATAGAAAAGTAACAAATTATATTTCATGATGTCATTCGTTCATTTTTACATAATGTCAGAAATAACATAAATTGTCACAAGTTGAAAATTTTATTACATTTGTTGATAGCACAAATAAAATTTGAATTTGCAACTATAATTGAAATTTTAAGTCTTTGTATTAAAAAGACGCATTGGACTTCCTTATAATCAATTTCAATTCAACATTACTGATAATTGAAGACTTACGTATATTAGAATTAGACAAATGATTTACATATAAAGCTATTTTGAATATATTTTATTTTGAGTTGAAATTTAGTATTTTTCATATTAAATTTTATTTTAGAATCTCAAGTAGCTGATACATAATATTTGATATAAAAAAGCTTTAATATATTTATATCAACATTATTATATTATACATTTATGTAAATATGTAAATAGTTTTTTCAAATTTCATAGTTAACAACAATCAACAAAAAATTCAATAAAATAAATGCAACACTGGAAGATAAATTAATGAATATGGTTAAATCGTTAAATAAATGTTCCAGTGAATAAAATATGTAATGATTTTAATTAAAATAGTAAAATTACTTTAAAAATTCGGAATTATAAATAAAATATAAATTTATAAATATTTTTATGATAAAATAAATTTCAATTAATTTACGTAATCAAATAATAATGAAATTATAGTCATGAAATACATTTTTTTAGTTAAGTAATTTATAATTTAACTAATGCCGACTTACCTACTTACTTAATTCGAACCATCAGTGAGCCAAGACCGAGGTAAGGAATTAATACAGTAATAAATTAATATTTTACTACATTTTAAGGTATGTAGAAAGTCGGTATTACGGTTGAAAGGTAGAGAATTGAAATTATTTTCGGAAAATTTTTCATTGTATGAAAATATTTCATCGACTATGCATCATTTATTTTCATATTTTCAATTATACCCTTTTCAGAATATTTGTTCAGAAGCATAATATTTATTCTACCTTTATGTCACAACTGCAAATTTGCTCAGTTTTGGGTAATGATAAATGGTACAAATTTGTGAAAACTCTAATATTTATCAATGCGATATTTTCAGATATTCAACAAAAAAAGCTTCAATTTCTGTAATATGTCAAAATAAATAAGTAAAATATATATCAATTTCTTCTACACCCTCCATATAGAAGGTGGCAAAAATCTAAAAAGTTTTAGTCGAAAAGAAATTGGACGTAGTTTGCCCAAAATCTGAACATAATCAATATTATATACATGCAAAAAAAAATTTTCCACATCAGAAATAAAATTCAAAATTTCTTTCATAATAAAACTTTTTTTTTTCACTTTTAGTTAAGTGAAATTTTCAATTTACCAAAAAAAAAAAAAACCAAACAAAATTTAGAACACGTTTTGTTCTTATATAGAGATTTTCTTACGAAACTTGTTGTACGTACTTACAAACTTTTTTTTTCTCTTGTTAAACATCACACATTAAAATGGATTGATAGTTTGAATTTATATTTTTTGATATTTCGATAACTACTTAGTTATGTAAAAAAAATACTATGGGTGTTTGGTATTTTGTTAAACTTTTTTGATAAAGTTTTACAGCATATTTATTTATTAACATAATATACATATATGTATTATACTCGTAACAGTGAAACAGATGTGATAAATGATATATTTTTTTTAGATTACTTACATTTATATACGATTCAAAATTATTTGTAAACATTTTTTTTTATTGAATTTATATTATATTGGTAAAAAATCGATTTATTACAGAATTTCTTATATTGAACACATAAGTATACATATATAATTAAAATTACTTTAGGAAAATTAATTTGTAAGGGAAAAAATCAGACTATGGAGAACGTTTTTACAAACAAGAAAAGTAATTTTTTTTTTTTTTTTTTGTTTGAAATTCAAAATAAGTTGAATTTTCACTACGGAAAAGTTATCGAATAAAACTTATATATTAACAGAAAATTTACGATAATAATAATTAAAGAAATTTAATAATTCAATTTCAGATGATCATGAAAAATAATTTTCTTTAATATTATTCATTTCGAAAATAATATATATACGTATATGTAATTATTTTTAGAAATCATATGATTTTTTTAATTATTATAAGAAACAAATAATAATACCAAAAAAAAAATTTATTATTATCAGCAAAAACATAATAATTTATTATCCATAAGAATAGATATTTGAATTTATATTAGAAATTGAATAATATATTAATAATGATGTGTACATAATACAAAAATAAAATCAATTTATAATATATAATATTGAATAAACTAAAGAATATAATATTAAGGAATTATGCGCGATTTGAACAACATAAATGAAATGCTGACTGTTTTCATTTTTCATCATTTTCGTTATTATATTATTTATTAAATACATATTATATTAGATATATTTAATGTAGAAATATAAATCAACACATGTGCTAATGATATAGCATAGCATGTTATTTATATTTATAAAAATATATTGTGTAGAATTTGATATTAGAATTTCATAGTTTTATGTACAAGGAAAATGTTAAAAAAGACTGTTTAATTTACATATATAATATTTTTAATATACCTATGATTTTCTTTTTCAATTTATTATTTTTTATTAATGTCTACAAATATTTGTCTTGTGCTCGGTCTCTATACTAAATCTTTATTTGACAAGTCTTCATCCGCTGAATGGAAAAACCAGAAGAAGTTAAAATATAAAACTTACATTTTTTCAAATTAATTTAAATGAAATTTTATATATTAAATATTTGTAGATTATATTTTGATTGCAGTGCCTTAGGTAATTTCCCAAAACTTTATAACGAATTTCTTAATAATTCGTTAGAATATTTACGTACAATTTGGGAAATTTAAATATTGACATTCAAATATAGTTTTATTTTCATTAATAAATAATTACTTTGCTATAATTAAATACACTTTTTATAAGGGTTAAAACTGTAAAAAGTTAAAATCTCTATATATTTTTGTAATTGAAAATAGTAAATTGGAATTTATAACTAAACATATGAGAATTTTTAATATTATTTTACTGTGATTTAGATGTAATTAAATTGAAATAAATAACTTTTTTCTATAACTACTAGTATACACATTACTATTATATTTATATATCCCAAAAAAAAAATTATATTACAATTATTATTTAATATGACATATAAAAATTATTGAATTTATTATAACCAGTTAAAAAATTTACTAAAATTCAAATTTTATATTTTATTTTTAGTACTCACGGTCTGATAATTTAATTGTGTTGAGATAATTTTTTTAATAATATACTTGAAGTTATACATGTATATGTATACACTACGACAAAAAATCAATATGAAATTATTTTGTTATCAAACTGAAATTATAATGTATACATATAAGTATTATGTATATAAAAATATGGAAAAATTGGACTGCTCTTCAAACATATGTTTACCCCATTTCAAATTATCAAAAGAATATCGTTTTTAAGTGCGGTTAACAATTTGCTTTTATTTTTTATTAAATCGTATATACTTATAAATAATTTATCTGTTTCTTATTTTTCTTCTGCATATACACTATCAGTAAAAAAAATATATACGTACATTAAATATATGTATAAGAAAAAAAAGCATTTCCTCAAATGAATTTAATTATGTTTTCATTTTCAAGTTGTATATATTATAAAAGAAATTGCGTGATTGCGTAATTTTCTTGTTATATTTTCGAATCATATATTATAATAATTGTAAAATTTGTAGAGTATATGATTAATTAAAAATATGAAAAAAAGTTGTGGTGAATTTAAAAAGTCTTTCATGCATAATAAACAATTATGAGTTATGGTAGATGACTCTATTTCCAGTTTCCAAAAAACCTTCGTTTTTCTTGTTAAATATATATAATACATAAAATTACAATTTCAATTTAATATAAATTTACCTATAAAACCGAAAGTCATGATATTGTAAAAAGTTTATTATTATTTTCAAAAAAAATAAATTCATTTTCAAATATAATAATTTAAAGGATGACAATTGTAAAAATATTGAACTGTTTTCTTAATATATGCTAAATTCCTAAATTCTTAAACTTTTCTATACCGTAATGACTTTCAAAATATTTGCATCAATCTACTGTATATATATATGTTATAGAAGTCTTTTTCAAGTTGATAAACTAATTAAATTTCTGATAGAATTTATTGTGAAATTTATCGTGGTTTGGTTTTGATAGAATTTATTTTGAAAATATTCTTTGCAACTTTAAATAATGCATTTATTTCTTCTTTAGCTATGCATTTATTTCTATTGGATAATAGTAAAGGATAAATTAATTAAAGATCATATATATTGTACGACTAAAGGTCTAACGTTTAAACTTTGATATATGGAATTGGTGAAAGTTATTGGAGAAACTATTATATATTTTAGTTGGATATACTTTTAACGGTCGTATTTTTAGGACGTTTTTTCAACCAATAATTTATCGTTTAAACAAACGACATAGCATTTGAATGGTGACTCCGTTAAAACGTAGATTCGTTTAGATAAATTATTTTCATCAATCAATATTATTTATATCTAGAGAGAACAACATAAGAGAACAAGTCAGCCAATAAATTTGAAAAATAATCTTTACAAAACATTTTTTTTTTCACAATTTCTTTTTAATAGAAAATATGTACACATATATAATAATTACCTACTTCTACACAATCTTAGTATATACGTAAATAAAAAAATTTATTATCCTGGCATTATAAGTAATACTTTTTTTTTTGGTTTTGCCAATTTAACAAACAAAATTATTGGCAATAAAAAAAAACGATATATAATACCAAGGATACATTTTCCAGCAAAGGACTATAAAACAAGATCAATTTTCTTTAATATTGATTTTATTTATTTAATATTATTTGCTTGTATATATTTGTATATATAAATAATCTTTCAAAACGTCATCCTTGGAATACATAAGGATGCGAAGAATGAAAAAAAATAAATATGTAATAATATCTACAAAAATAAATAAGCATTTTAAATCTACATACCTACATATAGTAAAATGTAATTAATATCATTCTGTCAATATAGCGACTAATACTGCACACAATAATGTCACAACAGTATAATAGATTTATAACATTTTTAAACTAGGTTAATAACTTAGTAAATAATGCATATTTTTAGGCTTTTTTATGTTAAAATTTATAACATATTTTTAATTTTTTAATTTTTACTTGAAATTATTTTTATTTTTAATTGAAAAATGAAAATCTTTATACAAATATAATTATTACTAACCCTATAAAGTCAGCTATATAAATTTTATATTATCTTCATAAAAATTTTAGATTTCCAATCCGGTTTCACCATGGTAATATTGATTTTTAGGTGGTTTTTTTATCAATAAATTTTTGATGTTTAATGGTGAAATATATTTGTTTATTTGATTATTATTGTGATCCGCTAAGACCAAAAAGAGATTTGTACCATCAAATCAATACAATGTTATTACAACGTAAAGTAATTTTTTTTGGGTAATTTTTATTCACTTACAACGAAATATATACCACAGACAAATTCGTGAAAATTTAATTAGTTTAGGATTATTATATATATATTTATGGACTGTACATAAATATATATATATTGGATATTTCAAAAAATTATATTTGAAAATGAAGACATCCCACATACAAAATTTAAAAATAATATTTTGAGTACTTTTCAACGGAATTTTATTTATATTTTGAAACAAAGTAATTTTTGTATATGTTACGTAAGCAACTGCGAAAGCTAACGATATTTTTTTTTTATTATTATTTAATCTTTGTTTTTAATGACTATAATTAATTATTCAAAATTTTATACATATATTGATATAAACAGTGAAAAGATTTTTAGGATTTTATTTAATACCCGGGACACACAGGACCGAAAACTCAGTTTTCGTGTTTTCAAAGTTCAAAAATGGAAATTCATAAGGTTTAGTACAGTTTTCAGGAATAAATTGAAAACACGAAATCTACAAATTTTTAAGGTTTTCACGAAAATATATTTTAGCGCCATCTATTACAAAATAGAAGATATGTATTTTTGAAGTAGGCATAGCTAAGTTTCCATACAAAAGTAGCCATTTTTGTGAAAAATCAAAAAAAAATCGAAAATTTTTAAAAAAAAACAAGAAAAATTAAATTTTATTAAATAATTTTTAATATAATTAAATCAAAATTTGACATTAAAAACAAATAATTACTATTTTTAATTTTTTTGGTTTTTACGTAGAGTTGTTTAAATAAATAATTTTCATAATTTGACATTCGAAAACGAAATCGCGCTCCATTTTTGGTGTGTCACTATAAAAGTTTTTAGATCTAGTTTTCGCGAAAACTTAGGTTTTCAATTTTGGTGTGTCCCGGGTATAAAATTAATTAAGAATAATTTAATTTAATTTATATTAAAATAAATTAAAATTTAATTAAGGTAGCATAGATGGAAATTTGATTAAAAGTTTAACTATAAAATGTAAGTAAATTCAAATTTTTTTTATTATAGATATTCTAACTATACTCCCACTAAAAAGGATAGATAAAAATTATTCAAATGTAAGTAGAAAAAAAAATCTACTGTAATATTTGATATGCCCACGTGGATATTTTTATTTTATTTTTTAACTTTTTATATTAAGAATTCCAAACATTTTTTTAATATATGTTTTTTTTAGAATTCACATGGATCTGTCAGTTTATTTTGTCTTTTTATTTTGTTTTATCAAAAAAATTTATTTAGACATCTTAATAAAAATGAATGTTAAACGTGATGTTGATGATTTCACCTTCGTCTAATTCGAATTTACTTTTTCTTTAGTTTACTAAATTTTAATATACTATTACATATAAATATATAAAAAGGATCAAAGAATTCTACAATAAATAATTTTTTTTACGTTATATTGTCCTATCAATTCTCTACAATATTTTTATACATACATATATATTTCAAAATAATTCTTCCTACTTAATTGCGTAGTAATACTAATATAGCTATAAATTCGAAGTAATATGAGATAAATTGAAAAAATCTTCAAAGCCACCTAAGTAAATTTCTGAAAATCCTTCTGAAAATTTCTTTCAACTTGTTATATTGCATACTAAAACATTTTATGAATATGGCCAACAATATAAAAATATTCTAGTAAGAAAATGTACCAAAAAAAATCGATTAAAAATAATAATTATTATAAAATAAAGCATGTCTGTAACTAACAGTTTTTTGATGATAAATAAATAATTTTTCTTAATTAAAACATATATATAAAACACCTACAATAAATTTATTTTTAACTTTGATCTTTTACAACACAAATATATAAAATTGTTTTACAACGAAAATAACCAACCACTTTATACTAGATTCTGGTTACTATGACATCAATCATGATTTACCCTCAAATGAGATGAAATCAAAAAAATCAAAAAAAAAATTGGTAAAAATATGTAAAAATTTCATCAGAAATTGTAAATTCAACCTAATATTCTTTCCATTTTTACTTTTTTTTGCACAACAGCAAACATTCAATAAAAAAAAATCCTGATTATTTAAGGTTAAAAAAAAAGAGGTAGAGGTGGGTTTCCAAAAATATTTTTGAATAATTTAAAAAGGATACAAGTCCCATTGGAAAATTTGAGAAAATTCTGTTTGAGAAAAATCTTAAGTCAATTTTCGTAAACTATAAAAAATTCATACATTAAGAAAATTCATGAACTTTTGTTAAAAAAAATATATAAAAATAAAATTACATTTTTGCACATAAAAAATAATCACAATATGAAAAATAGTAAATTATGCAATAAATGTAATCATTGCGCATGAACAAAAATAAATAAATGTTTTTTTTTTTCATATATATAAATATTGAATATGTGTATAGTGTATATAGCTTTATTCTCTGCCTTTTCCATTTTCATTCTTATACAAAATTTTCCATATTCATATAAAACTATAGTATATATAATACTACGATGATGAAAAATGTTGCACATGACCTTGGATTTTCCAAACGCAACTATACATATACCACAAATACTATATAGTATATATACTAATTAAAGTATTGTATAATATTTTTTTTTATTAATAATTCTATCAATTATAAATATAAAATTCATTGACAATTTATTTTCAGCAAAACTAAAGAGATGAAAATTTAATCACATATTTTATACATATTTTATTATACTTAAACATCATGTTTAAAAATAAAATTGTTTCTAAACAACATAATAGAAGAAGAAAACATTGAAAATAGACAAAGTCAAGGTATTTTTTATACTATACACATAAAAATCTAGAAATATGTATTTAAATGATTTCAAGTGATTAAAAGAAAAATGTTGATAATATAATATATTAGATATCAAAATTTCGGAAATAACAATGAAAATTTTGTAGAGTATATGTATATAAACATTTTTTACCACTATAGAAATTATAGGACAATTTTCAGCTTGCATATAATTTAATACTAAATTAGCATAATTTTATTCGATTGCATAATTGTTTTTATATTTATGTATAAATGTCATTGAAAATATGCAATTTTTTATATTTTTATATTGTACTACGATACAAAAACAATGGTCTAGAAATCTAGAATCTAAAGTTTTAATTTTTTCACACTTTCACCCATTTAATCATAAATATATTAACTATATTAATTTGGACCGAAACTTACTGAAGATCTTTGAGTATATAAAAAAAAAGTCGCGAACAATTTAAAGTTCAATTTGAATGTTTCTCATGTTTCAATTTCCTTCCTCTCTTCCACCCATTTTTTATTATATATATAAGTACTTATGTATATATTATATCGCGACCATAAATAATAATCATATAAACTGAACCATATTTTATTATTATCAATCATTCATTCTTTACGAACATCAAAAGTGTAATTTTAATAATTTAATTTTAAAATTTTTATTATTTTCCACAACATAATAAAACTTAATATTGTTTAAATATATTTGCTGAAAAGATAAAGAAAAAAGTTCATAGAACTTCAAAATTTAATTTAAATTAATACAAATTGTCATCAATCACATAAAAAATATATTTATATAATATAGCTTAAATTTCTACAACGTTACTACAAGTTCATACTTTGTTTTTGGTTTTGATAATTTATAGTTTTTGAAAAATATAACCACACGATCTAATGGTATACCTACATATAGACATTTCCATATTTGATACCAAAAATTATGGACATTTATTTATTTTAATTAATAAAAAAAAATTGTATTATTTTTAGAGTAAAGTAAAAAATTTCTCCTACTGGTCAACTATATGTCATTAATTTAAAAAAAAAAACTGGTTAAGAAATTTTTCCTCGATTTTAAATGTAAAAACTAGATAATTTTTGTTTTGTTTTTTTTTTTTTTTTAATTTGCAAGTTAAAAAACAAAATGATAAAAATTGTCGATCAAATAAAGTGAAGGTCGAAAAAAATTATATTAAATAAAAAATTTATAAAACAACTGTGAAATATTTTTTAATTATGATGATTAAAAAAATTATTTATCTATATTTTAATATACTTTATATTAAAAAATATAAGTACCTAATATTTTTGAAGAATTTTCCCCAATTAATATTTAACTACACAAGTGTAGTAACTTTTCATTAAAATAATATGGAAAATGATAAAAGAATATATAATCTGAAATAAAAAACCATTACTTGATCATTGATATTAGAATTTGATCAAATTTATATTTTTTTTATTACAGGGCAATTTTTAGGTCTTGTCCCGGTCCTGACAAATAAATATATATGTATTTAAAATAGTGTGAAAATTCTAATATTGATAACAAAAATTAATAAGAAAAACAAATAAGTTATAAATTGTTTTAAAAATGTGGATTTTATTTAACTAAGAGAAAAAACTTATAAAGTATTGATTAAATTATGATTTTCTAATTTCTAAGAAGAAGATACAAAAAAAAAAATGAATTGCGTAAAAGTTTTTGAAATTTGAATTTTTTTTTTAAAGATAATTTTTAATGTACCTAAGTACTACAAAATTTATAAAAAATTACATTTGTATTTGTGATTTTCAATTATGCTGTTTGTAATAATTAAGTATATAAAAATTATATCACAGCAGGGGTTTATCAAACAAAAATAAAGATAATATTCAATTTATATTTATAGTTTTTATGTTTTTTTGATAAAAATAACTAATTACTTATATTTTCCCCCCCTACGTGACTTTCTTGTCTGAAGAATAATAACAAAACAAAAAAATAATAATGTCGCACCTTATAAAAATAATAAAAATTTTGGTTACTAAAAAATGACGATATCGTCTAGCAACCCTAAAAAGAAGACAATTTTGTTGTATATAACAACACTACAGTATCCGAAAATGTTGTGAAGAAGAAACTAGATTTATATTCGTATATACTTATAGGTATATCTTAGTATATTATGTATATACTTAATAAAGAGGTAGATTTTGCGCTAAATTTTTAGTGGAACTACTTTTTTAATTACAAAAATTAAAGAGTGGTAACAAATTATATACAAGGAAACAAGATCGCTGGCCAATTTGCAAAAATAGCTTCTATAATGTCGAAATAGTAAGATTGAAAACAAGTTGGCCCAGTCAGATTTTTAAATTATGTCTTTTTTTTATAGTTCATTTAAAAAAAAATCAATTATACTTGAAATATTTAATTAATTTTTGTTCCATCGAAAAATTTTTAATGCCCAAAAATTATATTTTTTTTAAAAAAACAACCTTACCTTCTAAAGTTTCGGTAAATTTCTTGTTAATCCAAAAAAAAGGAAGTATAGATAGTTTTTTATAAGTTATGATGGACGAAATGTTACATTAAGTAATTAAATTGCAAAATCGTCAGTGGTTTTTTTTTTCATATAACAATTTTTTTTGGTCCACTGTTTTTTTTGTTAAGAAATTTTATGTCACTTTTTGTATATGCAATGTATAATTAATTGTAAGAATACAAATGATTTTAATTAATTTTTGTTTTCTATTTTTTTACACTTTTTTTAGATTTTATTACACTTGTAATTGATTTTTTCATTTGAAGAAGAAAAAAAATATATTTTTTCTATATATTTTTTTAGTGACTCCGAATTTAACACATATTCGTCGTGTGGACTCGCGAATTAAAATTGAATTTATGATTTGTGTGACAGAAATGCAGAAACCTGAAATTTTTTGTGGATATAAAAAAAAACATTGGCAAAGCGCCGAATTAATCAAAAATTTTGACAATTACATTTTTAATATTATTTTTAATAATGACTAATAGGTGGCGGTATGTATAATATGTTTAAAAACTACAAACAACGACAACACTGCGACAGGGTCTTTTGTGTGGGATATATCGAATAGCATATTTTTAGGATTATGGAAAATTTAATTCGGTTAAATCATAGACTATGGTCTTATCCACAAACTCGTTATTCTATGGTCTTATCTACAAACTCGAAATTTCAACTTTCTTAACAAAGATATTATATTCACCAGGGGAACTCATATTGACCCAGTGGCTTCTAGCCTCCACATCTTCTTTCATATATTAACATTTTAATTAATCATGTATGATTAATTAATCATGTATGATTAATTAAATTAAAATGTTAATATATGAAAGAAGATGTGGAGGCTAGAAGCCACTGGGTATGTACTACGAATGTCGCATAGGCACGTATACTGGCTTGCATTAAAGGTTATTAAAATACCTACATTTTGGTATAGTATACGAATAGATTGTAAAAAGCATTGCCATACTCAAATCATACTTACTTTTATCATTAATAGAAAAATACTACATTTCTATGAATCTTGTGTCTAGAAGCCAACTGGGTATGGACTACGAGTGTCGCATAGCCACGTATACTGTCTTGAATTAAAGGTAATTAAAATATCTACAGTTTGATGTAGTATACGTATAGATGGTAATGAGTATAGCCATACTCAACATTTCTATGAATGTTGTGGCTAGAAGCTAGAAGGTTAAATGTTATAAATCCAGTTAGTAAAAATTATTTCTAAATTTAAAAATTTAAAATTATAAAAAATAAATTCAGTTTTTAATATTTTAATTTCAAATTAACATAAAAATACATTATTGATTACCCTGATCAATTTAATGATTTTAGTAGTGAATTTTTTATAATCGATTGAAATATTAGGGAAATTTGATCGTTTTTCATTTCCACCATGATATAATTTAAGATTAGAGATTAGAAGCAAGACATTTTTTCTTATTTCATTTGTAATAAAAAAAATTTTTGACTAATAAACTCTTTTTAAAAAAAAGAACAAAAAACGATCAATATTTCCAAAAAAAAATCAACTTGTTTCTCAATTTTAAATATATATAAAAAAATGATAATTTCCTTGCTCCATATATGCAAATTTTTTTTCTCCATGATAAATATTTAATAAACGTTAATTTTCTTGTTAACCTCTCAGTCCTCAAAATAACCTAATAATAGATTTTTGCAATAAAATTAAAAACTGAAATTTTAATTGGCATAAATTTGCATTTCATTTTAATTAGATTTGAAAGTATGATATATGTATGTATATACATAATATACTTGGCTATATATAATGCAAATGATTTATTTGAAATGACATCATGTGTTTTACCAGCAAAAAATATTCATCTAATCTAAAGCTACTAGTGTCAGGTGTGTTTGTATTGATTTTTTTTAATTTGTTTACAAAAAATTCAAATTTTATTGGAATATTATTGAAAAATAATTATACACTAATAATAACAACAATTCATTGTTAAAAATATTTTAATATATAAATCCAACTCACATAATGGAACTGTATTAACTTATAAGTACTTTATACATAATTGTCCTTATAAGAAATATTAAAAAGATCAAAGAGATCCAAAAGAAATATAAGAAATATAACCAAAAATCTTAGCTAAGTTGGAAGAAACCCTCACACTCACACTAAATATAAAAATATAGATCTTAGTTTATACTTTTTGTTAAAACGTAAATTATTTCAATGCAAACCAATTCTTCAGATAGTTTGTTAGCATAGGATAGAAAACCTTTAACATAATTTAATTGCTAAGGATACAAGTATTCTCATATATTTGCAATTTATTTCTACGAAAAATGAATTCATATAAAAATTTCAATATAATGTATTTATAATAATTTTTAATTAAAAAATAGGAGTAATAAAAAATAATTTTTAATTTTAAATTAAAATATTTATTTAGAAATCATTCTACAAAAATTATTATTAATTAAACAAATACAAACACTTTATTTAAATTAATATAAATCGAAAAATTTTAATGTTGCTTTTGATTAATACCAACATAATGTGGATTACGTTCTTGATCATCAATTTGAATTGAATAGCCACCAATTAATGAACCTTGTACATCAGCACGACCACCTGAATTAAATTGTGGTCCTTCGCCAATTTTTTTAACATCTTCTTTAACAACACGATAACCATTCTCATCGGCAATATAATGTACTGTACGTTGGAAGAAACCATCACTATATGAATACATACCAGTTACTTTACGACCATCACGTGTTTCTTGTCTAACATGTGATTGATCATTAATATCATCTAATATTGATGAATCAAATGAATAATGTGCATTTTCAGCTTGATATTGATTAAATTCATCATAATTATATTTTCTAGTTGTTGTTGTTGATGTTGTTCTTGGTTTTAATGTTGTTATTTCATATATATCATTTGGTACTAATTCAGCTGATTGTAATGGATCTTGTGGTGCATTACGTATATGTATATCATCAGTATGTTCAATTTCAGTACCAGCAGCTGGTCGATTTGTATTACCACCAACAATACCATCAAATTTATAATATTTTCCCTTTTTGTACTACAACCAAAAAAAAAAAAAGAATAAAACAATTAAAATCAAAATAATTAATAATAATTAAATAAGTATTATAAAATGTAAACTTGAAAAAATAAATAAAATTCACTTCAAATTATAAATGCAATTTGTTATGTAAATTTTATGTAAATTATTTATAAATAATTTGTAATCGCCCATCGTCTTTGAATTTAATATATATAAAAAAATAATAAGAAATTTTATATATAAAATAAACCTGAATTTTTATTAATTATAAATTTTATATATTTATATATAAATATAATTTTATACCTAAAAAGATCAAAAAGATCAGTGATAAGTGTGCACATTTGAACAGGGTCTCAGAATGGAATAAGGTAGAAAACGATAATTTTTAATATAAAAATAATATATAACCTGTCCAGTTGATTACTACTTTACTGGATTGGAAACTACTAACTTAAAACATTTTTGGAATATATTAAAAAAAAACTGATGTCTACTACACAAAAACAAAAAACATATAATTTTATAATTTTCATTTTAAAGAAAAGAAATGATCAAAACATAAACAACAAACTTTTATTTTCTAAAATTAATAATAATAAAAAAAAAATATAAACACAATTTTGAACGAATCATTTCGAAAAAATAATTTTTAGTTTCTGTTTCGATTTCAAAGAGTTTAGTTCGATTTATTATTTTATTATGGGTAATTTAAAATTTTCTTGTGACAAATTTATTTAGTTATGAATAATTTTAATTTTAATCACTTTAATAAACAATTTTATTTAAATAAAAGTGTTAAAACTTCAGTTTTGTTATCTCCTATATAGAAATAATTCAAATATAAATGAATTATTTTATTCACCAATTTGGATTTGAATTTACAAAATTTAATTACTATTTCTTTAAATTTTTTGTAATATTTTTAATTTTGTATTTTTTTTATCGAAATTTAAAATCAAATTTTCCTTAAAATTTAATTGGTATTCATTTCTTGAAATTTTCCATAAAATTTATACTAAATGTAAAATGTATATGTGGCTGTGTGTTTTTGATTAATTAAAATTAAATATAATTTTAAAATTTATTAAATTATATTAATTTATTAATCTGTGTTAATGGTAATCAAAAATATTAAGTATATTTGTTTATCGACATTATTTTTACATTAAATTTGCATATAAATTTGTTAACCTTTTAACTTGAAATAACTTTTTTTTTGTTCTGATCAAATTTTAAATATAATCATTACCAAAGTCCATATTACTGATTTTTTTAATGACTATTTATTTATTTTGAAAAAAAATTTCTAATTATATTTTATATTTATTTGTAGTTAAATTAGCAATTTTGATTATTGCCTCCGTTTTGTTGGCTACAGTTTATGCTGGATCAGGTAAGCAGAAAAATTATACTTTATAAATATTTTTTAATTTTTTCAAATCCATTAAAAAACTATAAAATTTATTTTTATAGAATGTCCATTGTCATCAAAAGCAACATCATGCGCACCAAAATGTGTTGAGGATACAGAATGTAGTGCTATTGGTGGAAAATGTTGTCGGAATATTTGTAATTCGAAATCATGTATTCAACCAAATCAATTAGGTCAAGATACATCAAAAACTTCTGGTTATAAGGGTACCAGTGCTACTGGAAATTATTGCGGTAATACCAAATGTAATTCTTATGAAAAATGTGATCCAAAAGGTAAAAAATGTATACGTGCATAAATATGTGAAAGATTACAAAAAATTAAGTAAAAAAAAAATCTTGTTATATTTTATTTGAAAACTATATTTTTGATAATAAAGAATTTTTTTAAAGAAACATAATAATATTGACGTTTATTTTCCCACATTTTAAAATTTTATTTCAAATTTCAATTTCTAATTTGTATAGTTAATTATTTAATAATATTATTTATTTTAAATTTATATATTTATATTTTGCGGTTTTTCAATAATAAATGTTAATATTATAAACAAACAAATAAATTTTAATTAATAGTTTTTGAATAAAATTAAATTTATTTGATAATTTTTTTTTTGTATACCATACAAAGATCATACATATATTTAAATAGTAAATTGTAATTTGTGAAAAATGGTTTAGTTATTGAATATTTATTAAAATTTTCATAGCTTTTAATTTACGTTAAAACTTGAAAAGCTCATTTTACATGTAGTAGACACCGGGAATATATGTATATGTAATTTTAAGTAGACATTAATTATAATTCTATGAAAATCGAATTTTATAATTTTATATGTGTTGTATTGAATTGAAGTGCATAAAAATATCTTCCATTATTTATTTATTTAAAAAAAAAAAAATTTATTTAGTTATGAATAATTAATTTTGATTATTTTTTCTAGTTTTCTGTCCTAAAATAACAAATATTTTGTTATCAATTTACTAAAAATGACCGTCTATGAAAATATTATTTTTGTTGTTCAAAAATTACTAGTTTATCATTTAAAAATTTCAAGGTTATTAATTTAAATTTTTAATAACTTTGACTAGCTTTCTTTTATGACTATAATTTTTTTAATTAATTTTTAATTATAAAAATCGTCAGTAATATTAAATATTCCTGAATAACTTATACTAATATAAATTTAATAGTCAATTTTAGATTTTATAAGACATTATTTTTGTTGTTGTTTTTTTAAGTAGGTATAAATTAGCAATTTTAATTAGTATATACCTATGGTTTTAATAGTTATAACTGATTCTGGATCAGGTAAACAGAAGTATTAGAAATAATATTTTGCAGAGATTAAACTAAATTATATATTGATTACAACAAATTAACACGTGTTCAAGATAAGATGAATCAAGTATATGGAATTAGTGAGCAATGCGTCGACGAAAATATTTGTATTGAAAAATTATAAGTAAGTTTTAAGTGATCTGCTGATGATTTATAATAAATGTTTAACTTACATTTTTATGTTCAACTGGAACTGATAATACAGCTCCAATTACAATTGTTATAATAACTAAACGCAACATTCTTTTCCAGCTTTTAATATAATATATAGATGTTTACACTTTTAACTATAGACTAACAATGCATTTTAGTTGCAGAATTTAATGTGTTTTTATAGAAATTTTGTCTAGGTATAACAGCATAACAAAATTTGTAATATATAATCCAAAAATTAATATTTTAAGGGACAAATCAGGGTGAAAATATTGCCGCAAGTTATAAAATGTTGGAGTATGCAACAAAGGTAATTTTAATGAATGTAATTTTTGGATAGTAAAATATTTAAAACTAGTTTGAAAATTATATAATTTTTGTTTATTTTTCGATCGTTTCATTTATATTCGAACTAATGACAAAAATTTATTTACGTATTTTGTTCTTTTCTTTCTTTAACAGAACCTATATAAAATCTTAAGTTTACAATGAAATTTCCAATGGGAGGATTTATTTGTGAAATTTGTGAAGTTTACCTATATTTTGAAATAAAAATTTCATTCAAAATTACTTGAAAATTAGTTGAATCAAATTTTAAATGAAATTTTTATATATCTAAAGATCCGGATTAGTAATAACTTTTGAAATACTTTCTGAAATAACAACAAATAAATTCTTATTAATAGTAATTCAACATAATTAATTCCTAGTATTTTCCAAATTCTTAGTTTATATGTGCAAAAATTGAATATATTTAACATAATTCTAAGTCTTTACATATTTATATTTTGTATTACGTTCAAATTCATATTCTTTAGAAAAAAATGCTTCAAGTAATAATAATCTGAAAATACTTAGTAAGTAAATTATTCACAAAAATGTTTTTTAAAAATAATTTTCAACTCTTCTTTATATATAATTTGAGATTATTACGCAACCAAAATATATAAAAAAATCCATAACTTTGTAACTATTTGTATAATAAATTTAACATAAAATTCGTCAAACGTAAGTATATATGGTATGTACTTAAATATTAAAAATGTATATATTGACAAAATAAATATAGAAAATTTTGTATAATTAACAATATATCTTTGTGAACAAATTCATCGATAATTCTGAATCAATATTAAATAATAATTTTCATAATGATTCAGTCTAGAGATCCCCAAATGAGGTGTGATGTATGAACTTAACATGGACATAAATATATTTTCCCACTATTTTTGGCATACACAAAAAATAAAATTCAATATTTACTATATAAAATTTTCTTAATATATAAATGAAATTGGCTAGAAAAAAAGGGTTGCAGTCTATTTTTGTGTCAGTAACTGAAAAGTGGTACTTTTAACCGATTTGTGTGAAAATGATCAAAAAATCGAAAGTGCTAATTCAATTAGTTTGGATAAATATACTTTTGTCAGGTGAAACGAATTAATAATATTTATACCAAATTTCATATTTAATTGAAGTAAAAATGATTATTTTAAGGTGTTTTTTGTGATGTCAACGAGCTTCAATTACCATCTACAACAGCAAATTATGATGTTACACCAACAAATAATATTCAGCATTTAAATATTAATCCATTAAATACGAAAACAGATATTTCAGCAAATCCATCAGTCGATTCACGAATATCATTATATGATATTAATGATAAATCACAAAATTATCAATTGCCACAAGATAGACCTAGTCCACGACTCGGTGTTTCAAATGGTATTATCACGAATGAATATTATACCAATAATGCCTGTGCTCAAAATCGCAATATTAGATGTATTATTGCTAATGGTATTATTGGAAGTGGTGCATATAGAAATCCTTATAATCCACAAATTGTTCAGGATAGACCAATTTTAGATGCAACTGGTGGTTATTTAAGATCCAACAATCAATACCAACCAAATAATATAGGAACTGCCATTTACACAAGACCAAGTTATTATACCGGAAATATAGGACAGAATATATATAATCGTCCAAGTGTTGCAGATAAACCAATTTATCAATATAATGGAAATGTAGGACAAAATGTTTTGGGTCAACCAAATCGTTGTTGTGGTAGTAGTAATATTGATCAACAAGTAATTAATCGTCCCAGTGGATGTTGTTACAATCGTAATGTTGGGCAACAAGTTATCACCCAACCAAGTTATTATCCTTCTAGTAATGATTATGTATATAATAAACCATGTGCTCCATGTGGTGTACAAGATGATACTATTGAAATTAAAAATGGATATTATTATCCGACACCATCATATCCATCATATCCAGTACCAACATATTTACCACCACAAAATGTATTTCCACCAGCTACAGCTAGAATTTCAGTACAATAATATTTATTAAAAACATTATTCATTTATTATTTTAAAATACGCCTAAAGTTATGTTGAAAATTCAAAATTGTTTTCCAAATACATAAATTTAATAAATTATTATCCACAGAGATTAAAATAGATTTTTTTTCGATATCATTAATCGTTTGGTGGTGGTCATTAGCACGTTTATAACAAAATTTGGAAATAATAAATTTAACAATTTTTATTAAATTTTACATTAATTAAATTTTGAGTTCAAAAAAGATTTAAGAGAATTTATTATCGCCAAAAAAAAATTTGCATAAATAAAGAGTTTAAAAGTAATTTTTTTTTGCTTTTAACTGTGATGATGCGATATTTTTCACATTCTTATAAATACTCTTAAATTCATATTCAAAATGATTAGTAATAAAAACAAAATATTTTATTATTCTTTTGCCATTTGTTTAACAAGTTTCGAAGAGTTTAGACACAATAAAATTATAAAAAAAGTATTTTAAATTTAAAATTTCCGGAATAATTAATAAAATAAAAAGAAGTTAATAAGATGAAAATAACTTTGGTTTTAATTGCTGTTGTGGCTACTTTGGCATTAGTTGCTGCAGGTAATTAAATACATATATATTTTTATAATAAATTTAATGGCACAATAAATTAAATTTCATTATCTTATCGAATATTAGAGAATTTCAAAAGTTATTATTACTTTTTTGTAGATCCTAAATTATTTCTTTTAATGGAGAAAATTTATTTAATATAAAAATATCCAACGAATAATTATTTTATAATAAGCAGAAAATTTCCCAATTTATAAATAACAAATTACTATAAATATTATTAAAAAGATAAATACTCATTTAAAGAAACTATGTAGTAATATGGAGAGATATACTCCATGCATAGACCATATAGCATGACTCAAAAGTGGAATCAAAAATTAGAATTATTTTTTATTTACAAATTTTTCTACATTCTTTAAATATAATTTTCGATTGGTTCATCCTATTTAGAAGAATTAAATGTAAAATTTCTCCATTTAAAATTCTAAATGCAATTGAAGAGTTTTTTTGGTTCAACAGAAAAAGAGACGTGAAAACATTTTTATGTAAATTAATCAATCAATCTGTTACAGTTATATAAGTATTTTTAGCAATTTTTATATTTTGTAAATATTATATACATATATATTAATTTAAAAAAAAATTAAGTCATTTACATTTCGTTTTTTAATCGTATAATATTTTTAAATTATTTAAAATATAATCTATTTATATATGATTATAATTACTCCTAATAAAAGAATAAACATGAATATGTATTTGGAATGGGGCTATTAAACTGGTTACGAAATTTTTTTCTATTTTTTTGGGGATTTTTCGAAAATAAAAATATTTTTTTTTTTTAAATATAATTAAGAAACACCACGAGTCAAACAATTTTTTTTAATATTAAAATTATGATAATAAAAAATTAAAAGAGTAGTAGAAAAAAAAAACGAAAACAAAAGTGTTAAGTCACAAACTCGAAATTAATTTAAACATTTTCATTTGAAATTAAGACACATGTCGGAATATTGTTAAATTTTTTGTACTATATAGTTATTAATTGCATCTGTTTAGAAATGTTAATTTTTTTGTATTATTAAAGTTAATAAATTATTATATACTTTTAAAAAATTTCTTTTAAATATTTTTTGTTTTCTTCAATTAATTCTTGTTTTTTTTTTTCAAAAAAAAAATATGTTTTATCGAATCTAACAAAAAGTATAATTTTTTTCTACAAAGTTTAAAGCTTAAATATTGTTAATCCATCAATAAAAAAAATATGAAATCATTTATACTTGAGTTATTATTTAATAATATTCATTACCTCATCTTAAATTTCCGGCAAAAATGTTAAGATAAATAAGTAAAGTTTTTTTTTCATCTTTTATTTTAATAAATATGTAAAAAAAAATTAGATACCAAACAAATGAATGAGTCAAATGAAGGTCAGTAATTTAATTAAGAAATTTACTTTATGATAAATCTGTTTATATTTATATTTATTTACGAGAAAAAAAATCCGCATAATTACTTTCTCGTAATATTAAGAAGTTTTTATTGATTTTCGTTCGTGAATGTTTAGCTTGGGCAACAATAATTAATTTAAGTAATTCTTAGAATTTTTAGAAGTTCATATTATAATTATTAGATTGCTCGTTATAGTTTATAAAATAACTTTTTGCGGGTTAAGATGTTTGTTAAAAGCGAATTAAATAATCTTAATAAATTTTCAGTTGATTTTCCTATCAATTATTATTCGAATATTTCGCTAATATCAGAAATGTATAATGTATTTAACTTATACATATTCTCTTTATCATAGCTTATGATTTAATTCAAAGGAAAAATTTAAATTAGTAATATTAAAGTTTTTCATTATTATGATATCTAATTATAATTAGGACATAATTATAATCAAATTGCTGTCTTTTATAATTTTTTTGGTATCATGTTTCCATTTAACAAATTGTCCCTGATTCTGATCACACATTTTATATTGAATTTAGGTGCATTGACATTAAATAAAAATTTAAACAGGTTGATATTAATTCAGATTAAAATTTAATTTTTTGATAGTATGTAATAAATTAACATATTCTTTTTAAATTTAGATAGTGGTTTTTATTCACCAAGAGCATTTTATAGAATTGATCCACATGGAAACAGAGGACGAGTATATTATATTAGTCCACATAATGTAATATGAAGAATTATTATTGAAATATTTTTATATCCTTGTGACATTTTTTTTCTTCTTTTATTTAGCAACGTCGTTTAAGAAGACAGAGTGTTGGTGGTTCTTCATCTTCCAGTAGTTCTGTTAGTAGTAGTTCAGATGGTGGTCCAGTATATTTCTCAACATCTGGAAGTACATATACATCACCAGGAGTAGGGTATGACATTTTCTTTTTATTTCATTGTATTTTATAATATTATTTTTATAAATTCATTTTTTCCCTGTATTGAAAATATAGTCTTGATAGCCGTTTTGGAGGTGATACACCAGTAAATGGAGTATATCATACATCTTCGGGATATTTGGGTGCTGATGGCCGCATTCATTATACTAATAATCAACAGGGATTTTTAGGATAAACAGAAAATTTATATATGAACTATGATATATATAAAAAATTTAAATATTATATTTCATAAACTTTAAGAATTTAAAATCTTATGAAATAAATATTATTTGTTACAACTAATTTCATTTCTGTAATAGAAATAATTTTATAATTTATATCTTGCAACTCAAAGTTACGTTAAAATCATTAATAATGGTTTATACTTGTGTAAGTCCAATGTCCATTATGAAAGTAAAAGAAGTGAGATAATTTAGAATTTGACAAATGTTTGAGGCATCTACATATGATCTATTGTTCTAAGACTGCTCATCTTTAAATGAATAACAGTGTTACAATAATGGGAAAATCATTTAAAAATTACAATTTAGCGACAACAAATTCCATTTGTTTATTGCAATAAATATTTTCTTCACAATAATAAAGCTTAGTTCGGAAATCATTATCAATTTATAAGTATTATTTCCTCAAATATAGGAAACTTACGATCTTTGAATTAACATACATACATAGAATCATATCATCAGTTTTCGTTATCATTTCAAATTTGACATAAAAACTAGAAATTTCCAGTTGCTAATTAATTCACAATAATATAAATTCATGTTTGGCTGAAATGTAGAATAATTCATCTGAAAGTGAAATTTATATATAAAGAAACTCAAATAAAATTCAAATTTTCAATTTTTTTTATAAAAATATTTTAATTTTCAGTTTCTTTTTTGTTTTAGAAAATTGCACGTCCATTTAATGGACACTTAAGGAAAAAATACAATAATTATACTTTTTTTTTACTTACATAATTTCATAATAATTTTTTTTTTTTTGATTTTCACATTTCTATAAAATATATAAGTATATAAACAAAAATCTATAGAACATTTACAAAAAGATAATTTTTTTTTTCTTATAGATAGTTTTGGAAATATAAACAAAATATAAAAATATATAATTGTGTAGAAAAAATATACAAATAAAAACATTTATTAATGAAAAATTTTCAAAATTAAAATAGAAATGTACAAAAAAAAACAATAAAATCAAAAAATTTGTAAATTTTTTTTTATAAAAAAAAAAAAAGACAGAAAAAAAAATGGAAATAATTTGTTGATTTATTTCTACAATTATTATATTTTCTTTTTTATTTAGTCTTTTGTTTTCCTTGATGTGCTGGTGATTGATCAGCTTCAGGTAAATCACTTTCTTTTTTCCTTTTACTTTTTTCTAATTTATTAATATTTGTTTTTGTTTTTCTTAAATGTGCTTGTTGTTTAGCTTCACGTTGACGTTCCCGTTTAGCACGTAAATGTTCCGTTATAAATGAAAATATTAAATATCCTTGTAATATTATAATACCAATTAATGCAATAAAACCACGTGTTGCTTGTTCTGTATTTGCAATACCATAATATAATGTTAAAACTGATATTACTAATGTTGCAAAACGTATACCAACAAATAATGTACTATTAACAACATGTAAACCAATATATTTTTCTTCACGATCAAATACATTTAATATTTGAAATAAATGTGCAACCATTTCACTTAAATAATGTAATGTTAATAATGCTAAAGCAATTCTTTGGAAGCTATATATAAAAATTGTGAAATTATATAAATCAATTATAAAATTTAATGCAAAAAAAAAACTTACCCCATAAAATAACCAATAGCAATAATTAAAAATCCAGATACAGCATGTATAATTTTTGGTTGTTGATCTTCTTTTTTAACTTTTTGGAAATAAATTTCTGGTAACATATGTAAATAATATGCTAATTGTATTATAAAAAATAATTTATGTAAAAATATCATTGGATGATTTGGAAAATCTTCCCATAATAATGAAAATTTAGAAAAATAACGTTCACGTATTATAACATCAATACCCCAAAAAAATGACATTAAATAAAAAACAACTAATTGACCAGACTCATTAAATAATGATAATTTATATTTGGATAAATGAAGTTTTTTTGATATTTTCTGCAAAAATAGAATAGAAAAATTGAAAGTGATTTTTGGTGTTTTTTTTTTTTTTGATTTTTTCAAATTAAATTTTTATATACTTACATCTAAAACATATTCTTGTAGAATGGCATGCATAATTATACAAATTAATGTATAAAAGAATGTAGCACAATAATCTTTAACACCAGATTCATACAAAAATAATTTGCCTCTGTAATAAATTAAATGCAACAGGTTATAATTTTTTTTTATAATATCATTTTTAATATTTACTTTGGATTTTCATAAGTTGGTTCTTCACCTGAAACATTGTGATGTAATGATATGAAAACACTTGCCATGGAAGTAGTTGCCTAGAAAAAAAAATGAGAAAAACAATTTTATTTAAAACAGATATTATTTCATTGGTAATATTTTTTTTTTGTAATGGTCGGTATACTTTCACTATCAAGGTTGAGGTTACGTGTGTGTAGGATACGTGGCAATTTATAATGTTTTTTAACACAATTTCACTTAAACTATATCAATTTTTTTGTTATCAACAAGTAAATCTCTTTTTCCATTTTATGCAATAATTTAAATTTTCTTAAAACGATCTCATTGGAAAAGGATATATAAAAAGTAAATAAAATTTTGTTTGGTGTTTTTAAATGAAACTTACCTGAACCATTAAGCCGACAACAAATACCATTGCTACACAAGATATAATATCTGCATGATTTTGGATAACAAATTCATGACTTAAAATTGGTGGATTTTTTGTTGACTTTCGACCTAATCCTGCTTTTATTGCCATTTTATTGCTATGTATAATATTATATATTTATTTTTACTTCAAATATCAAGTGGAATCTATATAAGTAATGTATGATGGATGAAAATGTGGGGAACAAAACGAATATAGTCGATTCGATGTCGATTGATAAAGTGCGAGAATACTTTTGACAGTTCATCATATTATTTTTTTTTGTTTTCGTATGCGATTTTTTTTATTATGTGGAATCTAAAAATTGACATTTGAAATGGTAAAAAGAGAAAATGTCAATTTATATCTGCTATAGAGAGACATCTGGTGGTTACTAGTTAGTAGAATGTAATGTTTTGCGATATAACTACTGATGTCGCTGAAGGAAAATATACGTTACTTTTTTTTAAATAAATTTAAAAATTTCAAATTAAATTGTGTGCATGATATTTTCAATTTAATATAAAAAAAACGGTAATAATAATTTTTTCATGGCTTAATATTTTATATGGAAATATTCAAAGATTCTTAAATATTTATGTTTATTGCATACTAAATTAATTATACTACATATAAGTGCGTCCACATCAATATAAATGTGATAATCGGATGTAATAAAATTTAGATTTGTCCAGTAATTTATTTTATTTCATTTTCTGTTCCTAAATACCATAAAATATATAAAAAAAAATTGTAGAAATCATTTAATGATATTCAATAAAAAAATCATTCATTTTCATCGTCGCCATTAACCAATTTACAATTATTTTCATTAAGAAAATTTGTAAAAAATATGAAAAAATTCATTAAAAAACAATTTCAAGTTTACATAATCTAAAGAGTTTCATTGTTTTAGTCATTTTATTGTACGAATATTAATTACTACAAGGATTATTTATGAGGATCATTAAAATTATAGGGATAAATGATATGATCATAAAAATATAACGATTTTAGCACAACTATAAAATTTTAAATAGAACAAAATTTAATTTTATTTATTTTACATATTTAAATTAGTTAATTGGTTTGTTTTTGATGGCTTACCCTTTTTTATTTGTTATATATTATTGATAAATCTATTTTCATTTAGATTGAACATTTCTCTTTTTCAAATAAAAAGCTATAATGATATCGTCGCCATAAATCTAAAGTGGTTTCTGCTTTTTTTTAATTCTTTCTTTTCTTATGGTTTCTTAAAACGACGATCAATTTTTGTTTTTGAGCCCAGACGGAGACAATAAGGGAGTCTGCTTATCCAAAACAAAAAGTGTGTCCATCGACTATACACAAAAAAAAAATCTTATTGTGCAAAGCAAATTGGTTCCAACCAAAATGAAGAGAAGGTAAAATAATAATAATACAGAAACAAAAACAAATAACAAATAAAAAAATATTCCTGCTGCTTTTCCACCAAAAACAAAATGCAAACAGTTTATTTTTTTTTATGGCGCCTAACGTATTTAAATCTAAAAATGATTTTTTTTTGTTACTTTTAATAAAAACAAAATTAAAAAGGAAAAAAGGTAAATAAAGATTTAATTTTTTGGGTAATTTGTTTTTTAAAGGAAATACAAGATTTTTATAATTAAAATTAATTTTTGCATAATATTTGTGGTATATAACTGCTTAGCCTAAATCAAACGTACAGTGACGTGACGACATTTGCCAAAAAGAGGATTTATAATTATACGACAAATATTTTATTATCTTTGCACATTGTAAATTAGTGCCTCAGAGAATAGATTCTGCCAGTTCCTGGATTTGGTCCTATTCTCATAGTATTTGTATTTGTATTCATTTCTAGACAAAATTCAAAGGCATAAAGTCAAATAAATATAATAATTATGAGAAATTAAAGCCAATTATATTTATATCAACAAAACAAAAATTTATGATGTCCTTTAATTCGTATGAAATGTTACGTATTGCTAGAGTGATATGTGATATCTCTCTCTACATCGTTTCCTTTGGGCCTTTCTAACTATGTATATAAAATTTTTACAAAATTATTGTAAATTAAGGAAAATTTAAATAAAAAGATTATTTTTAATTATGCTTATTTATGTATATTATATATACATATATATATAAATTCTAAAACATATAAAATTGTTATAAAAGAAAACTAAATTTCGAAAATGTTAACCATCTGTGCATCAATTTTCTCCACAAATTAATAAACAATAACAAAACAAGAAAACAAAAGTTATTATTGGGCGCCAAAGTAGAATAATATTTTTAATAAATTATGAATCCTGTTAGCAGCTTTTAAAACGTCCGCAATCACATTAGACATATACAAATACAATAAATTTATCATAATTAAAAAATTTACCAAACAAATCGAGGGATTTGTTATGATCACTATCAAATATTATATACCTACTTAATTAAAAGAAAAAGCATTTTATATAAATGAAACATTTTCTTTTGAATTCAAATTAATGGTCTACATTTTCTAATTATATAAATTCATTCATTTAAAAACAAAATTAATTAAAACTAATATTTTTTTATTCAAATAATTATTAAGATCACTTTATTCGGACCAGTCTTCCAGCCTCTAATTAATATTTATTCGGTATAAATTTTACCTCTTTTAAAGACTCGTCTTTCAGTTTCGACATACAAAATTACATTCTGGCAGTTAATTATATAATTTCATAATATATTATAGGGGCCATTATAATTGATATCTATTTTACACAATATTACCTAAAATCATTAATTAATCTGCCTTTAATACATAAAAAAATTATCAAATTTGCTACAACAAAAAATCAGGTATATATAAATTAAAGTTTGATGATTGCTAGAATGGCAACCGACGACGACTTAATACATGTCTGTAGTTATTTTTTTATCTAAAGATTTTTTCCTTTTTTTATATACATACATATATAAAAAAATAAATAATCCTTTAAGCATATTAATTTATTTATTATTATGATATTAATAACCCAGGGTTAAATTGTTAATATGTTATTTTTAATTTGTAAATCTTTTGATATATACATTAATGTAGATTTTATTTTATACATAAATCCAAATAAATAATTGTATATATTTATATACTTGTGTACATTACATATATATATGTAAATGATGAAAGGATCAATATTTTTAAAGGCCTCTTGAAATTGGCGACTTTAAAACTCCAAGTTCGGCGACAAGACCGCAGACATTCTTGATATTATATATATACCAAATATCCGATCATCATATAATTTTCTCTGTTATGTTTTCGTTCCCACTGGCGCACGGCATGTTTTATTATACTTTATATGCACTTGATAGTAGAGAGCCATAAGTCTAGTCTGAATTTTGTTTTTGTATTTCAGTCTTCCTGTTTTTGTTCTTTTTTGTTTTTTGTTTGGTAGTACGAGACATTAGACCGAGCATAGAGGTATATAAATATGATAGAAAACTTTTAAAATAAAATCAGATTGAATTGATCGTTACAAGTGCAAAGATCGTGTGTTTAAATTTTTAATTTGATAAATATTAAATATAAGGAAAAATATTATATTAATTGCAAAATATTATTTAAAAGGATTTTTTAAAAACAACAAAAAAAAAAATGGAAATATATTTAAAAAGTGTTATAATTTGTTTGATATTTTCAATAGTGATTGTAAATGGTTTTTATATTAAACAAAATGACAATAATTCAAATATAAAAAATGATGAAATTAAGGATTATTCAAATATTTTACAATCATGGGAAAATTTAAAAAGAAAATTACAATCAAAATTTAATAAGGATAAAATATTAAAAAATAATTTTCATGGTAAGTTTATACTTTAAAAGGGATTTAAATTTTTTAATTTAATTTAAAAATATTATACATTTTTTAATTCAAATAAATTTCAAATCAAAATTCAAACTTTACTAATAATTATCTCATTTTTTTTTTATAGAACCAAATTCAAATTCATTTAATGAAATGGAAGTTATTAAAATGATACCAATAATTATTGATCAATATCGTAATAAAAAATTAACAATAAATGATGAAAAAATTTTATCAGAAATTTATGGTAATTTTTGGTCAATGATATGTGAAGAAGCTGAACGTTCAACAACAGACAATAATGATAAAAATCCATTATTAGAAGCATTATTACAATCATTTTATTTAACTGATAATAATATTAATAATGATATTGAAGGAAATACTGTTTTTGAAAAAAAGAAATTACATAAAATAACAAATAAAGCAGCAAATAAATTATTATTAAATGTTAATAAATTAGATCATCCATCGCAGAGAGTATTGAATACAGCTGCAATGTTAATACAACAAGTAATGAGTTCTAGAGATATTAAAAATAAGAAAACTAATATTACACCACCAGCATCCGAAAAATTAAAAAAATCAAAAAATAATCGTGTCCAGAAACGTGCAACATTAAATCTTCAATTAAGAAATATACCAATTACTGATATTTCACGTACAAAACGTAATCTTAAATTTCATTTATCAAATTTAAATAATAACAATATTGATTTATCATCACAACAAATTGATGCAATTTTACAAATTTATAAAGAAAAAAATGGTATTAAAGATTACGATGATGATGATGAGGATGATAGTGAAGATTATGATGAACATGAAATTAATGATAAAAAAAATATGAAATTAATGAGTGCAGATGCTAGAGATGATTTATATGATGATTCGTATGAAGATGATCAAGAAATTTTATTACATAATAATGATTCAGATTATGGATCATTTCAGGATTTAATATTATTAGCTGAAAAAAAACATTTACGTGAAAAAGAAGAAGAAAATCGATTAAAAAATATAAAAAATAGACGTCACTTTTTAAGTACGAATTAATTGTTTTTTAATTTTTATTTTGTGAATTTTAATTAGTCCAATTTGTTTTTATAATTTAAGTGAGCCTACCTTTTTTGTTATAATCGAGGAGGTCAAAATTATTATATATGTATAGTTAAATTTATTATTTGTTGCAATATTAGTTTTTAATTATAGGGGTTAAAAGTCATGTAAATTGTGTGTGTGTGTGTATTATGTAAATACAATTTTTTCAATAATTATGTAAAATATAATATAAATTTGTAAAAATAATTGTTATAAATAAATGTTTTAATGAAAAAAAAATAATTTTAGTGAGAAAATGTATTATAAAATAATATTTTTACATATTCATTTTGAGATATATTTCTTGAATTAAAAATTTTAAATCTAATTTAATTAGATTTAATTAAAATAAGATTATTTGAACGCATTGCTTAAACAAATATTATATTAAGTATATATTCAGAATAGAATTTTTTTGATTTCCACCTTGTTAAAAGAATTATTTGTAGATTCAAAAATATTGGCCTCAACAAGCTTTTTGAAACCAATATCATTAGCATAAAATATTTAATTCATATTTATCCTTAAATCCTTAAATTATTTATTAGAGATCATTAAATTATTTATTTTAGTTTATCCCTTGTACATATATAGAAATTATATAACTATCACTTGAGTCGATTTTTTTGATAAATAGCTTTTTTTGATAAATATGACATAAGTACCATTTACACGATCAAATAAAATCAATATTTTATTTGAATGACTCATCCATCAAATAAATTTGAACGTGTAAATGGTCCATCCAATATCCTATCAAATAAAATCTCAAATCAAAATATATTTTGTTTATTTCAAATAAATTTGTCAAATATGACGTCACGTCAAATAGATTTGATCGTGTAAATGCTTTTCGCTTGTATTTTGACAGATTTTTCATCAAATAAAATTTTGATTTTATGTGATAGTGTAAATGCGAAATGTTTGACAGCTTCATTTAACAGCTTTTTTCATCAAATAAAATTTTGATTTTATTTGATCGTGTAAATGGTACTATAAGTTCGAACTAAAATATAGTAAAGACATAAATCATGTATGTAGTGCATATTTCGGCTATCTAGGGCCATCTATATTTGGTGAGAAGTAAAAGGGGGAAGAAAACACATAAAAAACTTTTTTCTATATACGCATTTGAATAATGTTCTGAACGGAAATATCAGCATTCTCCAATATAGGTAAATTTGGTATCTATGGACGGGGTATTTGAATTATAATAAAATTATCCAAATTCATTCCTAATATCTTTTAATTTGCCCAAGTTATAGCAAAAAAACTTAAAAAAAGGTCTACAAAAATGAGCCACCTTCCAGATGCTCTAATCAACTTTTAAGATACAATAAAAACCATACAGATTTTTCTGAAAATTCTCACAATGAATTCATTTCTTAAAAGCAAAATAAAAATTCTCAAGGTCATAAAAACAAAAAACAATCAAAAAAGCAAAAAAAGGAATATAAATAATTTTCTCACTGAAAAAGAGAATTTATTTTGCTGCTCACTTTTCCATTTATTTTTCAAATTTCTAAAAATGGTGTATGGTCATGCATGGTGGTGGTTTTTTAAAATCATTATATTATATAGTCTAGTTATTTATTTTATATCATATACAAAAGTTGATCTTCATTATCTCACTTTGGCAGATGTTCTATTATGTGCTAGATGGCGCTAAGAAGTGATTGATTATTTCTTTTTCTTCTGAGATGAGAGAATAAAATAGAAAGAGACAATATAATATTGCATTTGTGTGGAGTTGGATGATGTGGTAGAGGACACTATACTCTACCTGGTAGAGTATAGTGTCCTGCCTGATTGAATGAAGATTTTTTGGAAGATTTTTTTTTAGATATAAATCATTCTTTATTATAATTATTTTAAATGATTATATTTTGCAGAAATATTACAATTTTTTTAATTTATAAAGAAAAATATTTTAATTTCATACATCTAAATTTTTTTATTAGAATATAAAGTAAATTTTTAATAATATAATAATTTTTAAAATTTTAAAATATTGATTCCAAATTATTCTTAATATAAGAAATATTTAAATTTAAAGCAATTTCATTTTATACTAGAAAAATTAATTTAATTTAATTTAAATTTTGTTGCAATTTATTACTTCATTAGCACTCGTGGTTTTAATAACATTTCCATTATTGGATTTATTGGTTCATCTGGCTGACGTTCTGCTTCTTCAATGATTAATGGCCACATTTCACTAAACACTTCAGCTAATACATATTGTTCCTTTTTGCTAATTGCACCTTGACGATATTTTTCAATAATAGTTGGTATTAATTGAGCATATTCACCAGCATTTGAATAAGCAGCACTAAAAGATGTTTCTGGTTTAAAATCAAATATTTCATTTGAGATATTGTCATTGTCATCGTTAGCTCCGAATAAATCATCATCATCGTTAATTATAATATTTGATTTTCTTGGGATTTCAAATATACTTGGGTTAAAATCAATTGAACGTCCTTGTTCATCAGAATATGGCAAACCTTCGAATGGATCTTCAGTTGCTGATATTGTTATACCATCTTTTAAAATTGTTGACGTATCGTTTATGTTGTTTTCATTAAATTGATTTATTATTTCATCACTCTTTAATGTTGTATTGACCGTATCGCTTTCTAAAATAATTTCATCATCAAACATTTTTGTAGTATCATCTGGTGTAAAAAAACCATTATTTTTCAGTTGTTCATTACTGGGCTGTTCGGACTGATTTATCTCTAAAATTTCTGTTTCTGTTTCATTAAAATTTCTGGTTTTATTCAAATCATAAATGTTATCCTTTTCATTTTCGTTCTCTCCTTTTTTACCATCTAATTTTTTTAAATAGTAATCTGGATCTTCTTTAATTTCTAAGCCTTCCAAAATATTTGGAAAAATTGTATCATTGTAACCTATTTGAAACTGATCTTCGTTTTCTTCTTTTGAATTTAAAATCGATTTTAATTCTGGCATTACTTCGATGGAATTGTCCTCATGCACTTCTTCTTCATTTATTAACGATTTTGTATTAAAATTATTAATAATTGTTGTTTCGTTTTTTGTATCTTTACCAATTTCTTGGTAAAGTGATTTAAATGTTTCAATTTCTTCTGTATTTTCTTCATTCTCATATTCTGTTATTAATTCTGTAACATTTTCTGGTATAACATCGTCCAATGATTTTAGAATAATTTCATCATTTTCTAATTCTTCATTATTATCTTCTTCTGGAATTTCATCAATTAATAAATTTCTCAAATTACCATTCATTGCTATTTCAGAACTTTCAAATTCTTCAACTGATGATTTATTTTCTGTTTCTTCTTCATTAATTAAAGATTTATACTTTGGTAGTTCAACTGACGATGAATTATTGTCCATCATTTCTTCAATTGATTTTACAATTAAATGATCTGGCAAAACTGGAGGAGCTTGTGTTAAATAACCATCATTTTTTGAAGGATTTTCATGCATATAATTTGGATCAAATATAATTTCTTGAGGATCTGATTCTTTTCTATTCATTAGAGAACTAATTTTTGAAAAAGTTGAACTGAAAAAACTTTGTAATTTTGAAGCATTTCCAAATTGTCGTTCACTTTGTGGCTCATCTTCATCAATTGAACTCATATTATGATTCATAGATGCTGGCGAGTCAAATGATTTTTCTACTAAAATATTTGTACTTTCACTTGATTCATTTTTATTATGTATTTCTTTTGAATCAAATGATTCTGATTCTGAAATATTTTGATTATTATATGATTTATTCTCAGTTTCTATTGGTTCTTCAAATTGTTGTCCCGTTGTTGCACCAGAATTTACGAGATGAGTATTTTCATGTAACACTAATTTCAAAGGATCTTCAAATTTTCGTCTAACTTGTTCTTGCAGCGATAGCGAGTCAAGTTCTGGTAAATGTTCTTTTGTAGTTAATTCACTTTTATTAAACGATTCTGATGCAAACGATATTTGTAGATTTTGACTTATTGTCGCTGGTTTTGTAGTAATATCGCTTTGTTCAACTAATTTCATCTCTGAAATATTTTTTTTATGTATATCCACATCATGCATGGTTACTGCTTCAATATTCAATGATTTTACATCAAAATCACTTTCACTATGAATTGAATCAGATTTTACTGGTATCGGTGATTCAGTAAACATAAAATTTTCTGATATTTTAGTTTCATTTTTAGAGTTTCCAATCTCAGACATCTTCATTTTATGAACTTGATATGTTTTGTTAATATCATTTTTATTTTCCATTTTTTTTATTGTTAAATCTTCTGTTACATATTTAGATGGCTCGTGAATTTCTTTATACTTTTGTATTATTTCATATTCTTCTTTTTCCTCTGAAGAATCATCTTCCTCGGATGAATCATCCTTTGAAAATGATCTGATATCATATATTGGTTCATTTGCTGAAAAATCTTGATCATCGAATAAAGATTTTGGTAATATTTTATTTATTCCTAAATCACTAGATGGAATTTTTTTATCATGTTTTTGATTATATGGAATATTTTGGATAGTATTCGTTTTTATAAATTCAGCCTCTTCCCATTTTTGTGGTTTATAATTTTCAAGTGCCTGTAACCAAGCTGGAGAACCAATAATACTATTATTTGTTTTCTTACGATCATTTTCACTTATTATTTCATTATATTCATTGTGAAATTGATTATTAGATGAATGAGGTTGGACATACCATTCATTATTATTGTAGCTTGATTGATGTTCAGATGTTTGTGGTTTATTGAATTGATTATGATATTCGTTATTCATCCAATGTGGTTTCTGATACCAATTGGGATGATCATAACTAGGATATGTGTCTAAAATACTTTCATCTACAGTAGGATAATACATTCCACCATATACATTGTGTTCATTAAAATGATTTTGGTATTCATTGTTCATCCAATTTGGTTTGAAATACCATTCGGGATATTCGTTATATTGATATGGTTGATAATATGGTTTCTCAGTAAACACTTCAACATCTTTGTATAAACTTTGATGATTATTATTACTTATCCAATTTGGTTCTAAATACCATTCAGGGTAATTCTGATGTATATGTGAATTAACGTAATTCTTTTCTTCAAAACTTGGTATAGTTGGTTCTGGTAAATCACTAATTTTTCTAACATGTTCTAATTTATTGTGCATACTGCTTAAATAATGTGGTTTTTTGTTATGATTATTAATTGGTTTCGGCTGAGCATTTTGCTTTTTTGACTCCAAAAATGCATTAGCAAAATGGAAAAATTCATTTGAATCTTTGAAAATATGTGGATCCTTGTTGTAACTATTAATATTATTATTTTTATCTGGACTGACCTCATTATTATGTGGATTTTTGTGGGGGTTTTTATTATGGTGGTCCTCAATATCATTATGAGGAATTTTATTATTAAGTAAATTCTCAATATTTTGTGGATTTTTATGATGATTTGGCTGGTCAACATTATGTAAACTTTGCGAAGTATGTGGATTCTTAATATGATGTTCAATATTATGTAAATGATATGGTAAATTGAAATAAAACGGTAGCTTATTATTATGTACATTTTCCGCATGTTGCTCTTTATTGACATGTTGTTGATTTTCATTTTTATTGCCCTTATGATGTAATTTAAAAGTTTTTGCTTCATAACTATTAAATTCAGAATTTTCACTATTTTGATAATTTGGTCCATATTCACGTTTTTGGTGATCATTTTCTTTCAAATATAAATCATCTTGATATTCTGTAGCTTTTTTAATACGATGATTATTATTTCTATTTGCTAAATTTTTATCAGGAATAATTAATGCCAGATTTAATGGCAATGAAACAATTAATACAAATAAAAATTTTACGAAAAACATTGTATAGACTGATTTTTTATATATATATGGAATATTTTGTAATTTATAATTTATCTTTGATATGAAACAACACTTTTAAAAATTCACGACAAACTGTTTTTAAATTAAGAATTTCTCTCAAATTTATAGAAATTTATTTGCCATAAAATTCAACTTAAAATATATCGCCATTTCATCTTTGTTACTTTAATTCTAATTATTTAAAAGGTCCGTCCAAGGATTAAAATTCGAAATTATAAATAAAAGAGGTAACTATAATAAAAAATTAGATTGTTATAATTAAATTAAATTCCATGAATTTTGTTATTAAATTAAAACAGATGTCAACTAAAATAATTGGGAAATTGTTTTTATTTAAGAATACCTGGAATAAAGGATAACAAAATTTTAAAATTGAATTTATATATGATGGTATATCATTACTATATTTTACGAATAAGGAGGTGTAAATTTTTTTGGAAAAAGTACTCAACTGATCTATCCTAAAACACAACCTTTTGTATTTTACTGTCTTTTTAAATTTTATAATTAATTAATTACCTTTTTTGTAAGCCAATGTAATCGTATTTTATATCATCATAGATTTTTGTCGCTTAACATGTAATCGCATATATTTAAAAAAATGGAGTATTAGCGAGCACCGTTTTATAAATCACCAGGTGCAAAAACAGGTAATAATTATAATTATATCTTATCTAATGATTCAACGTGATTATATTTAAATTTAAAAACAATATAATGTAGATTTGAAGGTATAAACTGAAAGTAGAATTCTATTTAAATTACTGTACAATCAATAAGGGTAATAAAATTTACAAAATAATTTTGATCTTTCATTTATGGTTATATTATATTTCATATTAAATTATATGTGTATATTATGTATAACATTAAAATAAGTATATATACATATAATTAATCCAACCTTAATTAAAATTGAACACATGTTCTTGTTACACTACCAAGACCATTATTCGTCATATATGTACATAATTATGTATATATCTAAAATCTCATATAACACAAAGCCAACAATTTTTTTTCCCCCAAAATTTTAACAAAAATTTATTTCAGACTGATCGAAAATTGTTGGTATAAAATGATTGACAGACTACTTAATAATAAAAATCGATCATTTCAAATTTTATTTTCAATCATATGGAAAATGTGGTGAACCATTTGAATTGCTAAAAAAAACTATAAATATTTCACATAGTCTATATAATGATTACTCCTTAAATATGTAGGGGGTAGTAAAAGAAATCCATAAAGCATTACATATAGTTAAAAGTTTTAACTAAATATTAAAATGCGCAGACACAGCAAGGGGTAGAAACTATAAAATGTTTACTTATTCATAAAAATATGTAAAAAAAATGCAAATTACCCACTCAGTTCGATCAGTGATAAAAAATATATAGTATATAAAAATATAAATTTTATTTAACAGGGTGTCTATAAGAGTTTTTGGTAATTAACAGCTTGGACAAGTACGTGACAGAAAAAGAACAGAATTTACTTAATTTTAGGGTAACATTATATTTCCTCACAACTTGTATTAGGGACGTGGCTCGTGGCTGTTAACGAAAATATAGTATTTTCTCCAATTAGCAAGCTAAAAACTAACAATTCGTTTTTCATTTTATACAGAATAAAAAGCAATGTAATAATAAAAGTAATACATATAACACAACAAGGGAAACTAAAACTAATATTATCATATTTATAGTTGGTAAAAATTTACTCTATTAAAACGATTTTATAATTGTAAATTTTCCGCGTGTGTGAATATAATTCTAGCTTACAGCATTCCAAAAAAAAAAATATACTATACTCAAATTCCGTAGACAAAGCAAATATTAAATAAAAAAGGATACTCACGCATCAGCACCAGCTGCTAAAAATATATAAGAAAAAAATGAATTGAGTTCATATACACCACAATACAAGTATTTGAGTTTATATGAAAATTTTTCTAATGTATACAAATAAATAAATAATTAATGAATTTCGAAAATGACGTACAAAAACATAAAAAAAAATTTAATAATACTGAAAAACTAATTTTTGGTGGGGCAATTTTTAAATTTTCCTATATATAATAACGACTGCGCGATCGTGTATAATATACTTATTTTCAAAATGCGAAATAAAATTATCTAAAAATTAAATAAATATTTATTTTCTATAATATTTATATTTTATAAACAACATGCATTTCAGATTTTGATATTAAGTACAAAAAAAAAATTAAATTTATAATTATATTGAACTTCCGTCATTGCCACGTTTGATTGAATTATTATTAAACAAAAAATTTACTGACCGAACTCTTAGCACCCCCTTTTTTTTGAAAATTTCAATTAAAAGCAAATGCGAACTCTTTTATCGATTGAAACGCCTATCCCTCTGATTGACCCCACCTCTTTTTTAATTTCTGTCCAAAAAAAAACTAACTTTATTTTTAGTTTTTGGTTAAAAATCAGACAGAAATTATTACTTTTTGTTTCGTTGTGCAAATTTCAAGTTATTTTTAATCAGTTGTCGTCAGACGTTTCAAATTTTAAGTACAATTTTAACGCATTTGAGAAGGAATAAGCTTTATAATTTTAGGTTTGTCAGTTTATACTTTGGAAGAAGGTACGAGAAAAATTGTAATGATCTAAGTAATGGGATCATTCCTATCACGATTTTAATTATTTATAGATTTCTAATTTATTGCATGGTAAATTATATTTAAATTGGGTTTCTTCTAAAATTGTGCGAAATATCAATACGTATTTGGAATTTATTGGCTCAATTCATGTTCAATATATGTTCAATTCACATTATCATATTAATAGGGAGCTAAGACAAAATAGTCTTAAATTCGAGCTACAAATTCTCGTAATAATTTTCTCAACCATATTTATTTATAATAACTAACTAGAACTAAATGATAATTAATAGTAATATATTTCTAATTCTACTAATCGACAAATAATGAACATAATTATATAAACATTGACAACGCCATCTATACCATATAAATTAATTACAATTTCATAATAGTATTCTTTCAACAAACTTCAAACTTTTATAAATCCTTTTTGGCAATTTCTTTTTGCCTTTAAATACTAAAAAAAATTCTTAATTTTTTTCAAATTTTCTTTTTATAGTTTTATAAATATGGTGTCCATTTGTATAAAATTTTCATATTTTCATGAATTTCAATATAAGAATTAAGATAAATCCTCGCAAACACGAAAAATTGCATCTTCGATTAAATAAAGTCTATAATTTTCCCGCCAGAAACAGAGACAAAGTTTTCTTGAACAGAAAAAAAAAACTAAAATATAAAAAAAAAATCTGTGAAATATATTTGAAAATGTGGAAAATTCAGAAAAAATAATTATATGTAAAATTAAATGTGGCCAAAAATTCTTGAATATTTTTTTAAAATTAAAATATAATTTTTGTTGTTTTGTTATTTTCGTTCTGGTTCGTTGGTTTTTTGTTCAAGTATAATTTTGTCGTTCGTTTCGATGTTTCAATTTTTGTTGTTGTTGTATATAGTTTCTATTTTTATATAAAATTATTTTTGGTAGATAGATACATAATTCTGTTTTTTTTTTATAATGAAACTAATTTTTTTTTCTGTAAAAATTTAATTTGATTATAAAATAACGAAAATAATAATACTAAACGCGAAATGAAAAACAATTTCAATGTGAATCATTCGCATATAAAAGATCACAAAATTTTTTATTTAAAAAAAAAAACTTAATCTGACTTTTATTTATATGTAATTTAGTAAATTTAGTTAGTGACACGATCAATGTTTATTTACTTCAGTCAGAGCATTTGTTAAACATTGTTGTATTGTTTATTTTATTTAAAGAAGAGTGAAGAAGGGTAAAACTTAAATTTATTAATTAACATTTTTTTTAATATAAATTTGAAATAGTAAATAATTTTACGAATTAGTATTCGCAATATTACATTGTATTTAAAAAAAATCGCAATTGGGAATACTTAAGAGCCAATATTTATTTATGCTTACAAATTGCCATGATAAATAAATCTTAACTTGGTGAATGAAATATTTTGAAAATTATTCAAAAATTTTCATTAATTTCTCATTGATTTTGAAATTAAACAGGAAAAAGATAACGTACCCTGGATGCATAGAGTATACAGAGTATATTTTTCCTGATTGAGTTGAAAGGAGAATGGAAATTATTTTCAAAAATTATTTATAAATCGATGTGATTGAATCAAAAGTGTTAAATTAACTTATCGTCTTCATTTTTGAAAATAAATTATTTAGAAAATTTTCGGCATTATAAGATTGTGAAAGACCAATGATATTTACATACAAATTAAGTTTTTAATGAATACATATTGCAAAAATAGATTTGTCATATAATACCTAATAATTTAAAAGGCCTCAATGTAAAATAAATTTTATGCCAAAAAGATTTTAAATATATTGCACTTATCTTAATTATACCTTTCAATTTACTGTCATCTTAAGAACTAAAGAATCACAAGTAAACTATTTTTATCCAATATTTAACACTCTTGCAAATTAATTAATTTGTTTTTTTTTCATATATGTATATCATGCTTTAAAGTTTCCTTGAAATGATTGCCAATAAACTGCTTCGACCGCAATTTTAACGTCCTTTAATGAAAAAAAAACAATAATACCAACAAAGAAATCGCTCAGCAGAATTACAATATAGAAGTTTCGTACTAATAGGCTTTTATTGTTTTATAGAATAGAAGAAGTATAATAATTTACTATATTAAAAAGCTATTTTGGTTTTTAAAAAATGTATAGGGAAAAGGGGCGAATAACGTTTAATTTACAGGATTTGTTTTAAATTATTAGCACCTTCATCTGATTCTCAATTCTTCTAAGTTTCTAACATACTTAATTTATCATTTACTTATTTATTAAATAACATTTGAAGAAGATTTCAAGTACATTGGACAGACAGACGGATAAAACATGAGGAAATCGATCAAATAAATTATGTTTTATCTGTTAGCACAAAAGTGCTACAAAGAAATGTACAAGATTATTTTTTTTAATGTAAAACAATACATCAACATATACGGATATATTTCCAATTTTATTATTATCAAACACTTCATCGATTAACAGGATGTTGTAATATAAAATGAATCCTTTTTAGCATTTTTCACCAAAACATGTCAAGGAGGAAATACTTGTATTTATAATGTTTTTTTTTTCTTCTTCTTCTGTTTTCTCAATTATATTATCCAATACAACAAAATTCCTTTTTATGGCCTGCCATATTTTATTACACGTTATACTTACCGTCAATTCCGATCATTGAACTGGTTTTAAATGTTTGATGTCCCTTTTTGTTCAAAGTGTGCCTATATAATAGTGTCTTTGATACAAATTTTTGATTAACAAAAAAATATTCCATTAAAAAAAAATTCACCCTCATTTTTCTTGGTGTCAAGGAAACGGAAGACAGCACTAATTTCTACATTTTACGTACGCCGGCTAACTTTTTTTTAAATGGATTGTAAATTTTATTAATTTGGAAATCATTGATTTTATATTATACAAATATAAATTTACTTATAAATCAAACATGAATTGATTTAAAATTGATAAGAAAAATAATAAATCGAAATAGAATTTATATTTCACAATATTTATTAAAAAAATGCAAGAATATTATTAAGGGCTTTCACATTTTGTGTAAACAAAATTCGTCCAATATGTGTAAACATTTGACATAAAAATAATGTGAAATTATACAAAAACAAAACAACCCCCAATATTTAAGTTAATTGTTTACAAAAAATTCTAACATTTTATGTATGAGTCATACTGAGTGGTGAATTTGAAAGAGTATGGTGAAATTATTTCAATAATTTTACTATTGTTGGTAGGTAGATACACAAATTGATACCTAAGAACCAATACATAATATACTACATGTATTAGAATGAAAATTATTTTTTTAGTGTAACCTTCGATATTTTATTATTTTTAAATCATTAGTTCCTTTAATTCATACAAATTTGCTTTATGAATTTTTAATCCTATTTCAGAGAATTAGTTTTAATATTAAATTTACTATTGGTATAAAATTATTCTTAGATTTGATTCGTATACCTATAAACGAATTAATGAATTATTCTGAAAAATGTTATTGTATTTCATGTTGAGCAGAATTAATTTTTTTTATTTTAATCATAGATTTTTTGATAATTTTTTATTTAAGAGAGTGATATAGAATGAATATTATACCAAAATATTACACAAATATAAACATGTCGATTAACAATATATGAAAAGAATATTAAACTGCTTGTCATTCATATTCAGTGAAGCATTGCAATTATTTTATGTACAATATTTTTTGATGTGGTTATTTTTAATTGGCATGTACATATAGGTATATGTACATATAGGAGGATTTTGTTGTATATACATAATAATTATTAATCTTTGATAATGTTATTAAATAAATTTTTATACCTATGTAAATATGTACATATACATATTTAAAATTATGTAATTTTTAGTTAGGTAATTTAGAAATTCAAAATCAATTTAATGAAATGAATTGGATAAATTAAATATTGATGAAAGGTGCTACTATAAAGATTATAAATAAAAATAACTATAAAAATAATTTAATAATATAAATTTAGCTATGTATGTACATATTAATGTACTAAGAGTAAAATACAATAGAATAGAAGAATCTATTTCATCAATTGAGATGATCGAATACATAATTACATATATGTATTCGCTCATATCATTAAGAAATAATATTTTTTACTAAATTAGTATAAATAGACTTAGTTAAAATTAAGTGAGACCATTTTTTTTTTTTTTTAATTTAATTAAATATTCATATGGATGAAAAGAGTCTACTAGTTAAATTAATTAATAATTGAAATTCCATAGAAAATTAAATACATTAATTCAATTTATTTTCAGGTCAAAAGGTCCCATTAAAAATGTGGTGAAAATTATTTTAAAATTTCAAAATTATAGAATGTACATTTCCAGATTTAATTCCATCGGCTATTAAATTATGAACAATAAACATGTAATTGATCATTACAGTACCTCCTATAAATTTTACTTTTTCATTTATTTATAGTGAATATCATAAAAATTACCATTCCTCGCATCTACAGCTGTGAACACTAAAATAGCAGTAGCTGTAGCACTATTAAAATATTAATAATTGGTGTAATTTTTTGCCATTGTAAAGTTAGAATTGAAGTAATTAATATTTTGATATAATTTTTAAATTACTTAATTAAAAACATTTCAATGAAGAATAATTTTTTTACAGCTCAAAGCAAATCTGAATTTTATTTAATAATTTTTTTCTCTACTACTGCTATTTTCATGTTCGCAAGTGTACATATATTCTTCCACCGAAACAACAATGAAATTAACACCAACAACAATAATAATATAAAAAGAAAAACAAAATAGAAAATCAAAAAAAAAAAGAATTAAAACAAAAATAAAATATAAATTGCACAATTTCCACGTGCCTGCCCAGCTCATAATTCACAATTTCCGTTTCCTAATTCATTGTTGTTAGAATATTGCTCTAAATTTTATATATTCACCACATTCTAAAAACAAAAAATCAAAAGAAAATCAAAAATAAACAAAAGTAAATATCATTTAAATTAATCTTCCCCTAATTTTCTCTCTTATGTTATTTTACATCAGCTTGAAAAAGTACACACACACAACAATAAAAATCATTAATGTTAACAAAGAAAAGAACCTTAAAATGTCCCCCCAAAAATGAAAAGTTCGAGAATAAAAATCGAAATTAACACAACAAAAAAATTCGAATATACAAAAATAGAATTTAAAAAAAAAAAAAGAAAAAGAAAAGAAGAATTAAATATTTCTAATTTTAAATTTCAACTACAATACAAAAAAAATATTTATTTATTAGAACACGAAATATTTCAATGTTCACCCTAACCAAATATTTTAGAAAATTTATTTAAAATATGTAAATAAAATTATCAAAAAGGGTTGAAAAGGATTCTTAAAAATATTTTAATTCAAATATGTACGCGGCGATATCCAAGCGCGCACTTTATCAATTTTAATTTAACCCTTAGATACAAATATATATTTACTAACACTAACACCCTCACTCACACATTAATTAAACTTTCGCACACATTCACAAATCAATCGTATAATTAAATTTTTTTAATTAATTAATTTTTTTTTAACCTAAAAACAAAATAGAGACAAAATTTTATATTGGGGCCAAAAAAACAAATGCCTATACAACACGAACACACATATTGAATTTATAAATATGTGAATGCGTATGTGTTATACACAACCATAAACAAAATCCAAAATTTCAGAAAATAAAAATTCTCGTCCCCGGGGGTCACTTTTTTAAACAAACACAAAATTAACAAAAGTACAAATAAAAATTGTACTACGCTACGCTTAATTTATGTATTATTTTATTCTGTTAGTGGTGAGTAAATGAGAAAATTGATTAGTGTGTGAGTGAGTATTTTCTGTGTATGTGTGTATTTATTTAGTGTGTTAGTGTTGTATTACTTTTAGAATTTTTATATAAGTTAAAAAAAAACTTATTTGAATATTTTTTTATTTTATTTGTGTTTCATTTTCATTATTTTTTCCACTTTGGCTGCAGTTTATTTTATGTCACCTTAAAGTGTAGTTCGTTTGTAATTTTCCTGAAGGTCTAATAAAAATAAAAAAATAAGAGAATTTCTTTTATACTTAGATATTTTTTATAATAAAATTATTTTTTTTTGAAAATTTCAATTTTCAAAATCTAATTTTTGTTATTGCGGTTAGCTACTAAAAAAAAAACAAACGAAAAGAACAAAATATTTTTCTACAAAATTTTGCCTATTTAAAACAAAAATTCGTGATATTTTAATTTAGAGAGAAAAACAAATTTTTTATATAAGTAAAAAAATATTTGAAAGAAAAATTAAGTGCTTAAAAATAACACAAATTGTTAAAAAAAAAATAAAAAATCATAAATTTTTGAAAAATAATTAAGAAATTATATAGTATAATAAAAGGAATTTTTTTTTTAAAGAAAATTTATTTTTAGAAGAAAAATTTGATTGAAATATTTGTGAATTTTTTTTTTTGTGAAAAGTGTGAATAAAATTCGAGAAAATATTACATAAAAAAAAAATCAAAATAAATTTTATAGATCATAAAAAATAATTGTTATATAAAAAAAATATAATTAAAAGGTAAATTTTAGCGGTTAAGTTAAATTATATTTAATTTTTAAATACTTTTTGTCATTTCCAAATATCAAATCTTTTTTAATATAGTTTCAAAATGACAGTTAAAAGTCATGAACGATGTAATTATATAATTTTCGTAATTTAGTTCTTATTATATGTACAAAAAAAAAAGTAGATTAAAAAGAAAAGTTTAGAATAATTTTTGAAGAAAATTTAGAAAGAAAATTTAGAAAGCATAAAATTAAGAAAAAAAAATATTTTTTTTTGTTTATTTTTGTTAAGTCAAAAATAAAACGAAATTAAAATGGGAAAAAAATAATTATATAATTAATTGAAACATTTTTAATGCTCATTTACATTTGTATGCATTAAAAAATACTGAGCATTTTTCGACTAACAAATTGTTAGTTATTTTTTTGGATAACCAGAAAACTACTATATGTATATAATATACTAGAATAAAGTATAAAAAAAAGTAAAATGATGATCGGATCATCGCCTTCTTCTTCCGTAACATAAAAATGTGTGTCAGAAAATTTTTGGGATAACAACAAAAGACGGATAAGAAGAAAACAAACATAATAAAAATATGAAAATACGGACTATTTTTTTATTTTGTGATCATAAGACATAACAAAATCATATTTTATGTTAGTTTCCAAATGTAGAAGCAAAATATTGAATTTAATTAAATAGTTTTGGGGAGGTAATAATAGAATAGTGTCTATACGATAGTGTCCTTTCTCACATTTTTTTTTATGTTTATAAGTACTTACTTATAAGAATTTTGGTTATGTTGCTTATTATTATGTAAACTAATTTAATTTCACTCAAAACAGTTTTTGTATAAATGAAATTAATTATTTGGTATACGAAAAAATTGCGACAAAACATCACATTTGTCGTATGTATGGCTCTGACGTGACTAAGCATTAAGTTAGATTACATAATTGTACAATTTTCAAACACATATATAATTATGAAATCGTAAAAAAAAATTATAAATATTCTATCAAACCATAGTACGGTTGACATTAATATTCAGCAAATTCAATCGTTATTTTACTAAAACAAGTTTTATCCTCTTCTGATTTCAAATATGAAAAAATTACAAATAAAAAAACCATTAGCTAACCAACAAAAATTTCATTTTAAAATATATAAATTTTAAAAATTATTTCCATAATATTATTTTCACTTTAAATTAAATATTTTTCAATAACTTTTTCTTCTGGTTTTTGATTTCGGGTCTTTACTATAAAGAAAATAATTACCATAATACTAAAAACGCATTTTAGTTACCAGAGAAAAGACACGAAAAAAACCTTTTCGAAAAAAAAAGGTATCAATAAAATTCCATAATCGATGAACAACAACATATCTCTTCTGTTACTATCATCATCATCATAAACATATATTTAAATTTTTTTACATTTTTATGTTAATAGCGATAAAAGATTTTCCCTTTTTTTTAAAAAATAATATTAAGTATAAAAGATTTTGTTTTTGTTTTAATTTCTAATTTCACAAACATAAAAGAACATAAAAATTATAATTGGGAACCTTGATCTACTATATAGTTTGCCAGATCACAGTAATAATATTCTTCACAATCTAAAAACCATTTAAAAAGCAAATTGGCCAGCTGATCTTTTACTATGCCTATAGACCGGCCCAGTTTTCTTTAACAAAATTTAAAAAAAAAAAAAATGTTTTAGGTATGTCACCATATGAAATCAACTGTAAAATTTAATAGCATATTAACAACAAAAACAAGAAAAAAACATAACAATTTATGTAAAAACGGAATTAAAATTTAGTAACATAACATCCAAAACTATATTACACTGAAGAAACATAAAGAACTCTGAACGAATGAACTGAAAATATTATAAAATGACGAAATTTTTTATTATATTTCTTAGTTAAAAAAAATATATTTCACTGTTTATTTTGATGATTTCAATATGGGAATAAAATATGGTTAAATGTTAGTTTTAGCTGTAGATTTTATGTTGAAATATATACATAATACTGTTTTATTTTATCCCTTAGTTTAACATGTTTTCAAGAGTGGTTACTGTGGACTGAGACTGGTTTGAATATTATGTATAAAGTTGTATAAAGAAAGAAAACAGATGTTTATTTCGAAATATTTTAGTAAACTTACTCTTACTCATTGATCTTACTCACTGATCAAAATTAATCTATACATAATATGTATGTATGTTTCGAAGCCTTCAATTTGAATATAGTTCGTCGAATTTAGATAGAAATTTAAGTATTTTTGGGAGCCTCCAATTTGAATGGCATTAGTCATAATAGGAGATATAAGACTCATATTATAATTTAGATACCGATATTAATCAAACCTGGTAGTATTCAACTGGGTTGGCCTGTTCAAAGAAAACTGGGACAATGTGTAGAAAGCTTTCGCACTACTAAAATTCTTATTTAAATTCGACGAAGTCCATATATTCTATAATCTAAAATAGTCTACACATTAATAGTAATTTTTTGGTAAAACTATTTTAGTAATTTATACAAGAAGAATAATTTGATTTGTAGAAAGATCAATTTGATTAGGTAAAAGATCATTTACAATTTCAATTCGATTGTGATTTTTCAATATCCTCTCAAATTTATTTTTTGAATACAGCTTTTTTGAATCGAAAAGCTTTTCACCAATAAAAGAGAATATACCTAACTGTGACAAGATCAGTCAACTAGAATGTTCATAATATAATTAGGACTCAACTGATCTTCATATTATAAACGTTATCAAAAATTTAACACTCCGATATACTTCTTCTAAATTCTAAAATAAATTTTTTAAAGAAAAAAAAATTCTCTCAAATAATCACAAAACATTATAATTTCCTTTATCACCCCATAAAGAGTTTAATCAAAATTATCATAAGTACTTCGCCAACTATATGCATATTTTCCTAATGATATCCCTTTTTTTATGCTTCCCTATAAATTTATCTGTAAAATTATTTTGTTGTTGAATGTGTATTTTTTTTTTACCCCCTTCAAAGATAACGCAGAAAATTTACTTAAGTATATATCGAAAAAAACTTTCTAAGAAATTGTATGTTCAGCAGGATGTCAATGACCTTTTGACATCCTAAAATATAAATTATATAAAAAAATATGATGCCATTTATATGCCAAAAACTATTAAGAAAAAGGTTTCTGGTATATTTTGGATATTATATATAAATATAATATGTGTATACGATTATTCCAAATAGGCATTAATATAATACCCTTAAATATTATTTCAGTTTTCCCGTCATTTTGCTTATATACATATTTCAGATCGGTGCTAACACTAGAATAGAAGGAAGCCGTGTATTTTGAGCGGTAAAATTATTGTCTCTTATATATGGGTAATTTTTTGTAAAGTTGCAATATGTTGTCCTCGGTAAATTTTTCTTTATAAAATTTACTTTAAAAAAATATTAAATAAAACAAAAAGAGTTTTTAAAATGAATATTTATTAGGATTTCATAGGTTTGAAAAAAATTTTTTAATTTTATTTCAAAGTGTGAAATATTTATATTATTTATATACCTTCATTTTTTTTTTATATGAAAATTTTGTGTCCCCAGAGCAAAAAGCTAAATTTGCGATAAAAATATAAGTAATTTCTGGATAATTTAAAATTATTTAAACCAGCAATAACATAAAAATTATGTATCCCTTATAGAAATCCATTACTTATTTACAAAAAATTTAGCATTTTATAGCATTTTTTGGAGAAAAACTTGTCCCTCATTTTTGTCCACTGCGTTACTTCCACTGTGTTACCTTTTTAAATTTGAAATTAAAATCGAGTCATCCTAGAATCATATAGTTATCGGTTACTATGGGTAACACAGATGAAAAACACTTGATGGTGGGATTTAATTCGTACAGGCTTTTCAGCAAAGTTGTAATTTTGTGAACGTTCGTCGTGTGTTTAAATGTTTTGTCAACTGTGTTACTAAGTTTTATAAAAGTATTTACTATTAAATATATTATTTGCTTAGTAATTCAGGATCTAACTATAGAAAGTAACTAATGATCTCAATAATTTTTTATCAAAATATTACCATTAATAATTTAGAACTCTGTTTAGTGAAAAAATTCCACCGCGTTACTTTTCTCCTGCGTTACTATTTTGTGGTAACGCGACTGACATTATGGTAACATAGTGGAACATGTAATATATTTGTCATGGCTTTTACTTAAATATATTGTTTTCGTCAATTTGTATAGATAAAATGCCTTTAACAGCACCAGAAAAACAAAAATTGTATCGCCAGCGATTAAAGAATAATCCTGAAAAATATAATATACAAAAATAAAAGGCTAGAGCTCGTTATCATATCAGTTAAAAATTATGTTATGGTGAAATTATCATTAATTGTTAATATTTCTAATTAATGGATCATTTTTTATTTTGTTTTTTATTTTTATTTTTTTTTAGATTTAGTTTTTTATTTGTTAATTTTAGTATCTAAATAAATTAACTCAATAAATGATCCACTGTGTTACTCTTTGTCCACTACGTTATAATTTTGTCCCACAAAAAAATGGAACGTTTTATTTTTCATTTAATGACAAAATTTTATCCATATTTTATTTTCACTTTCTGAAATATACATTCAGTTTATAATATCTGTTATTTGTACACCAAAAATTTATGACCTTTAAAATATTTGTTAAATGACATTTTTTTGGAAAAAGGACTTATTTAAATTTCATTTGGTAACAAAGTTGACATTAATGTTGAAAAATTATTAATATAATTTTGATTATTTCTTAGTTCTAGTTAACTTCGAATAGTTTTAAACTAAAGAAAAAGAAACATAATATCTATTATATAGAAAAATTTGTTTGGGTTACTTATTTTCCTTTTTCTCAGGTGGTAACGCAGTTGATATAAATTGAGACATTGTCCAACATTTTTGGGTATATTTTCTAAAATATTTGGAAAAGTGCGCTGCCAAAAGCAGAATTTTATTCTTAATAAAATAACAATAATAAAAATAACCAATATTAGTTAAAAAATCTTATTTAAAAAAAAAAAAAAAATTTTCCAATATTGCAACTTTACAAAAAATGACCCATATACTACACGAAAAAACATCACAAATATAAAATTACTTTGCACATGTGGTCCTTTACTGTTTTTTTTTTTGAAATGTTGAAATATTATAAATTTCTTAATTTTCCCACTTTTTTTGTATATGGCTATAAATTTAAAGTTACAGTTTTAAGAATTTCATAACATAATAATGTACATAAATAATATGTAATACACAATCGCCCTTTACGATAACTTTAAAATGAAAGATAAATACATTTTAAATGATCCTTGTATTATAATTTTTTGTGTGCAATTATTCATTTCATATTCAAAAATGTGCAACGGCCGTTATGGGTTTTAATTATACTTTTTTTTGTATATTAAAAATTTAATAAAATATACTTAATTAGAATTGCATAAATTTCATAGTTTATGCACAATACCGTTTTAAAGGATATTTTTATAAGCAAGCGTTTAACTTAGTATACGTATACGTATACTAAATTTAATGAACTACTAGTTATGTTAGCGCAATATGCTATAATGAATAATTTCATGGTTAATGATTGTGAGATTATCTTAGCTTTAAATGTTGTGTTTTAAACTTGAGAAAAGTGGTAACGGTTATTTCGATCATACTTTAAATTAAATTTTTTACACTATCACAATTGTTATGTCAGAATATTTTCTTCACTTTTTACATATATATCACGGGAAAGACAAATTAATTTAAAGGGCGAAAAATATTTTCATAAAGAAACTATAATTTTCGTTGCACCTTTTTTATGTCTCTTACTTTTGAGATAAAAATGCAAAATGTGACAGAGAAAAATTGGAAATGAAAATGTCGACAATATAAAAGTTAGTTATTGTCTTGGATTAAAAGAAACGTACTCAGAATGTCTGTACGAATTCAGAATGTAGTCGAAGTTTCATAAAACTTTTAGACCAAGTTTTAGTTTCAGTTAGAAATAGAAAAGTATAAATCAATATTACATAACTTAACTTAATCTATCAATATTACATAACTCACTTAAAAAACTAATTTCCTCTTATGATACCATCCAACAGGCCAAATTATTAATTTAGTCTTAATTTAGAGCTCTTATACAACTGAACATTTCTCGATAGAAATTTTAGTTTTTCTGTATCGCATAAAAGTTACCTTAAAGCATATAAATCCTTTGAAGATGTTATCTGTTTTTGAATTTTTTAATGCATTTTTATTCCTTTATTTCAATCCATTTAATTTATTTCAAAAAATCATTCATTTTAAATTTATATTCGTAATATACATAAAATGTATTTCACTTTAATTAAGGACTTTTTCCTAATTAAATGATCCACAAATAATCTTACAGACATTTTATTGTATATTTGTACGTTTCTTTTTTTGATTAAACAAATACAACTACAAAATAATAATAATAACAAAAAACAAAGACAATAAGTAAAAGTAACCTATAAAATTTGGAAACAGGATAAAACAGAAATTTTATATAACTTACATATATTATTTTATCCATATTTATCCTCCCTTTTATTTTTAAATGGGGGATTTATGGTATATAATTTCAATTTTATGCATATAATAGAAAACAAACTTACTTTTATATAACTAATACATTTAAATCTTACAAACGCACACTTATAGATTTATTTAAATAAATATACTTAATTTTATTCTCTTAAAAATTCACCCTTCACATAAAATTTTTTTTATGTAATTTGAAAAAAAGTATACAAAAATCCAACATAACCTATCAATTTTAGTAGTGCGACTCGTGCTTCTCGATCACACATAAATTTTGTTTTTGTTATTTTACAATTGTCGCCCTTCTGTCTAAAAAAAAGGACTACATATTTCTCCCTTTCAAAAACGCATACCAAAAATTTATACTTTATTCAAAAAAAAGGACGATTTTTCTATAATATACAAAAAAAAATAAAAAAAATATAGTATATTTAGGGGTTGTTCTGGGTTACAAGAAAAATTCTTCTTATTTTAAGGGTGCAAAATTTACGAGAGAAGTAAATTTTTTTGTCGTAATTTTTATATTCACGTTTTCTTTTTTGCGTTTATTTGTTTACTATAGTTTTTTTTTCATTTTGCTTTTGTGGAATAAAAAAATATATATTTTGTGTTTATAGGGATAGGGATAATGTTTTGCTCCTGCACTACTGCTTTATGAATGGTTAGTTTATGATGCAAGGCGCGCAATATAATTTTCTGTAAGGATGCTATTTTAATTATATTAAATTATGAAAATTTTATTGTTTTTTAGTTGAGGTATAAATGTGAAAGTATCAATAAGAATATACTAAAATAATGATGTTAAGAAAATGGTTATATATACATTATCCTGATATTGATTTTTGTAACAGTTCATTTAAATGGCTTCCATCCAAAATAAAATAATTTTTATATTTATATTTTTGTATTATACGCTATTAAATTAATTTTAACTTATATAATAAATATTCCAAAAATATTGTCCTTAAAATTTGAAAATAATGTTCAATAAACAAAAAAAGGATATTACCATTATTTACAATCCTTCATTATTTAACATTTAGAACATAACCCCAAATAAATCTCATATGTATATAAATATAAATATATATAGTAAATAATTTGTAATTAGAATTTAACTTCATTTAATGTTCAAATTTACGTATATCCTCGTAATAATTTATTTATTATTTTCTTAGAATTTAATGAAATTGTATTTTGCCTTGAATTTTCTGCCTTGACTGCAAAATCAAAAGAAATTTTAAACTTTTAAACAATATCATCTTCTCATCTTCTACAACAAATAATTGACAATTTTCCTGAAAATCTTATATATATGTATATAGTAAATTTCTATTAAGTATATCTGAAAATTATAATAGAAGTTCATGACTGTGCGTTAAGGAACATACGTGTATATAAATCTAACCCTCCAATCGAAAACCAATATGAATTCTATTACTGAAAATTCTAATATAAAGTAGCTACATATACGCATATTTCTTTGATGTTTAAAAATTATATATTTTTATATTATACTTAACAAGAAATACCATATAAAACTGAAGAAAATGATATAAAATTTACGTTTTTAATCTGATTATCTAAAAAAAAAATTTACTTCATGAAAAAAAATATTCCCTCCCTTTTGTCATTTTACTATAAAAACCCAATGCCATCATTAAAAAAAATTTTTTTTTTTTGTTACTTTTCAATGTCCTGGAAAAGCAAAAGCTTGTACAATTCACAATTTTCTGTATAGCACATATATAAAAAACATTAACGTATAGAAGAGAATTTTGATTGATTCGTTCTATTTGTAAAGAATTAAAATTACCAACAAAAACATATCAAATGCAGACTCACATAAAACATCTACATATAAAAAATTAAGTCCTTTTGTGATTTTTTTTTTGACAATCTCTAAAATATTTTATGAAAGTTATACGAGAAAAAACTTGCTCCTATAATTTATTATCAAATTCAAATATTTCGTATATATACTGACAACTTAGCAGCAACATAATAGCACAAAAAAAACACCACAGTGCGTTTTCATTAAAACGTATTATTACTATACACATGTCTATATTTAATATTGGCCCCATAAAAACACTATACTTCCACATAAAATAATATTGAGCCTTGTGTTGCGTGCAAAGGACAAATGTGCCTTATCCTTTTTTTTATATGTTGGTGTTTTGTTATGTTTTTAATATCCGAAATATTACATCAATGTATTAGTTTCATAATATATATAGATTTTAAAGTGATAAGTCATGGAAGGATCTATTCACTCATAATACTTTTTAAAAGGATATATCTATTCTATTATGTATATATATATGTACATATATTTATTTATTTTTTGGTTGTTTTTTCTTTCGTTCTATCTCGCACGAGGACAGAATAAATATTTCGGATAAATTCTATGTCCTGTGTATCTAATTTTAATTCTGAAATTATTGTTGTTGTTAATCGGTTTTTATATAGAAATTTTTTTGGTGGGGTTCATTTGTATTATGTTTATATACGTTACGCATGTTGCGGACAGCTGCAACATATTTTTATGCTATACATGAAATGAATGTTTATTAGTTTTTTTTTTATTTTTAAAAAAGGACTCGTTATTAATACTTATTAATATTTTTCTTGCTGTATTACTTGTAGTAGTGAATGAATGTTCAATTTTGCAATTAAAATGTGCAACGATATTAGAAATAATAACTTTATGTGATATATGGAATATGTTGAGAGGATAATATTATTTTGTTTAAATCTTTTTTAATGATAAATTTTTTTGTTTGTTTGTAACTTCTAATGTAAATGACAGTTGCACAAATGTTAGTCCCCGCCAGTTTGAAATTATTTGCCATAGCTTCTTTTTTTTCATTTCATTTCTAATATTTTTCCAAGCAATTTTATTTAAATCTTAACTTTAATTCGTCAATTTTGATAATTTCCGTTCCTTATAGTCTTAACAAATATTTCGATTAGTGATGATTTATAATGTTTTACATACATAAAATTTTGGTGTCCATTTGATATTTTGTTGTCCTGAATCATGAACAATTTATTATTTATACACAATAATGAATCAAAATTTTTAATGTTTGTATTATCCATTTTTATGCTTAAAATTATCTTTTCATATTTTTAATTTGAATACAAAATTTCACCACTTACCACCCTCCTGCTGAATGACTAATTAGCTACGAAAATATATGTCAAAATAAATACAACAATATACATACATAAATGATATTTGATATTCCCATCAACTTATACATAATATATTTTCTATATTTTAAATTTCACAAAATATATTATACTATACATTTAATTTTTCAACAAATCTAAAATTAGTTTTGCAGAAAGCTTGACCGGAAAACCTTCAAAAAATCAAAATTTCAATTTTCATTCTATTAAATATTAAAATACAAATAATTGTTTTTGTGTAAGAACACCCACCGGTTTCATATCACTGATTTTAGTTTTTTTTTGTAACATAGGTTAAAATAAAATAAATAGTATATATATCAAAAATTATTTTTATATTTGATAGTAAAATTTGCGTAATTCTATATTAAAAATCAGACTGACACAATATAAGAATGTACGAAAAGAGCAGCTGAAATTGACAGACTTCTTAATATTATTACAATTTGAAAATTATAATTGCTTATACATATTAAATCTGGTAATTTTTTAAAAATGAATAATGCAATTATCAAATAAAAAAAATGATTATATTTAAGGGACTGATGAAAGTTAATTGTTAAGTAATATAATTTGTACTTGTACTCAATATAAATTTAATTATTTATGTATTTCTTGTGCTTCCAAGTTTAATCATTTTTATATCATAACTGAATTTAAGTTCTTTATCGACTTTTTTAGCTAATATACTCCTAAATTTAATTCCATTCGACATAAGTACAGTAAAAGCGTGTTAATTCGAAATTCTTGAATTCGTTAATTCGGAAAGACCTTCCCACCGACCATTCCGAATTAAAGGGCTTTTACTGTATATTCAATTTTACAATTTGTCTTGCAAGGTTCAATAATTTAAATTTTCATCTAAATTAACAATACAAAATCAAAATGTCTACTAAATAGAAAATTATATTTACAAAAAAATATTATATATATTAACTTTGACAATAAAAGAATTTGAATTCTGATTGCGTATTTAAATAAGATAAATAAAAGGGGATTTAAAAAAAAATATTATCTCCAATAGCACATAAATTACGAAATATCCTTTTTATCGTACAAAATTGTATTATTCAATAATATATTCGTTAAAGAAGTGTGAGTTAAGAAATTGTAAGAGAAATATAATATTTCAATATTTTCGCTTATATTGCGATTATTAAAAATGTATTATGATATCAAGGTATACAAAAGAAGTCCTGGTATTGTATAATAGATGATTAATTCAAGTAACCTGTGATCTATATCTACAATTTTTAACAAAACAATAGAGATTTGTTTGATTTATGTTCTGTTTTAATGCAAAAGGAAGTATACAATCAAAATGAAAGTACTTTTTGTTACAAAGGATAATAAAAAGGTACAGAGTTGTAGCTGGAAAAATGAAGTTAAAAAATAATTATACTTTTTCTCAAATAACTTTTGTACCAAATAATGAATGAGACAATTAAATTGTAGCGTTTAATTTATATTATTTCTAAAAAGGAGTCGATAGGAAAAATCTGGATATTATATTTTAGTGTTGATACACAATCTATAGATTTTTTAGTCAACAATAATAATTTTTAATAATCAAAAGACATTAAATATTTGAAATTTTCAGTTTGTTTTATAGATTTTAATCTATTCACAAATTGAAAACACTCTCAAATTTCATAATATTTTAACAAGATTATTTCATATTACCAACTAATAAATTCGTATCTTTTTTCTTTTACAGATATATTAACAGTGGAAAGAATAACAAGGAAATAACTAAAAAAAAATCTATAAATATCAGAAATATTTATTTATAATTAATTAACACCATTTTACCATTTTTATTTTATTAATATTTTCGTGTTTGTCGTCAATTAAATATTAATTTGTAACCATAGAGAAGCAATCAATAGAGTTCCTTAGTTTTTACTCAAAAAGTAGTAAAATAAAAAGGAACTTGCCAGCCAAAGATAATTTTCAATCATCAAAGTTTTTAAAAAAAGCCGCCAAAATTCATTTCAAAATGTTGATGCCCGGTGCAACTGAAACAGATGCAGCTGCATTAGCGGCTATCGCACAAGCTAATACACAAGCTGCTGTATTAGCTGCTAGTGGTGCACCATCTGCACAAAATGCAACATTAACTAGTCCATCTTCAATTCAACAAAAAGATACAACATGGACAAAATTATTTGTTGGTGGTTTACCATATCATACTACAGATAAAAGTTTAAGAGAACATTTTTCTGTATTTGGTGATATTGAAGAAGCTGTTGTTATTACAGATAGACAAACAAATAAAAGTCGAGGTTATGGATTTGTAAGTATACATATTTTATTTTTAATAATTTTAATTGATTCAAATTTTAATTATGAATATAATTTTTGTTTTTAATTTAAAGGTTATAATGGGTGATCGGGCTAGTGCAGAAAGAGCTTGTAAAGATCCAAATCCAATTATTGATGGTCGAAAGGCTAATGTAAATTTAGCAATTTTAGGTGCTAAACCAAGAGGAAATATAACACCAGGTTAGTATAAAATTGTTTTTACAAATAATTACATATAATTGTGAATAATATCAAATATTATTGGCTGTAAAAGGCTTTCTGGGTTAAATATGACAAAAAATTGGCCATAATTTAATGTTCATGCACAGACAAACTTATTGTATAAAATCTATATACAAAGATAAATAAAATTCAATAGAATTTTATGATAAAATTTTATATTTTAAAAAAAATCTAAATTCAAATAGTTTTGTTGGAATTTCAATATTAAAACAGCCACGCCACAATCGACAACTATATAATTAAATGATCTTATTGAACAAAATAAAGTTCAAGCACCTAAAAAATCTTTTAAATGTAAAATATTTTATATAGGTACAAATAATAAATCAGTGCAAAAAGTAAATTTTTATATAAAAATATTTTTAATTTACTAGTGCAATCCAGTAATTTTCAAATTGTTATATTATTTTATTTTTTTGTTCCACTATAATAACTTCCGGACAGCGGAAATCATCTTTACATAGTCTAAAAACGTAAATTGACATAATAATAAGCGATGAGACATATATTTTTTTTTCTATAAATTATTTATATAAAAAAAACTTAACTAAAATTCAAAGTCAAAAATCATCCAATCGAAAATTTCAGAATCTAACCAACAGATTTCTCATACATTTTATTATACAAATTTAGGGGCTGGAACGAAAGTTGTGGTGGGTGGTGTATATCGTCGAGATGGTACGCATTTAGGTCACAATCTAATGTCCTTGCTGAGGGTATATTATTCAATTTAATTACATCACAAATAGGAATTTATCCAACTATCGATTGCGACAACTAAATTACTTTATATGCTTTACATTTATTGTGGAAAATAAGTAACAAAAAAAGTTTAGAATCGTTGGTTTAGTAATCAGAATTTTAAACCGACTATTAAATGTAAATTACAGAAAAACTAATTGGCCGTAATTTCAATAAAATTAATGAAAATTTATGACTTAGCTCTCTATACTTTTGCAAAATTATGGCCAACTTTTTGGCTAAATTTTTTATGCTAAAATTATTTTCAGTTAAATTAAATAATTTTATTTATCACTAAAAATTATTTTAATTTGATTTATCAAAGCAATTATGATTGTACATCACTAATTGGTATAATGGTTTAAACATCAATTTTTGCTTGACTATTTTTTTTTTGGAAATTGATGCGTAAAATAATTTTTGATATTATTATTTGTTTTTCGTAAAATCTCAATTATGTAATAATACCCAAAAGACTTATGTCTCCCTGATTGTATTATTTTTTGTAAAAATTTCCTAAAAATAGGAAAAAGGGTTTTTAACGTTCAATTAAATGCACATTCTAAAAAGAAAATCCCCCCAAGGTGCCATCATTTTATTCTTTTATTAAAAGCCTTTAACATAATCTAATATAAATACATAGAAATTTTTTTGATGTGCTTGAATAACGCGCCGATAAATTTGTGTTATGCTTTTTTTGTATATTCAGTAAAATACAAATTAATAGTTAATAGAACAACAAACAAATAACATTTATATATATACGAAATTTTAATTATTTTATAAAATTAACTTAAGCACATCACATTATTTTAATTTTGTTAGTTTTTCTCCCCAACAGCTTAGAGAAATATTTAATTGGATTTTTTTTTAATACAAAACAAATTTTCAATTATACAATAATAATGATAAAATGTTGTTTAGTTTGAGTTTGTTTTTACATATAAAATTAGATTTAATAAATAGGTTTTTTTTGTAATCAGTCGTTCTAGAAAGTTATCAGTAAATTTGTTTAATTTTTAAATATTTTTATACTAAATTTATAATGATTACGATACATATGTTTAATATGTTAATTAGTAATTACTGTAATTATTTCTAAAAAAAATTGCTTAAATATATTTTGTATTCAGGAGGCTATAATTTGCCGTCTCCAATTTTTAGCATGAAATCTTTAATCTATATACAAAAGCTTTAATTCAAAATACAAAAATGATAGCATACCATTTTTAACTGAAATTCACAATTTCACTAATCTTGAGATCGCTTAGTAAATGGTCAGAATTATTATCTTTATCTTAAAGCAATTTACTGAGTTTCCATTAAAATTTTTGGCAATTATTTCAGTTTACAAAATGGAGTATTGGTGTCAACGACATTATTTTAAAAAACATCCATTTAAGATCATAAACTTGTATACTAAATTCGGAGTAGTATACAGTTATAGTAGAAAGAGGCTTGACAAATGTCTTCCAAAAAGGCTCGTGAAAAAGGGTCTAAGAAACTACAAGACAGTGTCTATGTCATTTAGTTAATCCTATAGAATTAAAGTTTTTACTTCGCAATTGGGAAAAATATATAGACATTGTGGCATTAACAACCATTAATTATTGTGCAGCAAAAATTAACCAATTACATGAAAATCTTTAGACATTTTTAATTTAATAAAAACACAACCTAAAAATTTCATTTTCTCTTGATTTATTTATTTATATAATTTGTTATATTTTTTTTATTTTGGTTCCAAATTATCGATTTAGTTTTATTTGAAAATTACAAAAAAGGATTGAACCCTTCGAATATCTGATTTGAAAAATCAAATAATAAAAACATTTCATTGACTATAGAGCAATAACTATTATTAAATTTTGTTCCCAAACATTATAACAACAGTGAAAAGGTTTTACACTTTTGTCATCAACTCTGTAGAATTTACAACTTTATGTACATACATATATGAAAATCAAAAGTAATTATATATTAAACATATAATTTCCAATTTCCATTGAATTATTGCAAATTTTACCTATAATATATGAAATCGAACCATCTTCTTCTCATTAATTTTTCCCAACAAAATGTAAAATTTAATCTCCACAAATGCGCAACAACAACAAAAATACCTAAATCCAAAATATAATGTTATAAATTATATCTTTGGAAAGGACGACAGAAAATTTAGGGAATAAAACGAACCCTTCTTCAATTTGATATCTAATTTTTTTTTTGTTTTGTTATAAAATAGTCCTTTTCTCTATATATACCATAAATTTCGATCTAACTATATATGGACTATAAAAGTCCAAATATAATTCAACCAACAAAATTTTATACTTTTGAATGCTCACACACATACCACCAACAAAAAAAAATTTCAACCCCTCATATCAAAAATACCATATTTTTCAACCCCTATTTATTTATTAACAAAACAAAAAACCAAACTTTTTATTTTGTGTTGTGTATGTTGATATCTAAAAATTCGTTCCATAAACATTAAATTCAGTCAGAGGGACTACATGTGCAGCATGGTTTTTAAATATATATGATCTATCAATGCTGTTGGTATTATAAAAAAAATCCCCCGTCCAAACTTAAAAAACATTAAATTTAACATAAAGTAAATGTTCCTTCGTTTACTTTCCCTTTTTAATGAATGTTAAAAAGTACGCGATTTGCCAGAAAAGTATTTTTTTATATATTAAAAATATTTCTTTTTTTTGAACATTATATGTGCGTAATTATCATCCCCATTTATTTATATGTTGTTGCTTTTTTTTTTATCATTCAGGATTCCCATTTACTGCGGCTGCTGCTGCTGCGGCTGGACTTCGTGCTGGAGGATATCCGGTTTTACAAAACCAGTTTGGGTGAGTACAATTTAAAAAAAAATATAATTTTGAATAGAAAATTAATTTATTTCTTAAAATATTATTTCTTTAATTTTCATAAAACAACAATTATTATTAATTAATTATAAATAATATTTTATTAAAAAAAAATTTTAATTAATTTTTTTTTCGGGGTAAAATTATGAAGAGAGGGTTGTAAAAAATTTTAAAATGTCACTTTTTACAGTTGCCAAAAAAATGTTATTATTTTAATTAATTTTTTTTTTCTTTTCGAAATTTTATTTCAACATTTTTTTTATATATTTTATTTATAATTTTGTTATTGGGAAACTCATTTAAGTATTTTCAAAAAAAAAAAAAATTTTTATAAAAATAAGTTTTGGCTTTTAATCAAAATGTTCTTTTGAAATTATGTTTTTTTTAAAGGGGATGAAATTAGTTCTACTATGAAAATTCAAAGAAAATGTAAAGTTTTCATAAATAAAATAATACTTACTTATACAATGATAGTTTTTTTAACATTAAAAACGTTGCGTTACGCCAATTTGACATTTGTCAGTTAACAATTTCAATCAATTTATAAATTTAAAACTAATTTCTGTTGGCAGTAATTTAGCAAAAAAAAAAAGTTGAAATTTGCATTACAAATAAAAATTATAAAATTAAATATAAACATTTTGATATTTTAATTTGACAGCTTTGACGTAACGCAATATAAATATATACACTGTATACAATGTTAATATTATACTAAAACAATTAAATATTTATTAAAAAAAAATATGTAATATCTTTTCATAATTCCTTATTTCAGCATTAAAACTTAATAATTTTATAAAATAAAATAATGAAAATCGAAAATTTTATTCAAAAAAATTTTTGTTAAGAAAAAAATATCGTCGTCACTGTAAGTGATCATCGGTAATTAAAATACAAAAATGAAGTGTTTTATTTAAATAAATAAAAATAAATCTAATCGGGCGACAAGGATCTCAGAAAAATCCGCCCTGTAAATTGAGAACAAAAAAAAAGTGTTTTTTTGTGAAGGCGAATCCTCGAAGCAAACGAAAAATGCCAAATAACATAATTGCAATTTTTATTTACACTGTTAAAAAAAACAAAATAGTCAAACAATAATTCAAAATTATCCCACAAAAAAAAAAACCCGAAGAAATGAAAAACAGAAAAAAAACGTAATTTTTTGCATTTTTATATTTTTTCTTTAAAAAAAAAAACAAACAAACAAACGTTTTCTTTTGTTGTTTTGATTATTTTAATTTTTTCTGTTTTTAAATATTTTATTTCTTTTTGTTTCTTACCAATTTTACATAATAGTTGGAATCAAATTATAGCATAAACAGATATCGAATATAACTCGATAAAGCAATAATTATAAATATCGGAATAGAATTTTACTATCTATCATTTATCAGAGTACCATATACACCAGTAAAAAATAAAGTAAATCGTATGTAAACGTAAATTCTCGGGTAATACAGTCAAGTCGGGTAATGTGAATTGTCCTTTGCATTTGTCGACATTTTCGTTTGATATTTTTCTCTTAGATGTTTTAGAATTTTGCATCCCCTTTTAACTCAAAAAAATTAAAGGAGAGGGACATAAAATATTGAACGAAAATTTGTTAAAATACAGTTTTCCATTCAATAAATTTATGTCACTTTCTTTTTGTTTTGTGAAAAAAGCGATACAACTATGCTAATAGAAAAATGTCGATGATGTAAAGGACTTTTAAGAGCCTTTTTACTACTGATATCAACTGATTATTAATTAATTGTCTTTCAAATTCAGAAATATATCGATAAAATTTAATTTAATAAGACTTTCTGATAATTTTGTAGATCGATTAGTGAAAATGAGTATAATTATTACGATACCTATAAATGCTATAATTTGAACCCAGATTTATTTGAGTTTATTTTTTATTATTTTAATTTTCAATAATATTGAAAGGTTTTTTAGCAATTTTTTTAAAAAACAAAAACTTGAAAATAATTTAAATATTTAAGAAGAAATAGAAAGAGAGAGAGAGTTGGTTTTCTTATTCCAATTTTTTTTTAAAAAGAGTGCAGAGAGTTTTTTTTTATTTTAATTTAATTTTTTCATTTATTTTATTTTCTTTATTGAATGCTCAGAAATTAAGGAAATTAAAAATATTTTAAATTTTTATTGAAAACAAAAGTAAATACGTGAAAAATTAATTTATAAATTAATAAAATAATTTCGTACTTCAGAAAATATTTAGCAATTTATAATTACTAAAAAAATGCATTAATGTAATAGCCGTGTTTTTTTGGAGACGCATATAAATTTATCGGCAACAGAGGGAATTTGCTGTATAAAGAATTTGCTGTAAACTACTGCACATCTACGTAAGTTGTTGTTTTTTTCAATGGAAAAAATTCTCTCTGTTGCCGATAAATTTATATCCGTCTACAAAAAAAACATGGCTATTATCTTTTCTACAGGACCTTTTTACACGTGAAATTTTTATACGTTCAAAATTTTCTTTTAACATTTATTTTCAAAAATAAAAAAACAAAAGAAAGAGAGATATAAAAATGTTGTTATCTTTGTCTTTTGATTGAGCTGTCAAATGGAATTTTTGCGATAAAAATTTGTTATTTTTTCTTATTTCCAGACAATCATAAAATTAAATATTTAAATTTATGTACAAAATTTCCTTAATTCTTAGCTTCATTTCTTTATTTTTTAATTTTTATTTGTGTTTTTTTTTATATTTTTTTTAATTTATTTATTTTTAGTTTTTTTATTTTTTATTTTTTTTTTTAATAATTTTTTTTATTATTTTTATTTTTTTCTATTCTAAAATTGTTTTATTTTTATTAGTAAAATTATGAATAAACAAATTATACACGTATATACACAAAAACTATTTTTCACGCACACAAATTTGTTTATTATGGATTTATTTTTATTTTTATTTTTAAATTTTCTTTTTCTTTGATTTACTTTTTTTTAAAAAAAAACTTTTAAAAATATTGACACGATTTTCTTAGGTTTTTGTTTTAAAAAAAAAAAGTTTTGTAAAAATATAATATGGAAATGGAGAGATTTTCGAATTAAATTTAATTATTTTTAATATAAATTTAATCAAATTTTTTTTTTCTATATTTTTAACATTCAAATTGGTTTTTTTATATTGTATTTTTTTTTGGATTGTTAATGATATGATATAAATTTTGGACATAAATATATTTCGGAACTGGTATACAATTATTATTACTAACCACTTAAATATATATATTATATCTACTATATAAATTTTAAAGGCTTAGTGGTATTTGAATGTTGTCTGCTTTAAGTGTCGCATTTTATTTTAATATATATTAAATTATTTAATTAAATTAAATTCTAAAATAAAACATAATTTTTTTTTCGAAAAAAATATTTATTGCTTTTCGCGAACACAAGAAAAGCAATAAGCAAAATATATTGTTCCCTGAAAATAATAATTAACTTAAATAAACTATCCAATAAACTAAGTAAGGATAATGAAGAAATATCGATAAGTGAAAGCGGATTTCGAGTCTCGAATGATTTATCCTTGAGAATTCGATTATTTATACCATGATAATCTGTGGTTTATATATGTAATATTGTCGGTGTTATATTAAATGACATTGTTTTTCTATGATTTCTACGATCACAAGGATGATGTAAAGTAAAAAAATTGTTCCTTCACACAATCGTTTATAAGAAATTTATGTAAAATAAATAAAATTAGTGGATATAAAATTGTTTCAAGATTGCTAAATAATTTCAAAATAGTAGGACCCGGGAAAATAAATGCAAGTCCGCGTTTTTATGGATCAAAAAACGATCTTCGAGATAAGTAGAAATTATAATGTCCAGCCAATTGTTAATAATGATGAATATTATTAACTTAATTATTGAATTTTATTCAGAAGAATTAAAATTTTGTTAATAATTGTGACACCATTTTGTCGACAATTTTCATTTTTATTTAATATGACAACAGATGTGTCATTATTTCGAAATAGCATTATAAGTTTAATGTCGGTGATATGTATAATTGATATGGAATACAAGTACAATTTTTGTTACAGAAAACTGAAATAAGTTAAAAAAAATTATAATTAAATTCAATTTTCCATTGAATAGTTAATTTCTGTTCATCTATATATCTATACTATCGCCTTTCAATTTTGTAAATTATATTTTACAAAATAAAAGGGGTAAATATAATTTTGTACAATCCAAAAATAAAAAAACAAAAAGATCCGTGAGAGTTAATGAACCTTTAAAACTATTATCCGCACCCCATTATTCTACCATATACATATATCTACTACTATTATTTATACACGAAAGGGTCACAAGATCACTTTTAATATTTAAATATCGATTTGATCAAAAAAAAAAATTCTGATTCCTTTACGAAAGTTACTCACATATTAAATTACAATTTTGTTCTTTGTACAAAAACTTATTTTCTATTTAAATGCTTATGTTTTTTTTTCTTATATTTTAAAACTTCAGTTTAAAATTTCAGTAAAATTGATTAAAATCCGGACGGAAGGAAATGAATATAGTATATGTTAAATATCCATAACTAACTTTACTTTTTTAATTTGAGGTAAAATTTATCAGAAAAAAATTTAAATGATTGAATACACAAAATATCCGGTTTTAAAAAAAATGTATAATATTAATGTAATTTAAAAATTTTTTTTTTTTTTTAATAATAAAATTATTAAAATTCAATTTTGTTTTGTTGGTTATATGTTTCACCCTCCAAAAACAATGAACAATAAATACATAAATTTTCTTGTGCTTCTATAAAAATCCAATTAACAATTAAAATAATTATTAAAAATCATAAATTTTTCTGTATATATATACTATGTATAATACCATCAGTTTTCTAGATTTGAAATTAATGATTTACAATAATATCGATGACCTTTGAAAGTTAAAATATTCATTAATTTTTGAAATGTATAAGAAAAACATTATTTTTTTGTAGTTGTAGCCAAATTTTGTTATAGTTAATCTAAATAATATTTTTTTGCGGTCAATTTAATATCTAAATCAGAGCACACACATCTGTTTGTATTAAAATTAATTATCAGAGAGTCAGAGATTCCTTTCCAATATTAATTAATACATAATTTTTTTTTTATACATATGTATTTTTTTTTTCAAGGATAAATTTGTAATATTTAAATATATTTGCACGTTACAGTAATTACCAAAATGAATTATAAAATATAAAAAAAAACTTATTTCCACCTGACAAACTTTTGAAATTATAAAAATTATTAAATTTAAATTAAACTAATGACAATTTTCTGTAAAAAAAACATTAAATATTTTTAGTTTCAGATCTATTAAAATTATTAAAAAAAAATTTGTTATTTTTTTTTATGTTTAGATAGAAATTATAATTTCTAGTTAGTCAAATATATAAATCAATGTGTCCTAAAAACCTAATGTACATATGTGTATGTGTACTATAATTTTATTGACCGGATAATAAAAATTAGATTATATATACTTTTCCACATTATATTGAAATATAAAAATGACCATTGGTAATTGTTGTTATTATTAAACAGGAGCGGCTTTCATCAATTATAATTGGAAATAAATGATTTAATTTGAAAACAATTTTTGAATAATTAAAAGTTAAGTTCAAACTAAGAAACTCTAATGTTGTTTCTATTTTTTATTTGTGTTTTGTCAAAGTTACGTTGTCAATTAATTGCTCAATGATCTCACTGTATTTTTCTATATTAAGTACGTAATAATGACACTTTGAAGGAGGTTTAGTCCTTTATTTGATTAAACAAAGCTCAGTATTTTATTTGATATACATTTTAGGCCAACAATTTTTGATTTTCTGATTTAATTAATTTATATTTCTTACTTTGAATTTCTTTTAACTGAAAAAGCAGAAAATTGTAAAAAATGTGCAGAAAATTGTAGAAAACTAAGTTCATGTAAATTGCAATTAATTAAGGTCCTGACGTATTTCAATCCGCTCCTGATACAAATTTTGTTTGTCGTGTTATAAATTTTTATAAAATGTTTATGAAAAATCGAATTTAATTCTATAATTGTACTCCTTCCAAAGTCCTTTATAATTTATATTATTATTTTTGTATATTCTTAATGCAGCTAAACATTTTTTTAATATCAAGTCGATTGACAATCCATCATGTTTCGTAAATCATTAATTATTTATATTTGAAAAAAAAAAGAAACATTATCAACATATACATAAACATTTACCTCTGAAACTCAAGTAAAGCATACATTTTATTTTATTGTGGCCAAAATTACTATAATTGTTTAGCTATAGATAAATTTTTTTCTATATGGTAAACTTTAATATTTATAAATAAATATAAAATGTCATTTTCAAAGAAATCGCCATTAATGTCGCTCAATTGCGCCTTTAACACCTGTCCATACTAATTTCTCACTATATGTATATGTATAAAATTTAGAATTAGCCTGGTTCTAAATATGAACTATAATATGAATTTTAGTGCGATTGGCATTATACCAATATTTTTTTTGGCTAATAGAGAGATTTGTAAAATCACTAATTATAATAGAATCTATTTTCAAATTTATGTATATAGTGGATTTTACGAGAAACAAAAACAATAATATATATTTTTAGTTTTGTGTCATTGGTTAAAGTTTTAAAGGAAAATTAATTAAAATAATACTATTTTTTTTTTCAGAGCAAGGCGTTAAAATTGAAAGGATCATAAATTACCTTGTCTTTAAAGTTAAACTTTGATGTTGTTCCATTTTTTTTAAATATATTACGAACTGATGGTGCGACTAAATTTATATTTGGAAAATTGTCATTTTTATTATTTTTTTAAAAAAATGCGGACATAATTTTAAATAAATCGCTTTTGTCATGTCAGAATTATGAAATCTTTTGGAATTTTAAATTTTGTAATTTCACCACTCATTAAATTTGATTTTGTTGTTTTATAGTCTTATCTTAAGGAAATCTTAGTTGATGAACTAAAATATTTTATTTTTCAAATTTAAACGATATTCTTGTGAGCTATATTTGTTTAATTAAAATTAGGGATAAGATATTAAAATAGGTTTCCACTCGAAACGTTTTTAAGTATAAGAGAAATCTGTATTTTCAGAATCTGTATGGTTTTTTATTGTATCTCAAAAATTGATTATATTAGAGCATCTAGCTAGGATGTGGCTCCCTATTTGCAAACTGTTTTTCAAGTTTTTTGCTATAACTTGGCCAAATTAAAGAAGAAACAACCCCAAAATTTTCTAATGTACATTTTAGTTCTTCTTAAAATAACATTAAATTTAATTTGGAAAAGTAAAACATTTTTATGATACACTTCTTATAGTTACAATGCCAAAGTAGCTATAATTTTTTTTTACAAAGAATAATTTATTATTTTTGAACGGTTGCCTTTTTTCATTTCACATTTCTTTTTACATCAAAAAATTTAACATACTCTTGATCTATTAACTAAGTACTAAGTGATCAAGTATGTTATATAACATACTTGATTAGATCACTTCAAAAATATTGAAATTATTTCATGAAAATTAGAACATTGACAGTTTTGTTATGTTTTAATGATGATTTCAACATATAAAATTAAAAATGTATTTAAAATAAAATCAATAAATAAATATACATATATAAAATTTAAAGGTAAAAGCTCAAAAAAGTCAAAAACGTTTTTTCGATGGAAAATTAAAAAATTAAAATTAATTTAGTGAAGTAAATCACTTTTTTGAATATTTTTAGCTTATTTTGATGCTAATTTAAAATAAATAATAGGCCATACTTTTAAATGGGGTGGAAAAATGGTTAAGAAGGTGTTGACAAAATAACGAAAAACATGGACCCAAGAAAATTTATGAAATTTTAAAATGATGAAGTTGTTTATTTTTAATTTTTATTAAAAAAGAAGTTTCGTAATTTTTCTTTTATATATTTTAGAAATTTATAAAAATAAAAACCAGAACCTCATTTTTTATGCGTGGATTATGTAAAATTTTGTGGACTGTAATTTTTTATTGTTTTAGTTTCCTTTTTATGTGGCTTTTTATAAGTTCTCAACAAACAAAATAGAAACAATTTTTGGGCATTAAAAAATGTCAGCTGTTAGAAATAATTTATTGAAATATATTTACTCTATTTTTTGTTGCACTTCATTATTTCTGCTTATTATTTTGTATTTGTTTATTTAATCAATCTTTGAAAAAAAATTTTATGATTTGAAGATTTTTCCTGGTAATAAGAATTTTCTAATTTTGATGAACATGATTCAATTATTTTTATAATAAAAGTATTAATAATAATTATCAGACTTAATGTTTGCTATAAACAATAGCAATGTTTAATGAAAAACTAAGTTTTAATATTTTAATAACCGACGAGAGTTGAGTTTAAAGATCATTTTATACTATAATATAAAAAATGGTCAAGAAAATAATTATTGTAATGATTTTTAAATGAAGTTAGCTATGGAAGCAATATTAATGAGCAAATAAGTAAAAAAGATTAATTCACAATGAAGTTGGATGGTTATTTACATTAATGGCTGTTCGTAATTAATACTTGTTCGTAGGATATTTTTTATATTTTACAAAAATTGTCTATAAATTATAAAGAATGGCAGAACAAATTTACATCATATTTATTTTTATAAAAAAAACAATCTAAACATTTTATTTACTTGGAAAAACAATTTTCATATTTAAAATTACACATTAATATTTTTTGTTTCCTTTTTTTTTTAAATATTTTCATAAAAGCGCCTATATATCATTAAATAGAGTGCATACATTTTGAACCACCCCATAGCTAACCTGGCAAACATTTATAAATTTTAATTTCTAAAAAAAAAATACATACTACACGTATAGTGAAATGACAGTATCGTGTGATAAGAATTGTTCATTTTCAGGTCACTTAAAATTTAAAATAAAAAAACAGTAAAAATAGATAATTTACCAACGACAATCACCTCGATGTCATTTATTATTCTATGATTGTTAAAAAAAAAAATTAACTTTAAAAGCTTGTATATTTAATTCCATATAATAATACAGAATTTTGAAACACGTTCAAAAACTATTAAAGTTCATTAAAAAAAATTTGTATAGATTCAGTTTGACTGTAGAAAAATGTCATCAATAATTAATTGAACAAATGCAAATGAATTTCATCCTTTTTTCTATATAAATGGATAATATTCTTTTTCGCGTGTTAGAGGTAGAAAATATATTAACAAACTTTATAATTTCATAAAGTATATATGTATAGCAGGAATAAAACATTTATCAAGGTTTTTTGTTTGTTACCTATAGGTCAATTAAGATCTAAAATTTTGATATAATAAGACAATTAATATTAAAATTTACGTCATAAAAAATATTTAGCTATATACAGTAATAACAAAATAATTATTAAATTTAATACCTATACATTTTCACTTGATCAAATGACTACCTATGAATGTATTTAAATATTTTCTATAATTATGTATAAAAATTTATATTAAAAATCATAATGAAATTAAAATTAGATTATGATTCAGATTAATTATTATACTTTTAGCTTTTTGATTTTAAGTAATTTCTATTTTACTTAAATTCTTTAAGTTCTTTAATCAATATTATGAAATTTATACCTATATATAGATTCTTACTGAACGATTGAAATAGTGTATAGTATGAAGAATATAAGATTATAGTTATATGGACTTTCAATTCCGCCCATGCGAATATTGTATTTAGGAATATTTCAACATCCTCAAACTATCAATATCATCAAGTATTGATGATAATTTAAAATTTAAAATATTATGTAAATTTATAGCGAATATTTTTGAAAAGACAAAGTCAATTTTATTTTTATTAAGTTGAGATTATCAATTATATTATAGCATTTGATGATACTTGAGAGGCGAGTTGAAATTCCTTTCTAACTAACTTACTAATTATAAATAATTATATACATATGTAAAATAAAACTTCTCGTACTTATTAAGTATATAAAATTACAAAATATTACATTAATATTTATTTAAGAAACTTTTATTTCAAATGAAATTCTCTTCCAATTTAATTGTCGTAAAATAAAAGTTCCTCCTGTTCCACAAAAAAAAAACATTCATCAAATCAAAAATATTAACACTCCCTGAAATAAAAATAACATTCAAATAACAAACATACATTTACCTTCAAATCACTAATAACGTCCGAATTAATCATGAATAATTTAAATTTCGAATTGGACTTCTAATCATAAAACCAAATAATTTCAGTACATACATTATAGGTAATTAATTAAAGTGTTTAGTGTACTCACTGCCCCTTATTTCCTAAGAAAAATAATAATTTTTTTTTTAATTTTCTCAAGGAAAACTTTTATAATTTTCCCAAAGAAAATAAAGGAAAAATGAAAATATTGTAATTGTATAGAAATAAACACAATTTTTACACATGAATAATCAATCTATACAACAGAAAAAAATTGAAATTACATTTAATAATGTACATGGTCGATGGTAAAGAAAAACAATATTGACACGACCTTTAAAAAAAATGGATGTGGATAATAAAATATTAAATGAAATAAAATAAATTTATATTTGATTATAATTTATTTGTGGTGTACACATATTCGATTTTTTCGATAAACATTATTAAAAAATCTATATTACAACGCAGTTTTATAGTCCAGTCACAAATATTTATTATTGATATTTGATTGTGTTTAGGGAGGAAGGCGAAGGACTCTGACTGAGGGAAAATATCAAAAATATACATATGCATTTAAATGTTTTGTGAGCATCAATGAGTAAACTTCCTTTCATATAATTCTAAATTATTTTATGAATAAAGTAAAAAATATCCTTTTGTGTTAGGTGAAAATGTCCCTTATAAATTTAAGACCTAAAAAATAAAACTTACATAGGAGAATTGGAACACTGGTAAAAAAAATGATCGAAAAAAATTAGGATATTTTAGTAAAATTAAATACAGATTTCGGATGGGGTTTTTCGTATATTTAAATGATTGGACTTTGTAACAGAAAAGTGTTTTAGTTAGCAACCGTGAAAAGTTATATTTTATTTCAACATTGGAGCTTCTTCCACAATAATTAATTAAATATATAAAGTAAAGTCCTAAATTACCCTGTATATATAATATTTTAACACTAATGAATATTTTTACTAATAAATAAACATTTTTCTTCTATATTATAAATAAAATTTTACCCTTAATTTTTTTTTTCAATTATTTATTTATACAATAAATATTTTCCAAAACTATTGAGTATCCACAACTTACAAACAAACTAAGTATACGAATGAATTTTTAATTTTCCTACAGTTTCTTCTTATGGGCGATATATTTTGGGTGATGTTTTTTCTATATGGTGGCGGTAAAACATTATACATATATACCTTCTTTTAGTATCCAACCATTAATTGTCTATTTATGATTTATCTATAAATAACATGATTGGAATGATAAATCATATATTTACCATATAAAACATATTTAAAACATATTTTTTGGTTAATTTTGACAGTAATTTATATATTTTATTTGTTTGTGAAAATCCATTAAAAATAATTGACTATCAATGAAAGAATTTCTACGTCAGATATAGTTCTTTTAATTATTTATAATTTCAAAGTAAATTGTATCTGAATATGTTTTTTATACGAATTTGTTTAAAAATTAATAATATAAAGTACAAGAAAAAGCAATCATGTTAATTAGAAACGATTTCAGATACTGCAGGTTCAGGTACTGAGGTAGTAAAAGTGTCCAGTCATATAATAAGGGATACTTAATCGATTACTTCCAAATTTTTTTTGACTCTTTTTAAACAATTCGCCTTTAATTTGGAAGTAATCGATTAAATGCCTTCCTTTTATTTAAAAATTTCAATTTATTGTTGAAAATTTACCAAATTCTAGAAAAATCGATCGTATTAAAATTTTAAATTAAAAAAGTAATCTACTCATACAATCCCAAAATTAATATTTATGCAACTCTTTACGCCACTGTTTATCCTACACGAAACCAAGCTAGAAAATGGTATAAACAAAGTATTATAAAAATTAAAAAGATAAAGCTTTTGTGATGTCTTTAGGAAGGATGCAACACAACAATATCAACCATATACATCGAGCCTTTTAATGTTAAGTTTCCCTTTGATTTGGATCAGAAATTATCTAAAATAAAGTAGAACCATAACTAAAACTTTTCAATAATTTCAACTCCTATTTCTGTTGCAAAAATATATGATATTAGCTTTACAAAATTCTCTAAACTAAAGGATCGTCAAGGTAAAATAAATATTAAAAGTCTTTCAAAAAAATAAAAATTGTCTATACAAAAATATAAATGTTTATTTTAAAATGTCAATTCTTTTTTTTTTTTTTTGAAAATTAACAATAAAATCTACCAAATGTTTTCAATTTCCACTAAAATAAATTTATATAACCTTTAAAATAAATAAATTAATTAATATTTAAAAATAAATAAGAAATAATTTTTTGTATTTCAAAAATATTAAATTTAATATAAATATTTCTTTGTATTAAAATTTTGAAAACTAAAATAATTAAAGTGTCCACCTACGCTTAAAATTTAAAAAAAATTTATAGAGGAAAGAAAAATTGTTCACTTAAGTAAAATTTTCTTTGTTAATTTTTAAAATGAAAATGAAAAACAATATTTTACCTATACTAAAAGTGATAATTAAAATTCGTTTTTCCGTTTCCAGACAAGAAAATCTGAAGATTTATTTAAAAAAAATCTTTTTTTTTTTTCATTATTTCTAGTGTGAAAATATTTGTCACAGAAATAAAAAAAAATTAAATTCGATATTTATTATAAAATTTTAATAATAAATTAAATAAAATGTGGAAATTTATTTTTTTCTTGAAATAAAAATTAAAAGAATAAGAAAATATTAAAGAATTAATGAACTTTGTTTTTCAGATTTCTTCACTGTAAAAATAAATTCTAATTTAAAAGCGGGAACATTGAGAAGTTTCCCAGTTTTTCCTTTCCTTATAGTAATTTCTTCTTATAATTTAAATTAAGTTTTGCATACGAATGTTAATGGTTTAGTTTTTGCGGTAATAAGAAAAATTCCCAAGAGTTTCCGTTTCCATTTAAAATCTTTTTAGGATTCTGACAAGACAAGATCCTTAAAGATATCAAATCCTTGTGTTGATTATAGTAGTTAATCTAAGTAACTGTTTTTAAGCTGAAATAACTTCTACTAAAAATTCGTCTTGCTTGTTCGGAGACCAAAAACGAATTTTGAACTTCGAACTTTTTTTTTTCAAATATTTTCGGAAAATTTATATATAAAATCCCGGAAAACGATATAAGATTTCCTATAATGAATTTTTCAAAAATATCTTTCCAACAGTTTTTGTTGGTTACTTTTTTATGTTCAATTTAATTTAATGTCATCAAACGAGAAAAAAAAATGTTCAAATTAAGAAGAAACCAAAAAATGTCTTATTATTATATTTTTAGATTATGAAATCGACCAAAAATAAAATAAAATAAAAACTACAATGACAACGAAATGCTCGAGACTTAAAACTTTTTTTGTACAAAAAAAAAATATTCCTAAAAAAATATTTAAAAATTCATCTGAGATTACAGAAAAAACAAACAACACAAAATTTTCAGTTTATATTTAGCACATTTCAGCCATTAAAAAAATGTATTTTTTTTTCTTTCTTCGTTATATGACTAAAAACGTGTGCGCGAATGGCGTTAAAAGCCAAAGTATATCTTAAAGATTGTCTATAATATTCTTAAAACAAAAATAATTTTAAAGAGGATCCTCTTATTTTATGTACGTATGTATATGTATACATAAGAAAAATGAAATAATTATTATCATGTGATTGCCCAATTCAAGCGGAATAGAATCAGTTTTTAAAATAGGTGACACTTTTCTTTGTGAAAATAAATACGATATATGTGTATAGTCAAAAATTCGATAGAATACATCTTCCCTTGTTGGTTTTTCACTTATATAAGTTTTTCCAAATATTTTCGTATTTATAGTTTTTGTTGTCTACAAAATTTTCTTTTACTTTTTTTCTGATTTTTTATTTTGGAAATATTATTATGTTATGGCGACCACAAAAGCTAAAAATAAACTTACAACATTTTAAAGTTTTTATAAGAATTTTTAGTTTATTTCATTTATTTTTTATTTTTGACAAAATTTATATTTTTACGTTTTTGTTTTTAATATTTTTGTCGGATACAATAAAACTCCATTTTTAATTTTGTAATATGTTTTGACGTGTTGATGATGACTATTTGGCACAGGCAAAATATTTAATTTGATTATAAAAGATCATTCATATTTTTGATGTACATACTATATTTATAAATATTTATGTTATATGATTCATATTGTAAACACTAATTGTTATATTTCCGGGCAAGTTAACCATATAAGGTTGCATTGAATTAGAACAGATAATAAATATGTATAGCCCTGATCATCGAGACAACAACGGATCTGTTGTAATATACATTTTGCATCCTATTAATTAATTATATATTTTTTCGAGATTATCGGTGATTTTAAAGAGTCACAATTAGCCACTGACTACTGCCGACATAATTTTGGAGCTGGTCTTTCGAGAATGTCCTAAGAAAATCTATACTCAGATTTTCTGCTAACTGTTCGGGACCATAGACCTTCCTCCCTCCAGGAAAGAATATTTTTCAGAATCTTTTATTTCTTTTAACAGAATACGCCACTATTAAATTGTTCACGTTTTTATTTAACATTTATCTATTGAAATGCAGCAAAAATGTTAAATTTAACATTTCTGTAAAGAAATGAATTTGAAAATGTTAAGAAATAGAAATGTGATCTTAGAAGAATTATTTGTGTCTTCTTTTTTTAATACCAAACAAACTAAATTTCAATTTTTAATTATTAATCAGAAATTCTATTTTATCTTTTGATTTATTTTTAATTTTTTCGGATTATTATAATTTTTGTATTAGTTTCCAAATATATATATACAAAAAAATATATATAAAAGTTAAATTTTATTAAAGAAAACAAATAAAAATATTTGCAGTTTGGCGTTTTTTTGTTGCTGAGAGTTCGTTTTCTTAACACTAAAACCAATAGAAAGAGTTTTTTTTTTCTTAATTATAATTTTTTTTTTAATTATTAATTTTAATTAATTTTTTTACTTGCATATAGAAAATGTTTTAAGTGTTCAAATTTTTTTTTCCTAGAATTTTTTCTTGTGTTTTTTTGGTTGAAATTTTCTGACAAAAATTAAAAAAACAAAAATTAATTTTTTATGCTGTGATTTAAAAAAAAAACACACACACACAAAACTGATTAATTAAATTTTAATATATTATTTATAGTGTACCACCATCATATGTTTATGGATCACCATATTTGGGAGCAACAGCAGCTAGTGCAGCTGCAGCTAATCAAACAGCTGCTGGTCTTGTACCAATACAAGCAACACAATTATCACATGCAGCAGCTATAGCCGCTGCAACGAATCAATTTTATGAATATCAGGTAAGAATTTAATTACAGAAATTGAAAATAAATCTTAATTGAAAAAAACTGACATTTTTTTCACAGAATGCTGTTGCTGCTGCCGCTGCTGCTCCATATCCTGGACAATATGCTGGATTTGAAGCATATCCTTATTCAGGTGCTGCTGCTGGTATTTTAGCTAATTCTATATTAACAACTCCGATGTAATTTTGAATAAATTTAACATTTTTTTTTTCTGTTTATCTTTTATAGCCAATGCTGCTGCTGCTGCAAGTTATATGACACCTTATACTTATGCTACTTTACCACAAAATGCCGCTGCTGCGGCGGGTGCATTTCCTGGGATACAATATCAACAGGCGGGTGCATCCCTACAAGAGGCCAGACTGCAATAATACAAGACCAAATTAAATTATTTTATTTTAAAATAATTTATAATAATATAAAAAACAAACAAAAAAATTTATAAAATTTTTATATAAAATAAATATTTAAATATATTTTCGAATATTGTATAAATATATTTGAATAAAATGACCTGAAATTGCCGCCCTAAATTATTAACATTATAACATTTTTTGACCAGAATTTAAAAATTTATATTAAAAACAAAACAAATTTAAATTGTAATCAAACTAAAATTTAAAAAAATTATTATTAATATTAATATATAAAAAAGAAATTAAATTCAAAGACAATACCTTCCTGAATAAACGAATTGCACAAAATATAAATCAAGGTTTCAAATTATAATAATAATAATAAATAATTATAAATTTATATAAAACGTAAAAAGTAAAATTGCTCATATAAATATCTTGAAAAAGATTGCGAAAGTTTAACGTAGAATAATATTAGAACATGTGAATAAATTATATTTTATAGGAAGTTTCGTTTTGCACTTAACTGAAAATGGAGTTCAAAAAAAGTTTTGGCATAACTTTGTATTGGTAAATTTTTTTAAGCTCAATCCATCGTCCTTTATTTAAGGACATTTTAGTACAAGATTTTCAACCATTGAAAAACATTTCATGCGATCAAAAAAGCTTATTACCGAAATCAAAATATGCAACTACATAATTCGGATGATCCTGAACTGAAAATCATCATGCCTTTATATTGTTGCTGATCGTTTACACTTGAATTATTTAATTTATTTATATGTCAGCACCAATTCCTTGCTTAAAAGTAACCAAAAATATTACAAAAGTTATTTTTGTCAATTCTAAAATTTTGCATAGTGCATTTCCCATTTAGAATAAATATTTTTGTTTTAAATTCAGTATAGACGCGAGTTAAATAATGGATTGCGAAACTAAACTGAAAAGAATTGTATTTATTCTAGTAGAAAAGTTGTGTCCAACTAATCATTATATCTACTGCTCAAATGGAACATAACTACACTGAATTCTAAAAGGACCTTTCTAAAAAAAAATTCTTTCGTTGAAATTTTATTAAAAAAAAATTCGTTAATAGTTTTAAAAATTTTTTTTTTTAGAAATTTAACACTTTTTAGTGATATTTTAAAAACAAACAAATATTTGAGAAAACAACAAAAACTTAAATTTTTTTTTAAAAAATGAACAATTTTGACAAACACACGCATACATATATATACACACAAACAAACAAAGAAACTATTTATATACGATCATATAAAATATATAAAAAAACAATTAAAAAAAATGATATTTATTTAAATATAAAAAAAAAGCAAAATAAAAAAAAATTATCATAAAAAAATTAAAAATTATAAAAAATATTTTACTTATTTATTATTGAACAAAATTTAAAACAAAACAAAAAACTAGTTAGGATAAATAAAACAATTTTAAATTAAATGAAAAAAAAAACAAAAAATATTTTTAATAAAATAAAAAAATTTATATGAAAATTAAAAAAAAAAAAATTAAAAATTAAAACTATAAACATACAAAAAAAATTTTTAGATTTTAAGAAGGAAAAGTTACTTAGTTTTTAAAGAAGAAAAAAAAAACAAATTAAAAATTTTCTTAAATGTAAAATATTATTTTAAATTATAAATTATTTTACAAAACAAAAAAAAAATAACTAAAAAATTATTATTATTATTTATTAAAAATAAAAAAAAATCATTTATATTAATTTACAACACAAACACACACTAAAAAGAAGAAGAAATTAAAAAAAAAAACAAGAATTTTTACAAAATTAAACGTAAAATATTTAAAAAAAAAAAAATTTGTGTAAATTAGTTTTAAGAAATCGAAAGGAGGGGATTTGGGGGGAATTTTAATTGTAAAACAAAATAATTAATTTTTAGATTATCTTAGGTAATTTTTTTTAGATGATTTCTTATAAATTTATAAAGATTGCGCTCGAAAATAGGAAACTGTGTAATGTGGGGTTAATGAAATCTAAATTGAACTAATTTTTGGTAATATCGTTTATATTTTATCGTAAAAATACTGTGTTAGCGAAGATTTTGATCATAATAAAACAAAAATAAATCGAAATATTTTAAAGTCATTGTCGACAATCGGCTCGAACAAAAGTAAAATGTAATATTGAATTTTTAAATTAAAGAATAATAAAAACATTTTATTTTTTAAATTATATAGAATTTATTTATGATTGTAATACAAAAAAAAAATTATCGAAAAATGAAATTTATTTAAATTTGTTATGTAATTACGATCTTTTGTTACTTTATGAATTATTTCAAAAAAATATTTTCACATCCATAAATTTTGTATTTCAATTTATTCTTTTCGGATTTTTCTTTAATCGCACAATTTTTTTTTTTAATAGAAGGATCATAATTTAAATTATAATCAACTATTAAAATTCTATAAAAAAAAAATCCGAAAGCTTTCTAAAAAACAAATTAATTGAAAAATTTTCACTTTAAATTGTTTGATAATTTACAAAATTTTCTTTAATTTTCAAATAATCTACAAATATAATGAGAAAGAAATCTTTGCCTCAAAATTAAAACAAAATACTTATGATCAAGTGCATAATCAAATTTAAAAAAAAAAATATTAATAAAATATAAAATAGGAGTAAATAAGGAAAATTATATTGCAAAATTAAAAATTTCTATAAAAACACCGAAAATTGAAAATATTGAAAACAAAAAAAAAACCAATCAATAAAATTTGAAAAAAATAATAATTATTTATAAATCTAGTCAATTATAAGACATCATCTATTAAATATATATATATATATTTTTATTACGTAATTACCTATTATTATAAAAAATAAATAATATAAAATATTTTAGTTAATTAGATATATAAAGAATTAAAAAATAAACTCTTTTAAAAACTATATAATTAAAATAAACTAATAAAATTAAAATGACAAAAACATTTATTTTATTCAGCATCGATTTGAAATACAATTACGAAAAAAGTTCAATTTTTTTTTTAAATATTTCGAAAATAAGTTAAAATTAAATTAAATTTCAGATAATTTATTATATATTTAAATAAAATACTAAAATTTTACTGATGGAAATTAATTGAAATTTAAAAAAAATAAAAATCATTAAAATATTAAAAGTATTTTGTCATCATCCTTAATTACTATTATTCATAGGATGCTCTAATAAATTTCAAATCGAATGTTGTTATTAACAATTTTAATAAGTACTTAAACAAAAACTATAAATTGAGTAAACCAAAATTTCATTTATTATTAGACAAAATTTAATTTATAATACATAATATAATATAAATAAAAACAAAAAAACTATATTATAATTTACTTAAAATATAAAATAATATAATTTAAAAATTTGATTTTACTTTTATGAAATAAATTTATTCATAAAGTAAGAATTTTTTTGTATTTATTTAAAAGCTCTTGTAAAAGTATAATTTGATTTGATTCGTCTACCGTTTTGAAGGATGATGCATCCTGAATTAACTATTCTCATTGAAATAACCACCTAAAAGAAACTGAATGTATATGCTATATCCAGGCTATTATTTATTCTACATATCCAAAATATCCTGATATCACACATACCCAATGAATAACATTAATATAAATATAGTATTTTTCCATTAATGATAAAAGTAAGTATGCGTTGAGTATGGCAATGCTTTTTACAATCTATTTGGATACTATACCAAAATGTAGGTATTTTAATACCCTTTAATTCAAGCCAGCACACGGCACACGTGTCTATGCGATACTCGTAGTGTCGTAATACATACCCAGTGGCTTCTAGCCACCACATCCTCTTTCATATATATATTAACATTTTAACTATTAATCAAAGCCGTATGTAATATAAAGATATTCAAAAATTGAAAAAGACTATTTAAAAATTGAAAAAGAAAACTGAAAACATTAGGTCGCCAATATGAGTTCCCCTGGTGAATATAATATCTTTGTTAAGATAGTTGAAATAACGAGTTTGTGGATAAGACCATAGATACAAAGTAATTAATATGTATGTTGATGTGTCAATTCGGTCATATAATTTAATTACTTTTACAACCCGAAGATGAAATATGCAATAATGCAATAGTGAAGTATTTCATGTTTCATTTTCGTGGCTATCCAAATTTATGAAATATACCTTGTTTCAATGACGAGTTCAACTCGAGTTGAACTAGAGTTAAGCATGCATGTAAACAGGGGTTGAGTTGGAATGGAACGAATAATTGATGGTTCCATTTCAACTCAACTCCAACTCAAGAAAGAGATTTAAGTTTTAATATTTGAAATATTTTTGCATTTCCATACAATTATTTCATTATGGAATGCTACAAAATGATATTTTCAATACTTTATTATTGCATATTGCATCTGTAAATGCTTATTTCTGATGTGGTTCATGCTGAAAATCCATCTTTCAGACAACTGAATATTTCATACTTCATATTTTAAATATATTTATTTCAGAACTCTACCTCATAACTCATAACCATAATCTTATTTTCTGAACACTACCGATGATGGGAACAACTTTTTGCCTCCCACATTTTACAAAAATAAATAAATACAAAAAAGAGAAAAGTTGAATATTTTTAATTTAGAACCAAAAATTATGGAGTTTACGGAAAAGTTTCAAAAATTAATAACAAAATTGTTTTTAAATTTAAATGGTGATATAAAAAGTAATCAAGACAATGAATTGAATATCTTATTAAATGATTTAAATAGCTTAGATTATGAAAAGAATAAATTGACTGATCCAAATGTAAGTATAGTTGGAGAAATAAATATAGTTAATTTTTAATTTGAACTAAATACATTGTATTTAATGTTATAGACAGCTATTCGCCTAATTTTATCATTTATAAATATACCTGCTAACGAAGAAACTCTAATAATGAAATCATGTTGCCTAATAACTGTTTTAATAAATAAGCAGAAAATTCAATTAACATCTGAAGAATTTAACAATATCTTGATTTGGTTAACGAAATGTCTACAATTTAATATATGCGGTAGTAAAGAAATTTTATCAGCTATGCAAGTTCTTTTTAAAAACCATCCACAATTTTGTTCAAAAGTAAATAATTTTTAATCAATTCAAGTTTAAATGTTTATAATATTTTCATTCTTGTAGTATTGGGATCAATATTTATCTTGTGATGGAATTTTTTCAGATCTAATGAATGAATCTGCTGAATTTAGTATTAAAAATTATAAGAAAATTGATGGAAATTCATTTGAAGAGATTTTAGCATCAACTTTAATTTGTATTGAATCTTTAGTTTTAGCTAATACTACATTATCTGAAACTGACTATGAATTATTAGCAAAAATGGGAAATAAAATTTTGAATATCATATACAAAAATAAAATAAAAATAGAAAATACACATGGTGTAGTTGCTATAGCTGCTGGTTTGAATATTTTAAATAAAATTGCTTCCGAAAATCCAGATTGGGCAGAAGAACAAATAGGCAAATTACTAGGAATTGCGAAAACTTTTATGCATTTTGGTTTGCCCGGTATAAATCAAATAATTCCTCAAAAAGTTTTAACATCACAACAATCTGTCTTTGAAACATCATCATTAAATGCTGACACAAATAGGGGTGGAAAAATTCCAAAAACTCGCAAATTAAGAACAGTTAATAAAATCAAAAAACAAGAATCTAAAAATAAAAAGAAAACTTGTAGTGATGATCGGGCACAAGATCAAATTCCAATGGAATCATCGTTTGATAGTAATATTATAAAGAAATTATGTTTAACGATATTTTCTTATTATTTCTTATTATAGTTGAATATACAACATTATATAGCTTTAATAAAACTAGTGATTCGGATTTTTCGGAGTCAGAAATTGGTCGAACCCAAAACGATAAGTCTAAAAAAGCTAAATTGAGATTGGCAGCAATATCATTAATCGGTGTACTAGCAAAGGTTAATACAAATTACAATTTTATTAAATATTTCTATAATCAATCATACATTTAAATTTTATTAATAGAACACTGATAGAAGAATATTTTATGGTTTTTGGCATGCATTATTTCCTTCGCAAGCATCAGAACATTTACCAACAGGCCTATTATATACTGTTACAAATGATTCGAATGCTCGTTGTAGAATTCAGGCACTTCAAGTTACATGTATAATATTTTATGGATCAAAATCATATTTATTTCAAGCTGAAAATATGTAATCTATACTATAACAAATAATATTTTCCCTATAAACATTAATTTTTTTTTGCATTGTAGAGAACACCCACCGACATCGTTTATGCCATTTTCTATATCACTTGGTAATATGATTGTTGTAATATATGAAATTTTAACACAAACTTTAGCCGTTGAAAACTCATTACCTGTGTTAACGCAATTGCTAAAATGTTTAACTGTTTTAATAAAAGTTACTCCGTTTACTCGTCTAAAAACTGGATTTGTAACTAAATTTGTAAAATATATTCGACAATTAGTGTACCATAAAGGTTAACACATTTTAATACTTATTTACTAACATTTTATAATAATCAACTTTTTGGTGTAAAGATCCTACTATTCAAGTTGCGGCTTTAATGGTTATGGAATTTTTAATATCATCTCAAGAATTAACACCAGAAATATCAGAATGCTTAGGAGTACCAAAAGGAAAATATAAAAATTTCTCAGATAGAAATGAAAATAAATTAAATGATACTGGTGTTAAAAAAGTGTAATTTATTACATCTGAAATATTTTTAAATATATTTTTACTATATTTATTTTTAGTGATGATATAGTAATTGATTCTGATTTCGAGGACTTGGACTCGCCACCGCCGGTGATTGTTAATAATTCTATGGAGAAGAATTCAGTTGAAGAAAAAGATCCGCATACATCATGGTTATTACAAAAAGTTTTAGAAAATTTAGAAGTATGTGTACAAGTAAAATAATTATTATAAATTTCAAGTTAATATTATTATTTCAGCATAAATTAAAAATCACATCTATACCTGTACAAATAGAAAGTTTAAATGTATTAACATCAATGGCACCACAATTTTTTATATGTAAGCCACATTTGCAACGTATTGCAGCTGTTACAGATAATTATTTAAATCGAGATCAGTTGGAAATTAAAATAAATACTGGAAAATGTTTGGATGCTCTTGGTCATGCGATCAATACATTTCTTTTAGAAAATCGTAATTATTAAATTAGTAGTTTTATATAGAATGCTGTTTAATATCTAATTAAATTTATATTATTTAGCTAATAATGCAGAAATTATATCATGTCAATCATTTTGGGTAACTGTACTACCGTCAGTAATTATAAAAATTCAAGATCCTGTACAAAATCCAACTTTAAAGGGAATTCTTTGTGACTTTTTATCAAATATTGGTGTTCATATATTTGAAAGATTATCAGTACTATAAAAATTAACTCCTTTGTAAAAAACTTGAAAATAAATTTTAATATTTTGCAGCACAATCAACAAATGCAATTGCTATCCTTATTATCTGGAATTAGTTGTGGTGAAGAAAATACTGTTAGAGCATCTGCTGTTCGTGCATTAGCGATCTACGTATTTTTTCCATCATTACGTGAAGATTTATGTTTTGTGGAAAATATATCTGAGTCTATTTTAAATTTAATTAAGGATAAGAATTCTTTTGTTAGAATTAAGTGTTCATGGTCCCTGGGAAATGTTAGTGACGCTTTGGTTAATAATTGGTAAATTTAATAATGTATTGAATTTGATAATTAATAAATTAATTTTATTTCAGTGTTGATTCACATTTTGATAGAATATCAGATGATTTATTAAAGAGATTATTAGAAGCTAGTATTGAATCTGCAAATTATAATGATAAGGTTAATACTAAACGTGATTAGTAGTTCAAACAAATCCGTTTCATAAAATTTTCAATTCTAGGTCAAATGTAATGCAGTACGTACAATAGGAAATCTGCTTCGTTTAATAACTATCGAACAGCTTAAACATCCGGAATGGCGTGCTATTTCTTTAAAAGCTATTACGACATTAGTAAACTGTATGCATAAGGGCGGAAATGCTAAAGTGAAATGGAATTCTTGTTATGCAGTTGGAAATTTTATGAAAAATACATTCTTATTTACGGTTAATTATTCGGATTTAAATTGGCAAAAATTAGTATTTCCATCAGTATGTGATATTATTAAAAATAGTATTAATTTTAAAGTCCGAATTAATGGTGCCGCTGCATTGATTGTAATAAATGATAGGAAATATTATGGTAATTATTTCATGCCAATTTGGTGTTCCATTTTGGCTGCAGTAGAACAATCTGATAACTTAACAGATTTTAATGAATATAAGCATCGGGATAATTTGCAGGAACAAGTTAGAAAATAATATAAATATTTATTTATTACATACTTAATTATTATATACTTTTTAGTTATGCCACTGTATTAGTCATATGATCAAAATTTCTCTCAAAGAAGATTTCATTTTATTGAATAACGAACTAGCAAACTCTGAAACAATTAAACAATTATGGATTCGTGTTACAAATAGAATTATTCCGGAAAATGCTGCTCCATTGATTGATTGCTGGGTTCATTTAAAAAAACTTTTAAACGATGGTCTTTTAAGTGTTGAACAAAAAAATGCCGTCCAGAATATTTCAAATATATTTACTTCCCCTGTTCAAAATTTTTCTTAACATACGACATATCAGATTTAAAAAGTTTATGAACATGTAAAGTTATGTAAAATATTTATATTTATTGTGCTATAATATAAAGTCAGTTTACCAACATCTTAGATATTTTTCTAATGTTTTAAATATGGTATTTTAAACATTTTTCACACTAGGTTTTTTATATCATCTACAAAATTTGTAAAAAGAGTTTTAATTTTTGTTTCATTTTCAAATCGTAATATTGTATATAATATTAAGAGTAATTAAAATTTAAAATTAACATTTGTGATGTAATTATTAAAATAACTGTATAGTAGATGACTTTTTACAATATAAAGTATTCAAATAAAATTTTGTAATTAAAGAAATCAGAATATTTGATTTTAATTTGTAATGTAAAATATTCGAAAATGAAATGATTTTAAGCGGAATAAAATAAAAACACCTATTCGTATCGTTAAATAACGTTTCAATTTTGAGGTTATGTATATATAATAAACTGAATAAAACCACGGTTAAAAAAGTCCAATCTGACCCGCTGGCGGGCTGGCCATTGTGTAATTTTTAATTTATGAGAAAAATTTACTTGTGGTGCGATTAGAGAACAAAGACAAGTATTCATCATCAAAAATGGCTATTGTTTTTCAAAATATTCTTCATGAAAATCGTTGAACCAATTTCCGAAGCACCTTTTCAATTCCATTTTTCCAATTCCACCACCTTTCAACCCCAAAACATGCATTTTGAACGCATAAACCGCTTCTCCAGGGTGTCGTAAAACGTTGACTTCGAAATTTATTTATGTGAGATCCAATGTGAACAAATCTTTTTGACGGCTAAATATTCATGCAATATTCAATTGGTGCTGGTTCCACTTCCACTAATGCCCAAGGCTTCCTCTATCTCGCCATATGTCACATGGCGATATTGAAGTATCTATTCATGCACAGCATCAATGTTTTGCGGAACAACAACCGATTTTGGACGACTTTTTTTTTTGTTCATAATTTAATTCCATTTTTGCAACGAAATGAAATTTTGAAATCACTACGGGTAGATAAAAAATACCGTCTAGAATGCATTCAACTTTACCATAGAAACATCAGTACAAGTAGAAGCACTAGGAATTTGCCCAATACGAAAATATACGAAGCAACCCTCGTATATTGGCTTGGCATTGGCACCACTGGGCTATAAACACTTTCTGACACATCACATATGTTTTGAATATCAAACCAATATATTTGACAGCGAATTATTTACCTTGCTTGTAATAATTTTATTGGATAGAATAATTTATTGCAAACGCAAAGTGTATATAGTATATAAAATGTTAAAGTCAATGATAAAATATCCAGTATCAGTGCTTCAGATAGATAAAAACCAAGGATTATTAAAATATCTTTATTTTCTGAATACACGAGATTATTCTGATAGTAAACCTCAACAGAAAACGGTACGAGTTGCTGTTATTGGTGTACCTAATTCTGGCAAATCAACGTTCATTAATAATTTAATAAATCACAGAGCAAGTACTTCGGTATAATAAAAAAATAAATTAAATTTATAAAAATTTTGATTATAGATATGTCCAATATCAAATAAAGTACATACAACGAGAAGAGCTAATACCGCAATACATACTGAAAAGGATACACAAGTGGTTTTGTTTGATACACCGGGTTTAGTTACATCGAAAGAAATTAAAAAACATAATTTAGAATCGTCATTTAAAAGTGCCTATAGGCATTCAATTCAACATGCAAATTTAATAGCTGTTATACATGATGTTTCAAATAAATGGACACGACATCAATTACATCACACTGTTTTAGATACTTTACAATTATATCCAAAATTACCGAAATTTTTAGTACTCAATAAAATAGATTTATTGAAATCGAAACGAATTCTATTAGATTTAGCTAAAAATTTTACAAATAATCCATTAAGTAATAAAAAAACTGCACGAAATGTTGAACAAGAAAAACCTGTAAAAATAATTAATTTTTCAAATATATTTATGGTATCGTCAATACTTGATGATGGACTTAGTGATGTTATGGTAATTTGATTTATAAAAAATACTACTATAATTTAATTTAAAAACAAAAAACTTTTTAGCGACATATTCAAAGTTTCGCTACAGCTCAGGAATGGCAATTTCCATCCGATATATTTACTGATGAAAAACCCGAATATTTAATTGTAGAAAATGTTAGAGCACGTCTTTTAGATTATTTGCCACAAGAAATTCCTTATTTGCTTAAGTGTGAAATTGAACATTTCTCTGTTGAAGCGAGTAAGAAATTCCATTTCTTTTTTTAATATTTTTTTTTTCTACATAATTTTATTACAGATATTATTTACGCATCAGTACAAGTAGAATGTCCCAATGCTCGGATTGAACGTCTTATTTGTGGTGAATCTAATGGTAAATTGAAACAAATAACAGAAAGAGTAACTTCAGACTTGGTGGAAACATTTAATAAAGCTATTTCATTAACAATATCTACACGTTCAAAGAAATCTGCTTCTGAAGCTAGGAATTGAATTAAATAAATTTTAACTATTCGATATGAATACAATATTAAAATTACGTTTTAAAAATAATTTATTAAAAATTTACAGTACAATATCATCCTAAAACTATCCACAGGTATATTATTTATATAAACTTAAAATTATTAATTTCTTACAAATCAAATGGTAAACTTTTTTTTTTAAATATAAACTTAAAACTAAAAATTTAACAGATCCATGTACAACTTAAATTAATGATGGAAATAATTCTGAAAATGACTCATTCCACATTTCAAATTGTACATCATCATCACTTTGATTAGAATATGGTGAACCAATAGAAACATATCCATGATCTGAGTGCAAAGAATATGGACTTTTTCTTGCAGAATTATCAATATGACTTGGTATTGATAAAAATTCTTTAACTGGATCAAAGTCTGTATTATCTTCTGATGATGAATTATTAATAATATTTTCTGCTAAACAAACTGAATTCTCTTCTTCTTCATTGGATATTAATTCTATTTGATCACCATCTTCACAAATAATTTCTTCAACAAATTCTTGTACTGGTACACTACCATCTGGCATAGCAATAGTTATTGAATTTGTTTTTTCGTCATAAGTCCCGTATAATGTTTCAGGATCAGATATTGTACTGTCATTTTTAATATTTTTTCTTTTGCTTATTTTTTTATTACATTGAATTTCATCATTGATTTTATCTAGGCAATTATTGTTTGTTGTTGTTGATGTAGTGCTTGTGGATTCCATGATTTCTGTTGTGGTCCCCACCAGCGATCCAAACAACTGCTCTGTTTCGCTTGGATTTTCGGAAGTAATGCTGTCGCCTTCTCGAATGCTTTTTTCCAAGTCTGCTGTGATATCGGCAAGTAAGCTTTCTGCGAAATCTTCAAGTTTTGTTGCATCGAGGTCTTCGAACAAGTCTTGTAGAGAAGGCAGAGAGTTATTATCTTCCATAAAGATGCTACTGTCTTGTTGTTCTTTTGTTTCATGTGATGGCGATATAGGCCTGATTTTATTGACTTCAATTCCATACCCTTCGGCAGAGGGTTAAATATAGATACTGCTGATCTATTCGAAATATTGGAATTGAAGCCAATACAATCAGAACTTAATACGTCCATTTTATGAGAGGCATCATTAGAAGTATTTGGTTGACAAATTTCTCTGTTATTAGTATTATTTTCCATTTTATTTAACTTTTCAACTAATTGTTCAACTTGTTTATCAAGTTTTTCATTTTTTAATATTAATGATTCATTAATCGATTGCAAACTTTCACATTTGTTTTGTAAGATTTCTATACGGTCTTCCATTATTGATATTGTATGATTCATTTCATCCATTTTAGCTTTTTTTCTATCACGGGATGTTTGTGCTGCTACACGATTCTTCAATTTCCTAAACAACATTAATATATTGTAGTAAAAAGTTAAATCCATTTTTCTAATCATTCTTTAATAAAAAAAAACTTACTTTCTTTGTATTTTTTCTTCCCATGTCAAGTGGTCTAATCGACGTTTCTTGCCCCGATTAGTATTATTTTCCCATGACGTTGATGGTGATAGCACCTCAACTTTTTGTTCCGGATTTGGAAAAATAGGTACATATTTCGGGGCACTAATTAAAACTGCACTCATTGTTATTATTATGTTTTAATACAAATGAGTTACTATGTTTATAAACGTACAATAAATTCAGGATAATTGAGGTTGGCTATTACTATTATTGATATAGTTAGTTTAGTGAAACGTTCCACGAATTAATTTTATCTCATTTGAATGTTTTCCCACATTTTACAATAATATAACTCCAAATCCGCAGTTCACGTTAAATCTTCACTGGAAAAGTATTCTACAATTTATGAATGACGTGTTCTATTTTAACTTGCTTTTCATACTTTTTTCTTTTATGAAATATTTGCACAAACTCCACAGTCCGATTTATTTGATTGATGATTTGGTCTTTTGTGATTGGTGGACGTGGAAAAAATAATTTTTAGTAAAAAAGGTATGGTTAGACGTGATTAGGTTTACTTTGTGCCCAATTAAATTTTTCATGTGTCCACAACATGTTACAAATACGTTACGTTTTCGTAGAAAATTTATTTGTATCGAATTCAATAATTTATTAATGCAAAATTTTATTATAAATTTAAGAAATGAAAAAGAAAACTGGATCTTTATAATCATGATTGTGTTGTCAATAAATTTGGAAAAAAATATGAAGGATGTATTACATATTACAACAACTTCTCTTATAAGAAATTCTGATTTAAAATTGAACCAAAACAAAATAGAATTAGAATGTGGCATAGAGGGTTTAGGTATAAAAACATATTCGTAACCCGCCAAACATTGCGTAACGGAAACGTAAAGTTTTCCGAGTCTAATTCCTTCTAAGGTCTTGGAAAATGTTACGTTTTGGCGTAACAGAATTGATATGCAACTGTTACATTCCTTATATGAGAAGTGACACTATTTTTCGTTACGATAAGTTCTCGCAAAAGCGTAATGTTTCTGTACAGTTTAGGTGTAATGTTTTCGTACTGTTTAAGTGTAATGTTTTCGTACAGTTTAGGTGTAATGTATTCGTACATATTTAGCGTAACTTGTGCGTACTGTTTATGTGTAACGTATACGTACAAATTTAGCGTAATTTTTTCGTACTGATTTAATGTAGCGTATTCGTATTTATTTAATAATTAAAAAACAAATTAGTTATTTTAATAATATATTTCCAAACAAAAATAAATAAATTCATATTTATTAATATATAAAAATAAAAAAAAAATGAATAAAAAAATTGTAACTTTTTACAAAAAATTTCGTAACTTTTTAGGCGTTCGTAAACTTAACATTTCCGTAAAGAATTTAGCGTACACTTGAAATAGTAGAAAAAAAACTTTACGTTAACATTACATTTTCGTTCGGAATTTAGAGTATACTTTTAAATGCTTGGCGGGAAACTGCATGTGGGTTACGTACAATATTTTCTCATAAAGGTTGTAATATGTGCTTTTAAAATTTACTATCCCTCAATAGATGGACCTCCAAATTAAGAATGAATTTATGTTAAAGAAACTTAAATACATATATATATTTTATTTTATTAATAAGTTTTAAATTGTTTTCTATAAAAATATATAAATTAAAATCATATTTAGCATAAAAATATTATATTATTGTATATTATTTTTTTTTTTTATTCTTTTTCCAATTCTTAAAGCTTAGCCAAGCTGAACTTGATTATTTAATAAAATACTATCATTGTATATAGGAAATATATATGTAGTATATGTACTATTACTATCACTTGACTGGATTTTTTTGATGCCATGGGAAAAATTAAATTAATCGTTTTTTTTTAATATTTTACACATATTTTTATGAACGTTTTATATACAAACAAATATTGTAAACATAAACAAATTGAATTATAAATTTTTCGACAACTACCTATATTTGTTAGTAATTGAATACATTTTTAATAACTTGTGTATGTAATTAACATCGATTTCTAGTATACAAATAATATTAGATAATTTTGTAAAATTTAAAAATTGACTAATTTAATCTGAAAATGAACATGTTATACTATGTACTATTTATAATTATATGAAAATGAATATTGTTCCTTATACTATTCACTATTTGCTTTATAACTTTTTAAGCTTTCGTCAAACTATGACGAAGTAACATTTATAAATTAACGTAAGCAATTGTGAAATTTAAACTTTAGCTTGTTTTCAAACTCATACCTAAATGTAGTACATAATGTTATATTTTGTGGTTAATAACTTACGTATAAATACATGAAATAGAGCAATAGGGAGATTACCTAGATAGACTAGATAGTATAGGTATATAACTATAATTTATATTAAGTTTGTTATACTTTGAGAACTTTTTTGTTTTATTTAACATAAAATTAATATAGACAGTATGGCTAAATAATGAGATTCGATTAAAATAATAATAATTTATATATTCACAAAACTGAAAACCACATATTTATATATTATCAAGTACAATTGACATTTTTGTGGTTTAAAATAAACTAAAAAATATTCGTATTTAAGGTCATTTTTCGAAGAATGACGCAAGCATTTATAAATTTCTTACTTTATCTTTTCTCAAAAGTTTGTTATTCCATGAAAATTTTAAATACATATATAATACATACACTTTATATTGTCTACTTTTACTGGGCCGGTCCAGTTTGATGGTAAGATCTTATCTTACATAAAACAGCAGACGAATTATTTATTCAATTTTCCGAATCATATATTATCAAAATGATGGTCATAAGCCTTGACTCAAAATTGGGCCATTGAGGTACAAAAGAAATGAATGACATATATTCATAGTTAGATTAAGTAAGAAGATTTCAGATTATCACAAAATTACCAATTATTATAAATATAAATAATTTATGCTTCGGTAATGTTCAAAATCTCAAAGGAAAACACTATTTGCTTACATTAAAAATAAAAGTTTGAAAATTAAAACAATAAAATATTTAAAGTTTATTCAATGCAATTGACAAAATATTTAGTTTCCAAAGAGATATATACAATAATTCTTCAAAGTATAAAAATATTATTTTTCCAAGTTAAGCAATAGTAAAACTGATAAACTATTAAGTGGGTGCAATATCATTGAAATCTGGTGTAATTTTAAATTATGCATAAATATATATATTTTATAGCTAGTATTTAAGAATATAATTAGTATTTGTTTAACTTTTATTAAATAATTCAAGTGGAATAAATAGTATTTATTAAATAATTACTTCTATTTAACGAATAATATAATTCAACATCTTAGTATCTAGTTTCTAGTGAAACGAATTATATTTATCATTTATGTTTCACATTTCATTATAATATGGTTATAAATAGTAAATTCATAGAATTTAATGTTATTAAAAATTTCATTAGTTTTTGTGTAGAAATTTAACATAAGATAAAAATAGAATTAATATTTTTAAATTAGTAATAAAATAATTGATTTTTTTTAAATAATTATAATTTAAATTAAAAACTATATTTTAATAAATATATATTATTAGAATTTGTATCACATATTAGTATATTATATTATTACTATATTATTGCTGTATATTATTACAGCAATTTTGCTGTCAAATATAAATCATTATTTTAACATTTAAAAAATTATAATTAATAAAGTAAGTATGTATGAAGTATGAGCTTGAGCCAAATTGGGTATATCATTAATTTGGTTATAAAATCAACTACATAAATTTATTGGAAATGTATGTAAAAAATTTCTAACTATTTAAAGTAGCCTTTATTCTTTATTTATGTAGGTATATAAATATTGAAATTGCTGTTCAAAAATTTCTATGTACCACATAATAAAAAAAAAACCATTTTAAATTATGGTTCTATTGTATATTTTTTAAATAATGACAATAATAAAATTAAAATTAGTCTAAATTACTAGAATTTATTTTCAAATTAAATTTCAAAGAAAAAAAAAATCACTAATAATGTAGACTTGCTTTAAGTTTCTTCTTTTTATATTGTTGATTTTATAATGTTTTATAGTTGTTATACTTAAATGTTACAGACAACAATAGTTTATAGTAAATTATATCATATTTATGGAAATAGTTTAACAACCGCGATTGACGGGAGAAGTCAAAGAAATTTTTCATATTTTTTTTATATATTTTTCTGAAATATATTATTTTTTTTTTTTAAATAATTAATAATTAAAAATTTATTTCATATACAAATGAATTCAATACAAATATTATTTAAAATTGTTGTGCAATTAAAAATTTTTTTGTTGATTGTTAAAAATATTGTGTAGATTTTCAAATTAGTGTAAAAATGCTTCTTAACATTTTAGAATACTGTAAGTGGCATTCATAGTTCATTAGTTAAAAACTCGACGAAGAAACGCCTAAAAATTAATTTTCCAATATTAAATTTGTTTACCTAAAACATAGAAGAAATGCTGATATTATTGAAATGCTGATATAGTAATATTGTTTTTAATTTAGTGCAAATGAATTTAGTTTATAATAATTTATTAATTATACTTAAAATATACTAATAAAATATTTTTGCGATACTATTCCTATAGTAGTTGTATATAAATTAATAATAAAATTTATTTAATATTTTTGTCATTCTTGATTTATTAATTATCTTTTAATTTTATGCTAATTGATGTTCAGAATCTTTTCGTATTTATAAACTTTGAAATGCATAAATAAAATAAATTAATATATTTACTTAATAAATAAGTCGGTCGAAATAAAGTCAAAATATTATTTATATTTGTATCTGGAAATGTAGGAATTAGATATTATGTAGACCTTATACAATAGTTGATGTTACAATCAAATTAGTATGACAATATATATTGTAATAATTATTATTGTAAATCAGACTATATTTTCTTTATAAAAAAAAACTTTAAAGATTAAAATGAATTAAATTTTTTATAATGAAATTATCATTTTAAAATTATCTAAATTAAAATCCCATCCCTTGCTTCGAATTATTTTGAGCAGAAATCTATTTCAATTGTTAAAGCATTTTGCAAAACATATTTACCACTAAACCACAAGACTTTTGGTAATAAATTTAGAAAGCAGTCAGTAGTGAAAAAAGCTTATTAAAAAAATAGCCTAAATTAAAACCACAAATTCATTTATAAGAATTTCTATATAATACCGTATATAATAAATTATATTGGGAATCATCCTTTCGGGGTAAAAAATATTCAAACTATAACACAAATCTAATTTAATTTATTAAAAAAAGAATCGATTTAAAAGACTGACACGATCAAGCACTTAAAATAATATAATAGTAAAATATTCTCTCCGATTGTATAACTATTTATAATAATTTTGTTTGTATACTTTTGAATTTTTCTACTTAATGTTACTTAATACAATCAAAACTGTTGCATATTTCTCAACTAAAATAAAATAAAATTCCTAAAATATATTTTTATAACAAATAAATTTGAAATTGCACTAAGAACGCATGCGAGCTTTCTTATCCAATCTCTTTCTAGTCAAGTCAAACAAATTTCCTTTATAAATCAACACAAATCAACGCAAAAAATCATAATAATAAATAAATAGTAACATTTTAAATTAGTAACAAAAAGAAGAAGATATAATTTTATTTAATATATATACATAAAATTCCAATACCGGTAAAGGATATAATTCTCTCTTCCGTTTCCGGATTTTCAAAATGTTAAATATAATAAAAAAAAAAAAAAATATTAACAAATTCTGCGCAGTGATTCCTTTTTAATTTTTTTTTTTTTGAATTACATACAATTCTGATCTTTAAAAGGGCCTTCAACATTGAATATTTTACCAGTTATTCAATAGTATTCAAACAGGAAAGGATAAAAAATAAAAGAGTAAAAAAATATAAAGGTGAAAAGAATATTTTTTTTCTGTTACTTGAACTTTGGAATTTAATTTTCTACTCTAATTTTTTTTTTTGAGTTAATTTTTGGTTGTATATATTTTGAATGAAAATAAAATTGTGGTTATTTAAATTTTATTTAAGTTACCAAATAATGACATAATTAAATGGACCCAGGTATGAATAAATTTATTATATTATTATAAGATAAAATATTTTATAAAATTCAAAAATAATTTAAATTTTATTAAATTTAATTTGAACTTTTTTTAATTTTTTTTTTGTTAATTTCTACAAAATTTAATTAATAATTTTAACTTTAAATAGTTTTTTTTTTAAATTTTTTTTAAATTTTATTAAGTGATAGAAATAAAAATATATTATTAACTAGAATTTAAAATTTTATATCATGTCGTTGCACATGTTAATAGTAATATAAATTAGAAATATTTATATAAAAACATTTATTAAAAATTTTAATAGAAATATTTTCCTATAAAAAATAAAATTCATTTTAAAATATTATATACAAGTAATTTTATTGCCATCAACATGGGAATTTTTAATTTCATTTATGTATTTTCTACATAAAGGAAAAGATCATATTTCGATTTTCTAACATTTATGATGTGTATTTTCAGTTTAAAAATAAATACATATATGATTTAGTTCAAGTTTTTTAATTATTGGAAATTGTCGATTTTTTTTTTTGAAGATTTACAAAAAATCAGTGAAAATTCGAAATTTGTAAAACGAGTAGTAAAGAAATAATGTCTAAAAAATCAGTGTTTGTAAAACTTTATAACTTGCGATAAATTTGTGTCACGCATTAATTAAAACGATAAATAAAATTTAATATGGGAATTTCAACACAGAAAAAAATATATTACCTATTTGAATAAAAGATTCTCTAAAATTAATTCAAATAAAAAATATTTAAAATTTACGATTTTATTTACGATTATGAAAAGTGAAAATTTCTGATATATACGTAACGTACGTATAACATTTAGTGAAATATATTCCTGCTGCGAAAACAAGTTCAATTGCATAATAAATTGTCTAGAATTCTTTCTCATATATGTTAAGGTCAATCAGTTAAGTGAACACTTTACAGATTAATTGTTTTTTTTTATAGTTTTCCGATTAAAATTTGTTTGTGTTTTTGAAAATGCGTCAAGTTCATTTCGTGAAGCAAAAAATGTTAACTATAAAAACGAAAGTTATTAAAAATATAGAAGAACATATCAGCGATTTGAATTGTTGAATATATTTAAATAGAAATAACTATGTACATATATAGAGACGAAATATATTTGAAATAAGAAAAGAAAATGTGTTGATTTTTTATAGCTTTACAAATAGAAAACAAACTATAAATGTATTCAAGTGGCATTAATTCAAGTAGCATAATATATTTTAGAAGTGGTTATTCTAAAACACAATCGATATGCTTTTAAATTCTTGAAAATTTACTTCTTTTTTTTTCTAATTTATTTATATACTCGTATCTCTTTGACTAATGTTCGATATGAACTTTAAATCAAGACAAATATCGTGCTAAATGGAAATAAAATTGTAAATAAATTAGATTTAAGAATTTATTGCATTATACTTTCTATGTTATTATTAAATTTAAATATGTTAAGTATATTTATTTTAAACAAATTTAGATAATGAACATCTAATTTACATTTCTTAAAAAATTTAAATATTCAAAAGAAAAAAAATAATATGTAATCTATCGTTGTATTCGAGTTATTCGGCGACCATTTGATGAAATTTATTTAAATTAAATTCTATGTATTATATAGTACTCCGCCGTGGTATTCATATGGAAAATAATTTTAATACGAATTAGATTTTTTCAACTGATTTTTTAATGACTTTATATCGGTGTCTTTAATTTATTGATTTGCGAATTAATTTTGTTCATTATACCGGGCGACAATTTTTGGTAAAATAACAAAGTACTTAAACTAGGAGGACTCTGATTATTACCCAATAAAGCTTTAAATTTGTTAATTGCATAATTCGTTTCATACGATCAAAATGATAAAATATTATATATTAATATTATATTATATAATTTAATAGAATCATAAAAAGACCTTAAATTAGATACATATTATGATTTTAATTCATTTATTAAATGTAAAGAAATATATAGGCGTTTCTGATATGTTTATATAATAAAAGTTAACACCTTTCTAATGTTATTTCACCTAAAAAAAATGACTTTATTTTTTTTTTTATTTTTGTGATGGGTTTTTATTTATTTATATTTTACAGAATTTTTTGAACCGAACACAATGAACATATATGAGTAAAATGTCTAAAAGGTCGAATCGAATTTTAATTTCATCATTATTATCAAAATTATTTCTAATAATATTGTACAGACAAAATCTACTATCATCACATGATTGCAATCATATACAAAATTTATTTCAAGTTTAGTGTTTCACAATTTAAAATCTTTAGTCGACACTTAAACTCAATTTTCTTTATGTTTTAATGATCAAATAAAAAAATTAAAAAAGATAAAAATATATATCTAAAAAAATAAAAAATGGCAAATGAAGAAGTGCTAAACAATAAAGCCACTGAGACGACAACTACAAAAATACCAAATATAACAACACCAACATCAATTGGAAATGATTTTAGTAATAATACTGAGAAACATCAAAATAGCAACAGTAATGTTACTGAAACTGGTAATAATAGTGACAGTGCAACCACCAAAACAACTGATCCACTTAATATAAAATTTGTTAATACTAAAAATGAGGTAAGTTTAATATAAAAATGTTATATTTAATGAACATTTTAAGGAGTTATTGCAAAATACCAATGTAGTTCGGTTATTTAATTTGAGGTAATAAAATGCATTTTCAGCAAAAAAATTATCATTATATATCCGAGCCATTAACACAATTTCCTATAAATCCAATTCATTAAATATATTGATACAATTTGCAGTAAATTTCAAGAAATCTGCATTTCAGTTCGAATTAAATCTTTATAAATCTATACTATAACTATAGTATACTGAATAATCTCTTTCATGAAATATATTCAAATTCAACACCGGCTTTCGATGGAGTGTCATAGTTTCATTCTTACGTTCAAACCAAATTAATATAGTTAGAATTTGGACTTTTATAGTTAATTTAATAAGTTACCTAAATTAAATTTCAGAAAACTTTAAACACTGAAAATTTGTGTACAGAATTTGGTCAATATTCTTCTTAAATCATATATCTTGTCTTCTTAATTAATCAACAAATTTTTAATAGATTTAAAACCCAAAGAAATGAAATTTTACTACAAAAATAGAAAGATTTATAACTTTATAACAAGAATAATAAAGATTTTTTTTTGTTATATCTTTTCCGGTTTATTTTAATTAAACTTTTTTTTTTATATTTTAATTTCAAGCGAGTTTTAATCGTGTCTGTTACACCGGAACGAAAAAGAGAAACTTGGGGCCAAAAAATTGAATTTCTTTTAGCTGTTGTTGGATTTGCTGTTGATTTAGGAAATGTATGGAGATTTCCATATATATGTTATCAGAATGGTGGTGGAGCATTTCTAATACCATATTGTATAATGTTTCTTTTGGGTGGACTACCATTATTTTATATGGAATTAGCATTAGGACAATTTCACAGATGTGGTTGTTTAAGTATCTGGAAACGAATTTGTCCAGCCTTAAAAGGTAAATTATTATAATTAATTATATTTCCTTAAATTTTATATACATATATACATTAAATCTTTGATAAAATCCTTTGAATTTTAATATTGTAAGAATGTTACAAAAAAAATCGATTTAATCATAATATTTAACACCATTATTATTTTATATTTTAAATTTTAAAAACAATTTGTAAAAATTATATTTAACAAATCTACTAAATTTTACAATTGTAATTTTTAAAGTATCTTTTATTTATGTTTTTATGATTTAACTCGGTGAAAACGTGATGGTTGGCAAAAAAGAGATGTTAAATAAAGATTTTTTTTTTAATAAACACATTAAATATGTATAAGATTCAACCCTAAATGATGGCAATAAAGCACGTTTTCAACTATAGAAATATATGTATATATATTATTATATAACTCACGATAAAGCAACAAGTTATATTATTACAAAAAAAAAAAATCTTTTATCTATCATTTTAAATGATATTTTCGATGAAATAAATTTACAAATTCTATACTTTATGATTTTTAAATTAGATAATTTGTATAATTTGTTTTTTTTTTCTTTTTTGTATATAATTTCATCTGCAGCAGACATTTTAAAGACAAATTTTTGACAATACGGGTTTAATGTTTCTTATTATATAAGCAAGATAAGATTTATGTTACATGTGCCATTTTTGGATAATATCTAATAAATTTACAAACTTTTATATAATACTTATATTTGTGCGTATAAATTGTAATTGTATATTATAATTTATAAACGACATTTACATAACTTCTATCATAGAATATCCTTTTCTTTACAATTGAAAAGAATAATATGTAATATAAAAATTGTAAATATTTAAAACTGATGTTGTTTGTGAACCAATAATAATATTTCGGCATTTTTACTATTTATACTATACTGGAAGATTTAAAATTATTTAAATCAGTATAAAAATTTTATTTTAGAGAGGTGAATTTTTTGATATTGTAAAGTATTTGGCGAATTTGCAAATATTTCTGCCAACTTATACCGAAATCACCCACACCCTTACATTACTAAGCTGATTTTTTTTAGTTCCATCTATAGCATATGTGACCAAATAATTATTATCGCTAAATTTATACAAATTTCCATAATTAATAAGTAAAAGTGCATAAATCTACATTATGTAATTATGTAAATAAAATATGCACAGTTTTTTTTTTTATGTATTTTAGCAATTATTAATTATTATTTTATGTAATTGTATTATAAATAATTACATACATATTTATATTTTTCCCAATTATTGGAAAATAATATAATTTCAATTTAATAAAATATTTCCACTATCTAAAAATTTACAATTTTTCACTATTAAATTTCCCTGGTCTAAAAAAAGTCGTCGTTAATCAATAAAATAATTATTAATATCTTCGAATCGAAACATTTTTATTTATAATTTAGTATATATTACCTTTGAGAATAGAAAATCATTAATCTGCGAAGTAATAGTAATAGAATTATATTTGTACAAATATAAATTTTATAAAATTGAATTCATCGGAGACAGTTTATTTCTTTTAAAGTTAGTCTTTACTATAACGTTTTAAAATACTAGTGATTAGATTAGAAGCAATAATTAATATCATTTAAATATTAAATTGTTAATAATAATGGCAGCATTTAAATTTTTCACAAATTTTTCTATAGGACAATTTTTTACGTATTAATAAAAGTTAATTAAAATTATATGAATCCTTAATCTGCCTTGAAATTCGATTCATTTTTAAAATATATAGAAAAAGCGATATCTTTTTGGAAGTTCATATTGTATATTTACTCAATATCATTTCTATTTAAAGTAGTCTTTATTACAAATATGAGTTTAAAGAATTGAATCCAGAAAATGAATATTTTAAGAAATCGGTTATTGAATCGTAATATGAATTTTTAATCGTTTAGATTCATAAAAATATATTGATTTTTGTTTATGTAAACATTAAATTTTAAATTTTATTTAATGTATTTTAAAATTTTTTTTATATAAAAACCAGCAATAAACTTTCACCATTTACCACATTAAAGTTTATACACAAAATTTTGATTGAAAAACTATAAATTTAAAAATATATTCATTCTAAAAAGATTTTAAAGTATATGCTTGTAGATATTTACACAATCAGAAAGAAGTTTTTAGTATGAAATATTTAAGCACTCTTAGAACTTCTTTTTTTTTGCTAAGGTAACAAACCGTTTAGTATACAAAATTTATAGTATAATATAAAAAAAGTATTTTTCTTCTTTTTAATTTCTAAACTAAAAAATTTACACGTAATAAATTTACAAAAAAGATAGAAAATCTCTAACTTCTCCAGATAAAAGTCAACATGAAGTTTTCTTCTTCTTTTACAAAACTTTTAATTGAAAATTTTTTTTAGATAACAAAAAAAAAAAAAAACAAATTAAATAAATTTTCTTTCGATTAAAAAATCATTTTTTTTTAAAAACGGAATTATAAAACAATTAATACACAAAAAAGTTAATATTTTATTTTACCTACATATATCTAGGTTACATTTATAATTGGCAAAGTTATTCCACAAGTGTTACATTAATTAAAAAGTAACATAAAATTCATCGGAAACTTGTTGCGTTATTAAATTCAATATTTTTTATATTATCATACTCTTCCATGTTCCATCTACAAAAAGTGTAATGACAATTTCACCAATACAACAATTAAAGAAAAGTTGTAATATTTAATTTTGATATGATTATGTGAAATGTATTTTTTAAGCTTTAATTTCATTGGTAACGTATCTATAAAAGAAATACAGTTAAGCTTCCTTAAGTCGAATCTGTTATTTATTATCTAGAAAAATGCGAGTTAAAGAAATCATTTTCACGAAAACCGTACAAACAAAATCAGGAAGATATGATCGACTAAGAATTCGAATTAAGAAGAAGGTTTAGTTGAGAAAGTTCAACTTAAAGAAGTTTTACTGTAAGTTAAAATTACAATTAATATACGCATATACATAATTATAGTGCGAACAGTTTAATTACTTTCAAACTGGAAAAATGTATGGGTATATTTTAACGATTAATTTGTCGTACATAGCCGTAATAAGAGCGCAATATTTTGTTATAGCAAATTCACTGTTAAATCATAATTAATATTTAAACATTTCTCATTAATTGTAATTAATGGTAAATGTTAGTCAATGGAAAACGTTTGTGATCTAAATATTTTAGATTATTTTTTTAAAATTGTGTAACTTTAATTAAAATTTAAAAATCTGAAGTCCTTAAATTTTGGTTTTATTTTTATTCACACACAATATCAACAAATCACAAATATATTTCAATAGTAGATAAATTATTTATTTAATAACCATAAAAATTATGCATTTATAATTTAAAGTATTTTTCTATATATTCGACGTTATATTTGCTTAATATCGTTTGTTTTTTTTCGTAACATTATGTTTAATATTTTCTGAATACAAATATTAAATAAATATCAATTATATTTTCAATTTTGTTATAAAATAAATATAAATTTTTCTAAATATATTAAAATCAAATATAACTTTCTTTTGATAGAAATTAGCTTGGTTCAAGAGTTTTGCTTACGCCTAAGGTGAATTTTTATTACCATTTATTATTTTTATGTATATATATTTGAAAAATATACATATTGAAATATATAATTTTTATGTATAATGATGTATTTATGCTTCTAAGAATTGAATAATTTAATACTATACAATAAAAAAGTTAAATAAATATTTGAAAATATTCAAAATGTAATTAATGTTCAATTATCAGTGAATTTCATTTATGCTTCACCATTAATGGTGACAAAATATATCCAGAAAATATAATCCTTATAGATTTTCTAATCTTTAGTCGTTCAGCTCTCATTTTACTGCATTTCCAAATAACTTTTTGCAGGATTTAACATATCCAATCCAATATTTCTCTAAATCCTTTTCCTTCCTATACATAATCTAAACAGTGTAAATCTATAAAGGGTTACCTCCTTCGTGCAGTTAAGGTAACTACTTATTTGCAGAGAAAATTCATCGCAAATACACCGCAGGGAAAATATTATCAGATTTTTAGACAATTTTCCTGACGGATTTCTATTTAAATATTTTCATTATACACACGAAGGCGGACTAACTCATTGAAATCTGATCAATTCTGCTGTTATCATCAATTACCCTCAGTTGCTTTGATTTTGCGACTTTTGTATGACCTTCATCCTCATTATTCTAACAGTCATTTGATGATTCCATAATAATACCGAACCGAAATATTTAAAATATTCCAGTTTATACGAATGAATTAATTGGAGCTGATGTACACATACATAACTATTTTGAATTTATTTTTGTGCTTATCAAGATTATGAGATAATGAATAACATTAGATTTTAATGAATTGAATCTAATTAAATAACAATTAAGAATTAAGATCATAAAAATCAGAAAAGATGTTCTTAATTTAAATATGCAAAATTTTTATCAATGTCATGATAATTTTATGCTACTCATATAACCTAAATAATGACTAAAAAAATTAAAATTAAAATGAATGTGATAAATTAATTTTAAACTTCGTTAGTCTCCTTTCAGACGTCATATAAGATTTTATAAAAGAAAGTTAATATAGTATATATTGAAAATATATAATCAATTGGGGACTTATTGCCATCTTAAATTATTTAACTAGCTATTTTATTATAATAACAAATATTATATATATACATATAGTAAGAATGTTTTCAAGATGAATGGTAAAACCACTTTATATTTACTTTATAAAATATATATCCTTAAATAACGTTTATCATCACTGCGTAGACGTAGACAACAATTTATATACATTTTTGTTTTGATAATCAATTTTCTATTCAATGTTTTCTTACAAAATAAGATATTGTAATAAAATGTATATTTTCCTATATCTACGAGTACATATAACTATCAGTTTAATATTTAAGAGATTTAATTATCGTATTGCATGAAAGCTAGAAAAAGTTTAAAACTAACAATTTATAATTCAATAAAATATATAATATATATAAAATTAACAAATAAATTTAAAAGTGTCTTTTAAATTTTAAACCATAAATATATAATTGATTTTAAATAAATTATAAATTGAGTAATAATTATCCTTGAAATTAAAAGGACATAAATTATGATTGAATTGTCTTGACAAGATGAGGGCTATGTTAGTTTTAAGTTTTTTTTTCGTAAATCGACTTAAATAATAATATGAAAATAGTCTAGCGATACAAACCAAAACTCGTTTATGACAAACTTAAAGAGGTAAAAACATGTAATAGCTTTATGAGATCTTAGTTCAAAAAAGGACAAAAGATCTTACTGATCAATAAGATTTGATTAAAATATCCTTTTATAATTATAAGTCACAAATTATAATAGATAATGCAATAGGTACAATATGCCATCAATTAAGCCGCATGATTTTTCTGAGGTGAAAATGTAAATATGGTAAGTGTATCGTTTCCAGTAAGTCAGCATTCAAGAATTATATAGTTTCTTCAGTGTGGTACAATAAAAGGATTCCTAAATCTTACGATCGTTAATCTTTATGTATATCAAGTAAACCTCTTGAACAAATAAGTGTAATATTTCAATAATTATTATATAAAAAACTATTAAAAATTAGTAAAATGTAATTAATTAGCTTGTAGAATTAATATTTTATTGAAGTATTATGATAGTTTGAGCTGAGAATTTCTTATACATAAAATTAAATAAATTTCTAAAATCTAAATATCTGTCTGTAAAAAAATATTATAAAGATTATTAGAATTGATATATTTTTGTAATTTATGTAACAAAAGCTGAATAATTTCATCTAAAAATTCGATATTTAAATTAAACATTAAATTATTAAATAATTGTATATATGTACATAATTTTATTTTATTTAAAAAAAATAGGAGTTGGATATGCAATCTGTTTCATCGATATTTATATGGGAATGTATTATAATACAATAATTGGTTGGGCAGTTTACTATTTATTTGCATCATTTAATTCAGAATTACCATGGACATCATGTGATAATATTTGGAATACAAATAGTTGTCTACCAGTTACAGATTATAATTATACATATAGTCAAAATTTTACAAGTCCGGCTAGGGAATTTTTTGAGTGAGTTTTTAGTCATTTACATATAATGTAGTATAGTTTATATTATATTATACTTATACATTATAATGTATGTAATTTAAAATTTTAATATAGACGAAGAGTACTTGAACAATATAAATCGAATGGGCTTGATTATATGGGACCAGTTAAACCAACATTAGCCTTATGTGTATTTGGTGTATTTATATTGGTATATTTTTCATTATGGAAAGGTGTTAGAAGTGCTGGTAAAGTAGTTTATGTAACAGCAATAGCACCTTATGTTGTTCTAATAATATTATTGGTACGTGGTGTATCATTACCAGGCGCTGATGTTGGTATAAGATATTATTTAACACCACAATGGCATAAACTATTAAATTCTAGGGTATATTTTCTAAAAAAATAATTTGTTTGTTTTTTTGTGTAATAATTATAAATCTTATAAACTTTAAAGGTTTGGATTGATGCTGCATCACAAATATTCTTTTCCCTTGGTCCAGGTTTTGGTACACTATTAGCATTATCCAGTTACAATAAATTTAATAATAATTGTTATCGTGATGCATTAATAACAAGCAGTATTAATTGTTTAACAAGTTTTTTGGCTGGTTTTGTAATATTTTCAGTACTTGGGTAAATATATATATTAAAATCTTTTACATTATTATTGTATTATGTATTATTTTGTATTCCATTTTGATATATAGTTATATGGCACATAAACAAAATACATCAATTGATCAAGTTGGTCTTGAAGGACCTGGTTTAGTATTTATCGTGTATCCGCAAGCAATAGCAACAATGACTGGTTCTGTATTTTGGTCAATAATATTCTTTTTGATGTTAATAACATTGGGTTTGGATAGTACATTTGGTGGTTTAGAGGCAATGATTACAGCTTTATGTGATGAATATCCACGTGCTATCGGAAGAAGAAGAGAATTTTTTGTATTATTATTATTAGTTGCAATATATTTATGTGCTTTGCCAACAATGACTTATGTAAGTAAATATTATACTAAAATTTTTGAGTAGAGCTTTCATAATTATGATATATTTTTGTATTATTAGCAAAATTAGTTTATTATTATTTCTATTTCTATTAATCTTAAACTTATTTTCAAAGATAACTTTGCAGTATATGTGCATGAAAAATGTAATTATTTTCTTTCTTAATTTTCTTTCTTAATCCGAATATATTTTCAAATATGTTCAAGGGAAATACTAAAATTCAAATTGTTATCTGAGTTTTAGAAACCAAAAATGCTGGTGATATTAAACTTTTATTGAACTATCACATTCATTAAGTTAATAAAACTTGTTGTTGTAGGATAAATTAAACAGGACATATTCAAGAAATAATTAAATGCAAACTCTTAAAACTCAAATACTTTCCACTTAAACTGTTGCTTAATCGTATATTTAATTAGTTGTACTTCATGTGATAGTAAATATATATAATAGCCATAATATAATATTATGTATAGTAAAATATTATGTATATAGAGGGATAGTGCGGTGTACGAGTAATATCGATTAATTACGATATTTTATCAGATAAAAAGTATTTTCTTATGTTTTATTCATTTATTTTAATTAACATAGAATACTTAACGTATATACGAGTAGAAGTATCAAGGATGATGTTATGGTTACTTACATTTATTCCATTTTTCTATATTCTCTAATAGTTTTTATGTGTTTCTTTCCTGTTACCTTTTGTTAAATGTTAACAATAAATGGAACACTATATATATTCAATATATCGTAATATATTTATAGTTACATATATACTTATATGATGTGATAGATTACAAGAAAAATGTTACATTTTCAAAAGGAGTATGAAATCTACCATTACCACAAACTGTTAAATATTTTTTGTAATTCTTAATCTTTATTCATTTATTCAAGTTTATTTTATTTTTTTCCCTGGCCATGGGTTCTTTTTTAACACATAAATATAAAATAGCACTTATCTCAGATTAAATTTGAAATTATAATTTTGTTTTGGGATAAATATCTATTGTGTATAAATGGATTTTATTGGATTTTGTGCTTGTCTATATACAATACACAATTATATAATGTATACATATTTCACATAATTAATGGAATTAAAAAACATCCATAATTAATGGAGTTAAATGTTATTAAAAAGTCTTAATAACCTGGCAAATGATAAAATTACATTTTAGAATTTTGGAACTTTGTTTTTAAATTATAGAGTGATATAAATTTTTGTTAAAAATTTTAAAATGATTTAATTATCAGTCAAAATTTAATTTCAACAGTAACATTTGTCTTTTTGATCCTTTAAATATAGGAAAAGGTATCAAAATGGTATAGAAATTGAAGGATATTATTAAGAATTAATGAAAAATATAATTTTCAAAGTGAACGCTTTATTGTACAAGCACAATTAAAATATTAAATTGTGGGAATTAAATATTATAAATTTTTAATAAAAAATTAATTATTATAAAATTTACAAAAACTAAACTAATATTTACGATATATAATTTATCTATACCTACAAAATGTAGAACAAATTGACATTGATATCGTAAATAAATCAAATATATATTTAATCTTTTCTAGGGTGGTGTATTTTTAGTTAATTTCTTAAACGTTTATGGACCAGGATTGGCAATTTTATTTGTTGTATTTATTGAAGCAGCTGGTGTTTTCTGGTTTTATGGTGTTGATAATTTTTGTAGTGATATTGAGCAAATGCTTGGAGAAAAACCTGGTATTTTTTGGAGAATTTGTTGGCGTTATATCAGTCCAACATTTTTACTTGTAAGTACATTGTATATATATTTTAAGAAATTTGAAGAACTAACCTTCTAGTTTCCCAATATAATCCTTTAGTATCTTAAATTTATATTTCTCCGAATCTCTTTCTAAACTCCTTCAAATTCTTTAAATGTTATTTTGTCTGGCTTATTCCCTAAATATTATATAATCAAATCGTTTTTTTCTATCAGGTAATTTTCGTTTTTTCATTAATGGGATATGAGGAAATGCTTGGCGATGAATATAAATATCCTGAATGGAGTGTTGGTGTTGGTTGGATATTAACATTGTCATCTATTCTTTGCATCCCAATTTACATGATTTACAAAATTTGTATAACTTCAGGAGGAATAAGAACTGTAATGTTTTTTTTTTGCAATTCATTTTCTTTAATTTATAAATTTAAAATATTTTTTTTCTATTTTTATAATATCAAAAAAATATCAGAGATATCGAAAATGTTTCAGACCAGAAATTCACTTACAAACAACAGTACCTGGACAAACTGGTACTGCAGTATGACCTAATAATATAATAATATCATCAACAACAAATACACCAACATTTGATATTTCACCAACAGTTGCTGTACCAGTAACAACATTACAGCACAGCTTACAACAATATAATCAACAACAAAATAGTAGATTTAGTTTTTCAGATGATCATTTACTATTAAATACTTGCATACCATTAAAATTTTCATTTGCTAGTGAATGGCTTGTATAAATTTTATTTTTATGATAATTATAATTATAAATTTTAAATACTAAATTTAATTATAAATGTTCCATAAAATACATATAAACTTATAAAATTTTTGTAAAATGTCAAAATGAAAATTATATATACATATATATAAAAAAAAGCTGTTTAAACTTCAAAGATTATGTTTAAGACAAATAATTAGTACTAATAATTATAGTGAATAGAAATTTATTTTTGTTAAAATTTTTAGCAGCTCAGCCATTTGCTAAGAATATTAACAAAATTAAAATTATAAAAAAATTTTGTATATTAATTTTTGTGTCAAATATTTTTGTTTTAAAAAAAAAAAGCATCTGGTGATATTTGATTGTAATTTGTAATGCTTTAATTAAAAAAACTTTGAAGAAATCTACCCCATTAGATAGTTTACATATTCAATTTTTTCATAATAATTATTACATTTTGTTAAGTTTATTTTTTAACTGATGCTCAGCTAAATTCAAGTGGACAGCAAATCTCAATATCAAAAATTATCATTATGATATAATCTTTATATTACAGATGAATAAATGACACTGTCATTTATGCGTTGTATGTTCTTATTCAAGCTGAGCACTTATTTAAAAAACTTAGTTTATTGATTATAAAAATATATTTATTTATTACATAATTATATATTAATATATGTAAATATTAATTACTATAGAAAAATACATAGTTTTTATTTAAAGTATAATGCAACGAACTATATACATATATATAGATCGTTGGTAAAATTAATTTTATATACATTTTTATAAATTAATTATACAACAAATTATTATAAATTAGTTAAATTAATAATATTTATTTATAATTTTAATTTTATAATGTTGGAAAAATAGTTTCGTAAGCAGCCATTTACAAAACTATTCATCCTCAAATTTATAATCTTTTATAGATGAAAATTTATTTTTTAAGTTGTAAATGAAATAGATAAATTACTAATTTTGTTAATTGTATATCATATATAATTTTACTATTAATGATAATATAATTTTAGTTGTCTATAATTTAAAATTCTTTTTTAAATGATTTTTCAGGATATTAATTGGAAAAAAAATTATCATCGTTTTCATATATTATTTCTACTCCCAATTGAATTAAGATTTTATTATGATTATTTACAATTTTTGAGGAACTAATTTTCTTAAATATTATTATTTCTCAAACTAATGCAATTTTGATACTCTTCTCTCCGTTAGAGAAATCTTACTTTACAAACGATAATGATCTTTTGGTTAGAATAACCAAAATTTACATATTCAAAAACTAACAGAGTAATCTACATTCAATGATTCTATAAATATAATTTACTTTTTCTAAAAATTGTTTGAACATTTTAACATAATTTTTAATAAATATCATTTTCCATTCATTGATATTTGAATTGACCATTTATCATTGATTTTACCTGGATAATTGTCTAAATTAAATATTTTAGCTATTTATTATTATATATTTTAAATAGTTGCCAATCATAGCTCAATAATTAGAAGAAAATTTGTAAGATTGTGTTAATTATTACATACAATTTCTTTGACATACTTTTTGATGTATCGATTATTTCTTATCTGATAAAGTTTATTATGTGTTAAACCTTACCTTTTATCTGTATAATTTAGATTTTTTTAAAAAACCTAAAAATATACTGAGCCACAGGAGTTAAACTGATAATCATATTTACATTAAGTTATATTGCCAAATTTATAGCCAAATGTTATACGATTCCGATATCGTTATCAAGTTCTTTAAATATCTTTGAACATACTGAGTGAATATTTGTTATACTACCTGTTGTTAGCCCAAAACATCAGGGTGCAATAATTTGCACAAATTTTTTACCATATATAAAGTAAAGTAAAATTAAAAAAACTTTCAGTTATACAATTTAAAAGAAGAAGTTACGTATAGTTATAAAAATTTCTAAAAATGATTTTCGTTTTACTATTTCCATTTTGGTTTAGTTATATTGCCGCTGATAATCGAATAATTGGAGGAAGTTATGCAAATGTTGGTCAATTTCCACATCAAATATCAATGCAATTAAATGGCCGACATCATTGTGGTGGATCTATTATTTCAAAAAAAGGCATATTAACAGCAGCTCATTGTACAATTAATCAAAATCCATCATCTATGACTGTAATAGCTGGTACTATAGATTTACTTGTTAAAGATGGAATTGCAGTTCAAGTAGCACAGTTTATTAATCATCCGCAATATTCTCGACAAACTCACGATTATGATATAGCATTAGTTATTTTGGAGCAATCATTAGCATTTACAGATTTTATCAAACCGATTGCATTAATTGGTCCTGATGAGAATTTTGATGCTGATACTATTGGTATAACAAGTGGCTGGGGTGCAGTAAATGAAAATCTACAATTGTCTAAGAAAATGAAATTTGCCAAAATTCAATTATGGAGTCGTGATTACTGTAATGCAGAAAACATACCTGGTATTACAGATCGTATGATTTGTGCTGGACATCCTAGTGGTCAAGTTAGTGCTTGTCAAGGTGATTCTGGTGGACCACTGACTGTAAATGATAAACTAATTGGAGTTGTTTCATGGGGTTTTGGTTGTGGATATCCTGGAAGACCAACAATATTTACATTTGTTGGTACATTTACATCTTGGATTTCTCAAACAGTTGAAATGTAAAATTATTATAATTAATAAAAATAATACACATTATTTAATGATTATTTAGATAATTTTTATTATTAAATTTAAATGTTTTAGAAAATAGAAAAACGATCATTTGAAATTTTTTTAATTATTTATTTCCAATTGCTATCATCCAAATATTTTTCCATTCTTTTGATTTATCGGCATCAGCATAATTATGAACAGAAACAAGACATTCCTTTAATTAAAAATAATATTAATGTATAATATACATAAATGAAAATTTAATGTTAAATTTATTTATTTATTTTGATTACCTGTCCAAAAATAGTTGATACTTGAAGATTTTCGGCAGCTAAACTTTGATTTGTTGCTGAATGAAATATTATTAATGGTGTATTACTCTTAAAATTCAAAATAAAAATTATTATAATTTATATTTTATTTTTATAATAAAATTAAGTAAACCTCAACTGATTTGCCTTCCATTTCAAATCTAAGATAAGGATCATGATGTGAACATCTCCAACGTGCATAGGCAGATGGAATAAGTTGTCCTGGTCCAATATTCTATATTAAATTTGTTATAAATTACAAAAAATTCATAATTATAAATATTATAAATAAAATTTACACGCTTTAAGCAAAGTCCAACTGGTAAATTACTTTGACCTCTGTGAAAACAATCATATGTAGATTGAATAATAGTTAATAAATTTGGTGATTTTTGGCAACTATATAAAACTGTTGGATTTTCTTCAGCATCAATACATTCTAATGTAAAATCTTGTCCATATTTTAATATTTCATTTGTTCTATCTTTAGAATCTCCACTAAAATTTATAATTAAATATAAGAAAAGTTTCATTATTGATGAAATTTATGAGTAGAAAAGCCTTTTAATATATTAATTTTTACCTTTTCAACACAAAACTATTTCTAGCACATGGTTTTGTTGTATGTGCTACAGTTATTTCACATTTATCACTTATATTTTGGCTTTTCTGAATCATTTTATCATTTATGACAATTGAAAGTGCTGGTTTAGTACCTATACCGGTTCCCTTAAAAAAATGCATTCTTGCAGCAATAAGTTGAACAACAGCACCAATACGAATATAATCTGCTGGTGGATCTAATTCAACTTCTTTAAAAAAATTACGAAATAATGAACGTGTTTTTTGTATAATTAATTGATTTTTAGCACGTTGTTTTAAAAATGTATATATTTCATCCTGCAAACATTAATTTATCATAATAAATAAAATTTTTTATTTTTTATCAGATCATAATTAATTGTATACCTCTTCCAAGCATATATCTTCATACCAATTACCAAGTCGTACATTTGTACTATATGTTGAGTTCATAATTCAATACTATAAAGATATTATTATAATCACAAAATATAATTTTTAATTTTAATACAAAAATTAAAAATTTGATAATTAACTTAAAAGTTATTCAATTTAAAAAAAATTTAAATGTAAAAATACAAATACTCTTTATATTAAATATAATTAATTTTAAATGACAGACAAATTTTACAAATGATCTTATTTTACTTTAAAATAATTAAAGTAAAAAACAAAAATTAACTAGAAAATTTGTTAATTAGGAGTAATATTTATTGACTAGTTCTTTAATAAAAATTTTCTTCCCAATATTACAATAATAATTTTAACATAATTATTTAAAATTGATTTTTTTTCCCCGATAATAAGGAAATGTGCTCAAAATGTTGATGGATCATAAGTTTCCAAATTCCATTTTTGTTGTTTCTTATGATTACATTTTTTCATAATTACTTGATCTTTATTTTTATTAATTTCTAAACATTTATCATAATACCCAAAACGAATTTGTTTTGTATTCTCATTGTATGTCCAAAACTAAAAAGACAAAATTTAACTATAAGTACAAATCATTCAAATATTGTTTGAAATAATAAACTAATCTTATTATTTTACCTGATCTCCTCCAGTTCCATGACAAGGATATAATATTACATTTTTACCACCAGAATAATCCAAACATGAATTTCATGTTTTTTACGAATTTAACCATTTTTAGATAACATCCAAAACTATAAGAATTATAAATAAAGTAGTAAATGAGAAAGGATGAAATAGAATAATAATATCTTACCATCTTCTTCATTTTAAATATGATTCACATTACTATTAAAAATAACATAATTTTCAGTTGTGATATTGAAACTATTAAGTTCGCTTTCTCTATTAATTTTTTTCATATTATATTTTGAATTTAAGATTATTTCTTCTGCGAATTCTATATTTATAGTAAGATTCTGTGTCAATATCAAAATTACTATTGAAATCCAAAATGCTGTTATAATTATTGTAATTTTTGAAATAATTGTTGATTTTCTTCGCCATTTGTACGTCATTTTAAAATATTCGAAACACTTTCAGTAAACTATAATAAAATGAACAAAATTCTTATACGATTTTACCCACTTTACATAAATTCATTAAAAAGATTGTAGAACTTTATGTAGAATGTAGCTGAAAAAACTAGAAACTAGACTTAGGGAATTTGAATTTCCATTTCGCAATTTACATGATAACTTATCAAATAATCAATCTTATTGTGAATCTGAATTTTCCGAACTATATTCTGTAAATTAATCACTGTGATAAATTTATCATAAAATTCTTGATAATAAATCCATGTTTACCATATAAAATAAAGAAGAGAAATTCAAGAGAAATGTTTTCGGAAACAAATACATTTTATTAATATTACAATTACACATATTTACATAATTTTAATTTATTTTATTTATTTTTTGCATATTTTATACAATAAGAAGGCACGTTTTCATTAATTTTTTATTACAGTATTATAATTATTTTGAATATGTTTGATGTACTAAATATTATATTGGAAGTTTTAAGAGCCAAACAGAATATGTCGTTGTCGCTGTCGTCCTTCGCATTGAAATGTAAAAAAAATAATCAAAAGTATGTATTTCGTATTATTCAACCATAATGATGTCGCCCTTCGTTGTCGTTGTCGTTGTATTTCACTTGATATTTGATATTTTCGCTCGTCGCGATGTTTTGACATTTTTGAATTTATTTAAAAATTATTTCCCAGAGCACACTATAATGAAAATATAATTTTCACAAATTAAATTATGATAATTGACAATAATTATTCGCGACCATCTATTGTGTTTGGCCAACGGGCGACAACGACAGCGAAACCCTCGCTGGCGAAAAACACGGCGTCGGACGACAGAGAAAACGATATATTCTGTTTGGCTCTTTATTATTCTTACAAATTGTTTTTAGTTACCTGTAATTTAAAATTTTCATATTTTTTTTTTACAAATTTATTTAATCGTTTAATGCTTTATGCTTGGTAATTGATTATTTTTAATAATTTTACGATATGAATTACATAAATGAATAGTTCTCTCTCTCATAACTCTGTGATTTAAATTTCAAGTTATACTATTGACTATGTATCCAAAAAAATAAAAATCTAGAATTTAAACAAAATTTTAAATAAGCTTCATTTATTTAGATACATATATTTTTATTTTGTATTTTTAAATTTGTTTAAGTTCTATATTTTTGTAGTATTTCTTGAATGACAAATTGTTGAAACCAAACAAATCAATTTAATTTAAATATTTAAAAAAAAAATCCAAATATTTGTAAAATATTGTCATATTAAAAGCTTGGTAGAAGAAATGTGCAAATTTACTATTATTACCAAAGCTTTGTTATACTCTATAAATAATGAAAACAAATGTGTTTGAAAAAGTAAACAAAATATTATGAATTTCCTAAATTTGTTTGAGTAAATTTTAAGTATTATTTCGAAATAATTTCAATATTTATAAATGTAATTGAATGATCGAATTTTCACAATTTTATAACAATTTCCAATATAATATTAAATGTAAAACTTAATGTTACGTTTAATAATTGCTTAAAAATTATTTAAAATTTTTGTATAAAATTTAATTTTTTGTTTTTTTTATTATTTTATAGAAAATTAACTAATTTTGCCTAAAGATTTTTTTTATACAAATTTGACATTATTTTTGACTATAATTAAAATATATGTTAATTAAATTTTATTTGGCTAAATTTTTATTTAACTATACATTAATTTTAAATATTTATATTTGCCCTTACACTTAAAATTCATTTTTTCAGGATTTTTCTTTTTCTATAAATTTAATTAATAGAAATTTCAAATTTGGCAATTTTATTATTGTAATTTTTACATAAAATAAAAAATCAATTACAATTTTTTCGCTATATAATTATTTTCATAATAAATCATAAAAATGTTCTAACATAAAAAAAAAAATTATTTTCTTATAAATTAAATGATATTTTCTTTATTTCATATTTTAAGTAAAAGCCAACATATTTTTCACAATATTTTTATATTATAATATGATATTTTTATTTTGATATTTTAATTTATAAAGTAAAATTATAAATATAAATTTAAATTGATAATATATAATTAAATGATTAAACATAATTTGGAAAATGAATTCATATTTAAAGAATCATTAAATCATATTACAAAGACTGAAATATTTTTATAGTTTTGTGGAATAAAATGTATCTTCATTTATAGAGACTTAAAGGTATAAATGAGTTTTCAATATTTTCAAAATTATACTTTATTACAAATTTTAGTAAATTAAACAAAAAAGGAGTTTTAATCTATTCTCTCCTCATATATTTTTCAGTTTTCCATCACTTAAAAACAATATCTTTTATAATATTGAATTACCCTTTTATATTAGTTCCTTTCGCTAAAATTAGAATACATTTTCCGATAAAAGAAATCTGACTAATCTAAAATCGAAATAAAAAACATAGAATTCACATAATTCCTTTAATGTTTGTATAAAATTTTGAGATTCTGAGATCCAAAAAAACTATAAAAAAATTAGTCTTTATATAAATAATTAGAAAAATCAAATTTAATTCAAAATTACAATTATATATATGTATAAATATTTATAAACATATAATTAAATTTAAAAATAATATTTTTAAACCATAAAAAAAATCATTACAAAAATAAAATTTTCATCGAAGTTACTGGAATGTGTAATTCTTAAATATTATCACTAACCTCTCACAGATAAATTATTCTTAAAATTATATTTTATATAATTTGAAATTAGAAACAAAATTTAAATTTATTTATTTATAGTTTTCATTCAGTTTGGGAAAAAGGGGAGGATATGTTTTGTGATATTTTTATTTGTATTTTAATAGACTTTTGAATTAGATTTTAGTTTTAATAATATATTTATTAATTATTCTTTTAAATTTAATATTTTATTTGATAAAATTTGATATTTTCATTATAAATATTTTTCACAATATTTTTATAATGAAACAAAACAAAGCGAAAAAATTTAAATCAATAAGAAAATTATAAATTTTTTTATCAGTTTTCAAATATCATTTAAATGTTTTGATATCAAGTTGCAATTTAAAATTGTTAAATAAGTAATTTGAAATATTATTTAAATAAAAATAAATTAAAACTTTTTTATTTGAATTGTGCTTAAAAATCTGTTTTTTTTAACAAATTTTCTGGAAATTTTAATTAACAAAAAATAATAAATTTATAAAAGCATTGCTGAAAAATTTAATTGTAAAAAAAATCATTTTTATGTTTCGTCTTTTAATCTAATATATTGACAGAATCACTTAAATTTATCATGCTTCATACAAAAGTTTTACAAATATCTTTAAAACTTAAGACTATAAATTTTCGCCTATAATATTATAATTCGCTTTATAAAAATCATTAGCTTAATTTTTTATATTATTATCTATACCAAAATTTGATTAACAAAAAAATGCTAAAAATTCAATAAATTAAAAACTTACATAATTATAATTATGTTGTCTATTTACATATAAATTTAATATTTAATTTCGAATTTTACACATTATGGAAATTTAAGTATATTTATTATTGAATTTAATAATTAGTGCTTCGAAATTTATATATTTAATTATTTTGTATGTCTTTTCTATTTATTATTATTATTTTTATTTTCATGTTTTTTGCATCGGAAGAATATAATAATTTGAGCTATTTGGATGAAAATAATAAAGATACCCTCAGAATTTTGATGGATCATAATTTTCTAATTTCCATTTTTGTCGTTGTTTATCTGTTTTACATTCTTCCATAATTACTTTATCTTTAATTTCATTTATTGCTAAACATTTATCAGAGGAACCATGTCGAAGTTGATGGGTATCTTCATTATATGTCCAAAACTATAATTGTATATATATAGAAAATAAATGATTTATTTTAAACAAAATAATTTTTTTGAAAATTAAATTTAAAGTATTACCTGATTTCCTTTCGAACCATGACAAGGATATAATATTACATCATGACCACCAGCATAATCAAGACATGATTCATCTCTACGAATTTCACCACCTTTACTTAACATCCAATACTAATAAATAATATAAATAAATAAAACTAATTAATACCGTATTATAACATTTTTATTTTTTTTATTAAATTTTAATAATATCAATTTAATAAAATGGGGGTTTGCTAATTGCTTTCAGCAGTTCAGTACATATTTGTGCATTAGTTTCAAAATTGTACACATAAGTCGCAATGGGGTATTTAGGATTTTGTAATATTGTTATATATTATAAACGATATAATAATAATATTGAGTTTTGTAAGATTATGGTCAGACTGGTAGGGCCAGATTGTCATAATCTTAAGAATGAATACTTGTTTGTACATACTAATTGGAATAATTTGGCAGCAATTGAAACTACCAAAATTCTTCATCATCCATAGACTAGTAATCTGGTCTTATATGAAAAGTTATATACATAAAAATGACAGTATTCGTTTAAGATGTTTTTTTAATAAGTAAATTGTATAGATTGCTTGTCATTCAAATTATAAAAATTCAAATTTCGAAGCATTTTACATTCTTCATGTTAGATGGTTATTAATCCATCGTAATATTCGTTAATTTATTCTAATTTACTATAAATAATTCTGAGATAATTTTCCCTATGAAATTAATTTGAGAAATATTTGTAAAAATAACCTTAATTGACAGGCATAAAAATAGTTTGAAGCATATTTACTTAAATACATTTTTATACTTCGTAGCTACTAATAGTACAATTTGAAATTAGAATATTAATATTTATACTATTATATATAAATATTTAACCAAAAATATAATTTAGTAAGCAATTTTAAATTACAGATTAATGAAAATTCTATATTTCTTCAAAAAAATTTAACTTATTTAAATGATAATATACAAGAAATGAATGATTAGTAAAAAAAAAAAACTATAGTAAAGTTAAATAATTTAATAAAATTTTAAAATTCCACCAATCAAAATATGAAAGAATTTATTTTACACAAATATGTACTTTTTATTTTGATTGCATTATTCATACCACCATTAAATTAATTATATTATGAAAAATGGCATATGAGAATTGCCAACATTCTACCCTAAAAAACTGTGAAAGCAAATGAAATTATGTTTAATTATTTCTTTTTTGTTTTTGAAAAAAAAAAACCTGCTTAAATAGCTTGCCACAAACTCTCAAAAAAAATATTGTTAGTATGTAGATTCTTTTTACTTTATACATTAAGGTACACGTTCTTCTTGTTATCCTCATTCCTCATTCAACACAAAATTAGATCAATATTTTCGAGTTCGGAATGCATTTTCGATGACAAAATCTTCTAAACAGATATTAGAATTTTTTTTATACATAATTATTATTTTACATGGTATTATTTTTGCTTCGCCATGCTGAAGATTTTAATGCCATTCCTATATATTTGGCATACAGCTGCTAATCGCCTTTATTGATAAATTAATAACTACTAAGTATAGTACATTAACAGTAGTAATTATTACTAGTACTTATTTCACACTTTTTCCCTTTCGAATTTCTCAGCTTTTCGAAGGTTTATTGAAATTTTGAAGTAAACTTTAATTGTTTTTTTTTTAACTAATTTAATTGTTTTTTATAAATTCTTTTTTGAAAAATCAATATGATTCGTACTACTTATGAGCTACATTCTCCTTTTAATTCATTATTAACTATTGTTATATTATAAGTCTTATTTGATGACGAACACTACGATTGTACACTTTATAATATTTAAAGAAAATGAATTTAAGAAATTTATATGTGTCGATTTTAAATTATACTTTCATGTTCCATATTATTAAATTGATAGTGCAAACTTTTACAATATTAGCTTTTTGTATATATTTTCAAATGCGAATTCACGAAATGATGAACACATTTATAAATTGAATTGAAAAAAAAAAATATAGTGTGTTTGCTATTGCAATTTTCGATCATCAATCAGTAAATAAGTGAGCGAGCATTTTTTTAGCTGTCTATATGTGGACAGTGGACTAGTGTCAAAGCATATATTTCAACAACTAATTTTTCTATATTTTACAGCAATGAAAATTAATGATTTCCAAAACCATATTTGCTTATAATTTTTGTACAATGTAATTCTTTAATTTTTAATATTTGATAGCGATAAAATTATGAATAGAAATATGGTAAATACTAAAATTCGTGAAATTTTCATGAAAAAGTATAGGAAATCTACCGATAAAAAGCAATTTATATAGAAGAGATTCTAAAAAGTATAAAAATTTTAACAACATATTTTTCTAGATCAAATGACGTATACTCGATTTTAATTTCTTACTATAAATGATGTCGTAAAGTTGAGCATTACACTGTTACTAAATTATAATTAATTAAAAAAAATATTATTAAGTTTTTCCATTCCATGAATTTTGTTATAATTTAAATTACCTTTTCCAAAGCCGAATTATATTAAAATTATAGAAATGAACATTTTTCACTTTTAATATACATATTAACAAATTTAACTATATAGAAAAATATTCATTCTCTAGAAATTTAAAATTAAATATTATGAGTAAACCTTAGACAATAAAGTTTTTGATAAATTTTTATTGGGTTAGTTAGACAAAAAAAAAATTTAGAACTTTTATTTTCAACAATCAGCAAAAAGTTATCATATAATTCCCATATTAAATTTCAAAATAAAGTTTGTTCATGCTGAAAATTAATAAAAAAATCAGAATTTTCATTTATTTAAAAAAGCTTCTATAATTGGATTGAAAATTCTAAATGTTAAAATGTTTTCTATTTCGCATTTATTTTGTGCGAAAAGCTGAATTAAGTTAATTAGAAAAAGCTGTTAGCTTTAAAAATAATTTTGGTTCGGATTGCACACAGTATTTGTAGAAAAATACCTGATTTCCACCTTCACCGTGACATCCAAAAAGTTCTACATTATTATTTGTATCTTCGTCATCTGAATGTGGATAATCAAGACAACCTTGTTCCATATTGCTAATCTGTAATTTATTATTGAAAACAGAAATATTAAATAATAGAAAAAAATCTCCGTTTTTATTATTAATGTAATTTGTCGTAGATTTTCTTAGAGAGTTTGTGGCGGTCGCTTTTTAAGAAACTATATATATTTTCATTTCACTTAGATATTTTTTATTTAAATATAGATGATCTTAACCTGATTTCCTCCTTGTCTATGACAAGGATATAGACCAACTGCTTTCTTTAGATCCTTTTTACGAGCTGGCGAATCTAAACATATGCGACCGCCATATCCTAAATTTCTTACCTATACTCAGTAAATTCAAAATTAATATAATTAGCTTTTTTATAATAAAGAATTGAACAATAAAACATATTAGAGAATAATATTTTTACCTCTCCATATGCTACTGCTTCACCAGGAATAAATAATTCTGGATATATATTATCCAAATACCATTTGAAATTTTTACAACTCAGTCTTTCCCTGCAATATTAATAATAATTTTAAAATTAATAAACTTTTATTCCAATATTTAAAATTATTATTTGAATAATTATTTTTTTTTTCATTGAGCCTATTTATATGCAATAACAAAATTCCCCAACAAAAGTATATATAATTAGTACAACATGAATGACCATTCAATCAAACATATTCAAACTAAATTCAAAAAATATTTAATTAAATTTGAAATTATAATTTAATATTAACCTTAATTCTCTTCTAGCCGAAACATCACCAAAATCTCCTTTTGTACCAATTCGTTGATAATAATATTTAGCATATTCATCTAACCAAACTTCAGCCAATCGAACCGAATTTCGCTTCAATACATTGACACCAGTTCGCCACTGTGAATGATTAATTTTATATAGGTGTAAATTAATTTTAAGTCTTGATTTTTATAATCCCAAAATTTAAATAACCTTGTATGGTGATCTTTTACGGAATATATGACCAACATGTGAACAAGGTATAATTTCTAATGTACCGCCGCACATCCATGTTTTAAATGATAATTCTAAATTTTCACCACCCCAAATATCAAATCCTGAATCATATGTACCAATTCGCTCAAAGAATTCTCGATCTATAGAAAATAATCCTCCAGCCATTGTGGGTGATTGTACAGGTTCTGCTGAATTCTGAAATTATTTAATTTTTCAATTTAATTTACAAAAAGCATTTGGAAAAAATATAGTTATGTTTTTTTGTATTTAAGTCATAACCAAAATGGAAATATGTTTCGGTTTTTTGTTTCAAATAAATATTTAAATTATATGTACATTGTGACGTTTACGTTCCCTATCGGGCACAGCATGCCAATTAAATTGTAAATTCCAGTCGAAACCACCAACGTTAACTCCACCAGAATCCCTAAAATGATACTCAAGGGTTGTATCATCTATAACGTCAATAACTGGACAGACAACAGTAGTAGAATTCCGTGCAATACGATCTAGTAATGGTTCTAACCAGCCTATAAAAAAGTAGAGAATTATTTAAACTGATGCAAATTTAGAAATCATTAACTTTACCAATTGTACATTCACAATGAGAATCTAAATAAGTGAGAACGGGTGCTTTGGCATGTCTTGCACCTAATAATCTTGCTCTTATTAAACCTTCTCTTTTTGGTGCTCGAATTATTTTCACTTTAGGATATTGTGTGAAATAATCTTCTAATTGTTTCTTTGTGTGAGCTGGTTAAAAAATAATTATAATTTTCTAATTAAATTATTTACTTATCATAAAAAATATATTTACGCATATCGGAGAAATCGTCCACTAAAATAATATTCTTAATTAAATGTTCTGGCGATCGATCTAATACAGAGTGTACTGTCCGTAATAAAACTGACCATGCCTCATTATGAAAACATATAATTACATCTGTAGGTGGTAAGTCTTCAAGATAACGTCCTGGTTTCTTACACCTTAACAAATTGAAAATTTATTAAAATTTTATTTATATAGTCGATGATTAATTACCATTCATCTCTTGGATCTGGAAGACTTCTATGTACTGATATTAAATCGGAAGCATATTGATTAAAAGCATTATTTGTCCAACCAGAATCTACTGCTTTTTTCATTTCTGCTGGCATATTTTTTGGTAGGACTACAGGTTTACCTAGTTCACCAGGTGAATCTTTTTTATCATCATTTTTTGGTGCAGGGAGAACAGGTTTTTCTAAAAATACATATACTTAAATAAAATTATTTAATATTATCAATTTTTTAATTCTCACCATCATCTTTTTCAGATAGATTTTCATTATTATCATTCTGTTTCTTCGTTTTATTTTTATTTCTATATTTTCCCGAAACTAAATTATTTTTTATTGCAGAATCATCGACAATATGATTACTATTTATATGATTTGTATTAGCATCAATAACATTTTCAATTACATTATTAACACTTCTAATTTTATTACTATTTATATCTCCATTATTTATATTATTTTTAGCAATTAATGGTAAATTTTCTGGATTATCTAATTTTATATGTCGACCATCATCAGTATATATAAAAAATGCTATTGTAAACCAAATTGCTGTTAAAACTATAACAATTTTCATAATTGTTGTTGATTTCCGTCGCCAAATGAAAATCATTTTTAATTATTTATTATATTATTTTCACTATTAATTAAGAATTGAATAAAAAAAAAAATGTATATAATTTTTCTTTTATTTTTTTTGGGTTGATTTTGTAATAATAATTACGTTAACCTAATTCTGGTTATTATTATTATTATTTTGTCTATTACTATATATAGTAGTGTATATTTAATATTTGTATATAATGTATATTTATATATTTTTCACATATAAATATAGATTTTATTTTTAGTTGTATAAACTAAAATTAGTTTTATTTATTATTAACAACAATAATTTATTATGATGTTTTATTAGTCCTGATATGTTGGTATTCAAGTTAAATTAATGGATATGTCTTAATTTATATCAAATTTATTAACAAAATTTATATATTTTGCATGATAATTTTCTATTTGTTTGTTATTATAAATATATGACAGAATGTTGATAATTGATTTTAGTTTTTAAATTTATAATATTTATAATATATATTATTTTACCGACAAATAATAATGTTTATTTGATATTTTTTTTAGAAAAAAGCTGCATGGTAGTTAAATCTGAAATAAAAATGAAATAAATTTATATTATTAATAATTGAATTTATACATATTTAGTTATAAAATATTCTAGGAAATAGAAATAATATAGTTTTACTACCTACTAATTATAAAAGTGCAAGAATATTAAACATTTATAGAAAAAACCCAATAAATTTAGAAAAAAATAACATGTAATTAAAATATAAAAACTAATTCATGGAATTTCTAAAACTACAATTTATTTTACCTAAATTTCTATGACTCATAATATTCAATTGTATGGTAATTAATTTTTAATTCTTTACCAGCCTGGAACATTTATGTAAAATAATACTGTCAAATATAGACCAGTTTAGCTAAAAAAAAGGTATGAATTTAACTACCTAAACCTAAAAGGTATATAAATATATTTGAAGGTATAAAGAAAACAAATTTCCTAAATTTTAGTGAAAATTTTAATTTAAAATTAGTCTGATGTCAGTTGTTGAAAGTGTAGTTTCATATAAAATATAATTATAATTAGAAAAACTCTTAAAAAAAAAAACAAATTAACTGTACAGCAATGTATTTTGTAAAATTATTATTTGTGTTAATTCTCACATTGCCATTAAATCTTGCATTAATTATTCCTGATAAACATTTAACAAATATAAATAATAATCTTCGTATTAAAAAATCAACCGAATCTCAGGATGATTTATATTTCGAAGGAAATAATGACCAAACAAGTGAAAATGAAAGTGATCGAGATGATCAAAATAGTGAAAATTCGGAAGTGAATAATTATGAAGCAAAAACTTTTAAATTACATCATAAAAAGGGGCATAAGCATCATGTTAATAAACTAGAACATACCGAAAACGTACATGATTATAAGCATCCATATTATTTTAATTTTCCACAAAATTTACATAATATTGATCATCATAAGAATCCACATAGTTCGGAAAATTTAGAAAATGCTGAGAAGCCAAATAAAAAACCACATCATATTTTCAATCTATTTTCTAATAAACATCCTCATCATGATAAGGATCCACATAATTCGCAGAATGTTCATCATGCTGAGCCGCCAAATAATGATAAAAAACCACATCATATTTTCAATCTATTTAATAATAAACATCCACATCATAATAAGGATCCACATAATTCGCAAAATGTTCATCATGCTGAGCAGCCAAATGATGATAAAAAACCACATCATATTTTCAATCTATTTAATAATAAACATCCACATCATAATAAGGATCCACATAATTCGCATAATGTTCATCATGCTGAGCAGCCAAATGATGATAAAAAACCACATCATATTTTCAATCTATTTTCTAATAAACATCCTCACCATAATAAGGATCCACATAATTCGCATAATGTTCATCATGTTGAGCAAACAAATAATAAACATCCACATAATAATAAGGATCCGCATAATTCGCAAAATGTTCATCATGCTGAGCAAACAAATAATAAACATCCACATCATAATAAGGATCCACATAATTCGCAAAATGTTCATCATGCTGAGCAGCCAAACAATGATAAAAAACCACATCATATTTTGAATCTATTTAATAATAAACATCCACATCATAATAAGGATCCACATAATTCGCAGAATGTCCATCATGCTGAGCAGCCAAACAATGATAAAAAACCACATCATATTTTGAATCTATTTACTAATAAACATCCACATCATAATAAGGATCCACATAATTCACAGAATGTCCATCATGCTGAGCAAACAAATAATAAACATCCACATCATAATAAGGATCCACATAATTCGCAAAATGTTCATCATGCTGAGCAGTCAAACAATGATAAAAAACCACATCATATTTTGAATCTATTTACTAATAAACATCCACATAATAATAAGGATCCGCATAATTCGCAAAATGTTCATCATGCTGAGCAAACAAATAATAAACATCCACATCATAATAAGGATCCACATAATTCACAGAATGTCCATCATGCTGAGCAAACAAATAATAAACATCCACATCATAATAAGGATCCACATAATTCGCAAAATGTTCATCATGCTGAGCAGTCAAACAATGATAAAAAACCACATCATATTTTGAATCTATTTACTAATAAACATCCACATAATAATAAGGATCCACATAATTCGCAGAATGTCCATCATGCTGAGCAAACAAATAATAAACATCCACATCATAATAAGGATCCACATAATTCGCAAAATGTTCATCATGCTGAGCAGCCAAACAATGATAAAAAACCACATCATATTTTGAATCTATTTAATAATAAACATCCACATCATAATAAGGATCCACATAATTCGCAGAATGTCCATCATGCTGAGCAGCCAAACAATGATAAAAAACCACATCATATTTTGAATCTATTTACTAATAAACATCCACATCATAATAAGGATCCACATAATTCGCAGAATGTTCATCATGCTGAGCAGCCAAACGATGATAAAAAACCACACAAGATTGAGAATTTATTTAATAGTAATAACCAGGAAATACATAATAACAAACCCCATAATAATGCAAATAATATTGCAAATCTACACAATAACAATAATGAACATACAAATAATAAAATTAATAAAAATCCACAACAAACGAATGATCAACAAATTTTCGAAAATCCAAATGAATTTATTGAATTTTCCAACACATTTTTGGATTCAAAAAAGGAAAATGCTGAGCATAAACCAAATAATAATCTTCACACAAAACCACATTGGTTAAACAGCAACCATAATAAAATAGAAAAAGTTAGTGAAATTCATTTAGCAGAAAGAGAACCGTCTACACCAAGTTATGAAAACAAGAATCCTATTAATTCTCAATTACATCAGAATTACCCGCAATGGCATTCAGAATCACATTGGATAAGTAATAATAATCATCAAAATGCATTCAAAGATTTTGAAGTGTTTACAGAGAAACCGTATTATCATCAGCAACCAAATTATAACTATCCCGAATGGTCTTTACAGCCAAATTGGATGAATAATGAACACCAAAATCATTTTACCGAATATGATGTATATAGTGGAGTATATTTTCCAACAGTAGGTGACAGTGTTTTGACAGATTCATATTCCAGTTATGATCATCCCGATTGGTATCATCAACCAAATTTGATGTATAATGAGTGGAATAATGATTTTTTTGACGACAACTCATATTATTAACAACCTAATTAAATTACAATTATCAGCAATGGTTCTTCTAATTATGGAATTTTACTAATTTTCTAATTTTCTATTTATTAATTTGACTAGTCGCCAGTCGCCTGAAAGTATGCAAATAAATTAATATAAATTAAAAAAAAATTTGTTGGCTTTGAAATTATTCACAGTTTGTTCTACATATAAAAATTTATAATAAATCATTTTCACATCATTATTATATTAATAATTAATTCAAAATTTTTTTTAGTTTTAAGTCGAAAATTCAGAATAAATGTAAATGTAAAAACATCTGCAATTATATTAATGATTTTTTACTGTAATTATATAATAATTAATATTCAATTTTTTAAATTAGCAACTGTACAAATGATTTCTATATTTTCAACATTTATTTTCCAACAACAAAAATAAATATAATACAAAATTTAACTCATTTATTTATTTGTTTGTTGCTAACCTAACCTAGTATATATTTTCGTTTTAGTTGAGATTTTCAAGGTTTTTTTGAAAATTCAGATTTTAAAATTAATACCAGAGAGTTTGTTAAATTCTTAAATCCTTCAATTGTATTTGTTATAAAAAATAACATTAATGTTGAAATCCATTAATAGGATATATCAGGTCCAAGATTACCATTAATATATCATTTTTGATTAATATGAAAAGCAAATATAAAATTAAGAACATAAAAATATAATAAAAATTTAATCAATTTCAATCAAGTTTTAAATTTTTTTTAAAAGTATTTTTGTTTTTTCAATCAAGTTTTAAAATATTTTAAAAAGTATAAAGAAATTTCAAAGTCAAAAAAACTTGATTATCTTCTTCGAGATATGTTTCACCATCAATTTCAATTTTCATACGTTAATTTTTTATATAAGTATTATAATGTTATTCCTTTTCTACTGTATAATCTCTGTTTGGCTTAAAATGATAAAAATAAATTAATATATTCAAATTAATACGAAAGATGAAAGATCCAAAAAGATCGAAAATGAAAGAAATAATTATAATTTTAAAAATATAACGTGTGTATAAAAATGACAACTCAATTTGTAAACTTTAGCTAATGTATTAGTGGATATTTGTTCAATCAACAATAATCACAAAATCCGACACTACCACATTTTTTTATCTAAGTGATTGTTAACTCTACCTTCTTATATCTTTGTTCCATGGACGAGAATTTTCATTCCACATTTAAAGTCTCATTGGTAGCGAGTAAAATGGTATATGACCATTTCATATAGTAGCTAGTAGCCACATATTTTTATTACAATATGATGCTGTTTTTATTAATTGAAATTCTGTCTTAATAAGTTTCGTGTCATGGTCTCAACTGAAAATAAATCGTTTCCTCAAAAACATATACATAAATAGACTTTATTTATAATCAATTGAGATAAAACTTATGTTACAACGCCATCTATATTAGATTTGAATAAAAAAGTATATACGGTATATACAAAATTTAATTTTGTCCATATTTAATTTTGTAAATTTTTTTTTGATAATTTTTTCAAAATAGAAAATTAACATCTGATAAAATATTGGAAATTATTTTAACTTCCTTCGTTTGATAATGTTAAAATAAAAATTTAGTTTAAATATTGAAGGTTATAATTTCTGATTATTAGCACAGTTGTTTTTTGTTTGAACTAATTTTTTATTATATTGTTTTGTTTTATTCAACTTTAGTTATCGTCCGAATTGAATTATAATAGTCTTCTCTACTATACATATTTGGAAAAGATAGAAAATGGAAAGTCTGTAGTTATTATAGTCTACATAGTAAATATTAGTAATTATTATCATCTCGGCATTTTCTTAAGGTGCCCAAATATGTGCTAATATAATTATTGTTTCAAAGTTTATTTAACCTCAAAATTAAATTCATTTAAATATTTATGTGTATATAATAATGTTAAATATATTATAAAGTTTATTCCTTCTTAATATTTTAGTATAAAATAATCAATAAAATACAATCGTAAAAATTTTATGACTTTCAATATTTTAACAGGAAAATTAATATACATATTTAAGAAATATTTCTTTCAAAGAGTAATTTCTATATGCTATTAAAGTAATGTTAAAGCTTGGGTTCAATAAAATTATTTAGTGAAATCTTATTTTTAAAGTAAAATTTACTTTTAATCATTTTGGTGCACTCTTTTATATAGTGTTTCAAAAATGAGTTACATTATATTGTTGCTTTGCTACTATGTAATATTTTCTTTCAAATTAAATGTTTCAGCTTCTTGAATTTCGGCGGCTCTACTTTTCAGTAGTACAAACTTCAAAATTAAAAAAACAATTAATTAAAAGTAAAACCCTCCAAAGTATTAACCAATTTTGATGTTCATCAAATGTTTAATTTTAAAATTTTTGTAATTATGGTCAAGTCAATTATATTTTTTTTTTTGAAATCCGAAATCATTTTAATTTTTGTGAAGGTTAAACATTTTTATGTAATAAATATTATTTATTAGCAAAAAAAAAAGTCTCCTCTAAATGTCTTTTTCCTATTTCAATTTTGTATAAAAACTGAATGATATAATTAACTTTTGTTTTTATACCACTATTTACTAATTACAAATACTAATAATATTACTATAATAATTTTACTTTAATTTTTGCAATTTTTTGACATCCAAATTAGTTTTTTTTTTAATATATTAAAATTATTAACAATGATAAAAAATTAAAAAAAAAACAAAATTTGTTTTGCATAAAATTAAATTTTTTTTATGGTTTTACGTTTTACTTTGAAAAACACTTTATGTAAGTAATTTGAATATGAAATAATGGTTACCTATGAAAGGATTATAAAAAATTTATAAAAATCGTTTAAAAAAATAATTTAAAGCCTGTCAAAGGATTTTTATAACATCAAAATATAATTAGCTGCGAAAATTATAAGGAAAATATATTCAAAATTAATTTATGTAATAATTAATAAATATATATTATTAATAAATAAATTTTATCTAATGCATCCCAATTAATGTTTTTATATTTATGTATTATATAAATGTTTATAGTTTAAGGTTTATGGAAAATTTCCATTTAATTTTAATATTTATTTAAATTTTGTCTTAAAAATTTAATTAAAATTTTTAATGAATTTATAAGTATTTAAATTTAATAAATTTTGTAATTATTTTGTCAACAATGTAAAACTATAACTTAGTAAATAATATGATAATATAAATGTTATGTGAGTTGAATCTTTTTAAAAACATAACAAATTAAATGTACATTAGCACGTAAATTGAATCTTATATTAATATAGTGACACAGAAATATATGAATCACAGTATAATAAAGTAAAGAATTTATTTTTACCATTTTCGTAATTATTTTGTCGCGTGAGGCCCACTTATAGTGTATATCTTTATTTTTAATAGAATTTAATGATCATAAGGAATTTAAAATTAATCTGATATCATAAAAATGGACTATATAACTAAGTGTCACACACATATTCAATTTTGTTTTTTGGTTTTTTATACAAAAATCGTTAATTCGCTTGTCTGTTTGTCTGATCTTTAAAAAATTTCAAACCAATACTTAACATAGTTAATTTATTTTAGCTTGAAACATTAAGAACAAGATGAAAGCTTCCTATCGTGAAATAGTGCATATTCGTTTTGTGGCCATCCATAATATTTTTATTATTGAAGAATGATATTTATGAAATTATAATATGTTGTTATCATGATACTCTGCTTATTATACATAAAAAATGTCATTTAACTATTAGTACTGGTGTCTGATCCATTTTAGAAATTTAACTACTCACAAGTACTTCAAAATAATATATGAATCTACATCTAAACCTTCCTTTTTAATAAAATATAGTTAGATAAAAATAATTTGATCTAATTCTATCTTATTACCATAATAATAATTCTTATGCTCATATATGGTTTATAATCGCAGAAACGTATATCTTCTCTCTATTGACTTTTAAAGTACATAATTAAATTAAATTATATATTCATATTATAAATTATATATGTTCTTCCTTTAATACTTTCAACAATGTATCCTTCACACACAACTATAAACAGTAATTAGTGCAACTTGCAGCAAATTTACAAAACTAAATAAATTCTCTTAATAAAATAAAATATATTCATCTACAAATTATTAATTATAATTTAAACCTTGTAATATTTACAAAAGCAAAAAAATGAATGAAAATCATCATACTTACTTAATTAAATTATATATTCTTGAATAAAAGGCAAATATAATAGTTAATTTGTTTTCCTTACTAATTTTTATAACAGAATAAGAATACAATGAAATGTTCTAATTAATATTTCTATATCTGTCAGTTTGTCTAACTATAAATAATAGAAGGAAAAAAATTTTTAAAGCATTTTTCAAATCATATATTATTTATAAGAGTATTTTTCAAGATAATTTAAATTGACATTTTACCAAATTCAATTTGTCCTTTTACAAGTCATATTCGTTGTATTCATTTTGGAATAAAACCAATTTAAATTGTAAAAAGATTATCTCTATAAATGCTATATTAACCTATAAGAATGCGATATTAATCAATAATCCAGAAAGAATTTAATTAGAGTGAGACCATAATATTTACTTAATTATAATTTTAATAACCGGTAAGTCCTTTAATATATGTTTCAATTTGTTTTTTTATTGAATCGGTTTTACTGAGTTTGTTTATCGTGATAACGTATGTCATTTAATAGTGAAATTTTTCTATTTCAAATATTATTTAACATGAATTTAAAATAGCATTTAAAATATATTATTAAATATTTTCTTGATCCTTTCGTTTAATAAACAATTCTTAAATATTTAGATTTTAGAAACAATCTCTTAACTTTGTTTCTTTTCTATATAAATATTGTGATTTTTGTTTCTTATTCGCTTTTCTATGTAATGAAGAGAATTTTTTTTTTTATTATTATATTACATTCAATTTTGTTTTTATTTATAAGATGGTTTTAACTTCTACCAACTATCTCTCAGGTCAAAAAACTTGAAACAAGTAATTCCAGTTTATTTATAAGGTCTGCATCAGTTCTGTTGTTTGTTTTGTTATTGTTTTTGATATACCTCATCCAGAGTATAATGACTATGACCAATCAAATAAATATATTACACATATCTTTGAATAGTTTTATAAGGCAAAATATAAGTAGGTATATATATATACTCGTATACTTATATACATTTTATGTATTTTTGGCATTAATCTCGGTCGCACAATATGTTACTTAAATAGTAAAATAATTCTTATTATAATACTTTGGGTATAGTAAAACAGGTCAATGTCTTAAATGAGATTTCGTGAAACATCTTATTCTATATATATAATGTACAAGGAAGTGTATGGATATTAAAATGCATTAAAAACATAAAAAAAAAAAACAGGTTATGTAAACCTGGTGTAATTGCTTCTTAAAATCATTTTTTTTTTATTATTTGTGGCATCTCAAAACTGGAATTTCTGGCCAATATTAGATTTCTATATCAAGTCAAAATTATATATATATACATTTTGATTAAAGAGCAGGAAATTTGATTTCTCATCATCAATATAAGTAATCTCGATCTTTAATAATAATGATAAGTATAAAGAAAAAAAAGAAGAAACAGATTCCTCTATTTAACAAAGCACAACATTCCATTAGTTAAATTATAATAGATTGGAAGTATGTTTAGAGCTCAAATTATAAAAAGAATGAAAAATATAATTTAATTTGTAATTATATAAATTTTTCTAATTGAATAAAAGTCTATATATATATATAAAGTATAATAACAACTTTGATAAATTAATCTTTGAATTTTTCTTCTGTGATATAATTAAAAAAATTCTTTAGCACATATTTGACATATAAAAACGAAACAAATAAATTACATTTTATGATTTCATGGTTAGACAATATGGTATTATAATTGACAATACAATACGAATCTGGTTTTGACCTTTAAAATATTACAATTAGTAAATTTTCAATTTTGTTTGAAGTATATACAAATATATTGAATCAGTTGAATTCCTTTTCTTTTACATAGTTTGTTCATGCAAAATAAATAAATAAAAATTTGTACTTATTTTAAATATAAATTTCTAAAAAAAAATTTTCACATAAAATATTTTAAATTATTTACACAATTTTAAACATCATTTCCCACATTTTTTTCAATATTTGTTCATCTACTTAAAATTACTGCCACAAGAAAACAATTTTTGGCATTTTTGTTTTTTGAAATTTCGTGCCAATCAGTCTGATTTACATTGTGGAAGATTTCGTTGTGTAAAAAATATCAAGAAAAATTTATGTGGGTAAAAATGTTTATATATACGATTCAGACTAACCAAAAAATACATGGAACGATAGTATATATCAGCATTTGCATTGGAGATAGTAAATTAAACCTTGAAAATCGCAAGATATAAATAAGAAATCACTTAAGGATTATAGTAAGAAATATTAGTTCAGTGGATATTTGACTGTATTGAAAACTTAAATGTGAGTAATAAATATCGAAATGCAATAAAAACATTATTGACATTTTCTATATTTTAGTTGTTCAAAATTGAAAATTATAGGTATACTTATATACATACATATATCTCTATTGCATGAGATTTATTTGCTTATACTCGTATATAATTCATATAGAATCAATAAAGTTTTATGTTTTTAAATATTCTCCTTTTCAATTTAATTAATTCGACAAAATAATTGCTTAAATAAATAAATTTCCCAAAAAAAAAAGTCAATTTTGTCGACATTTGATCATAAATAACGAAAACTATATGGTTACAAAATATATTTTTTTTAATTAAATAAAATATTTATCAACATGATTGATGTGTTTAAATGGTAAATCCAGAAGAGTTTAAATGGTAAAATTCTAATAATAAACATAACGTAAATGCGTATTTTATTTAACTGTTTTAGAATCGTTTTCATAATTTATATATGTCATCCAAGCAAATATTATATACTTTTTGAAATTAAAATTTTACTATCGTAAACATTTTCCCATTTTTGGTCTGATTATTTAATATTCAGTACTCATAAAATTTTTTCTATAGCTTTAGAATAAGGCAACATTCTTTATTAGTTAGTATGATTACAGGTAAACATATGGTAAATTTTTATAATAATATAATTTGTAAAACAGTTAAATATTCCAGACATTAACTCTTCTTTTTAAGTTAGTGTTAGTTATTTTTAAATTACCAGTAAGTATAATGTCATTTAAAAATTGGGACAAATGATAATGGTAAAGAGTGAAGGCCATTTGTAAGTAACAAATCTTTTTGACATTAGCAGATTAAATTGATTTATCAGACAATTCTAGTTGATATTTTTTCAATTGAAATTTGTATTTTGTATTAACATGTAATAATGGGCTGTATTTTAATTGGCCAAATAGGAAAATTAATAATCATAGGTTTAGAAGAAAACACAAATTTGGACTGGTTATCAAAAATTGATTTAAAATAGATTAGTTTTTATTTGATCAAATTATTTTAAAAAGTCTAAGTCAACACATTGAATTAATATGATTTTGCAAATATTGTAAGTAAATTAAAAAAATTATATTAAAGATTAAAATCAACTTTATTACTTTATTACTGATTTTATAATATAATTATAATAGTTATATGTATGTACATATATTTTTTGGACTATTAATACTGTAAGATAAAATCAAAAATTATTCCAATAAAATTATTAAAATTTAATATATTAGAAATTAGATAATTAGAAATTTAAAATTTAAAAAATAATTTTTTTTTATAACATTTCTGAGAAGAAATTAATTTAATCAAAAAATTTCAAAATCAACATTTATAGGTATACTAAACATATACTTATTTGATATTTATTTAATTTTATAGCTTATATGTTTGTTGTAATTATTGTAAAAACGCTTTCAAATTTTTTTAAGGAATGTTTAATAAAATGAAAATAGGTAAACACAAAAACTTTTTAATATACTGTTTTCTATATTTTGTGATAATATAAAAACTAAAACTGGTATTCCAAAAGGAAAGCGTGTCATTTTATACTTATTATATGATGATGCTACTAAAGTAATCCAACCGGTTTAAAACATTATAACAAAAATATGCTTGGATATTAACAGGAATTAACCATTTATTTCTCATCTTAGAATATACTTAATACTAAAAAAAAAATTATTTTGCTCAAATGTTTTTGTTTAATTAAATCTAATATAACATAAAAATATCCTATAAATTGAGAGCTAGATATTTTAATATAAAATTTTATATATAGAAATGATTAAAATAATATTAAATTCTTAATGACTTGATTGTGTGAACTTGATGGTAATAATGATTATACATACAATTATATACAACATTAAAATATTTATTTAAGTATATTCCTAGTTTCAAATAACAGTTAGGCATATATATATTTTATAGCAGGAATAATAGCGGACATTATAAAATATACTAAATAATTTCCTGATTATTATTTTTTTCATGACCGGTTTTCAAAAATAAATTTTGTATATAAAAGTATGTAAATTAATATACTTTATTACTCAAAATGTAAATATTATATATAAGTACTTATATAGGTATATAAAATATATTGATAATACCAGGTAAAGAGCACCTGTTACCTGTTACCTAAATAAATCTTTATTTATATAAAGATGTTAATGATACTTTGTCGAATAATATTTAAGACTTTATGATAGTGTTCACAACTCAAATATTTTTCTTTAATATTTTGGTTCAATGTGATACATATACTTATACATAATACTAAATACTAAAAGAATGATGGTGACACTCCAACAATAATTTTTTAATTGGTGTTGGACTAATTTGAATAAAATCGAACCGTAAAATGAAATTAGCTAATCCGATAATAGCAAATCAAATTGGACTTTATACATTTGGAAGAATTCATTTTGTTCAATACTAAGATATATTTTAGGAAAAGAATGAATTTAACTATGAAAAGGATAAATTAAATATTTAAAAAAAGACCAATTTGCATCATGAAAATACCAATTTAACTTGTAAAATGCTATAGAACCGTAAAAATATTTTATCAAATTATTTTCTTATACATATATAAGTAAATTTAGTTTTTGTGGCTTTTGAATCTAACACCTAACCTCTTCTATCACCTCAGACAAATATCAAATATAGTAACAAACAAAATAATTTAATTTTCATTTTTAGTATATAACTATATACAGTTTTAATCTTTAATCGTATTTGAAAATGTGAAAAAATTTAAATTTTGTGAGCTTTTTATATAGTATTTATGTGCAACGGAGCAAATAGTGCAAAATTATATTGTCTGGTAATAGAGTTTTAAAATAATTAACTGAACCTTAAATATATTATTAAACTTTTCCGAAATAAATTTTTATACATTACATACATAAGTAAATAAATACTTTGTAAATATAATTAAACTTATGTTTTACCTATATATACATATACGTATATGACTAGGGGACTTACTCTATAATTTTAATAATCACAGAATTTACACTTTATATAGGTAAACATTAAATTTTAATCAAATCATACAGAATAATAAACAGTTTGTCGAAAGAATAACTATATGATTCCATATCCATCTCAAAAATGTTAATTTGTTACCAAAAATTTGAAGTTCAGTAGAATTTTTTAGATAAAATATAATTTTTCTATGATTACGAAGAAATTTTTGGTGCAAAATATTTTATATTTTCGAAACGTCATTTCATATCTTAAATTTCTTATAAGAAAATACAAAATTATAATAATTAGTTATACATATATGTATGTACATACTGATACGCGTATATAAATAATTGTTTAGTTGTTATTTCACTCAACACAAAAAGAAAACAATATTTTTTTAATTTACCAGATAAGAAAATTGATAACAAATTTAGAATTTAATTTAAAAAAAATAAAATAAAAGTTTGATTATAAAATGTCGGAAATATGATAATATTTATTAATATTTGACACTATAGCATAAGTATTATAATATAGCACATATATAATTACCAATGAGTGGCTCTCCATTGCGAACTATTTAAACCGGAACGTGGTTTTTTTTGGACTTCAATTGATACATAAAAATCTCAATGGAAAAGATAAATATATATAATATGAAATGTTAATTTTATTGTCACAGATTAAAGATTTTTATTCAATTTAACTGTATACGTTTATGTTAATCATTAAAATTTCATAATTTTTCATCATTAAAAATTGAGAACAGTTAAAATTTGATATATTAAATCTAAATTGCGATACACTCTAATTCACTTACAATAAAAAATGATAGTGTAAAATAGCAATGAATAATTAAGTATTATTATAGTATATTTATAAATCTTTAATAACTTATTTTTAATGTTTATATATTTTTATAAAGTATATTTTCGACTAAATTTTAATTAAATATAACTGACAATGTTTTAAATGCCACAAAAATTTTTAAACTAAATTCACAATTTTAAATAGAAGAATGGAAATATATATATACTAAATATAATTTATAATATCTAAAATGTATGTATATATAATAACAAGAACAAATATTTCAATTTCAGTTAACATGAAAAAAAAAATACTGATTATGATGCGGAAACATTTATATACATACTTACATTATAAGTATATAAGAAGAAGAAAAAAACATGTCTGAAATTTTATTATCATTTAACAAAAACTCAATTCAGAAAATTTAAGATATATTTTATATTCATTTAAAAAATAATAATATTTAAGTAAGTATGTACTTACATAGTATAAAAAAATCATTTAAACATAGAAAATAACACCAGAAAAATAAAATGTGATTCATTTATCAATTTCATATTTAATTATAGTTTTAATTATAATGATGATTTAAAACTAATTTATGTTTGAAGATGTCCTGTGTAACATTCGAAAAAATTGTTTAATTATCATTTTTTGAAAATGATCTTCTTCATGCGGATGTGGGCCAACATATATGTCACAGAGATTTCGTCAACAATCTGTTGCAATTTGGGCTTTTCTAATTTTATATGGATTCAGTTTCTCTTCTATACCAGAGAAACTAATAATGGTATAACAAGCTTATTTTTGTAGTGAGACTACTGTTGCCAGCAATTGTTGAAAATCATTGTCCAGTCTTAAATTTACATTACTGATACATTTTACTATAGATACTAATTTAAAGAGGATTCAACTTTGAACGGCCATGAATCGCAGCATCGAAATTCTCAAAACGATACTTTCAATTTTATAGAAACAGAAAAGTATGTGAAGTTATTGTATTTTTTTTTTTTAGTTCAACGAGATTGAAAGTTTAACTCTATAGATTCCTGCTATAAATCAATAATTAATCTTCAATTTTTGACAGGTAAACAATTTATATAAAAAAAAATCTATTAATAGTTTGCGGATAATTTTAAAATTAACTTTAATAAATTACGTCAACATTTTTTTTTAGTTTGGAAATAAAATCCAATTTACCAATTCACAACTACTCAAATGTAATACAAACAAGTTTAAAGTTTTTGAAGGTAACAATTAATTAGTCATAAAAAATGGCATTTTCTCAAATTTCATAAAAACCAGACATTATAGGATTATAAACAGAATACCTATAATATCTATAAATTAAATGAAATTCTCAAATTTATGCGGAAGTCACCAAATTGTCCTTATTTCCGTAATTATTTATTTAATAGGAAACTTCTGCTGTCAGCTGGTTTAACTTATTTTTTGCCAGACATTGTTTCTCGGCCACATTGTTTACATACTAAAGTACGAAGAAAAAAAAAATTGTTAATATTGATTACTTTGTCAAAGAAAAACAGGAGAAACAGGATAATTGCCTAACAAATGTTATTATACGAATAAAACAGAATTATTCAAATTTCAAGTTCATCAAATTTTGTAAATGAGTAAAATTCTGTATAGAATATTTTGTGATTGTGATTCTTAGATGAAAATAATATTCAATAAATTCATTATAAAAATGGTTTACGCGAATTTTTGAATCATCAAAATTATACTTAATCAAAAAAAATAATGTAATTTTGAACTAACACAATTTTATCCTACCATTAAAAAAAACATATTATATGTGAGATTTTTGTTGCTAAAAGAGAGAATTTTTGTGTTATGTTTGGTTATCGAAGAAGATTTATCATCTTTCTATTGATTATAATAATATAAGCTTTTATAATGATTAAAATATTTCTAAAAATATATATAACTTTATTTTATTATGTAAATTTTCAATAAAATTTTTTAAATTTTTATTTAAATAAAAACAAACAAAAGGAAAACTTGTAAAACTAGTCTCACTTTCAGTTAAACTAGATTTTATACATAATTTTTTTTATATATAAATATAAGTATTTAAAAAAAAAAAAGAACTTTATAAAAAGAATATATAATTTTTATTTTATTTTGTAATTTTAGCTGATGAAATCGAAAGTTAACCATTGTGGTATGTGATTATAATAAAAATCACTTTGGTCATTTCGAAATAAAAAAAAAAAGATGAGATAATATAAATTTTTCATATTTTCAAATTAATTTCAACTATACATAAGTATATAATTATTAATATGGCAATTTTTATCTTGATAAAATATTTACATTCAATTATTAAAATATAGAACACAATTTTTCTAAAAATTATCTTTCAACTCTCTACCAACCATGCGTCAATTATTTCAAATATTTTCCACTATTACTTCAAAAATGAACTTTTGGCTAATTCTAAGACAGGTAAATTTGTCCTCTTGAAACTCAATATAAGTATATGTATTTTTTAATAAGTGTCAAGTTGAATATATAGTGTCAATAATTGTGGACACAATAATTGTCAAAATAATTTCGTCTTCATTTTTCTTCACTTTTTGTTTTGGTATATTATAAAAATATTGGAATTGGAAAATTTTACACGCACAAACGAGAATATATAAATAATAAATTAAAATTTACGCAATTTACAAATTTCATAAATACTTATATATACCAAATAATTTATTGATTTTTAATATAAAATATGCAAAATAGCAATCAGAAAAATAAATATATATTAATTTACTGTGTGTGTATAATAAGTATATAAAAAAAATATGCAAAAATAATTTTAATATATAAATAACAACGAGATGGTGACAATCTTTTACACAAAATTACGTAAAAGTGAAATCTCTATGGTTTTGCATTTTAATATCAAAATATATATATAAAAAAAATAATAATATAATGAAAGATGAAAAATATTTAATACAAAAAAAACCACGTTGAAGTTGAATACAAAAAATATTATGAACCAATAATGCTATTTATATATACACTTTGCTAATATAAGGTCAGATTAGTAATAGTGAATTTCGCAGGAAAAAAACAATGCAGAATTAATGAAATCATATTAAAAGCAAAATACCCTAAAGCTTATAGTGCACTTTTATTAATGAATGAAAATTATTTTCTTGATATGCAATAAAATTGCAAAAAAAAAAGTATGGTAAATTGCTTACAAATTAAACTTTCAGTTTTTTTTTTATGTATTTATTAATTGCTTTTTTGGCAAATATTCTCAAATGTTCTACTTTTAGCCTACAAAAAAATAATTTTGCAATTTTAGAATTAAATTTTGCATCAAAAAAATAAAAATAATATTTACAGTCTCAGACGATATTATTAAGTTCATTTTTAAGCCAAACAGGAAGCAGTGGTGGTTTAGTTTTATAGGTACTATACTTGTAAGTGAATTCGAATCCTGATAAAGGTAAGTATAATGAATGTCCTTCTGAATTAACAGAGCTTCCATAATGAGTAATGACAATAGTGGTCGATAGAGCTCGATTATTGAACAGTCACTGCAACAATCTATTAGCTTTTATTGCAATTAATAGTTTCTCCGATACAAAAAACAAATTATTGTTCACAAGCCATCTAAAAATTGACCATTAATTATGACAGAATGTGTAAAAGATCATTCCGAGGTTCAAGAGAAGAAGAATAGAATGAATACTGCTCTGATATATATTTTATTATGTATGATTTTTTTTTCTTTACATTTTCTTTGTTCTCTGACTTCTAAGAACACGTTTTTTGGTTATTAGTTAGTTTTTTATTTTCTTTAAGGGCAACCTGTTACTAATTGGTAATAAAATCATTGCTGACATGCCGGCAATTTTATGCTATGTAAGAATCGTTTACCTTAACAAAAAAGAAAATAATAATATGAAAAATATATACATAAAAAAAAAAAAAAAATTAAAGATGTATAAAATTTAGGGTCTCGGTCTACTAATTTACAATATAAAATATTCAATGCTACCGAAAATTGTGTAAAAATAAAAATAAATATTAAGTATATAATAATTTTCCACAATATATGTATGTTCAATATAATTGTACGGTTATTATCAAATAAGTAAATTTAAATATTTTAGGCCTTCACTAGTAATTATAATATTTTGGCAAAATAATTGAATGTTAGCATTGAATATTTTTTTGATATACTTTAAATATTGTTCCTAACCAAAATGACATTATAGTGTTTTTTGAATTTGTCCAGATTTATTACTGAAAACTGATTGAAATGGCCATCAAGCTAAATATGCAAATTCAACAACTGTCAAATTATGATCAATATTATATGACAATCTATTTTAACTGTATTTTTGTAGAATCAAAATATTAATGTTTAGTTATTTATATATAGATTTAAATCTATTATCCCCAAGTATAAATTTTAATTATAACTTTCAGGTGTTATTAGTGATAAACATATAACTATAATTTTCACTTAATTAATATGCAAACAACCATAAGATTTTGTACACTTACATACTTTGCTCTATAAAATATATTTTAAAATGTATATATAAGTATAACCAAAAAGAAATTATATAATAGAATTTGTTAACTTAAACAAATTCATATTATCATAATTTATAAAAAAAAAAAGCATCAAAAAGATGAACAAAAAAAAAATACCAGTGGAGAAACTTAAATTATAATCTTTAGAAAAAAAAACAGAGAAAGTTAAAAAAGTTTTAGCTATTTATTATTTGTGAATATATATATATAAGGAATTGATGAAACTAATATAATATCAACAAATAAACTATTTAAAAGTTACGACCAAAAAATATTATTATTAATAAGTATTAATATATGTATATAAATATAAAATATTTAAGTATATTTAAATTTTTCTCCTATGCTGTTTAGTTTGGTTTGATTTTGAATAAAATATTATATTTATTATATATTTAAACAGTCAAAAGGTTTTTATACAATTCACTGTTTATTAGGTAACATTATACAAAAAGTTATATGTTTTTCTCCAAATTTTAATACTTAGGTGTATCGAAATGTAAATTTGTTATTAAAAGAAGAGGTGCAACTACAATATTTACCCTAAAATATATCTATAAAAATATGATGGAATTATCAGCCATAGTATATATGAGAATACTTATTATATAGTTCACGATTTGATCGCTTTGGTTTTTTAGAATTATCTTCTGTTTGTTGGAAAATATCAAAAATACTCTACTGAAATACTGAAGTTGACTGAGCTACCCGCTCTCACGCCCAAATTTAAGAATCGGCTCCCACCCTAGAGTGCCCACATCTGGTAGCTCATCAAGGAAAAAGGAGCCGAAGCATTTGTGACTATAAACTATATTATTCGATTGGTTGTTTCATTATTAACGTAAATTTACAAACCACAAAACTGGGGATATTTAATAATTTGAATAGATTACACGAAAATGTGTTAAAGCCAATTTATTCTGATATACTTAAGTAAGAAATATTTATGTAATCTTTGGTAACAATATTTATGTAATCTTTGGTAATATTTTATTAATAATTATCTACTTAATCATTATTTTTGCTACAAAGCATATAAATGCAATATTTCAATTTAAGCTAAGTAACAATTTATTATTTAATAAATTTTCATAAATCTTTTTTAAGTCATAATAAAAAGAGAATTATATTTTTTTTTGGTCTTTAAACTATTAACCACAATAAAATTAACAAACATTTTTAGTTACTAAACTTTTTAAAGATAAATTAGATATTATTTTGCCCAACATGAGATGAAATTTAATCTGAACCTTAAGAAACAAAATATTTTTTTTTTTTGAAATTAATATAAACAAAAAGTTTTCTAAAAAAATGTCATATCAACAAAAAAAAATTAGAAGTTTCCAAATCATTAATATATACTACTTATATACAACTTTGACTGTATACCGATTCCTATATACTTAATTCATATTTTAACATTTTATTGCAACACCATACAAAATCAAACGAAATAAAAATGAACATAAAATATTTAAAGTATGTTGAAGGTGTATAAGTACATTAATAATTTTAACGCTATACATAACTTGATTGTAATAACTTTCATCTTCTTCGTTTTACGTGTACATATTCTGCTTGCTAACAATATTTTGATACAAATTAGCTATGAACACTGAACAATAAAATAAACTGAATTTTTTGTTGAAATAAGATATGAAAAATTCTTTTAAATAATCAAAAAATGTGCAGAGTTTTTAAAATTTTATAACATTGTAAACTTGTTTTTTATTTTTTTTTTTAAATATATTTTAACATCAAGAAATTTTCAGCTCAAGGACACAATTTCATTAAAATCACATTAAAGTATTAAAAGTTTGATAAGGGGATTGGAAATTTAACTTTTCCGAAACGAAAGGAATACCAAAAGAATTTGTAATCGATTTAAATAATTTATAAATATTTTCGATGCCATGATTAGAAGATAATATATGACACCATAAAAAGCGCGAATTATTTTGGCTTTTGCTATTTAATTGATAGAGAATTTTAGTAAGTATATATATGTAATAATTTTTTACAGAGTTTGGTGACTACATTAAGTAATTTTTAATCGATTATTAGTTATTTTTGGAATTTTAAGAATTTTATTGTTTAATGATCCAATATGAAGTCTGGGATTTACCAAAATACTGTATTAATATTTAAATATATTTTTTCAAGAAAATTTATATACATATATATAATAAATTTTATTCTATTTTTATAAATATATTTACAATCTTTAAATTACCAAGAGTATTGTAAAAGTTTTATAATTGACTACTACACGTTTCTGTTCAGTTCTATGATTCTAAGAGTAAATTTTATGTAATTATATTCAACAAGCATTTATTCCCCAGAGATAATAAAATAATAAAAATTTAAATCTTTTTATTTACTAATTAGTCCTCCTTTTGTGCCCAAATTATTTATGAAGATATAATAAAAATAAAAGAAATGTTAACATAATTATTATGTATAATATAAATAATTTATAAAGAATATGATTAAACATAAAAATCATTTTCCTATATGTAGTCATAATTTGTTGATTAGTTTCATAAAATGATTAAATATTTTAAATTAATTAATTTTTGTTTCAACATCGAACATTAAAATTATTGAAGAAATTTTGAATTTCTCATTTTGATCATCCCGAAAGGAAAAAAATATTTATGAAACAGTATTTATTACATTGCGGTAATTGAAGTCATTCTAGAGATTACTAATTAAAATACCTGGGAAAATTGTCTTCTCTATATACCACATAATAGCAATTAAAAATTTAATTAATTTTAATGAATTTAAAAATGCTGCTGTAATCGTTTACAATTTTGAGTAAATTTTTAAAAACAAAAATTTTAATTTTTTTTATTAATAAATTATATACGAAATTAAAATTGTTATACTAAAAAATAGAATTATCAAAATGGAATAGAAATGCAAATATTTGCATATAAATAAAGTATATTTTTAGGAAAAAAACAGACAACTGAGTTGCCATACCAAATGGTTATAGATATAGATTAAAAATATAATTAAGAAATTCTTTTAGCAATTATATAATTTAAATTTATATTCTCAAAATTATATAATTTATATTTAAATTTTTCTGTTTGTAGAAAAGTACAGATGTATGTATACATTTAAAAGAAGATGTACAATTATACTAAAGTCAATTTTAATAATTTACTTATAAGTACATATTAATTTTTACAATTACATATTTATTTATTTATTGATATTATACCTTATAAAAACCAGTAACGAATAGCAGCACCAAATATTCAATATTTTTGCGCAATTTTGTATGTAAAACTTATTTCTTGGTTTTTGTAAACTTCAAATAAGTTTCTTTTACACCTTTCAGTGTTAATTTTTCAATCAAATACAAATAAGTAATACATTATGTATATTTAAATAATAGAAAAAAGAAAATAAAATTTGTAGATAAATCAATAACCTAACACTAATATGGTTTGCCTTAAGCTACATAATTTCAATTAAGACGATCGAATTGCACGGTGCAATAGATCTTGGCTTTTATACTTTATATACTTACTTACTACCGGCAAGATAATTTTGTGTTAGATTAAGTAATCAAATTAAAAATGTAATAAGCATTGTGTATACATTTTACATAATGAAAATATATTTAATTGTACAGATAAATAATTATAAAAAAATGTATACATAATTTCCATTTCTTATATTAACATTTTAGTCATTTAAGTAATTTTTTAGTTGATAATAAATATTTAAATTTTTTTTAAAATTTTATCAGAATTTGTTAATATCTTACATTGTATGAAAAATATAATCGGAATATGTATATGCTTTCGAACTTGAAGCAAGTTTTATGTTACCTGCCCTGCGTATATAAATTTCGAATTACAAAATTTGATGCAACTTTCAGATAGTTATATACATAAGTATATAAAAATAATTACTTATATTTCCTTTATAAACTTAAATTACTATATGACATGACCCTCTGCTCATAATTTTGTAGGCAATCCACATTACTGAAGGTATTATAAAAGTATTAACTTTCAGTTTATCAGTAAAGAATATAAAGTAAAATTTAATACAGAAAAATATCTTAACACTGATCTGAATTTAATCTACACGCAATGCCCACGCTGCAGATAAAAAAAATGTTTGTAAAATAATACGCCACATTTTATAAATTGCCTTGAGAATTATTATTATAAAAAAAAAGGAGTTTTGAATAATAATTCATTTTACATTTTTTTTTTTTGGAAAAACGACTAAAAATGGTCTGAGAAAATTGGAATTAAATTTTGTTGTTGAAATTAAAATTTAAGAAATAAAATAATTTTCCAGATAATATACCAAAGATTTTATATACATATAAATAAAAATTACATGACGTTCGTAAAAATATATTTCACCGATGCGGTTGTTTTGCGATAACGCCTCATAGTTTTAAAAATGTTGATGGTAACTTAATAGTCTGCTGAATTTATATAAGAAAAGGTCTTGCAATTTTTCATTTAATATTTTTCTTATATCCAATTTGGTCAACTTTAAAGAATAGCTCAAGAAGCACTAATGAAACTATATGTACATAATATAAAAAATTTAATTTTACATGGTAACTCGGAAAAATAGCATCAGTATAAGATGTCGACTTAAGTGGAGATCGAAATGGGAGAAAAATTACTTTAATTAAAATTGATAAAGCAAAGTAATTTTTATTTTACTATAACATTAAATTATCTTTTTTATCTTTAATTTAGATTATTATACCTTATAAAAGGGTAATATTGGATTTAAAATTAATTACTTATTTTAATGGCATAATACTTTTATATGAAGTAGTATACACTTTTGACTGATATTGTCGACTCTGAAGAATATCTACAATTAGGATGATTATTATAGTAATATTTTTTATATTGTCTGAAAACAAAGCAAAACAATCGTCCTGTTATTCCAGGATTACTTTAGATAATTATAAAATTTAGTATTTAATGATCCGAGGACAATTAATACCGTCCGAATTTACTATTAAAAGTTTGACGTTTCATTTAACAATTTCTCAACCACAGAATGGAAAATTATGTTTTGTATGAAAATTAGTAATATTTCGACTGTAAGATTGTCGAATCATAGAAAATTTATTCTTTATATATTAAAAATTTCTTTAATTTATAAAAAGTTTTGACCGTCTTTCTCGATAGTATACGAGTATATAAAATACACTACTACTACAGTTTTTACATTTCGATACCAATATTATAATAGGCTTAAAAAGTGACAATTTTTACTGATTATAAAAATTTGCATTTCATTCAATAAATACACCCACTTTATATTTCACAAAAAGTTTAAAAAATTCAAATTCCGATTATACATATAGCTACAATAATGAATCATTTCTGCATTATTTTCAATTATTATTATTTAAGCATATTTGAAATTTCACGTTTGAAGGTCTTCTGTAAATGCTTTACAATAACATTGATTCGAATCATAAATTTTAAAATTATGATGAAAAAATTGAATAAATCATTTTATATATATAAAAATTTGAAAAATGTCTGACATGCATCTGACACGAAAAGAATTCTTAACTAAGAAAAATTACTTAAGAAAAAAAAAATATTATCATAAAGGTAATTAAAGTAAGTTGTAGCTAGTAATCAATTTTACTCAGAGTAATCCAAAACCTGTTTCCATCAACAAAATATTTTACTATCTTAGGATGTATTTTTTTTTGTAATTTATGTCTATAATTATGCACAATAATAATAATACTTAATTGTTTGGTAATGAATATAATAAATATTCAGTTCAATTACTAAATAAGATAAGATACGAAAGAAAAAAACTATTTAAATATATAATTATTAGTTTTAAAAATTTTTGTTTTTTACCTATTTTTTGTATTGTTTTATTTTATCCAAAAAGAATATAACTATTTTTTTTTTTTTAATCTTGATTTACGTGTAGATCCTTCAGAAAAGAAGAATAGATAATTAGTCTTTTTTTTGTAAGTTGATGATAAAAAAAAATTATTTTCAAAGTTTATCAGTTACAAAAATAAAAATAATAATTGAAAATTTTTTTTTTCTTTACTATTTTCCACATTTTTTAATAATTTATTATATTTTTTATGTTGTTAATCACTCGCAGTGCTTGATAAATCATTTATTTATTATACATTATTATATATTTATTAAATAAATTAACCGGCAAATAATTTTATATTTTAAATTTTATCTTTACAACTAATTTTTTTTTTTATCTTAATCCACTGTTTTTTTTTCAGTATTTGTTTTTTTTTTTACTTCTAAGTAAACGTGGTTTAGTTTTTTATTGATTTTTTTTCATATATTTAAGTAAATTTAAAAATTGATAAATAAATTTTTTTTTTTTTTATATATAATTTTTCTTTTTTAAATTGATATGCGAAAATAATTTATATATTTTTGTGTATATTCAAAATTTTTATCGTTAAAATATTTTCTATTGATTTTCATTAAATTATTATTTAAAAATTAATTATAACGTTATAGAAATAGTGTAATTACTGAAATGATTGTTAATAAACCAAAACAACACAATAAAAACAACAACACACAACTAGGATATATGTAACTTCTTTTATTCTTCACACATTTTCCAACTTTTACTATACACACACAGAAAAAAAAATCGTTATTATTTTTCTATCACAAAAAAAAAAAAAAAAAGAATATTTTTTTTCCCAACTAGTTACTAATACTGCCAAGAAGAAGAAGAATGGTAACTGGTAAGGGTTTTTAATAAACAACAACAACAACAAGATATCGGAATAAAAATAATAATAACAAAATAGCACCAACACATTTACAAATGCATGAAATTTTTCAAATAAACAATTTTTTTTTTTTTTTGTGTATATAAAAAACTTAAAATAAAAATAAGAACAAAACAAAAAAACAGAATTTTTTTTTTCTTTTTATTATCATCGGGGGTTGTCACAGACAAAACAAAAAAAAAATCGTGTGTATTGTATGTGTACCACAAGAAGTACAGGCCTTGTTAACGATAAAAACGACCGACGTTAGATACGACTACGATGGAACTGAATATTTATTCAAAATTGTATAAGCAAATAAGATATTATAAAAAGTTGAATAAAAAAAAAGTTAATATAATAAATATTATATATGAATGACGACACGGATACGACGATACGAAATGGTTTACGGTACATAATAAAATTATTATATTTTTTTTAGTGGTGAGTGATAAAATGTTTGATATCAGAAGAGAAAATTTGCCTATAAAATCTAAAAAAAAAAAAAAAACTAGAATAAAATTTATATTTTTACTGCAAAAATTTCTTGTAAATTTCAATTTCCATTTTATATCTATATAGTAGTTTAATTTTTGTTTCAGATTCAGAATTCACAGATATTAAATTTACCTGTTTTATAAATGGTGAATAAAATTATAGGAGGGGAATAACAATAAATATTGTGTGAGTTTAAAAGATATTGTACAATTGAAACTTTCACTCAAAACGTGTATTGTTGAGTGTAAAACTATAGATACAAATTTGAATGTATATCCAGGAGGAAAGTATGTGATTAAGAATGATAATGAGTAAATATTGTTGGTTAACAGAGTAATGAACTTTGAACTTACAACAAAAAATTTGGTTGTAATATTTTTTATCTTTTTAATTTTTGCAGATACTTTTTGTTAGTGTTGTTTGTAGTAGCCAAAATTAACAAATTAAAACATAGTTTTTTTGTTTTATTAGAAAACCATTTTTGAATGTGAAATTGTACAATGTAAATTTTTCTCAAATCTTTAAATTTTCAATGTTGGTTTTCAAATTATAATTTTATTTGCACAGCTCCAACACGGTTCTGGAGAAAATTTGTATCACCCATGTTTGAGTCAAAATTTCCATATGTTCAGTTAATACAATGACCATAAGAGTAAGAGAAATACTTAATTATATTATTATATTATAGTAGTATATGTAAATGTGATATCAAACAAAGCATTAGATGAAATTTTTATATAATACTTGCTTGTGTTATTATTTCTAAATTTTAGATAATATGGGGAATGTATCATTATTAGCTTTTTATTTTCAATTTTAATTTCATAATTTTTTTTAATCTTATCTTTCAATTTTTTTTATTTCAATTAATGGTTTTTGTAATAAGCAAATTATTGATTGACCTTGTGTTTTAATATCATATGAAAAGAAAATTAATGTACACACAAATTCTGTTTTCATATGATATTTAGTAATTAGATAGTTATATACTCTTAATTAGTAATTTAAGTAATTATCTCCAAAAAACTTTGAAAAATACTAAAAAAATACTGCATCAAAAAAACTTAATTAACTTTTATTTACTATATTTACGAGTGATAAAATATAAAACATAAAAATTGTAGCAAACAAATTATAAATATTTTATTTTTTATCTTATATCTTATAGAGCCAGTGAGTTAAGTAACAAAAACTGAATAAAGAAATATAATATATAAATAATTTGATGTAATTATCTTTACTAATTACTAATTATTACTCCTGCAAATATAGTTTTATTTATGTATTTACTAAACCTGAAATTAAGATCAAAATATGGAAATTTTAAATTAAACTCAAATATATTATGAAATATTTCATCTTCAGTCCTACTCATTACAATAACACATTTTCTAATGTAATATATTTCCCATTGCATATCTTTTGGCGCAAATTTTAATATCGATATCTACTGTTTAAATTTAAATCAAAATCAAACTATGTAATGGTTTGATTTAAATTTGATTTAATACGATTGATAATTACATCTATTAAAGATAATTATAAAATTTGAAATAAGTTTAAGGAATGAACTAAATTTACTAGTGTATAATCCTTCCAGTGTTTAGTTTGATAGATATTAAACAACAAAATGTTCTCTTAAACATAAATAATCCTGAATCCGGTCTTCTTTTTGGTTTTAATATATTCTCAAAAATATCAACAAATATTGTTTTATTGCAAATACAACTGAATCATGTTTGAGTTTGATTAAAAATTATATCTGAGAGATACTAATCCATTAATTTTGTTTTATCTATCAACACAACGTTGATTATTGATATTAAAATTACTGTTTTAGCTCTTTTTAAGGAGTAAATTCACCATAGTAAACAAATTGTTCCATTTTAAAAGTATCCCGCTTTTATTTCGATAAAAATATTTATCTCTCAATTTGTAGCAGTTTTGTTTCATACCAGTTCATTCGTTCATTGGCAGGCAGCCAGTATCTTATCAGGTTTGATTGTAAGCAGAGTTTATGACGGTTTAATAAATAAAAAAGAAATTCCTGATATCATAAATTTTTACGTATATTATAATATTACGTATACATAATTTAAATTGAAACCGTATTTCAGAAATAAACACTGATTATGTTATATGTTGCAACATAAAATTTACATTTCAATGTTATATATTAAAACTTTATCATTTTAAAAATACATAATTGTAAATGAGTTTTGTTGTAAAATGATTTTTAAAAATACGGTAGTTAACTTAATTTTTATTGTTAATTACATTATGGTAATTTTTTGTAACCTTACATGACGTCACAATAAAAACAAAATCAATTTTCAAATTATTATGATGGATTTGTTGTGTTAAATTATTGATTTGTATTTATAGTGGTTAAAATCGATTAATGGAAATAAAATGCTATGATGTATGTATATGTATATGAATCAAAATATAAAGTGGATTTTAAATAATTCTTGGTTCTGAATTAATTAAGCAATGATCGCATTAAAGATGATTTATAAATGATTTAATACTGCCCAAGCATATACAGTACATTTTGTTGATATGCAGATAAATGGTTAAATTTTAGTCCTGAATATGTAATTGGTTTAAAGTTATGCTTCTATGCATATTTAGTTTGGGTAACTGGATTACTTTATTGCATATTCATTAATTCGGAATTCAATTCTACTCTATTCATAGATTAACTATTCAAAATTTTGGAATTATAGATAGATAGTTATTTTAATATTGACAGTGTAAATTTGAAATATATAATTGATTATTAATCTTATAATTTTTTCCATTCCACGAAGCCTTAACAGCATCGGTTCTTGTCAAAATCATCCTTACTGCGACCAGCTACTAGAGGTTTCTATTAACATTTTGTATAAATCTATGGATTCCGAACTATAGTGACTACATTTTTGTAAGGAATTATATCATTATATGGTTACTCAATAGTTGCTAACAAAATATTATAAACCTCAGTCATACAATTTTATATTTCATGATCTTTTGAAGCTATATAAGAAAATTGTATCACACGTCTGACACGAAAATAAAATCAAGGATCTAAGTCTAAGGTATTCCAGCATAGTATACACATTAGCACAACGCCGCTACAATCTCATTTTAACAAATAAAAATTTAAGCCAACATTTCCGTAAAAGTTTTCTGATTTAAATCTACTCCATTAACATAATAGTATGTATATTATGCATATATGTATACACCAATTCGAAATCATCTTCAAACCTTCCTATAACATTTTAAACTCAAATTATCACAACAGAAATATTTAATAAAAGAAATTAATTCAAAGAAATTGACATAAAAAATAACATAAAATAAACATAATTTTAGGAATTTGTGATAAAATTTTTTTTTGTTTCAAAAGGTATATTAAGCTTAATATACATAATTTTTATCCAAAGAAGAAAACTGATAAGATTGTTACATTAAGATTGTGGTTATAATTTTCCTTTATACATAATTTAAATTATACAAATATTATGCGAATATCATGTGAGATGAAAATTGTTGAATTTCAAACATAAAAAATAAACGAAAGTAAAAAGAAAAATGTATATTAGATTTTTTAAAAAATGTATTTTATAGATGCCAATATAATTTTAAAACTGGAATATATCTTTGATACCACATAAAAGATAAATAAAAAAAAAAATTCTTATTCAAGGTAAACAATTTTTTTTGTTCTTTGTTTTTGTTCTCTCCTCTATATCAATAATTCTCTTTAACAGCATAAAATTATGTTTTAATAAATAAATGTAATAAAAATCAGAGCGAAAAATAAATTTTTTTTATGTATAAAATATATAAAAAAAAATAATGGTTTACCCAGTTAAATCTCACCTGCTTATTAAGAAAATGATTTATCATAATATATAAATGTCAGGATAGTAAGTATTAGTTATGTATATATAGTCGAAGTATAAAGTCTAAATTTTAGGGAGATTTATGGTATAGTTTCCGATATAATATGAAATAATACAAAAATGTATTATCATACTAGCTTTTTAATGCGATTTTAGACAGTGTCAGATCATAATAAACACATTTAAAAAGATTTTGTTAAATCTGCTTACAGTTTGTTCACAATTCAACGAGAAATAAATATTTTCATTTTGATTTCTATATAAAAATTGTTTTTTAATTGTCCAACTAAAGTTAAATTTTAACAAACATAATTTTATCTCATTCGTAATAAAAAATAATAATAATCCACCTCTGCATCCTAGGTAACCAAATAGTATACGTTTTATCAATTTTTCTACAATAAAATAAATTATCAAAAATTCTTTTTTTTTTGTGTACTTTAACAATAATTTATATCTTATATGTACTTTATTTAAGTATTTCCGTCATTATTTCTAATACGTACATTTATATTTTCGATAACAAATTACTTTCAAAAACTTTGCTAAAACCAACAGAAGAATAACAAAAAAAAAAGTATATATATGTATATAGATATAAATTGGCTATATAGTAACAAACATCCTTAATAATATTTCGCTTGTATTGTAGAAAACACTTAAAAATAAAATTTATATCCTCTCTGTCAGGTTAAAAATGTTCTAGGAAAAAATTTACAAATAAGAGGAAAAATTGTAATTTTTTCAGGTCAACATAAATTTTATATTTATGCTGATTTTAAGAAATTAATCTGAATTACCTTTATGCTAATATTAATGTTACATAGTTTATCAAACAGGGCAGCGAAAAAAGAAATGATATTTTATGTTTTACACCTTTTTATATATATAATATTTATTTAAATAAGTGTTGGTAATCTCCATTAATCTTTGACAAAGTCTGCGTTCTATAATAATGTTTGCAAAAGAATCTAAACTAAGAGGAATGTGCCGTGTCGTGTATAAGGCTATACTTTGATTTTGACAGGATATTAAGAAGAAGAATAAAATTATTGATGGAAAGTTATAAAATGTTGAAGTTTTTACAGTCCCTAATGGCAAGGTCCAATCGCCCAATAATAGTGTATATAATAATTTTTTTGTTTATAAAATATTTCTTCTTTTTTTATGGTAATTGATGAGACGAGAGGTTTATATAAATCGTTATTTTCTTATAGACAGGTCGATTATAAAATGGAAAAATATTGTTAGTAAATTAAAATTTATGGATATATAAATGGCATCAAAACGATAAGTGTTTCTGTTTTTGTTGGTAAATGTAATAAAGTGTTTGTAATATATCTTTTAGGATATCGGTACCGTATTATTAGAGATTAAAAATCCATTTTAAAAATTTTTATGGAAGATTTTCGAATAAATCAAAAAATAAAAATTAATGAATTTATTGAAATTATACCTTCTTGAATTACTGGTATCACCTTAAACAATACAATACCTTCTAATAGTTAATTAGTGTTTTGTGATATATTCTGGTTGGTTGGTTTAAGTGGCGAGCCTCCTGACCCGGCTTTTCAGGAGGCTCAAACTAACGCTAAAGCGCCGTTTTGATACCACTGGCACTCGTGAACCACCAATTTCAAGTATGGTAAAGGGTAGGAAATGTACCATATCTGTTGGTAGTATTGTGGCTAGGTCGCTGAGATCATCAAGGAAAGTACTGCCGAGAGAACAGTATCTAGCTCCAGTTAGCTGGACACTTACAAGTGTAGTGTACTATTGATACCTTTTCGTCCGATTCTAGACAGCTGCGGCAGGATAAGATATATTTGAAATATTTTTAATTCTAATTGGAATTATAGTCCGATAATTTATGTAGTTTAAATTGCAGATATTATCGACTAATACTAAATTGCATCAAAAATGTATTTAAAATAATTTGTCACTGATAAAATTTCTTTTTTTCCCAATAACCAATTTGTCCTGTCAATTATAAAAATTAATCAAGAATAAAACTAAATAAAGCACGTATTATAATATAAAGATTTTGTGTATATGAGCATCCGAAATACGTAACATACAAGTTTACGTATATTTCGATAGACTGTAATTTGAACTGATCAGCGAGTAGTAATTCGTTTAGGGGGAGGTGTAATTTAAATTGCCTAAAAAATGATAAATTTATCAAATGCAATGAAAGCTTAATTCTTTCTTTCGAAATAACTTTAGTGGAAATTATCTGAACAAAATTTATTTACTTAACTGAATTATTTTCAACATAAATTATTTTTATTATTTGTTTATTTAAATTTTATGGAATGTAATATAATAATTGATATTAATTGGAATAATTATTTCTCATATATGTGTGTTTATATAAAATATTTTCATTATAAATACAGAAAATTATGGTATAAAAAGGTTAAGAAAAATATAATTTGTTAACAGTTTTTCATATCATTTCTTTGATATATCATTCATATACCATAGTGTAATTTAAATTCAAACAAAAAAAATATAATTAAATTATTTCGAAATTACTATACAAAAATATATTTAAAGTAATATTATTATAATTTTATTTTTCTATTATAAAAACGACAAATATTTTATTGAAAATTAATATATTAAATTTTTACTAATTTTTTTGCTTAATAATATGGTAATATAATTTGTATTTGAAACATATTTATATTTGTAAAAAAAAAATAATAATATTCGATTCAAATATTGGTAATATAGAATAGAATCTAAGGCACAAACTTATTATTCATTAATTAAGTTGGAAAAAAAAAAAAGTTATGATCAATTGCGTGCAATTCATCAAACTTATAACAAAAATTCAAATTCTTACTGCAAATAGTTAATTTCAGAAACATAATGAAGCAGCATAAAATAGATGGCCATGTACTATGTTTCCAGTAAAAACAACATATTATACTATACTAAGTACTTTGACGAAAATAATAAACATCCGCATTATGCATGTTTGATTCAATGTATTTTGTTAAATATTGGTATACATACTAAGTCAGAAGGTGTTATTGTAGAGTAGAAAAAACAATATTGTAAAAATATATTAAAGAAAATTATCAAAAAATATAGAAACAATTATTCTGAAAAAAGTGAATGTTGCATCAGTAGAATCTATTTCTGATGATGATAATTTTTCTAATGAACCATAAAGTCATAAAATAACATATATAGAATATATTTTTTTGGTAAATTATCATTCATTACTCTTGTGTCATTCCATAAAGTCAAAATTTATTATAATCTTTATTATTTTAAAATGATTTATAAAATGATAAATTTCTGTTGTATTTTTTTTTGAAAAGATTCCATTTCAATCTTTTCGAAAACAAAACAGGAATTGATCACTTCATTTATCATTTTAAAATAATTCACAAGAGAAATTTACCAAAAATAATATATTATGTATCGTTAATGGCATATCAAAAACATTTTAATGTGCGAAATATACTTCTTCACAATAATAATTGTCTCTATTTTTTAGTTTGATAATTTTCAAAAATATACATTGTTTATTCATTTTTCTACAACTTCATGAATTTGCTGAAAAGCTTTTTCTACATTCAACTCTAATATTTTTCTTAGAACCTATATGTATAAAAATATTGTACAAAATACATTGAACCATACATGCATGATACGGATGTTTATTATTTTCGTAAAAGGACTTGGTATAGTATAATATGTTGTTTTTACTGGAAACATAGAATATGACCATCTATTTTGTGCTGCTTCACATGTTTCTTAAATTTTCCATTTGGTTATAACATTTTGAAGTGTTTTCATAAGTCCGATGAATAGTACAATAATGATAATAAAATTTTTTTTTTGCACCTTAAGTAGTGAATAATGCGCTTGTGCATTCGACTCTATTCTATATTGCCAATATTAGAATCGAATATTATTATTTTTTAAAACATTTATATATTTCTAATACAAATTATATTACCATATTATTAAGCAATAAAATTAGTAAAAATTTAATATATTAATTTTCAATAAAACATTTGTCATTTTTATAATAGAAAAATAAAATTATAATAATATTACTTTAAATATATTTTTGAATAGTAATTTCCAAATAATTTAATAATATTTTTGTTTGATTTAAATTACACTATAGTATATGAATGATATATCAAAGAAATTAAATGAAAAACTGTTGTCAAAATATGGTTTTCTTAACCTTTTTTATACGGACATAATTTTCTATATTTATAATCAAAAAACATTGGCTGAAATGCACTTTAGTCCTTTTTGGAAATAAAAAAATAGAAACATTGCAAACCTCCCAAAGCCACTATGATACTCTCATATCCATAAATTTTTGTCGCAAAATTGCAGGGCCGCTCTAGAAAGGCTCGACTTTGTTTGGCCGCTTTCCAAGGGGTGGTGTGTGTTGATCGAGTAATGGTGGCAAGTGAAAGCACTATATGAAAGTAGGGAATGAATGTAAAAAGCACATTAATTAATTTTTGTGCAGGAGCGGCTCAGGCATCTAAAAAATTAAGAGAGAAATTTTATTCTTTAGAGGGTCAACGAAGATAATATGCATTTAAACGATGCCCCAATCTACGTACCTTCACCCGCAACATGTTCCTCTATATGTAGCCATATGTGCTTTCCTTCACCCCTAAACTCTACCTAGGCTATGCAAACACACAATTTTCGCACAAAAATGTACATTGTGTGGATCGGGGAACCATTTTTATATTATTTTTTCAAAAAGGATAAAGTGATTTTTGTGATTTTTCTGTTAAAGTGTTCCCATCTTTTTACACAGAATTAAGGAATTATGACATAATCTAATGTTCATATAGATATGGTATATTCATATAGCTTAAGTGCTGATGTCTGTCTCGTTCTCTTCTCGTCTAGGTCTTCTTTCTTATTTTTTTCCCACCTTCGGTGGTTCCAGCCTTTGACTGCAGATCCGATTTTGTCGGCAGGCCTGAAAGAAAGCTAGAGCAATATAGAATAAAATGGAATACTCGGGAAGCAAGCATTTTGTAAATGGCAAATTGGCTTTCATTTTGTTCTATTGTTTTATCCAATATAGACAAATTTGGTATCTATCGACGCGAAATTTTAATTATAACAAAGTTATCCAAACTTTTTTTATATGTTTTGCCAAATATACCCTAAATATATGATTTATGTCTCGACTTAAGTTCGCATTTTTCCCATCATTTATCAAAAAAGTTTGTATAAATTTTACTGTGTACTGTGGTGTAGTTAGCAAAAACTTAAATTATACCTTATACTATTTTAATTATTTTTACTATTTTATATAAGTTGAAATATTTATTTATCTTTCATACAAATAATTTTCTCTAAATACCAGTTTATATATAGTGAAAAACAATATTTTTTTTCAATGTCGTGACTGTGTAGCACTTGCTATTATAAAGTATAATATTGACATTGTGTATTTCAATTTTTTTGTCACAATTTATGTACTAACTCTAACACATTTAACTAACTATTTTCCAGTTCAAAAACATTTTTCTTATATAAAAAAGAAAGTATATATGTATAAGAAATATTTTGGCAAGTTTTCTTCAAAATTTGAAGCTTAAAATAATAATTATATGTATAGGTAGAAAAAAACCACATGTCAACTCTTTAATTTATTATTTAATCGATAAAATTGTACTTAAAAGTCCCTGGTGGGAAATTGTTGTTGTTACACATTTATACCAATAGTAAAAACAAATAAAATAATCAAAAAAAAAAAAAGTACCTACCATTAACATACATTTTTTTTTTTAATATTTTTTCTATTATCTGCTACTTGGCAGCTTGGCACATAAACAGATAAAAAGCTCTTTGATATAATAATAAAGTTAAACAGTGTTAATTGAGAAATTGTACTTTTAGTGTTAAAGTATTATGTAATCACAATAATGTTATTTATATTTATAAATAATATAGGTTGATGTTAAGAGAAGAGACTGTGTTTTTTTTTGCAGTAATTAGTAAAATGTCAACGAAGGAATTTTCGGTTTATAGCGTAAAGAAAAAAATGAAATAAATTTGTTTTTATTATCGGATGATTCGTATTGATTAAAAATATATGTATGTAAGTTATGGTTCTGTTAGCTATATGAAACGTATTTTTGAACTGAAAACCTAAAAAAATCCAGGTTCGTAAATGATGATTTATTTCGTTACCTATAACTAAATTTCATCGAATATCATCGAATTTCTCATCCTTCTAATGTAACAATTTGTCCAGGGACTTCTCCATCTAATGATTATCAATTTTATAAAGTAATTTCCTATGTTTAATATTATAAAATTTGGTTAGTTAGCTTCTTTATGCTATCTATTCCTCCTATAACTAAATAAGTTATATTATTAGTTGCACAACCAGGGACCTTTTTTTTTGCAAATTAACATACCAGATGGTAAATCTAGTCTTAAATTGATAGCTAAATATTATGTGTTATATTTACCAATAAATATTTCAATATCAATGAGTATTGCCGTATTTGTATTATAATACGTTTCTTTATCCCAACTTTATTAAGAAAATTTGATAAATTTTTTACATAATTTCAATTAATTTTCATTTTTTATACTTAATTATTTGTCCAACCAATTTCCATAAAAATAAATTTCACTTTATATACAAAATTATTGTGTGAAATCTAATTTAATAATATATTTTAAATAGCCAATAAAACTTTTGGTAAAATGATAAAAGCATTAATAAATTTTCTTTTTTTTTTTTTTTTGTATAAAAATATAAAAGTATAATTTTCTTATTAATTACATAATCTTAATAAAATTAATTAATTTTCGCAAAACCAAACTAATGACTTTTCGAATTGTTTATATATGTATATGAAAATTTATTCCCGAAAAAAAAATATATATAAGAAAAACCACAAGGAAAAGCTTATAACAAAATAAAAATTAATCCCACAAGACTAAAAGGTACAAAAATAAAATATTTTTATTATTAATAATTTCACTTTTTTCTCCTTATACTTTATTAAGGTATACATAAATATATAAAAAAAAAACTTTTTGACTTTTTATATTATTAAAACGTTTTATGAAAATTATTATGATGTCTATAACATAATAATTATAATTATGTGTTTCTTTGTTTTTGTTTTTTTGGTAATAAGTTTTTCTTCGTATAATTTACTAAATATAATAACAAAAAAAATTATCTCTAATTTATTTAAAAAAAAAAAAATACTAATAATAAAAATTATAATTTTCTTGTATACATAAAATCACGATCCTCTTCTTCTTCTTCTGCTTTTCACTTTAACCTCCTGCGGTTTATATGCAAGCAAAATTAACCAAAACATAAAAAAAAAATTATTATGAATAAGTTTTTCAAAAAAAAAAAATCAACCTTTTAAATAAGTTTTTTACTTGATGGTTTTTGTAATTTTGTTAATAGTCTGGTAAAAGTTTTATTATATTGATTACTTATAAATATAATTTTTATGTGAATAAATTATTAATGGGTTGGTTATATTTAAACGAAAAGAATACTTGCTATATAGTATAGATTGAAAATTAAAATGTTAATGTTGTAAATCGAAAGAAACTGCACACTATTTTTAATACCATACCAAAATAATGTTAAAAAAATCAAAATAATAAATGAAAAAAAAAAAATCAAAACTATGTATTGGTAAGTGAAAAATATTGCATCTAAATAAAATGTAGTCAATTTATAGAAATTTATGAAATTAGATAAGTTTTCTTCCAAATAATGTGCTGATAGATTTTTCCACATAAATGGAACACAACTATCAAAAAAATGTCCTTAATGTCCTTTTGTATATATGTAAATTTACTTTTACAGGATAATTATTTAAACTATAAACTAATGAAAACTAATTTTGGAATATGTTTTAGGTATAGTATGTTATATAGTTTTGATCCAGAATATTAATAAAAAACTATAAATTCAGGAGGACCCAAAAAGTTATTAAAACTTATTTTATTTTAAATTACTGAACCTTTCACAAAAACAATAATGTGTGTATTGGTTGAGCCAAATAAATTATGGAAAATATATACAATCATAGAATATGTAGTTTCAAACTCATAATCTTTTCTGATTTTAAGAATTATGTAAATTTTAGACACTAAATAACAGAAAATTTTTATTCTTCAAAATTAAATATATGTGTTCGGTAAATATCTCTATAAGTTGTATTAACATAAAAATTACGTTTTAAATAAGTTTGTTTCTTAAGGTCAAACTAATTCTATAATTATACCAACATAACTATCATCCATAACCAAATTGCCAAACATTATAAAATTTTTTACAGCATTTTAAAAGTTAAATTTCCATTTTAAAACAAAAACAAAAAACAAAAACAAAATTTTGTATCATATAATTGGTTATATTATGTAAATTGCATATTATTATTTAAATATATACTTAAGGACGACAAAGGACTAATAAAAATATTTTTTATTTATAATCTTTATAAATAAATATTGAAATTCATAAATATTCATGAGGAAAAATATACAAAAAAATATTATGTACATACATATACACATATACAAACCTCGAAGGGTATAGAAAATTATACATAAGACAAAGTCAAAAAATTTTTTTTTAGTTAAAGTTTAATTCTGATGTGTATATCCTATTAAAGTTCACAATATTTGTCTCAGTTTTTGGTTGAAAAATTTAATATTTAAAGTAAAATTTAAAATTTTACTTATACATAATTTAAATTTCTTACATCATTTTTGAAATATTTTTAAGGATTTCAATCAATTTTTTTTTATTAGGCAAGAATGTTTATGTCATGAGGAAGAAAATGTCTATTTAATTTTTTAAAATTACCTTCAAGTTATTTAATTAAATTTATGAACCAAATCATTAATAACATTTGATGCTTTTTTTGTTTAAATAATTTTAAATATGAAAATAAATTTGTTTGAAATTTCAAGTTTTTTATCATATATATTTTTTTCCACATTAAAATTTATTTCCTTCAAAACTTTAATCTCGTTAGTACTTACTCAAAACTCATAGACTACAAGTAATTAAATTTCTTTATATTAAAAAAAATTATTTATAATTGGATAATTAAATTAAGGTTTTTCATTTTACCAAAGATAATATTCGAAATTTTTTAGAAATTTAATTCAAAAAATTTTTTTTTATACTTCAATTAATTTTTAACACTTTTCTTTTAATCGTTCTGCCAGATTTCTATTGCATATAATAATTTTAAATAATTCTTATCTTTTTACACAACAAAAACAAAAAAAAAAAATATTTCCACAAAACCTTTATATATCAAATTTCTTTCTTTAATAGACTAACATAATTTTCATTCTTTTGTATTCTTCGAGTTTTTTCTAGGAAATTACCTAGGAAATGATATAAAAATTACGTAATACACAGAAAATTGCTGACAGCTAAAAACAACATAAAAAAAAAGTCAATTAAAAATAATGTTACACCCTGAATAGCAAAAAAAAAAAAAAAAAACAAAATATTTTTTAATGTAATAAAATTTTATTTACACATAAAATAAAATGTAAAACAAACAAAAAATTTAATATTAAATTCATGAAGTGGATTTTTTGTACATTTGGTTAAATTTTTAATGTTGAAATTATATCGTCAAGAATTTATGGAGAAAATTTATTTTGTAAAATGTACAATTTAATAAATTTAAATATACGTATACGTAAATGAAGTTAAAATTAAAATGTTAATTTTTTTTACAAACTGCACAATTTATTATGATTACATCTCCTCTATGGTTTACGTCTCCTGTACATTACATATCTCATCCTGATAGTATGCATTATTTGATCTTAATTTTAAATTCTAAAAGTGCCACAATATACTTGTATAAAATCATTTTCAGATTTCAGGTAAAAAAAAAAAAAATCATAATGTCAAAATATGGTACAAATTTTTCTAGTATTCTTATGGGACCATTTTGATTTATGGTATCCTTACATATACATTGGAAGTTTATTTTTTCTAAATGAAAATTTGGAAAATTTATTTGAAATATTATTAACAATAATTACGAGGTTACGATACAAATCATTTTTCAGAATAAATTAATTCTTTTTTAAAGAATTAAGTGTTATGTGATCGTTCCAAGAACTTTTAAGTTACTTATAAAATGCAAAATTGGCCAACAGAAAGTTCACAATCACACAATGTTGTAAACGTATCCTGGATTATGTCAAATCCTCCGAAATTAATACCAATTTCTTTTCAGAAATTTTTTTTCTACACCACACCATGGTGGAAATTGTCAAAAATCTGTGGTGTAGGAAAGTGTAAGGTATGGAAAAAACATACTTTTATTACACCCTGACAAAATTCTTTATAATTTTAAATTGTTATACTTTTTTTCATAATTTGCGATTAAAACATTATTTAATTGACGAATAGTATATATTTCCACCTTAAAAAGTTAAAAAAAAAAAATTAATTACATCTCCACTTTCTACACCTTCAAATTTGAGGGTGTAGAAAAGTGTAGAAAAGTGTACACTTTTTCTAGGCGCCGATTTAAAAAAGGTGTAGAAAGTGTAGAAGGTGTAGTCAAAAGAACGCAAGAAATTTCTGCACCATGGAGGGTGTAAGAAAGTGTAGGAAAGTGTGTCTGAAAAGAAATTGGTATAAAATGCTCAATTTGATTTGATTTGAAATGATACATTCGATTTGTAAATCGACCAATTTACTTAATTTGGAAATTAATATACATACATAATTTTTTTTTTAATTATTTAATTTTCAAAAAAAAAAAAAAATCATATAATTAATATTCAATTTATCTTTGAGAGCTGCCTGTCAGTTGAGACGGCATTATCAATAAAGATATTATCTATTTTTAAATTAATAATCAAAGTTTACTTATACTACAATAAATTATTATAAAGTTATTTTTAGCTTATGATTAAATTATAATTCTTTTTATTTTTTATTATCTTTTATTAAAACGATAATTCATAAAGATGATAATGCTATTTTAACCCCCCATAACATTCTTAATAAAATAAACTGCTTCGTTTTTTTTATAAATAATAAATTTTATTTTACTGGTATTTCTTTTTTAACTGTAGATATCTTTTTCTTTGTATATATATTATCCAGAAGAAGTGACGATGTTTCTTTTTCTTTGACAGTTTTCCAATACACAATGACTACAGCAAAACAGGCAATGCTGCCTAACCCAAGTAGGTTACATTAGTTTCTTAATTATGGACTCTTTTGAATGGAAACAATTGTTAGTTATTGGACTGGTCAATTAAATTATATTCTATCTTAAATTTGTCTTTTACCAAAACTGAATTAATCTTTCTCCAGAATAATACTCACTTTCCAAATTCTACTTCATATTTTACCAAATTAATTTAATATTATTACAATTTTAAAATCAAATTCGTATAGCTATCTCCAAATCGAATTTTGCTTGTTTCCGGCTACAAACAGATATATTCAGTCCGGAGAAAAAGATGAATTTGACTTTAAAATATTATAAAATATATTTTATCATTATCAAAAATATTTGCATTCGAACAAGTAGCACCTTCTACATTTAGTTGACTTACTGTATGTTTTGTATAATTGAAATAATTTACAATTTCACCCAGATTTCTGCTATCAATTAAGAACCTTTATAACTGACAAGTAGACAAACAGACAACAAAGAAACATAAAATTGTATTTTACATTCTAATAAAAGTTATACGAAAAAAAGAAATATTTATTGGGTACGGCTAATTGACAATGGAACATAAATAATATAAGAAATTTTTTTGTTATAGGAAAGTTTAAAGTTTAATAAAAAAAAATGCAATTACAAACTTTTCTCAAGATTTATTATATAAATAGATATTATACCATACACGTATATATAGATATATATCAATAATGATTTTATGTTGCAGCTAAATTTTTATTCTCTTTTTTATTTCAACTTATTATTTTGTCGTGATTTAGCATTAAAATATTTTCTAGATTCTGTTTTTTTTTTTCATTTATATTCATATATTGGATTTTTATTTAGTAAACTATGTAAAATGTAATTTATCATTTTCTGTTCAATGCCATTCATGAGACATCTTTGTATACCAGGTATAAAAAAAACATAGCAGTGGAATCTTTGTAATGTAGCAATTTTTATTTAAATATATTTTAGCATTACTTGTTTATCTTCGTAAAATTTTAATATTGAGGAGCAGTACTACATTGGAGCAGTAATACAAATACATATTATTATTATCTGGTAAATAAAATCTGATTAACCTCATTGCTATTTATATATAATTCTCCGTAAATTGTAAAACTTTCATTGAAGATGTTCAGATATTTTAAATCAAAAATGGATATAATATTTTAATTATGTTAAAAAAAAAATGATTCAAATTATTTTAAATACATTAGATTGAATTTAAAATAAACTAAATAAAGATCTAAATTGTTTTTGAAAAAAATTATCTATGAAGAATTAATTAAATTGATTTTAATTAAAATTAATTTTTTCTCAAATAATTTTTTGCCTTTTACGAAATTTTTTTATGGGAAAAATATTAAGTTGAAATATAAAATTAGACCAATTTTACCTGTAAATGTTATAAAAAATTATATCGTTCCTCTTTCGACTTCATAAAAAATTGTCACATTTAAAGTGAAAGTTGCAAATCCTATTTATTTATATTTTATTTCCATTTGTAATCTTTTAAATTCTGAGAAACTGGCCACAAACGATGTTAAATATTCGGCTAGTAGTTTGGTATCTTGTATGTGCAATTACTCTCAATAAATTCAATTAAATTAAAAAGCTTCTAGTTGCTAGCAAACGCACTTATTCACATGCTCTTTAAGATTTAATGCTCTTCAAAATTAATTAATTACTTATCGTGTTAATTAAAATTTAAAATATAATATTGATCAGATTTGATTACAATCTCAAAATTTATAACATAATCAAAAAGTTTTTTTTATTGAATCTATTAATGACTTTATTTAAACTTATTTTCAACGGTGAAAGTGATAAACTATTCCAAATTACATTTCAAATTTTATGAAATTTAATTAATTTATATTTTAACATAAAATTTAATTAATTTATATTTAATTAATTTTGTATACCTATAATTATTTAATTTAATTCAATTTTGTGTTAATCTAAAGATTACATCAACTTTTCGTTTTATACTACATAAAAAAAATTACATTAAAATTTCAATTTAATTGAAAAAAAAAATTATATTTCCCATGTTACGACCAAAGAATAACGAATATATTTATATGTACATACATATGTAATATAAATCTTAAATCACTATATTATCTCTGAAGGTTTTATTTATGTATATAAGTACATATATATGTATTTTTGGTAAACATAACCAACGAAAAGTGCTGTAATTACTTCGTATTGCATTTTGTAGAAATAAATTTCTGGGTTGGCAGAATAAGAATTAAAGTACACGAGAAAAATGTTATTACCACCAAAACCAAAAGGATATTTTTATTTTTGGAATTTTATTTTATACTCGAAAATAAAAACGTGTATAACATAACTTAAATTCCAAAAATTGTAAACATTAAGGTATGTTAACAGAATTTTGGTTATATATGTATTGAAATTAAAATCAATTATATAAATATATAAAATTTTTTAAGTTTTTTGTACAAATAATCGGAATTTTCTCTTTGTTAAATTGGAAATTTTTCCAACTTTCGAATTTATTATATAGCAGATATTTTAATCATTTTACTAAAAATATTTTAATTTGAAATTTTGCAAATCTTCATTCATTTATTTTTAGTCAGTAACTTTAAATTAAACTAAAATATAAAAAATAATGTAATACTGGACAATTAGTAGAGTGAGTATCTTTCTACACTATATGTTAATATAGAATTTAGTATACAATTTTGTTATAGGAAACTGAATAAATTTATTTTTCAAATATAGGAAAAATTCTCTAGAGATATTTCTGAGTTTTCTCAAACAGGAAAATGTAGTTGGTAAAAGATTTATGAATATTTATAAATTTTATGTAAAATATTAAATATGTATAATAGTATATTGGTTAACTTAAATCTCTTGAAAGTAATTCACCATAATATATTTATTGCATTTTTACCGGAAAAGAGAATTTACTTGTTTCTAATATTTCTGCTTTTCATTTATAATTTTATTTAGAATTTCCCTCAGATAAAGAAATAAATTATTTATTATACATATTTAATTGTATAAATAAATATACATATATATACATACTTATATAAAATAGCAACAGGAAAGTTGAGTAATAATTCATTATTAGTTTTAAGCTATATATTGTATTCGATGTCATATTTTTTTATTTATGCTTTTAGGTGTAAAATTTGTATACTTTTGGCACAAAGTTCATAAATTAAAATGTGACTGTAAAATTTTAGACTTTGGATAACATTCTTATAGTGTTATTTGACTAGAAAATGTATTGGAAAATAATATGATATATACATATTTTCAATGACATGAATTCTTCCTAACCAAAGAAGACATAGATAGAAATCATAAAATCATAATATTTCTATTGAAACATTTAAAATGTTGAAAGTTTTTAACATTAAATATTGTCTGCTCATAAATAAGCAAAATCAGTATAATATCCTTTTTATTCAAATTTTTAATCAACAGTAAAGGAGTAATTGATTTTAACTATATGTATATAGTTTTATGATGATGTATTTGTAAAAGCAAATTGATGACAAATAATTTGGATATTTTGTGGTAATGTTCTGATGAAGTTAAATATATATATGTACATATATAAGTAGAACCTGTAAACTAATAACTTTTAACATTAACCACCACAAAAGCTGTATTGCAGATAATTAATTTCTATACAAAAATGCTCAATTTATTATAATTGAAAATTAAACATGGTGGTTAATTGGTCAGGATCCAATAATTTTACTTACAAATAACTTTGAACGAAAAAAGGTACAAAATTTTTGTGTTTATTCGTATCCTAACTTAAATTCTAATTGATATTGGTATACAACAGCAACGAAATAAATGTGATTATCAATAAGTAATGATTGGTATACCACAAAGTTATTTTTCAGATAATTTTATTGCAAATTGGGACTAAGTATTTATATGTTAAGTGTTGCCCCAACCGGAGCAATGTAAGTTATATTTCTAATACGATACGAGTAGTTTTCAATATAATAAATCATTAATTGTCCATCAGGTATTGGATTGAAATATTTGTCTTTAAAGTAACATTAATTACTAAGATACTCGTTTAAAACCGATACCTCGATTAAACGTACGATCTCATATATGTATGTTTCTTTTTATAAAAAAAATAGATTCAATAAAAAAAATTTCATTACTTTCAGTAAAATTAAAAATGAACGTATCCAACTTTATTTCTTATATTTTCTATTTCAAAAGAATCCTTAACTGAATTGAGATAAACTCAACAAATTTATTTAATATATAATTTCAATATTAAACACATACATTTTAAATATTAAATCCAATTTAGAAATTAACTTGTTTCTACCCAATACAAAACACAAAAAAAAAAAAAGAAAAATTGAAATTTCCTTTTTCAGAAAAAAAATAAAAAAAATAATTCATGATGTTAATTATCATAAGAAATTTTTGCCTTCTGAGAAAATTCTGTGAAAAACCTCAATGAAATCAAATTGTTTATTCAATGGAATTCTATTTATCCTTAGATTTTTCAACAACAAAAATGAATTAAATATCTTGAAGTTCTGAATTGTATATTTTTATTTATATAAAAATGGAAAAATAAAATTAATGTTATATAGAAAAATAATCTAACAATATCTACTTAAAATGTAATATAAATGAGCATTATATCCTAATCTCTGTCTAAGGTCAAAAGCAATTTCGTTTTTTTTTTTTTTCACATTTTCTTTTGGTATATAATAATAATATATATTTTTGTAAAAGAATTTTTGGGGGTTTTTAATAAATCACTAATTTTTCTTGTTGGTGTTATTTTGAAAAGTGCAAAATACAAACAAAAAAAAATGAACATTTTATTTGTTCAAGTTTCTATATATACGAGTCGAAAATATTTTTACAAAGATTAATGATATTTTCAATGAAAAATTGAATCCTTTTTTTTCTTCTTCTTTTTGTTATAACAATTTTAACGTTAATGGGTTCTTTTTACCTGTCTATAATTCATTTTTTTTTTTCATTTATGGTTTGTCTTTAATTAAACTAAAATAAAAATATCAAAAAGAAATGAAAAATAATTCAAAAACATGAATTTATTAATCAAAAAGAGAAATAAATATTATTATAAATCGAATTTTCATATAAAATCTGGATAATCTTGACATAAAAAGGGAATATTATTATAGGATAAACACTCTATACACTTCTATGAAAGCACACACAAAAAAATTTACTTGAATACAAAATGAAATTATATATCCTTTTTCACATGGTATCATTGTATGTATGTATATTTCCAAAATAAAAATAAAATTGAAAATAGAAAATCGATATAGCTATATAAAACTGAAAATATTATCGTAACAGCAAAATGAAAAGAAACGAAAAAAATGATATAATAATAAATTTTTCTCATGCTAGGAAATATTTTTGTTTTTCACTTTACGGGAAATATGAAAAGTTTATTTTTCTAACGATTTCTCTCTTTAATTTTTCTATTTTATATAATTGTTAATTGTATTATATGGTTTAACCTACCAAACATTGAATTATACGAAAAAAAAAAAGAAAACCCTTAAAAACATAAATTTGTCAATTTAGTATAGAAAATTAGAAATTTTGTCTAATCATAAAAACAAAACTTTCCAAAGTTATAATATAAAAATTGAAAATTGAAAATGAAATTGAATTTTATGTTTTTCTTGTGCTTTTTTTTTTGTTTATTAGGAAAATTCGATTGCGGTATTAGAAAATTTTGTTGAAACAAAAGTAAAATAATAATAATTTTTTTACATTAAATAAAAAATTCTAAATACTTATACCTCTACTATACTATAGTATATATATATAATCACATTCACATAATAATACCTTTCATTTCTAAGTATTTTTTATAGCTTAATCAATATTTTGTGGAAAATTATTCTTGCATAACAGAGATGAATTTTAGCGCAAGCGCATAAAAGGCTGAGGCGTAACAATAATGGTCAAATACATTTTATATAAGAATATAATTAATTTGTGGGAATATTGTAATTGAATTTTTTTTTTTTAAAGACTTTTAGTTATATTGTCATATATTTTGAATAATATCCGTAATTATATGGAGTCTATAGTCTATTTGTCTAATCTCATACGTTCACCATGGATACAAAACCAATATTTATACTTATTACGTTTCAAAAAAATATTTTATATATACTACCATAAGATTTTAAACGTACTTTTTGTTTTGCCTCAACGTGAATTTGAGGCTTTCCCTAGAGTAAGCAAAACGTCTCTGTATCTGTACGTATAACATTTTCGTATATAGCCAAATCTTTATTCTAATTTTCTTTCTCGATAATGTTATTCAGACTTTTTCTATTAAGTATGTACATACATATATATATATATATATATATATTTATATAGTTGAATGAAAAACTTTTTAATATCCTTAAGTCCATTAAAGCAATAAATAACATTTTCTATTGACAAATACTTTAATGATACTCATATATACACAAACTGTCATTTTTTAATTTAATTTGTTGAAATTTTTTTTTAAAATTAACAAGAATTGAAAATATTTTAAGACTAATTTATGTTGAAATTTATATAAAATATCTTCTTAACCATTTATTTCATGACCCACAAAAAGTTTAATCGACTAATAACTTTTTAAATAACTTTTTTTTTTTCATCTTTTTGTGGTTTCCTCATAATCATATTTTCTTAATTATACCTTATATATATACGAAAAGTTATTTCAACCATTACTTCCGGTTGCTTTTTAAAATATTAATATTAATAATTTCAAAATATTCAACAATAACAAAAATTTTGAAAATTTTATAATTAAATTTATTAAATAATATAAAAAAAAAAAGTTAATTTGATAGAAAAAAATCTTCTTAATTTTCAAATTAAATTAATAAAATCTTTAATTCAGTTGTGAAGGTTTTTATTAACAAAATTATAATCAAACCTGAACTCATATTTTTACGTGATATTAAAATTGAACACGTATAAACTTATATTAATAATACAAAAAAAAAAAACTTGAAAAGCTTCTTTTAAAATATTAAAAATATTGCTTAGAAAAATATATAAATAAATTATTTTGATGTTGTAATTAATATTTTATAATAATTGCTTCTCATTAATAATTAAATATTAAACAAAATTTGTTTTTTGCTTTTAAACTAACAAGTTTATATAATTATTTAAGGTTGCACATTGAAATGATCATCATCTATATGTTTATACAACATTAAAATTACATCAATAATTTAAAAATTAATTACTGGGTTGAACTGACAAAGTCACAGCATCGCAATAATTGTGTATATATCAATAATAATTATAGGTCATGATTTCGATTTTGGTCAACACTTTCATGTTACGCTATATATTCATACTTTTAATAAGACCAAAATAATCAATCTGATTTTAAGACAGGTAAAAATGATAATATCTCAGTTAATTTTTTTTTAATAAAAAATGATTCATTAATAAATTAATGTGATTTGGTTGTCTGGTAAAAATTATATTTTACAAAATGTAATTTGTACACTTACAGATGTTTCGTCGTTCAATGAAATTGATTTAAATCATTTTACTCCCACCAATGATAACAATTTTATTAGGCAAATAATATTAAATCATTATTTCACAATGATGATAATTATAGTTGCAATCAATATTTTTTTTTAAATTCTAAATATATTGTAAAATTTTATTTTTGGAAACATTGAATTGATCATCGTAAAAGAAAAATGTGTATAATTAAAATTTAAGCTGTTTTATTTAATTATAAGTTTTCCACAGATGTCCAATTGTTAATATTTCTGTAATAATTAATGAGTTACATAATTATTTGAGTTACAGAATTGATTCTAATAACTTCGTGTATAATTTCTAAATTTTATGACTAATATATTGTATATAATCAAATTTCCTACTTTTTAGAAAATATTTTAGCCTCACGCATATCCCAATTTTATTCATCAATAATTATTGCTGACATTGATTTTTATATGTCATCATAACTAATGATTAATATTGTATAAAAAAAGTCAATTCAATTTGTTTATAATAGTTGAACCATAATATATATAAAGTTAATTTATAGTAATTATAATTAAATAATTTATTTATACAATAAACATAAAAATTTGGCATTAATCATAAAAAAAAAATCAAAATGCCATAAAAAATAATAAATGATTGACATTAATTATACTACAAAAATTGTTTATTATTAAATATTGTTTTGAAAAATCTAATATTTCGATGGATTAAAGTGATTATAAATTATAAAACGGTCTGGCAATTTGGATTAAATAGCATTCAAGTAACACAAAAGAAAATCGGTTCTAGAATACAAACATTACAAATCCTTGTTTTTTTTTGTCTATTAAAATCCTTCTTTTCTTTTTGAATAACAATAAAGAGAGAAAAGGAATAAATGGCAATTCAAAATATATATAATATTAAAAGGGTTCACCATCTGGTCTCTGTGATATTAGTTATATGATAAACTATATAAACTTATCAAAGAATAATTTTTTTATCTGTTACACAGTTTTGTAATTTTGTGGACACAATTTAGAGAAAGAGTTTGTAATGATGGGTATATGAGGATATTTAAAATTCTTGTTCTATATGAGTTTTTGTATAAATTGCCCTTCTATGTCATCATAGATAAACATATACATATAATAATATAACTATGGATAAGCATAAAATAGTGAAATTTTTTTATGTTTAGTTTGATATTGTATACAAAATCGTACTATTTATTATATTTATATATATTTTCTAACTAATGAATGATGATTGCTGTTGACATTATCAACGAAGTGGAATAAATGACATGCTTTTTGATTATATATAGTTGGGTAATAATAATGGTCCGAAACGACATTGATGATGGAATTGAAATGCAATTGAAATTTTTTTGATATAAAATGGCAAGGCAAAGCTCAAAGCTATATTAAAAAATAAAATTTAATTAGGGAATTTTTGAGGATGATGACACATTACGTTTATTTGCAGAATATTATTTGTGTGGTATTTTAAATTAATTGAACATTTTAGATTTTTATGATAAATATAGGTATATGTATGTAATTATTAATTTAGTAGGAATGTGCTGTTACCCAAATAGGATAATTTTTTTTTTTTTTGTAAAGAGCTGCTAATTAATGGTCTTAAAAGAACTTTAAAATATTTATTTTCGTCGAATCATAATCTATTTTAAATTTAAATATAGTTTTATGTACAAGCTTTTTATGTTTGAGCTTAATTAATGTAAAACGGGCTTTTTGGTAAGAAAAAAATAGATTATTTTTCTGTTATGACATTATTATTTGTGTTTTATTAGACTATATTTATTTGCCCATTACTAGTTATTTCTCTTAGCTATTCGATTTGTTGGATTTGCATTACCAGTTGAAGTTTCCCCAACATTAGACCTTAAGTAATAACTAACAATTTTCAAAAATATTATATATCTGCCAGTAGGACAGTTCAACAGACAGAAATGAATTGAATATGATCATTTTTATTACTTCAATAACTGTATATTCCTCTTATTACTAAATAAATAAATCATTACTATAATTTGATCTGGCAGTCATACTTCATCTCATCCACAAAACTATATACAAAATAAAAAAATTAGTAAAAAAAACCAGGTATGAGACCTCTACAATAGGTCATAAAAGTTTTTGCATATACACAATGTGTAGTATGTATATATTATGGTTTTTGTGTTCGGAATTAGGTCGTTCGGTCGTGTACTTTTATTAACATTTTTTATCGTATAACATTTAATTTACGTTTTCACGAGCGAGAACCATATATTCAACATATAGTGAAAACGACTTTGGTGATTTATTCATGCGTTGATGCCCTTTTGTTTTATTTTATAAAGTGTTTTAGCGTTTTTATTTGAATTTTATGATTTTCCATTATATAACATCGTTTTATTTTCAGCACATAATTAGTTACGTCTAATTTAAATTATTTATTATAATTTTGGTATTAAATATAATTGGTTTTTATGTAAACAAATAATTATAAAAATGGTTAGCAGACAGAACAGGCTATTTTTTCTATTATTTTTGACAATACATTGTAAAATATATACAATTAAAATATATTTTAAAATTAAAGTCATATATTATTAGTAAAGAATAAATAAACTCTTTATATTGTAGAAGATTTTACAAAATTTGGTGTAGATTGATAGAAAAATCGTAATCATATAAGTCATGGTATTTGCGCATAGAAGGAAAATTCTTGTTACATAAATAATTTTTTCCAATATTTCAATCAAACAATGCCAATAATTTGATTTATATTGAAAAGAAATCAAGGAAATCTTTGGTTAACATTCAAGTGTTAACATGAGCAATGAATAAAATCCATGATAATTCAATGACTTGCGAAAAGATGACTAAAAAAATTTATTTAAAACTTCTAAAGAAAAAGTCATTAATATAATGATAGTTAAAAATATATACTATAGTTTGGTTGACTGCCTTCTGAGACCATAAACGAGAATCAATCAAAAAGGTAAATGATATTTAATAAATGTTCAATCACTTTTTGTTGGAAATTAAAAAAAGTTTACATATGTAAAAAAGTTTTACTTTAATTACAATTGCCAATTAAAACTACGAAATTCGAACTTATTTATAGAAAAATATTTTGTGATTATTAATATTAATTTAAGTTTGGTAATTAAAATTTTGCAGATAATAAAATAAATATAATTTTAACATGGTAAAATATTAAAGGAAAATAGGGAAAACCTTAAATATGTTACGTTTTATTGTATTTTTTTTGGAGTGAATTTTATTTTATCGATTCAGTGGCAGTCTTTGGGGTACTAAATGTGAAAGTATGACGTGTTCACTAACATGTAAGGACACACTTTGATTTCTATAGACACAATTTAAATTTCGTTCAAAATATAAAAAATTAAGTACGTACAAATAATGAAAATTTAGCAAAATTACAAAATGAGTAAAGACCTCATGATTGAGGATATTTGCCAATTAATAAGAAATTTACACACTGTGCCATTTATTGGATGCCATTAATCATTAGTAAAAATAATGAAATCGAAATTGTAACAATTTATTTCGATATCTTTATTATTAGTGATGATGAAGCTTGGTGCTCACATTTGGTATGTGTGCGCCATTCAATCGTTCGTTATACATATAATTACTAAAGTAAAGTTTATTTTATGGTTTTATCGCCTTTTATACCCCACTCCAAAACAAACAACTTTCTTATTATCGTCCAGAGAAGATTTATATTTTGTGGTAGAAAAATCTATTTATTGATTTTTAAGCTGACAATATAGTATTAGTAAGAGATTTTTCTTGTTAAATAAAATTTATTGGTTTTTATTTTCTTTGCTATTTAATGTTCTAATATTTTCTATATCTATATATGAGAAAATAAAATAAAATAGAAGATAATCTGAAATATAAAACAAAACAAAAACAAAATTGACTAACTTTCAAGCTTTGTGAATATAAATTTCTTAATTGGACATTATTTTCGTAATAAACTTTATTATATTTATATATAAATAGAGACATGTTTAATATTAAATTGTATATGGAAATGGAAAATATATTGAAATTATTTATCAATTTTTTTAGAAAATAATATTTTAAATTCTTGAAAAATAACAAAAAAGAAAATTTAAAGAAAATTAAAATTCAAGTTTTATTATATAATTAAATATAGAAATTTTCATTTTCATGGTAAAATCATTTATCTGAATAAAAATAAATATTTTCAAAGATATATATTTTAAGAAAATTGCTTTCGGAAGAAACAAATTAATTATTTATTTGTATAAATAAATTTTGATGGACAGAAAAGTAAGTAAAAAATTTTAAAAGATTTTCATAACAAAATAATTTGATTCAAATATATAAATCTAAAATTCAATTAATTTTTTTAATAAATATATGAAAATTAATATTGTACATTATATATTAAAATTAAGTACTTATGATAATTTAATAAAAAAATATTATAATTTTCTCAAATCGATAATAATTATTTCATTAGTATATAATTTTATTGAATTTCTAAATTAAATTTATTGTATTATTAAATATTTTCAAATATGATATTAAATGCTCCCTGTTGTTAATATTACTTTTTCTAATTTTAGAAATATATAATTAATTATATAAAGGATAGAAATATGTCATTCAGAATAAATTGTAACAAGATATTTTCATTGTTGTCACACATTTTGACGCCACGCCGTCAAATTATACATCATTATATTTACATGTACTATAAAATGATTTCTAATTAAATTTCTTACACTGTCTAAACTGATTAAATTTAATGGTTTTTGTTATTTTACAATAAAATATAATTTTTTTATAATTAAGAAATTTAACAGTGAGACTTTAAATGAGAATTCGGCGAATTCGTAGTTATTGCGAACATAATACGATAGACATGACAAAATTTTGGTTACTAGTAAAAATATTATTTTATTTTGTTATATTGTTATATATACATAAAATAGATTAAGACGAATTCCACAGAACAAATTATTACTTTATCATAAATTTTAGTTTATCAGGATTCCTTTTATTAAATTGAAATTTCGTGGAAAATCTCGTGTCAATTCTTGTGGAAAATAAAAATGTTCAAATATATCGAATTGAAAATAAATTCAATTAATTTTTTTTCTAATTATGTACTATTATAATTAATTAATTATCATCTCTTGTTGAACTTGTTAAAGCATCCTTTTATGAGTAAAATCCTCCAATTTTTTTCACCTATGGTTATACCAAAGCTATGGTTATTTCACCTATGGTTATACCAAATATTATATACGGCTTTGGTTATACTATCGTAAAATCGTACCAAATTTTAACCTAGCAGCATAATATACATAATATTCTTCTTGAGACATTCAACGTTAATTTTATTTGTAATCTAATCTTTAATTTAGAATATACCTAATACATATATATATTTAGTTGTCTAATTTTCACTTTTCCTAAACAAAAAGGTTCTGTTTTATCTTTCAACCACTAATTTTCGATACAACACTACACTATATTAACTTGTTTTCTTGTATACAGGAGTAGAAAGAAGGACATATTAATTTTAATACTGAATTTTTTTACTTACTTCCTTATAACATAAAATCGGATATTCTCTGAAGTTAATAAAGACTAAATTTCCGTTGTTCTAAATAATTAATTTTGAGGCATATTTTTATTATAATTTTTTTTTTTTTATATTTTGGGACATAATTTTTTTTTCAATAAAGATAATTGAATTAATTGAAGTAGAAGGAAAAAAAGAATTTGTATAATAACATTTTACATTTATGTAAATTTTTTTTTGGTACGTATACATATATGTATAGTACTTATATTGATTTTATTTAACAAAACATATTTTCCCCGAGACAATATTGCTGTTTTGTTATAGAATGGAAATTTCATTTCACAAAATGCCTAACATAAAAAAAAAGTTGAAAAATTCTTTATATGGTATGGTATTATAGAAAAAATGTCGTAACTGATAAAAATAAAAGAATTTTAATCAATTCATGCGGAAATTCAATTAAATATCACACATTTTATGTCCCCAACATATTTTTACGAATATATTAAAAAATACAAGATTTTTTTTTTTAGATTTATGGAAGAACAAAATTTCCACTTGATAAAACACAAGTTTTTTTTTTAATATTCTATAAAAAAAAAGAACAGAAATAAAATAAATTTTCGCTATGGGGAAAGTTAAAAAAAAAATACCGAATTTTTATGATTATGATTTTATATAATGATGTTGGTGTTTATAATTGTAAATGTAATAAATATTTCAGGAGACTTTAATAAAATATTTAATAATTTTTATAATATATTTTGAACACAAGTTCACCCTTAATTCTATTCATTTTTTTTTTCTTGCATCCTTAAGCTTCAATGTATTTTGTATGCTATACATATAGGCAAAATCCCTTCAAACAGAATGCGTTTTAACTGTGCAAGTTTGCAATAAAATATATTATATTTGCATATGTTGCACACTTATAAGCACTTCTACTTTCTGAACAAGGAAATTTATGATAAGAATATAAAAGAATTGCACTTAAACTAGTTTATAGAATTATGTATAATATTTGAATTTAGATTGAAAAAAATTCTATAAAGTTAAAAAAAATATGCCTTCGTAGCAAAATAAAAAATGTGGGTAAATAAGGGCCCAGTTGAAACCACTGTACAGCTGATTTGTTATATTAAGTATATTTAAATTTATTGCATTTTTTAAGACTGATATAATTTCAAATGAAAAGATGCAGTAAATTAAAATCCAAAAATTTGGAGGCAGCAACGTTTTCTAGAAACAAAAACTTAAATTATTCTATATTACAATAATAGTGATTTTGTTTTGATCTTTATTATTTTGACAAAACAGGATATCTCATCTAATATTATTAAATTAAATTTGAACCAACCAAAATGACTCAGTATAGTAGAATCCTGAATTTAGGACATTTCAAAATATGTAAAAGTAAGGCATTTTTTCTATATATATTTTCAAGAAGTGGTGTACATATATGTACATAAAAGTATAAATTGAAATGAAAAAACACATGTTGGCCACAGAACGAATAGCAATCTCTACTAAATGAATTTCAAGATTGTATTACTCTAATCTAATTCAATATTTATCAGAAATTTATTAGGTAGTCTTCCAGATTCTGTGATTCTGTGTATACTACGAGTTTTATTAAATAACAGTTCGAAATTCGTTTACATTGGACGGGCGAACAGAAATGCACAATAATAAAGGATGTTTTATTTTCTGAAAAAGTCTTAAAAATGATAAAAACATTAATAATAATAAATTTTATTTGTGATGACACACAAAAGAAAAATATTGGGTCAATAAGAAATTAAAAAACTTGTACATATATGAAATTTCTACTACAGTATTTTTAATTTAAGAGTTTAATTCTTTATCATAAAATGTATGATAGGATGAAGGTCGTTAAAGGGCGAAGATTGTCTCTCTAAAATTGTGATAAATAAAATTCAACATTTCTGTTCCTGGTGGATTTTGTCATTAAATTCCTGACCTCTTTTAGCCATTTCCGAGCAATACTTGTTTTGTTGTTTTTCACACTACAAATTCCCTAATTTCCTGCTGCAAGCATAAATAAAGAATTTTGAAATAATGATGTGAATATGAAAAAGAAGCTAAAAGTTGATGATTACAAACTATACATTTGCGACCATATTAAACCATCATAATATGAAATTTTATACGAGTATATTTAAATGGTTTTTGAAACATAATTTTTGATTATTCTCAATATAAAACTTCAAACAAATTAAAGAACAAAATGAATAAAATTATTCCAGTCAAATTGTTAGAATAAATTTATTACAAAAACTAAAAGTAATTTAAAATGTCATAGCAATTTTTTTTTTAACTTATTGCATTGCAGCCAGTAAACATTGATTGACTTGCATAATAAAAGTTAAATGTTGACTTTTAAAATTTGTACAATTAAATTCATCCTGTCCAATAAATTTATAAAATAATAAAACTTTATTATGTGCAGAGAGAAGTGAAGCGTAATATCACTTTGTACATTTATTATTTCTGTATAAATTTTAGTTGTTGTTTGGCAATTTAATTATTAATATCTCGTCCATCTTAATCATATCCTTTTGGTTTACAAGTTACTACACTGTTGTCATCCTGGATATTAAAAATATTTTCTCTTGGTTTTTTAAAATAAATCTCTCTGTATACATATAGTTTTTTGACCTAAATTTAAGGATATTCACATAATATTCATATATAATAGTACTTTGAACCATAATACAAAAAAAAAGAAAAAAAGAAATTACTTAACGTTTTTGTAGTCAACATCATTTTTTTTCTTACTATATCAAAAGAATATACTTGAATTTTTTATGTATTTATACACATAATGTTATGTATATATATATAAAAGTATATAATCGTAAAATAAAAGACTTATTATGCTATCATGATCCGACCACATCGTGTCCTGGTTACACAAAGAAAGCTAAAAAGAAAAACCAAAAATCTTTTGTACGAGTATAAAAAAGTATAAAGTCAGTTAGGAGAGAAGAGAAGAGATGAAATATAAAAGCAGATGTGTACAACTATATTTTCAAAAAGTTTTTATCTTTCATTTTTTTTTTTTTTTTTGGTATTCCTTTGTGGAAAATGCGGAAAAACTGAATTCTTTAAAACATAAACTTTGAAAACTGAACTGTCAGGATATAATAATACACGTACAATATTTATACATACCGTATATATTTATGATGTAAAATTTGAAGTGAATTTTTCTAAAGCATAAACAAACTCAACATTAAATGCTTTAATAAATTTGTATATCAATTTGTTTTTTTTATATATTTTACGTTACTTTGGTTATATACATTTTTTTTTTCTGTTGTTGTTTGGATTTTGGTTGGGTAAAAAGATTTAAATTACATAATAATTTACTGAAAAACATCATCTTTAAAGTTATAAAGATGTTAAAACTAAAAATTTATAGTAAATTATTTATAAAACATAATTTTTTATTATGATAAAAAAGAAAAATCGATAATAAAATATCATGAAATAAAAAATTTTTGTTCAATTTTTTAAAGGAATTTAAATTTTTTATCTAATTTTTTGTTACTTTTTATTTCAAAATTGATTCTCTTAATTTTCATATTACTTTCAGAATCTCTCTTCAACGATATTCTATGGGTTTTATATTTATTAATTATAAATTCAGTTTTTTATTTGTTTATTGATTTACATTATCTTCCGTACATTTCAGTTTTTTCCCTCTAAATGCCATTAAATTGTAATTCTTCTTTCAATGAAGTATTTTCCTTTCAGCTCTTATTAAATGTTTGCATGACATATTAATTTTTAAGGTTTTAGAGGGAAATTGTGTTACATTTAATTATGTAATATAAATTTAGTTTGAATTTATCCTGACAGCATATATGTTACATCAAAGCCGTATATAATATTATATGGATACGGCTTTGGTTACATGCATACATAGAAAGAATTGATATTAAACTGAAATAATATAAATTTCTTCTGCAAATTACTCGTTCACTCGCAAAATACCATAAAAATATTTTATATTACTTTTCAACCTTGTGTAAACGAAAGGAATTATATAAACCTAATCTTATTTAACATATAAATACTATAATAAAAAAATGCAGATCAAATTTTATAGCTCCCTATTTCCAATTTTGGTTTATGGTTATTTCTTTCGTGGTTTATTTATTATTAAGTATACGAGTGTGTATACAAAAATACTGTTTAACTCATTTACTATATTTTCCAAAATTAATTTCGGTATAAATAAAAACTTGCAAGAATTTTATTACATTATTTTATATTTGTGCGTTTGGGGTGTTCAATAAAGCTTTTGCTTACAACAGAATTGTTTTAGAATAAAGTTGAGAATTGTTTTCAGTCTTTTTAAATATCTAATTTTGAATTTGAAAAAAAATAATAATAATATAATATTTTTAAAGAAACTTATAAAATATTCTAGTTAAAACAATAAAAATTTCCGAGAAAACTTTCTTTTAAAATAATTTTTAAGAAATAAATTCAAAAAGAAAAATTAAAGCGGACTTTTTAAATTCTCTCTAAAATAAAGAAAATTTAAATATTTTCAAATTGAAATAAATCCATTCTCTATTTTAATAATTTTAAGTAAAAAATTAAAAAAAAAAAAACTTCAACTAAAATTCATTGGAAAAGTTTGTTATTATTTACCCAAAAAGTTTTTCGTTTTCTAAGTAAAAGAAAAAATGAAAAGGTTACAAAAACGATTTAAGATAAAAAAAAACGAAAATATTAAATTTCTATGTTTATAGTTTTTGGAAAACTTTTATAAATAATGTAAAAGCACCTGTATACTCCAAAGTGCGAGATACAATAATTTTATAGAAAACTTTTTAAATTCCTTGAAGTTTTGTTTAAAAATATTTTTGATCATAATTTTTTATAAAAATTTTCTTGAATCTTGCAATCTGAGCTATTTTAAATAAATTATGTATGTATTTATTTTGCATTAATAAATAAATAAATTTAATAAAGTTTGTGCAAATAAGGTAAGGATACAAATTAAATATAATGTAAATTGATATTTTGCAATAAATATTATGATGGAAAACATTTAATTTAATAAAATGTTTTTCATTATTTCCTAATCATATTAGTGTAATATTTCCATTATTTATTTAATAAACTATTTTATATAAATTAGTAGATCGTAAAAGATTATTATATAACATCTATAAAATAATGTTAAACCTGTCGAGCATTAATGATACATTGATTATTTATATATGTTAAAATGTTTGGAGTTAAATTTTTGGTCAGTTTAAATATATTTTTTCAGGAGTTTTGTATTATCTATTGATATTATTGGTTGGCTAATTTAATCTAATAAGATAAAATTATAGAAAAATTTCCACAATGTTAAAAATAAATATTTTTAACATTGAAATAACCTTAACTATTAATTCTATTCAATTCTATCTATTTATAGAATTATTTTTTGTAAAATATGAAGTATCTTCTTTTTGTTTAAGAATTATCAAAAAATATTTGTGGGTAGAATGTCAAGGGGATATTTCTTTTATATTGGTTGAAATTAGAACTGTTTATATTTAGATTTATTTATTTTATATTCATTTTACAAATAATAAAAACATGATTGAAAATTCCAGAAAAGTTTATTTATAATACATATATGGAAAATATGACGTACGTAACAATATTTATTTTTTTCTACGTGTTTTTGTGGATAACAGTTATGTATTTATTTAAATTAAATATTTGAAAACATTTTGAAAATATAAATTTTTTCCAAAATGATAAAAAATATTATTTTATCATTTCCTTTCTTTTTCACATTTTCATTAATAAATTGTCGAATTCAACATTTTTTTAATATAAAAAACTATTATATATAATTAATTAAAATTTGTTGAATTTTCATGTCATGACAACAATGTGCCCTAAATAATAAATCAAAAATTAATTAAAAGCAGACAAATTTAAAAAAAAAAAAATAAGTTAAAAAAAAAACAACTTTCAATCATGGCTCCCGTATCCTTTTGTGTATCCTTGTTAAATTGATCTCAACTTTAAAATGTCATATACACATGTGTACACTAACATTTAATAATGATACTTTTTTTTTAATGATGATTTTAATTTATAAAATGATTTAATTATTTGCCACTAGGGGCAACTTTAAAAACACGAAACAGAAAAAAAATTATTTAATTTAATACTTTTTATATGAAAATTTAACAAACTGTGAAATAAAATATCGATTTTTATATTTCACAAAAATAGATAATGTTTTTTGTTTTCAAGGGGTATGTGATATTCATAAAATTTGTAGGTTTATAAAATTTGAAATGAAGTTTTCTTCGTATCATCCTTTTTCCTACATAAGACATACATAATTTTGAATAACTATCAATAATCAATCGTATTCGGTACAATTTAAAAACACGAAAATTCATGCGGTTTAACTATCAAAACTTGTCTGACTTAAAGTCATCTAAAAAAAAATTAATTTCTGCAATAAGAACGTTTAGAAGTCCACCTTAAAATTCGTGTCAAAATAGTACTATATTTTCAATTGACATTTTCAGGAGTATGTTATTTGTCTCCGTTATGTAAATTGAAAAAAAATATTTAAAAATTTTTGTTAAAAGAAAATTGGAGAAAGTTGAACAGACAATTCAAAAATTTAAAGAAAATTTAATAATTTCTTGATGAATTATGAAACTTTTTACAATTTTTAACAAATAATTCCTTTCTTTTTCATACAAAGTTAAAATATTAAAAAAAATATGAATGAATTTACTATTCTTCTCATGTTGCGGTTTTCAGAGTAAAAATATTTGATTTATTGATAAAATTTATAAAAATATGTATCATGAGCTATCTTTTATCCTCTGGTTAAGTTCAAAGTTTTGATTATATTGATGAAAAATGAATCAGTAAAAATTACATTTGTGGTAATTATTTACCAGAAATTTCAACAATTTTTTATTATGTTTTTAATTTATTATATTGCAATTTTTTTGCAATATTTCCGAAATGGTTTTTAATAAAAATATCAATATATTTTTAAAAATAATAATTTTCCCTTAAATATGCGTTATAAATTAATATAACAAATACTTTGAATTGACTTAAAATCAATTTTTTGTAACAATTAAGTGATAAATTAAATTTTTCGATATTAGATTATTTTCCATAAAATATTAATTTACAAGGAAAAGGTCAATTTTCAGTTACATAAATTTTATATATATACTATATTTCTTTTTGTAGATTTTTCAATCAATTTTCAATTCTAATATAACAAAATGTCAAATAAAATTTATAAATTGATGCTTCTGGGTAAAAAAAAAAGATTTATTTGTTGTAATAAAAAATGACTTTATTGTGTGATTATATAAAAAAAATTGTTTCCATGATTACGTCAATGCTTATATTTTATCATTCTGAATCCCAGTGATGGTTTTATGTATCTGCTGGAAAGAATGGGAAGGTGCTTTTTGGTAATATGAAGTTAATCTATATATTTGGAGTATAAAGTTTCTTTAACACCAGAATGTTGTACTCAATTTCTACAAAAAGTTACACCTTGAATACATTCAATCAGATGAAATATTTTTTCACATATATATTTTTTGTGATCTTTAGTACAAGTTGTAAATTGAAAATATTCAAAATTTGTCCTTTTTAGACCATAGCAACAATAAATTATTTTGTCGGATGTGTCTGTGAAATATGCTGTCGAATAATATGTAGTTAAACATATAATATTATTCGGTCTATATTAAATCTAAAATGACCTAAAAATTTATATACATAATATATAAAAAAAAATGTGAATGTCCTTTTCGCAACATAAAAATTCTTATTGTACAGAAAATTAAATTTTAATCCAGTGAAATATTCTGTGGAAAATTATTATGTTTTTAAAATATGAAAATCAAAAGAAATGAGAAAAAATAAAACGAAAATAATTTTTTTTTTTAAATATATTTTTCTAGTTTATATTTTCTCGCCCAGGAAATAATTTTTCAAAAAAGAAAAAATAATGTAAAGAGAACAACAAAAAAACATGAAATTATGAAAAATATACGAAGAAAGAAAAAATTTTCATGTACGGATGTTATTAAATTTATGATACTTGTGCAAATTGCAGTGAAATATCCTATTGCTAAGGGGCAGCAATAAAAATTTATGGGTTCAACTTATTTTTTAAAATTACATTTTTTCCGTTGCCCTCTTGTATACATATGACAAAAGTTTTACAAATTATTTTTTTTTTGTACTTTTTTTATTTAAAAAAAAAAATGGAAAATCTGAAATTTATTTCCACAAACATAAAAATTAAGTTATTCAAACTAAAATTTTTGAACAATTTCGGAATGATTTAAGAAAGTTATTTTTTTTTCTAAAAATAAAACTTTCAACTTTGAATTCATATAGAATTTTTATAGAAATAAAAGAAAAGCTTTTAAACTTTTATGCTTCCCCAAAGCCCGATTAAATTGAGAGATTTACATTAATTTACATTTTAAAAGATTGTTGTTTTTGTTTGTTTGTTGGAAAAGTGGAAAATGAAAGTTATATAAATTAAGTTTTTTATATATAAAAAAACAAATTGTGTATGCTTTTCCGAGGCGGTTAAATAAAATCAATATTTGAATTTAATTTAAGGCAAAGTTTTTTTTTACTGTGCTTGCTATGGAATTAAAAGATTAAATTACACACGTACATAATGTAAAAGTAATTAAAATGCACTTTAGCAAACATACATTTTCCCAAAATTTTGAACGTTTTTTTTTTTTTTGGTAGAATATGGTATTCAAAATATATTCATATTGAAATTGAGACATTTTTGTATTTAAATTACATTATGGGCTTAATAATGTCGTTATACAAAACGAATGATGGCGTAATGTATTGCCATCCATATAATTTAACGTTTAATTGACATTTTGACATAGTACTATTTAAACATGTCAATAATGCAGAGAGTTTATCCAAAATGTCTTTTTACGAACTAATATGTACTCCGCTGTTACGGTTTTGTATGTCATTTATTATGAAATATTTCGACAGTGATGAGCCTTTGTTTACACTGATAGTTTTTTCCTGTTCTACATTACCTTGTTAGCTATTTATTCATAGTTAAAATCTGTAATCTTAATATTAATATCCTCTACACTTTTCTGTTTTTCCTATAATGTTATTCCATTCGCGTCCTTTCTACATTGTGCTGCTAAGTTTATTTTCTATATTATTTTATAAAAATTATGATTAAATAACCTTTAAATAAACTTGAAAGTTAATTTTTTTTATATACATTTATTTAATGTGTATTACTTTTAAATTACATTTTGAAGGATCATTTAAATTTCTATGGCAATCATTCGCTAGATTCACTTACTTAAATTTGAACCTTTAATGGAAAAGTTTTTTCCTTTATATATATTTTTTTTTTTAATTCCTGAGTTTTATTTTATATAATTGATTTTTGGTATCCTTACATCAAAATATACTTATTATTATATACAGAGCAAAATTGTCGATAGATTTTCTCCATAAGAAAAAAACTTTATTTTGTAATGAGCAAAGTTGATACTGTGACGAATATTGGATGACTTTTAGTTTTTCTTTTATGATGAAAAAAATGACTTTCAAAATATTATCTGTTTTTTTATATTTACATATATACTTCTACAGCAAAGTTTTTCAAATATTTGAAATATTTTATATATTCAAATTTATCATATAATTATTGTAAAAAGAGTTTAAAAAGTGTACATAAATGCTTCAAATGATTTTGACCCTTCTTGTGTTTCGGAAACCATATAAAATGAAAATTACAACTACCTTTAAAAGATAGACACACATCGATTATTTGAGTCAAATAGAAGAAGAACATGTATTCGTGTGTGTTTCTCTGTTGTTTAAATTAATGAAAAACTTTTAAATTATTTTTATTAATTAATTTTAGAATAATATGAAGAAAACTCTTTAAATTTTATTATATCTCCTTACATAAATTAAATAATAAATTTTATTTTTTCCAGGTGAATACAGATTTTAAAGAAGATTATCCTATATAATAAATAAAACTTGAAGAAACTGGTGCATATCCTTCTGTAAAACAGTAAAATTCCATGAAAATATAAGAAAAAATTTATTTTATTAAAAAATTAATTATTTTTGTACAAAAAACTAAAATGATTTTATTTTTTCATTTCATGAATTTTGTTGTTAATAAAGTTTTAGCAGAAAAAACTTTATTGTTTCTCGACTGTATGTATATTAATTCTTCTAATAACTCAGAGGACTATAACAACTTAATAAATAATATTATTAATATATAATAAAATTTTTATATAAGTTTTCGTAATTTCTATTTATTTTATGTTTAAAGAAAACTCTTTTAATAATATTGTTAACAAAAAGTTGGATAAAATTCGAACAATATATATTAGAAAATTTTAATGTCAGAATTTTACTACTTAAAATATGTATAATATTCTTTGAAGTACTTTAAATTTTATGTGCATTAAAATAAGTTATAGTGAAAAAAATCATTTTATCAAGTGGAAAGATTTATTTGAAAAGTACACAAGAAAAAACACGATTTGTCAACCCATGGTAAAATAGTGGAATAGAAAAAGTCATATAAATCACTCCTGAAATATTTTAAAAGTAGATTTTTCGTAAAATATTTCATCAGATTTTTATATTTAAATATGACAAATTTGTTTTTTTTTTTTTAAATTCAACTTTATTTTTAAGTTTAATTATAAATTATATTTAAGAAAATAAAAAAATGATTCTGTTTTAATTACATAAATATATGAAAACTTTCAAAAATAATAATAATCAACTTTAGGAATATGACAGAACTTAGTTAACAGATAAAACTGAAACCGAAAGGTATTTTTTTTAATATTAATCTTCAAAGATTTCCCATTTTATTATTTTTTTTATTATTGAGAATAGAATTGAACAATGTCCTTTATATAAAACATAAACTTTATTTTCTCATAAAAGAACAAATCTAATCGAAATTGCTTAAAACTTTATTATTTTCTCTACAGAGATTTTAGTTTTATTATTATAGAAAACTTTTAAAATTTATTTATTTATTTGTTAAGAAAATTTTCGAACTTTTGTGATATTTTTTTAGAATCATAAAGTTTGTAAACGAACGAAAGTCTGATTGATAAAGATTTACGTGTTAATTAATGAAGGTTAGATATAATAATTATTACCATATAACATAATTTATATCAAGCAAATTATTAAAAGTACGAATTTATATTCATTTGAGTTGGGCGGTTGCACGCCAAATTGAAAGCGAATTGAAAATCAATTTAATTCAAATTCAAATAAAATTTATTTTCCAAGGATTCGAAAATACGATACAATAAATCAGAAGAATTAAATTATTGTTGACAATATTTCGCAACTTAATTATTATGTTTACAATAGCCAGCAAGATGGCGACGAAATAATTGGTTATTGATCGCTAATATTTTTATTATAAAAATTATATTATGTCTTAATGTTTTATGAGATGGAAATTTTATGTGATTAGATATTTATTTACATAAATTTTAAATTTATTTGGATAAAAAAAAATAAATAAATTTATCATATTATAGTAATTCTACCCATAGAAAAACAAAAATCATATTAAATATTCAGAAAATATATGAATAAGAAAAATTAATTATAATTTCTAAACAAATTTATAGAAGGGATCCGTATTAGGAGTAACAAAATAATAACAACAAAAACCAATAATTATGATTTCCCATACTAGAATTCCCAGCTGATACAAAAAATCATGTTTAAAAATTCTTAACTTTTGAGTGACCGATATAATTTATTAGGGTTTGTATTTTTAATAGCTTGTCGTTTTTGAGGTCAAAAAGGGATAACAATTTTTCATTTATTAAAAATATAAGAAGGATAATTTATATATATATATTTATATATACTTGTATAAAATAAAAAGGATTTTTTCACATTTCGTGTTAGAATTTATTTTGACTCGCATTAATATTTGATTATTATATATGTATATTAATATAGAAATATTTTATTAATATGAAAACGTTGTTGGTTAATATTGTATATATATATATATATATATATATATATATATATATATATATATATATATATATATATATATATATATATTCTAGGGTGTGGTGATGTATTTTGGAATTTCGTGCCAAAATAAATAATTAAATATTATCATTTATAATTTAGAACGAAAATTGAATAGGAAGTTTATCAATGGAAATAAAAATATGCTAGAAAAAAATATTATTAATTTGAAAATATACATTTACCTGGCGGTTATAGTAAAATCACATCAAAATTTATTTATGACAATTTTGAATTTTCAAATTTAAAATATGAAATTAAACATAAAAATGATGATAATATATTTTTTAAGCATTATAAATGGCTCTATAAGTCTCGTTACGAAATTTATTTCCATAAAAATAATATGACATTTAAATTTATTCATGGAAAATAGGCAAAAGATTATATTTTTTGTTTATTTATCTTTGCCAAGATAAATATTTTTTTGAAATTATATTGTCTTATATAATATTTGGAGAAAATTCAGTCGTCATATTTAATGAAGGATTATTATAAATATTTAAGATGGTGTTTACACTGTACTGGAAAAGGAAAAGGATAAAAATAAATTGATTTTGATTTTTTCGAATTTCAAAATTGGTATTTAATCAATTATTTATTATTTTCTGGACAGATCAAAAATTTAGTAACTTGTATGAGAATGTACATAACATGCATGAGAATGTACTATATCCTTGTGATTTTTTAATAATCGAAATTTCATAAGTGTAAATCAACTATTAAATTTCTGTCTTAGTTCATTTATTAAATTATATATAGAAATATTTAAATGTTTAGTGGATAAACTGAATAAATTTAAATTAAATGGCAAGAATACAATACGTATTTATATTAAAAACAAAAAAAGAATAAATACTTTTGGTAAATTTTTATTATACTGTTGTATACATAAAAAAAACTTTATTCCCCTTCATCTTTGTAAAAATATTTGACTTGAAAATTATGTCAACTCTTAATCATGATTTAAAGGAACCTAATATTTTAGTGTAAATTTACTTTATTTATACTAAAATATAATCAGAGAATATTTAAAAATTTTTTTTGTCATATTGCAGAAGTGTTGTATGTGTATTTTAATTATTACAGGTAATTAAAATACCTACATTTTTATGTAGTATACGTAGAAATGGTAATGAGCATAGCCATACTCAACTCATACTTACTTTTACCATTAATAGAAAAATACTATATTAAATGAGTATAATTATACATATATTCTTTAATAAATATTTTGAATTTGATTAATTTTATAATTGTCCACATAAATTCAAAATTCAAATAGTAAAAAAATAAATAAAGTTTAAGTTATATAAAATTTCATATCCGGAGAACTTGCAAAAAAAATTTTTTTTTTTGGAAATCTTCAAAGTTCAAAAACTACTACCCGAAAAATTAAACACAAAAAATTGCATTTAAATAAATGACTATAATATTGCCGAATTAAATATAAAAAATAAATTTTGATAAAGTTTTCAAAACTTTGATAAACTAAGTGAACATGATAATCCTTTTATTATGTTACTCGGTATAGTAAAACATAATTAAGAGGATTAGTGTAATCTTATCAAGTGCTTATTTTCCACCACAAAAATTTTAGTATTGTGGTAAATTATATTTACACTAAACTGTATAATTACAAATAAAACTATATTATTAACATTATTGTACCAATATATTGAGGAGACTATTAATGTAATAGGAAAGTTAAGAGTATAAATACATTTACATATATGAAATCGATTCTAAAAGCTAAAGTATAGTTTATAATTTAAATTGAACATTATTTCATTTATATATTTTGTTTAAAAAAATTGATATACCATAAAATTTATAATTTGATAATTTGATTGTTAGTAGAGGCAAAACTTATTCAGGAAAATTTTTATATAATTCATTTTTATATTCCATTGAAAAATTGTTGCCTTGAGTGCAATTTGATAATTGAACATGAAAATTTATGAAATAATTTTTTTTTTGGCAAATAATCTGATATAATATTTTATTTATTTTATTATTTACAAAAAAAAAACAAGTAAAATTCAATTCAATCTTTATTGTAAAATGGATGGATGATTCTTTGGTATAGAATTTTAAATATTTGATGTAGAAAGAAAACAATAATGGAATTGGAATTCAACAAGTTTTCAATATTTTCTTTTGAAGTTTTATTTATTTTATATATTTGTAGACCTACTTCAGATCAAATACTTGTCCAAAATGAGATTCTTTAAACAATATGTATTATATTGCCATTTCCCATTTTGTATTACTATACATACCTATAATATTAAATTTTATTAATTTTTTAATTAAAATTATTTTTTAAACTAAAAAAAGAAAGTAGAGATGTGAAGTTTTAATAGATACATATAATATATTATGGAGATTTTTTCATGGAAAAATGGATGAGTATTTTATACGGAAAAATTTTAGTATGAAATAAATAATAACTAGGACTATGGTGAAGGGTTAATTTATTCTAAACATGTAGAAACATAGCTTAAATTTTACATTCTTACTCGCATTCAACTCTTTCATATATAAATTGCCCCAACACTAGAAATGATTGAAGACATTTGTAGAAATAAATCGTAATTATTACGACAATATGTCAATATACAATCTAAATTTTAATAAATAAATTTTGTTACCGTAAACTTTATAATCTAACTTCGTATAAAATATTACAATAATTGAATTTGATTTAAATTTTAAATGAAATAATGTTTATATTGTAACTATAGAACTATTAACCTTAAGGTTTATAGAGAATTTTCTTTTTCTTTAAATTCAATCAAATCAATGTTAAGTAAAGAATGATAAATTATATCAAAATATTTGAACACAACACTTTGAAATATTTTTATGGAAATAAATTGAACATTAACAATGTAAAATTTTAATTAAAATTATATATTATATGAAGAAATGTAAAATTTTGAGATATCATCATATAATACAAAGTGATTGTAAAATTTAAGTTACACAAATTTATAAGGATATAAATAGTATATAATTGAACTTTAACAAAGAAAATATATCAGATTTTTGTATATGTATGAACATAATTTTCATGGAATATATTTTATGTCATATACAAGAACAAATTAAAATAATTTTTTTTGAAATAACTTTTAATCGTTTCTTTCTTTTATATAAAATAATGGATTTGTCAATTAATTTGTTTTTATGGATCACAAAATTTAAAATAATTATTTTAAGTCCATAGTTAGAAATACAATTTAAAATTCTTATTAAGAATAATACATAAAATTATTTTAATTTTAATTTTTCAATAAATTCTTTATGTATACTAATTAATTCTTTATTCCAACCAACATGCATCGACTGAAAATACCCACACTAGGAGCTTGTCCCAGCTATGCTGCTCCACCACCACCACCACCAGAATACGTCATCGCGGCGGCTTCTGCGGCGGCGTGGGGACAAGCGCTTGTCGCACCACGCGACCACCAGGCCATCGCCAGCGATGACGTATTCTGGTGGTGGTGGTGGTGGAGCAGCATAGCTGGGACAAGCTCCTAGTGTGGGTATTTTCAGTCGTGGTCCTTCTGAGCACTGCATTTCAGCCCGGACTGGATCAGGCAGCTTCTCTGCCATCACGTCGGCGGACTTGCAGTCAGAGGGTGCACAAAATGCAATTGAGATTTTGGAGTGTTCTGGTACAAGGGAGCGGCAGCTCCACGCCGGTTGGACATGTTGCTGGTGTAGTGACTACGAACCAAACACGCCATCCCCGGACTAGATCAGGCAGCTTCTCTGCCATCACGCCCCCTGAATGCCTCATATATCGAATGTTATATACTACAAAGTATATAATGTATATATGATGTATAGATGAAATCTATGAATGATGTAAAGAAACTAGAGCAACTGAAGGTGGACGTGTCCACCTGCCTGTCTGCGACCTGCCTCTAGACACACAACTAGGTAGATGAGCAGTTGGACTGGTCCGTTTGGACCAATAACCTGGCCTCACGGCCCCAACTACTTGTGCCATATGGTAAATTCTAGTACATTCTGTACTATGAATTGATCATATTATATACTTTAGTGTATTCTATATATTGTATATATTATAGTTTACTATGTTATATATACTAATGTTGTATATATTAGATTAATATAGATATACTTTAGTATATTATATTATATATTATATAGTTATACTTTAGTATATTCCTATATATATAGTATATATAGTATACCACCTCCACCAGAATACGTCATCACTGGCGATGGCCGGGTGGTCGCGTGGTGCGACAAGCGCCTGTCCCCACGCCCCTGCAGAAGCCGCCGCGATGGCGTATTCTGGTGGTGGTGGTGGAGCGGCATAGCTGGGACAAGCTCCTAGTGTGGGTATTTTCGATCGATGCATGTTAGTTGGTGAGGTTGCTTTTCCCTGCTCTTCTCTTCTCTTTTCTTTTTTTCTCGCAGCACCTCGCGCTGCTCGCCTCCCCTGCGGGGAGGTAGGCGGCTGGGGCCGCCTCTCGTCAGGAGCTCTGCGGACTCCCCACCCCCTGCCGGACGCTCCCTCACGGGGCCCTCCGCGAGGTGCAGCGAGAAAAAAAGAGAAGAGAAGAGAAGAGCAGGGAAAAGCAACCTTACCAACCAACATGCATCGATCGAAAATACCCACACTAGGAGCTTGTCCCAGCTATGCTGCTCCACCACCACCACCAGAATACGTCATCGCGGCGGCTTCTGCGGCGGCGTGGGGACAAGTGCTTGTTGCACCACGCGACCACCCCGCAGGGGTGTCGAGCAGAGCGAGATGCAGCGAGCAAAAAAGAGTAAGGAAGGGAAAAGGAGGGAAAAGCAACCTTACCAACCAACATGCATCGATCGAAAATACCCACACTAGGAGCTTGTCCCAGCTATTCTGCTCCACCACCACCACCAGAATACGTCATCGCTGGCGATGGCCGGGTGGTCGCGTATAACAAGTGAACTTAAATCCTAACTTGTGTACCAGAAACACTTATATATATATGTATTATATATTTATAATCCTGGATATAATCATGACATTATATAACTTATATGGTGTAACATGTTTGGTCAAATTATCTGTAATATCAAACCATAAAATTTCACTAATGTAGATATAAACCAATTTGGCAACAAAAAGCCATAAATATATTCTAGAAATAAATTTCATTTAGCCTTATTATAGTTATATAGTTATATAGTTATATTGTAACAAAATGAAAAAAATATATACCGTATATATTTTTTTTTGATAGAACAATTTCTTTTGGACATATCAGTTTAATTGTAATAAATCTTTTCACATAACTACATAATGCTTATGTGTATATGTATATTTAAAGTATTTATATACCATTCACATATCTGAAGTGATTCCTATTTATGTAAATTTTGTATTTATATTTTACAAGGATATAATATCCATGTTTCTCTTTATTCAACTTACTATCAATTCAAATTTTTTTTTTAATAGTTGAGTACAATTTTGGAAATTTACATTTTAAATTGAAATGATTTATTTGTAAATGTTATAATTTATTATCCAGATGTTAAAATGATTTTAAATTATTATTAAATTTTCCTTAAATATATCTAAAAATGAGCTTGATGAATTATTGGAATATGTAATCGGAAATTGTCAAAGGTATTAATTACAATTGAAAAATTTAATTTAAGTTTTTAAATTGTTTTATTTAGAAATTTAATATTGGCAAGGAGAAATGTATACTTTTAATGATTATCTGGATATGTAGAAGGATAAATATAATTAATTATATTTAGAAATCTATTACAGTGTTTGATACTATATAATTGAAGGATAATTTGGTAAAAGTATTCAATTATTTTATAGAGTGGTAAACAAATACAAAATATGGTATAATATCTGACAATAAATTAATAATATAATTTTACAGTCTGAGAAATATGAAACAGCCGCAAGGAAACTATTCAATTTTCTTTGATATGAATATTATTAAGCAACTTTTCATAATTTAATGTTTTTAAAATATTTGTTATCATTGCAAAATATTCATCTTAACAATTTAGCAATACTGTATTCATGATATTAAATTTTATCTTTTCATAGAAAATTTGTATATTCTTAATTAAAAATTTCCAGAAATTAAATACATATCTCAATTATATAATTTTCTGTTTGTATTTAATTTTGTGGTACAGTTTTCCTGACAGAAATACATAACATATATTGAAAAAAATAATAATTTAGTATTTCGAATTTTAAAAACTTAATTTACTTCAAGATAATTTATATGATACCAAAGTTTATTTCTAGTCAAACATAATCGATTTAACATATTCTTCATTATTAATTTAATCAACATTTAATTGAAAATACTTGTTAATTTTTTTATTATTTTTTATTTTGGTTTTGACCTGAAATTTACGAAATAAAAAAAATAAAAAATAAAATAAAGATTAACCTTTTTCAATAATTTAATTTAACCCAAAATAGAATTTTTTTTTATAAAAAAATGGGTTCATTGTTCTTACCTCAAACACGTCCGTACTTAAAATCAGTGAACTTGTGTTTATATACTATCATAATAATCTGATTAATTTTTAAAATCATATTTTCATCAGATCGTGTTATAATATTCTATGAATTATTATTTATAAAGAAACATAGAAAAATGCTATTAAATTTTATGATTAAATCATTGTATATGATATTATATAAAAAAAAAACAAACAGAAAATATTGTATACCGTACTATTCCGTATAATGTACCAGTCCTAATAGTGTACCATTGGTACACTATTAGGAATAAATAGCCCGAATAGTGTACCATGATATACTATTAATTCTTCATTTATGCACAAGTTTTTGTTTTGTTCCTTCAACAAAATGTATTATGCAACGGGATTTTTAAAATGAAGCTGATCATTGATGAATTCCTTCGTGTTTATTTCGTGTTCGGGCACTAAATATGTGTTTTTTTTGTTCGTTTGGCGCAAATAAAAAAAAACGAAATTTTAAGTGGAAAAATTCCATTTTTTGCACAAATCAATAAAAAAGAAATTTTTTTAATGCGTATTTTACTTTTCTATTTTATTCTTATGAGAAAAACTGGTAACATTTCAAATATTAAATTAAGTAGGCTTTGATTTTAAGATTTAGAAAAAGTTCATCGGAAAAAATTTTAGTATCTATTTAGTCATTTACTAACTAGTTAAATAACTAAAACTATCAAAAAGTGTACAAATATAATTTTTTTTATATTCAGTGTTTTTTAATAATATATTTTTATATTCAGTGCATATTTTATATTCATATTTTTTTAATTGGACTACATAGGTAATCAATAAATATTTGTTAATAAGTATTAATATTAGATAAAAATGAATGTGATTTATTAAAATAGGATATAGACCTTCAATCGCGATGCCAAGAAAATGTCCAATCTCTGTAGATGAAAAATTAAAAATCGATTCCCAAATGAAAGAAGGTGAATCCTTGAATAAATTGGAAAAGCTTACAGGATATCAAAGGTCACAAATAAATTCAAATTAAAATGCCTACTACTACAACTCGATGAGTAATTCATTTTTTTTGTATTTTTTAAAATATATTTATAACCTATTATAAAGGAAATAAATTGAAATTAATGAATAAATAAAATATCTAACTAATTTAGCTATTATTTCTTTTACTTAATGTTTTTTTATGATCTAAATAATATACCATTGGTACACTATTAGGAATAAGCTTTCCGATTAGTGCACCATGGTACATAATAATTTCTCTATTTTCAGACTTCAAAAGGTATAAAATTCGAATAGTGTACCATGCTACATTATACGGAATAGTACGGTATACCTTAATATTATAGTCTGTTAAAAAGTATATCTCGAAAATATGGCCGAAAGGTTTGGGTGGCTACATTGAATTGGAAACTATGTATATCCTTATTGTATATAGTATAGGAAAATATTTTTATCGTATTTTGGTCACGTCCTTCAACAAAAAATATCTCAAAGCTATAAAATGAAATTGTGTTTTTTTTCTTTCATTTTTTTGTGCGTTCGAATATTAGCTTAAATTTCTGTTCATATCAAATTTTCAACAGCTTTTTGTCGTATAAATTTAAACAAAATAATATAAAAGCATTTTATTTTTGTATAATGAATGAAACATTTTAATATTCGTTATTAAAAGTATAATAAAATACATTCTTCGATCAGAATTTTGATATTTAGGCAAAACAATATTTCGCGACATGACGATTATTAAATTCGTTTTGTTGGAATATTAAATTACTTACTCCTTATTCGTATTATATCGTTTAAAGTTTGAAAAAATACTTGTATTGCCAAATTTTTTATTGTAAAACTCATTTTTACTTGACAGAATACTTGCTATAGTGTATCCTTAAATAATTATATAATTTTCAATTCGTTCTTTCCATTTAATATCTCCTCTTTTCCATATTCTGTTTACTTTGCTCTAAAAGGGAACCCAAAAAAGTTTGTTAATGCTAAAAAAGTTCCCATTTCAAAACCAATACAATTAAATTAGGATAATTGGTTTGGTATTACTACGGCTAATGAGTATATCATCAAAGACATGAAGAAATTAAACTTTTCAAACAATGGAGATAAATTTTATAAATGAAATTGTACTCTATATGTGGGCTATCTATAAGCAATCTGAGTAAGAAATTCAAAAGATATCAGGACTTTTTAAATTCAGTTTCTTTAAAATTAATTGTGTAATTATTTGCTATTATTTTTATATCTAAATATAGATATTTGAGTCATACAGATGTATGCCTAATTCATTTCAACAATTTTAAAGTTTTATTTTTGAATTTAAATATGTATATATAATAATAATCATAAATGTATCTGATTAGTATTATCAAAACACTAATTACACCTTAAATATTATATAATTCTATAAAATTTTCAAATTAATAATTAAGTAATTGAAATTCTTTTCTACAAAATAATTGATAATTTATCCCATATTTTATATAATAATTTTTAAATTAATTATTAATTAATAAAATTGTCAAAGAGTAAATATTTAATATACAAAATAAATATATTTTCATAAATATAATTTTATTTCGTTGAATAAATAAATAAATGTCGACAATTTTTATATATAAATTAATATAAAATTATATTTCATAAATTTAAATAAAATTTTTTTTTTTTTGTATATTTATTAATAATAATGATGAAATATTCTCATTTTAATTTGACAGAAATGATAAAATGTTTAAAATCATAAATATGAAAAATAAATTGAACACAATTTTTAAAGAGCATTTGTGGTTAATGTGGAATTTCCAACAAAAATAAACTATTTTTTTCGTTTATTCGAATATTATTTTTATTTTGTATTTCCTTTTTTAGGTAGAAAAAGAAAGAATAGTTTTAAATATTTTCAATCGAAATATAAGGAAAACAATTTCAGGAGATGATAAAAAAGAACATAAAAATTATATTTAACAGAGAGATCCTTTATCAAAAATGAATAAATTTTTTATGTGACAAGGGACAAGCATATTGTAAAAATATTTTTTTTTTTTATTTTAGTCCTTAATCAATGTCGAACATTATTTATTAAATAATAAAAAATTTATCCTTTTTGGAATTATTGAGTTTCGGTTTTTAAAAGAGAAAAAATAAAAATATTGGGTGAGAAAAATCTACAAAGAAAATATCACAAATTCAGAAGCCACGAAAATTATAATAAAAAATTAAGGGAAAAATAAATTTTGAATTTTATTTTGATTGATTTAATTATTTTTAATGGTAAACCATAAAAATATACTTATGTACTATATAAAATTGTGGAATTTTTTGATTTTTGAAATCCGATTAAATCAAACGACACTTTGGTATCAGTGATAATTTAACCATGTATATGAATTTTTGATGTGATATTTGTTGAGATCGATGTAAGTAATATATTTTTTCGTTATTAATAGATTATAGACAGCTAATAAATGGAATGCTAATTTTGTTGATTTAGGATTTTGGTAACTGTCTTAGAAAATAAAAATTAAAGCAATTCAATATTATAATTTGAAATGAAAAAAAAAAATCATTTAACTTATCGCTCAAATATGGTTACACTTATATACTTTTACATTAAAAACAATTTCATTTAATTATTATTTATTGAAACATTTTAATTATACAAAATTTTAATTCTAACAAAATTATAATTTTCTGTTTTATCTTATTTAATATTTTATTTTTTAAAATTATCTAATATTAAAAACCATTTCAAAAATAAATATCAAAAATTATTTAAAACCAACATAAATTAAGTAATTTTAAATTCTTTGAATACCATTTTAACAGTTTTGTAAAATATTTTAAATAAAAGATTAAATAATAATTAGAACTTTCATAGCAATAATTTCACTTCACACCAATTTCTAATCCTATTAATATATTATTTCTTGCTTTTTTTATAATGTTTAATAAAATAAAAACAAATTTATTGAAGAAAATTCCACCAAAAAAACAGAAAATCAGTCGTTTTAATTTTTATTACAAACAATAAAAAAAAAACATAATCTCATAACAAGAATGAACAAATAATGAAAATTAGCTAATTTGTGTTTATCCTGTGAAAATTCTTGTAATTTTCATTCGTATTCTTATTTCTTCTATAATATAGAACTATATATGAAATAAATTCTTGAAGAAAAAGTAAAACAGACTAATTTCCTATATAAATATATAATACTTAAAGTATATAGTAATTATCATTTTCATTTATCTGCTGGTATACGAGTACGAACGCAATCTATATTTGAAGAATATAGACAGTGAAAGATAAAGGAATTTCTTTTTTTGTAATCAAAATTATATAATTATTATTCTTTAATAATACTTTATTAAGAAAAATAATTTTCCTTTTATATTATTAAAGAATTTTGCTTTATAAAAATATTTATTTGTCAAAGTATGAAAATTCTTCGTCAGAATTACGAAATATTATAACAGAGAAAATTAAGTTATTTCAGTGAATATTTTTGATGACGTGAATGGATAGAAATATCGTAAAGAAATTAGGTCTAGATTGGAATTAAATTTTGACGAAATTATTCGAAATGGTACATCAATAAAATTTTAGTACAGATTTTGTGAATGAAAATATTTAAAGTGAATTTATTAATGGTGAACAATACCATATTTAAAGTATATTAACTTATGTTTTGTCAGCAACTCCAAATCTTTATTGACGTAGAAATAATCAAGCAAGCTATGAAATTGTTTACCTAAAAAAACTTAAATATTTTTTTCTGTGATTATTGCGGACCATTTTCCATACTAGGTTTATTTACAATTAGGATCTAAATATTAATGTACTATTACATTGATAGAATTATTTTAATTTAGGATTTTAAAAACACAGTTTAATGCACTTTAAATTCATATTCAAAGTTAAATCAAATTAATTTTTTCCCAAACTCGAGATGAACATTGGTACGAATTATTATATGATTTGGAAAAGCTCCATGAAAATTTATTTGATATGATAGATTTAAAGTAATATTTAAAGTTTCTTTAAATATATTATATATAATGATATATTAAATTTCATATATGATATTAAATTTCAAATTAAAAAATAATTAATTAAAATTCATAAATTTCGAACAATTTATGAGTATGTTTGTCTATCTATGTATGAATTATTAAACAATCTTTAACTTAATAATAGCTCATATTTCTTTATAATTGCTAATTGTTCTAAACTTTTTTCTACACAATTAAAATTTTATAAATATTTTTTTTTATAAATAAAACTATAATTTTATTTGAAATTAAATATAATAAATTTTGCACAGTTTTCTTTTTGCAGTTATACTTATACCCGGTTTGTTATCATAATAATATTATAATATCCGGTTTCTTTTTGATTGAGTTTCTTTATAATTATTTATGATAAATTTCTAGAAAAATTCTTTATATAAAATAAATATTTCAGTTCTAGTACGACATTAATGTCATTAGTACTAACTGTTCGCTGTGACTAAATCATTTTTTAATTAATTAATATTGTGAAAAAAATTTTACAGATAGAAAAGTATAATGAACTTATCAATATTTGTATTTCTTTATTTGATATTAATTAATAATGAAATCGATTGTGATGGTAGTGGTAAACGTGTTAAAAGAATAGTTGGTGGTCGTGAATCATCAAAACCACGACCAGATGATCCAGTTGTATTTATCCATATGTATGAACGTGCTGCAAGTGTTGAAGGTTTTCGTAATAAAGAAAATGGTATATATAATTTTCTTGGTATAAGATATGCTGATCCACCAGTTGGACCAAATCGTTTTCTACGACCAGCTTATCGTAGACTTGAAGGTGATATAAAGGCATTAAAATATGGACCACCATGTCCACAACCAGATCAAAGAAATCCAAATCAAGTGATTGGCAATGAAGATTGTTTAATGTTAAATATTTATACACCACAAATGCCAGATGAATCAACTGGTTTACCAGTATATGTTTGGATACATCCAGGTGGTTTTCGTTATGGTTCAGCAAATCAATATGATGCCCAACCATTAGCCCAACAAGGAATGATTTTTGTACCAATACAATATCGTTTAGGTACTTTAGGTATCATTGGTGATAATACAAAAGTTTTTAGTGGTAATTTAGCAATGTTTGATATGACAGTAGCATTAAGATGGGTAACCGAATATATATCATTTTTTGGTGGTGATCCAAAACAAATAAAAGTTATTGGCCATGGTTCGGGTGCAGCTAGTGCTATGTATATGGGTATGTCAAGATTACCAAGAAGTGGTGATGCCTTAACTGGTATTGTATCAATGTCGGGCTCAGCATTATCACAATATGCACTTGATGATGATCCTGTACAATCAGTTGAAGAAATTGCAATGATTAATGAATGTCCGACAACAAATGAATTGGAAATTGTTAAATGTTTGAGAACAGTAAGTACTATGCGGATAAAGCTATAGATAACAGTCATGTCATTGTTTTATTATACATATTACTCTAATTTGCAGAAAACTACCGAAGAAATTATTCTCAAAGATTCTATGGTTCAAACAGAACGTTTACAAGGTCGCTCTATGGTTAAAGGAATTGCTGGTGGTGTTGGATTTAATCCACATATAGAAGATCCTGATGATGGACGATCATTACCAGGTTTTTTAACTGCTAAACCTGATGATACATTGCAGGAAGGAAAAAATCCAAAAATACCACTTTTAATTGGTGTGACACAACATGAGACTGGTAATGGTATTACATTACAAGCTGTATCCAATATATGGGGATCTGCAGAAAAATTCTTAAATTCTTTACTTGATACAATAACAAATTTGAAAAAATTTCTAAAAGTTGATGAAACAACTGGAGCATTATTAAAACCAATATTACCTGGACTTGGACAATTAGGTATAAATTTAGATGATTTTCTTAAAGTACCACCAGCTTTAAATGCTGTTCAAGTATTACAAAAAGTATTATTTTATATATTAAGTTAATTAACAATAATTAATTATAAAAATAAATTAATTTTAAAAGCTTACAGAAACAACTACTGATGTACTATTCAATTTACCAGCTGTATTGTCAGCTGAATTATGGGGAAAATTAGCACCAGCATTTTTATATAGTTTTGAATTTAAAGGTAATGTTTCAAAAGGTGTAAATTTTTTACAAGGTTTACCAATTGTATCTGCTGGTAAAAATCCAAATTATACAGCACATGGTGATGAATTAGGTTATTTATTTGATACAAATGATTTATTTGGTAAACCAATACCTGATGCTAAACTAAAAAATGAAAAAGATTTAAAAACAAGAAATAATTTTATATCATTATTAAAGAAATTTGCTTATTTGAATGCAAATAGTACACCTGGTGGTGATAGTATATTTCAACGATTTAGTGGAAAAGGAACACCATTTATTAAAATAACTGATCAATTGGAATTTTTAAATAATTTCCGTTTTTGTGAATTATCATTATGGGGTGCACCATTACAAGCAATTCAATCAACAACATGTCAAGGTTTATTCAAAGGATTAGATGCTATAACTGATGCATTGGATAAAGTTACTGGTGATCTAACAAAACCATTAGGTGGTTTAGGTCAATTGGGTGGTGTTGGTGGATTAGGTGGTTTGGGTGGTCTTACCAATAATGGAAAAAGTGGTGGAGTATTAGGATTAGGTTAAAATTATTATTCAAATAGTTATTCAAATAAAAATTTATACAAATATTATTTTAGATAAAATTGTCTATTTTTCTATAAACATAATTCTGTAGTGTTTTTTTTTTGTCAATTGTGAACACCACAAAGTAATGAAATTAAAATATAAATTGAATTTAATAAACTCTTAATAAATTTACAGATAATATTGACTTTAATATTGTGCTAATATTGACTTTAATATTGGTAACAGTAATTTTTTCCGCAAATATTTGTATTCATTAATTAAATTAAATATTTTATTAATTTGCATAAAAATGAACCGAGAATAAAATGTGTAGTATAGAGAGTATACATTATCCTTATCTGTTCTAGTAGTTACAATAAAAGGAATGTCCAATAAATGTTTATAATTGAAATATTAAATATTTATCCACAATTTTTTATACATAATAATATTGTTATTTATATACCCAACGTATATTTTCATTTCCTTACAAAATAATATTGCAAATAATTATAACTTTTCATCGAAACAAAGTTAAGATAAGACCGAAATATTAGCAAATTTGTGAACCGAATACAAAAGCTTTTTCTAGATAACTTTCCCCAATAAAATCCCATATTATATGTGTTGGAAATTTAGTATACTGACGTATAGTATGACTTTTTTTCAGTTTGTAAATATGCTTTTAAGAGGGTGTGTAATTTTTGGGAAAAAGTTTTTTGGAAATAGAATACCTTTTTACAATATTTTTTCTCTTTTTTACCAAGTATCCTAATCCTCATCCGTTCAGCGTTTTCATGATTTTAAAAATTTGTTTTTATTTAATTTTGACATTTGATTATAATAATAATTAATTTGTAAGAGGTCCCCACTATAGTTAAGTTAATTATTTATTTAAAACTAAAAATTATTAGTTTATGGTGAATTTATGATCTCCACTGCAAATGGACATAGAGAATCTATATGAATTTAGTAGGTCCCAAACTTAAATTAAAAAGAAATAAAAAAAATGCTTTTTTTTAACCCTTTGGAAACTAAAGTACACAAATTTACACAGAACAAAGAGGTGAAAAATATTTAAAAGTAGGAAGGGTTGAACTTTACATGGAGGAATGAACAAATGAAATAAATTGTATCTACATAAAAAATTAGTTGGTTCCATTCAAAATCCGAAATGGTGCAAATCGCTCAGACAATTCTGGATTTAATTAATTTTCAAATATTTTAGGATCCATTAGAAAATATAAATACGTGCCAAAGATTGGTTTTTCTTTAGCATTCAGTGCATTTCACGAATCTATGTCGATTTCCGGCTATGGAGTTGATGTTATTCAAAATTGACTCAGTTTCAAATAAATTAACAGAGTTGTAATTTTAAGAATGATAAAAATGCTATAGCAATTAAGTTACATTGCTGAAAATAATTGACAACAATAATATCAATATCTAACAATATTAATACATAAAATTAAACTACAGTAAAATTTTGTTAAATTATGACAAAATTTATTAAGAAAAAAGTTGAGATAATTTTAATGGTATTGGTTTAAACATCATATTATTATAAATAAAGTAAACTTGCAGTAACACAAAATCAACATTTATCAAAATATTAATTTAAAAAACTGACACTTCATCTACTCTATATTTATAATTCTGCTAAAAATTTTCATTTACATATAATGTATATTTTCCAATTTCCACATTTTTCCAAAGTTACCATGACAGAGTATTTATTCATATCAAAACAACCTGTAGCAACTCTTAATCACATGTTTACATACATGTATAAAAACACACCTGTTGCATAAATGTACCATTAAAACAACAAACAAAAAATTGCATTTTCCATTCACTAGAAAAAAAAAAACTAACAAAAAAAATTATCGAAATTCGAAAATAAACAATCGAAAAAATTTCCATTTTTTTTTTCCACATATCCTTATTGATTTTTCAATTTCAATCTGCACAGACGTATTGAAATTTTTCCAAAACAAAATTTTTTTTTTATCCAAAAATTTCTCTACTCATTAAGAAAATTTTCAGTTGTCGTTATTGGAGTATAGTGAAAAGTCCTTTTTTAAAAGTGAAAGAAAAAAATTTTTATTTTTGTGAAAAATTCTTTGTTTAAATTACATTTTCTTTTAGATAGAAAGATATAGAATTAATATAAATAATTTACAAGAAAATTTAATTTATTTCTTAACCGAAAAATCTATAATAAAAGTAAAAAGAAAAATAAAGTGCCTAAAATATTAATCCTATTTTTTTTTTTTTAAATAATTTTATTAATGTTAAGAATATTTATGTATATTGAAGTATAATAGAGTACAAAATTTTTATCCTGCTAGTATGTAAAAATTAAACTATTTTTTTTTGTGTGTGTATAAATTTTATTTAAATCTGTTTTTTTTTTTTTGGTAATGTTTGGTTAAGATAAATATTTTTTCCAAGATTTTTGTTTCTTCTATTTTATCCTTTAATAATGAAATATTAAAAAAAAAAAATTATTGATTCGTCTGCAGTTTCCTCACTTCTTGCAGCTGGGAAACCTTTCCCATTAATTGCAACAGGTATGTAATTATATAGAAAAGAAAATGAATGAAACAAGGACGATTATCGATTTTTCAGGAAAACAAAAAATATATATAGATTTTTTTTTTTGTAATTAAAATTTAAATGAGAAAAATTAAAAGATTTTATAACAAATAGAAAAATTGAAAACGAATATGAAAAAAAAAAAAAAAATGGCGGAAAGCATCCCTGAAAAGTTGAAGGTCATTGAATAAATTGGTTTATATACTAAAGATTACGTTGTGTACGTAATTCCGATTTTTTTTTTTGTATAAAAAAATTGAACAAGGTAACAAACAACAACAACAACAATAGATGTTATATACATTCTGTGTCAGAATGCAAAAGAAAACGTTCATAAAAATATAATTAAAAATAATATATTTTTTTTTTTTGATACCCCCAGGAAAAATTCCAAAATTTTGAATAAATATTTTTTTCGCATGTTTTAACTTAATTTCAATTTATTAAACTTTAATTTTATTTAAATCAAAAAGAAGACTTTTTATAAAAAATCCTTTTTGCTAGTTGGATTTTTTTTTATCGTTTCTATATATTCATATAGTAGTATATATTTTTTTCGTAACCAGAAATATTCCAATTTTCCAATATACATATGTATTGCAGTATATTATATAAATCACTAACCATAATAAATTTAAAGTAATTTTTTGTTACCCCATAATTATGTAAACATCACCAAAAAAAGTAATTCGTAGTTTGTTGTCAACCATAATTTCGAATTTTTATATTATACTCGTATTCAATTATAAATTATTTATCTTAAAATTCATTTACATTTATAAATTATTGTTAAATTTTCATATATTTTCTTTGGTGTAAAATAAAAAAATTTCTAGATCACCAAATGCCAGAAGTATTAACATTAGCAGGTATGGCAGATGCCGAACCTGATTTATCAACATTTGAGAATAAAACTGGTTTAGCTGAAGATATGAAATTTTTAGCATCAATGCCAGAATTATGTGATGTAACATTTTTAGTTGGTGATACACGTGAACCAGTTTGTGCTGTCAAAGTAAATATAAATCAATTTAAAAAAAAAATTTCATACAAAATTTATTATTATATATTTAAGTAATTAATTAAATTTTAATTTATATAGGCAGTTTTAGCTGCACGTTCAAGAGTTTTTGCTAAAATGTTATATTCAGCACCATCGCCACAACGTAAACGTGAAACATCAACTAAAGAAAATAAATTACGTTTATTTTTGAAACGTTCATCTGAACCATTATTAAATTTACAAAATGCAGCGCAACAGGTGAGCTTTTTTTTTTTTGCATAGATTTTAAGACGAAAAAAATTAAATTAAAAATTAAAAATTAAATTTTAATCAGAGTGTACAAAAAAAAAAAAACAAAATAAAATTTTTAAAAAAGAAATGAGTAGTCAAAGCAGAAATTTTTGCAATTATTACCTACCACCCCCATTTATATAGAATTACATAAAATGTCCTTTTTAGTTTTTATTTATTTTTGTGTAAAATTTATTGATTAATTCTCCCACCCCCTTTTATGTAATATTTTTTTTCCGTTTTATCTTTTTGGTTTTGGATAATCAATGTGTGTGTGTGTTTTGTTAATTTGATTTAAAATAGGGAGAGGCGGTGTGGGTTATAATAAAGTAAAGACTAACAGAGTGTTAAGAAATGGTTAATATGAACCGAATAAGTAATAACAGAAAAGTTTCCGTGTGGTAAAAGTTTTACTCGTGAATGAATTTTACAAAAACTTTTGCGTATTTAATTATACTATATGACAGGATTTCTCCAATTACACACTTATGATTATACGTATATTTCTATAGTTATATAAATTAAATCATATACATAAACATAATAAATCTATTGTTGTAGGCGAAATATGCCATGTAGACAAATTAATATTTATAATGATAAATGATAAGGCCATATTTACACTGAATTTGTAAATACACCGAATTAAAGATTTGTAATTTGAACCTTTGACTTAAATAGTCCTTTTTCTTTTTTTTACATAAATTTAATTTAAAGGGAAGATTTTTATTTAAATTACAAGTTAAATTTCTTGGAATACGGGGTAGCCTTCTAATTTCTGACTTAATGACCCATAACTTCGTCTTTATTGCACTTTCTTTAAATTCATTTATTTTTTTGAAAATACCAAACCGGCTTGTATATTGCACTTATACTTAAATTTCCACCCTTTACCATATAAGCACTCTTCAAATTTTTCATTATGGAAAATCAAAAATTTATTAATTATATGAAATGTTAATTAAAAAATTAAAAGTACTTAGATTCAAATTGGGCATAAAAAAAAAATTATTTATATAATTTAAATAAAAAATTAAAGTTTAAAAAATATAAAAAAGAAAAAATACATAAATAATAAAAAATCAAAATTATATTGAATTAAATTGGATTTTAATCAATGTTTCATGTATAGAGGAGTGGGTTCAGCCAACAATTGGCACCAATTCCGGAGGTAATAAATAATTTATTATATTTTTATAATTATTATTTTTTATATTTTAGTTTAGTTTTTTCTTTATTTATAAATATGTAAATTCTTAATCTATGAAATATAATTTTCTATATAATTTCCATTTTGTAAATTCATAATTATAGAAAACTGTTGTAACTTTTTCCACTTTTAACTTTTTTTACTTGTATAACTAACACAAAATACAATGTAGAGTGATACAAAATTTAATATTTCCTTGAATTAATATTATTTTTTGCATGTTCTGTGTTTGTACTAACTAAGACATTACATTACATTACATTAAAACAATATATATACAAATATACATTATTGAACAAAATATGCATGACAGTCGCACACAATTTTATTCGACATAATAAACTCAGTTTAGATATTATTATGTTAGACAATATTATAATGTTTTATCTAAATTTACTTTGAATATTTATATCCTTCAATGTTAAAATTGATTTTTCTCATATGTTGATATATAATTGTACGATACAAAAAGTTCAAAATATTATAAGCTGAGTTTGTGTTGACGAAATAAATAATTCTGTACTTTTTTTTAAAAAAAATAATGCTTTCCACCAATTTAATTCTATCAAAAAAGTTAAATAAATATTTTCAAATCTTTCAATTTTATATTCAAAATGACAAAAAAATAAATATTTCTTTTAGTGAATTTTTTTTTCAATATATAAAATTTTAGCCAGCTGGGCAACAACATCAAACTTTAATTATTGAGGAATTTGAACCTGATGTTTTTCGCCAATTGATTGAATATATACATACTGGATGTGTTACTCTTCAACCTAGAACTTTACTAGGTAATTTGTTTTTTTTTTATTTGCAAAATAAGATTTAATTTTTTTAAAAATTGAAATTTTATAGGTGTTATGAATGCTGCTGATTATTATGGTTTAGAAGAATTGCGTAGATCATGTGCTGGTTTTGTTCAATGTTGTATAAATGTTGATACAGTTTGTGCATTACTTGCATCAGCTGAACGTTATATACAATATAAATGTACAAAAAGTTTAGTACAAAAAGTATTAGAATTTGTTGATGAACATGGAAATGAAGTTTTAAATTTGGGTAGTTTTACATTATTACCACAACATGTTGTACGTTTAATTTTAGCACGTGAAGAATTACGAGCAGACGAATTTACAAAATTTCAAGCAGCTTTAATGTGGAGTAAAAAATATTATGATAATAATCCGGTATAATTATTAATTATTATAAAATTTATTTAATTGAATATTGAAAATATGTAAAAGTTTTCCCAGAACATTGATATGAAGGAGATACTTGGTAATTTCTTAGAATATATACAATTCCATAAAATACCAGCAAATGTATTAATGAGAGAAATTCATCCACTTGGTTTGGTACCATATTCAATAATAATGAATGCATTGGCATATCAGGTAAGTCAAAACTGATAAAAAAAAATTATTCAAGATATGAATTTTTTTTTCATGAAGACACGAAATTTTACATAAAAAACAATAATTTGGTTGATATTACTGAGTTTTTAAAATTAAAATTAAAACAAAATTCCTACGCCCTTTTGTCCCCTATTTCTGATTCTAACAATTGCAGGCAGACCCAGCAAGTATCGATCCCGGAAAATTATCTCCAAACTCTAGCCGAGTGAGGCGAGCACGTCAATCGCAGGGCAGGTCGATGTCTGTACAAAGCTCAATGGATCCATATGGTTCTAATACAACTTTAAGCTCAAGCGGCAGCAGCGACCCTACATGTGGCCCCCATAATAGCAACTAACATAGGTTGAACGGTCCCTCTTCCTCTTCCCACCACCATTCAAAACATTCATTACCAAAAATCCGTAAAGCTAAGTCACAAAGTTTCCGTACCCGTCGAAGCCCATCAGAACGTCGAAGTCCAAATTCTATGTTACCAAATCAGGGACCGTTAACACTCAATACGTCCGATAAAAAAAGAAGCCCACTTACACCAAAAAGTCCAATTTCACCGCATCCAGATTCAAAAAGTCCTGGCAGTATGTCACAAAGAACAACACCGACAACTCTGTCACGACAAGGTACATTAAGAGCATCGCATAGAAGAAAAAATAGTATGACCGGTTCATTACTATTAATACAAGGACATAAAAGTCCTGTAACATTTGATGATCAAAAAAGTCCGCAAGGTCGTCGAAGTCCATTATTATTAATACATGACCATATGCGAAGCCCAAATGAACTACCAACTAATAATAATTTTGATTCCCGTAGTCCAACACGTAGTCCAACACGTAGTCCAACAGAACGTCGAAGCCCTACATTTAGTATACACACACAAGATCATAAAAGTCCATTGAATGAATATCAGAGACGTAGTCCAACATCAACAGTTCATGTACAGGATATACGTGGTTATGATTTAGATGAAATATTAGATGCAAATGGAACAAAGAGCATTTCTTATAAAAGGCAATCTACAACATTATTTACACCAATTTCAATAAATGAAAAACGTAGTCCTATTTTACCAATGCCAATACCACCAATAACTGTTTCAAATCCATTAGAAACAGGTAAAATTGTTGAAAGAATGGCAGCATCAATTAAAACAGCTGAAACTATTACTGATACATCTGATACAAATATTGAACAAGATAAAGAAATACCGGAAAAAAAAGAACGCACAAGTGTTATGAAAGAAATTTTAGCATTTGTACGAAAGCCATCAAAACGTATTACGACACGTACAGGACGATTTGCAGCTGCATTTTCACGTACTGAATCTGGTTCAAATAGTGGGCCATTAATCAGACAAAGTACATTTTCAGCTAGTCCAGCAGCTGCAAGTAATGCAGCTAAAAGTGCTGTAACTAAACAAATGTCAGAAGTTGGATTTGAACCAAAAATGTCGCTTAAATTTAATATAAATACAAAAATGTCATTAAAATTACGTCGATCTGCTGCAGATGATAAGAAAAAAGATAAAAAATCTAGTGGTGATGAAGCTTCTGGAACAGAAAGTGATTCAAAATCAGAAAAGGTAGGTAAAAAACTAAAAACAACTGGTCGTGTCAATAGTAGTAATAGTGAAATTGTATCATTTGAGTTAGCCAATGTTCATTTTGAAAAGGTAGGTGAATCATATATTAAGCACGAACAAATTAAAGAAGAAATGATTTATGAAAATCAACATAATATTAAAAAACTAAAAATAGTCGCTTTGTCAAATGAAAACGCACAAACATACATAGCTTCTAATAAAATATGTAAAAATGAAAATCGTGATTTTAAATCACGTATTAGTGAAGAACAAGAATTTGATCCGAACGAAAGTATTGAACAATTTAAACCACCAGACACTGATCAATTTATTAAACCTATTAAACCGGAACCAATTTATGTAAATTTAATGGAACTAAGGGCTGAAATAATTGAATCTGAAACTAATGATGATGATAAAACAATTCCACCGCCATTACAATGTCCAACTATTGAATTTGAACCACCATCACGTCGTTCCTCTTTTGATCCACCGAGATCTCCTTATCTTGAAAATCTTCGAAGTCCTGGTGGTGATACTGATACCGATTTTATTAATTTAAATCGTCTTGATTCAGGTGGTGATAGTTTTGAAATGGTTGAAGGTGATCGTAACCGTGAATCTAGTTTTGAGGATCGTTATTCCTCACGTGATACTAGTTTTGATATTTCACGTTACCAATCGACCAGCTATGAAGATCAAACATCTAGTTTTGAAATTGTCGATATTGATGCACGCAATGAAGAAAAAAAATCAAATATTGATTTAAGAAAATCATCAATAGAACTAGTTGATGCTGAAACATTTCAACGATCTGGTTCATCTGGTCGTAAATCATCATTAGAAACTCATTTTGATTATTTACCAGCTGAGAATACACCATCAAAACCAATTGCATTTCCAGCAAATAAAAAATCAAAACCAGATCTTTGTCGTACACCACGTGATATACATATATCACCATTTAGTGCATTTTCTCGTGCTCGTAGTCCATTATCAAATCAAACATCTTCAAATTATAGTTCACGTGATAGTTATGATTCAAGTTCATCATATCCACATTCACATCATGATCAAAAAAGTCCATATGCTGATCCAACAAAACAGCATTTTCCATTAACAATAAAAGGTCCAGAAGAAATACGTACATTTTTATGCACTGATAAAAGATGTGCTTCCATATTTGAGCCAAGAACCTCAACAACATATCTAAGTAGTAATAATAGTGGTGGTACACCTAATGTTAGTATAATTTCAGCAATTAATGCTAGTAAAGATATTAAAAATAATATTCCAATAGTAAATTCATCATCATTATTAAATCGTAATGGTGGTGGTAGTGGTGGTGGTAGTGGTAGTGGTAGTGGTTGTGGTCGACCAGGTTGTTTAAGTGGTAATGAATTAGAATTTGAACCACCATCACCAAGGCGGGCAGCTAGTGCCTCACCAAAGCATACCTTTACATTTAGGATAGTATTAAAAAAAGTAGATAGTTCACCAGATGCAATTTGTCCATCAGTTGAACGACGTGGTCGTCATATTGATAGTAGATATAAGAGACGTGATAGTCGCAAAAAACGTTTAAGCAATGCAGGGAAGAGTTTTTAAATCTCTTTATTATTTTATATTATATATAGTATATTTTTACGTAAATTAAAATATTTTGAATGTTTAGGAGTTTTTTTCTTATAAATGTTGTTCTAAAGAAATGAAATTTTCAGTACAAATTTAACTGTCATAAAAAATTTAATAAAATCACAAAAATAGTTATGAAAGTAAAAAATCAATTTTGACAATCTTAAGATAGATATTATCAAAATCATTTAAAAAATTAATAAATAGGAATAATTATAATAAATATATATATTAAAAAATATAAATAAATACAAAAATTTTAAAATATAAAATCTATGCGAAATTGCATTTTAAACATTAAAACTTTAACCATTTCTTAGTATATTTTATGTAGAAATATAATTACCATTATCAGAAAAATAGAAACTTTAACAAAAAAATAATTTCGAAAAGCAATAAGGAACTAATTAAAATAAGTAATCAAAAAATCAATTTAGAAATTCCTTTAATAATTTCGCATTTTTATTCTTACTTTGGTGCATAACTTGATATATACCAGTTTTTTTATCTTCTCTGATAACAGGACTACTATGAATCTGAATCCTTTTTTTTATTTAGGAAGGTATGCTTTGAAATTATAGTAATAATATTTACTATACTTATACTATTTTCTTCTTGTTGAATATTTTTTATGTATTCTTTCTGCAATTTGAACTTTAAATTTATATTAAAATTGACTTAGATTTGGGAGCATCATTATAATTATTTGCATAACGCAGCTTTTAGGAATTATAATATTTTATATTAATTTTTCTCTGGCTTCTGACATTAGTCCGACCAAATAACAAAATAAATCTTCGGACTTTTTTGATTATTATAAATGTTTGAACTATATAATCTAATAAATTCTATTATACAATATCATATCAAACATTTTATAGATATGTAATATTTTAATAACTATGAAAGAAAAAAATAATGGCTATTTTCCCAAAAAAAACCAAAAATTAATTTTATCAATTCTTCTTCTAACCGCTGATTAAAGACTTTTTCATTACTATATATTTTACGTATACGGATTATAAATCATAGTAATTTTTTAACTTAATTCAGCAATAATATTTAAATATCTTAACGAAGTAATTTACATCAGCAAAATTACTATAATTTTATAATAAAATTTCGTATACAAATAAAAATTATCGTATTTAAAATTTAATAATAAAATAAAATACAGGATATTTTTAATAAATTATAAAATTAATCAAAATTTATTTAGTAAAAAAAAAATTAAATGTGCGTTTTCAATATGACATTTGGACTAATAATTTTTTTTTAAATAATTTTATTCGTTTATGTAAATTTATAAATATTATCACTGTAAAATTGCATCTATAGCTATATATTTGAAATTAAATTAATAAAAAATATTAATACATTATAATAATAAATTATAAATCACATTAAAAAAATATTGTTATTAAAGAGAAAATTTGTTGTTAGTAAAAAAAACTATATACTAATAAAGTTACTATTATATAAAGAAGCTAAGACTTAGTAGAGAAATGTTAATTTTTAAGTCATTTAATGATCTTAATCTTATCAACAAAATATTAAAATGAAAATATTTATAAATATAAATGTAATTTTTTTTTTTTAGATAAGAAAATATAATTAATAATCTGGACCAAAAATACAGTATATTGAAAATTAAATGGTTTTCTATATTATTTTTCGATTATATATTATATACATATAGTTATACTTTAAATTTATATTTAATTAATTTCTTAATGTTGAAATAGAATTTAATTTTATGATTGTTAATTTTTTATTTTATTGGTGAAAATTGATTATTTGAAGTAAAATATATTTACTCTCAATATTAGGACATTGAATAGTATAAATTAAATTTCATTATAGATATCGAAAATAGTTAATTTTTGGTAGTAAATTTGAAAACGAGTCACATTCAGCACTGTTTATATTGCACGCGTAAAATATTTTTTTTGAATTACTTATATTCAAAATATTAGGAAATTGTACATGATGACAGTAATATTAGAAAATTGTACATGATGACAGTAATATTAGAAAATTGTACATGATGACAGTATTATTGTCTTTTGACAGTACATGACCACTGTACAGTGTTATTAATAAATATCATGAAACACTAATTATTTTATCATTATACGTAAATATTTTTTAGAATATTTTCTTTTTATGTTGTTTTCCAATATTTAAGCTGAGTACAACTACTAAACTATTTTATAAGTTATACAAATAATTTGGGCCAAATAATCAATTTTCAATTTATAAGCTGGTTTTGGACACTTACACATAAGTCATCATTTTGTTTTTAAATAATATCTTTTAAAAATTATTTCTTTTATATTAGCTTGTAATTATGCTTTTCATTTAATAATTTTCCTTTTTATATTAATTGGTAAATTAAATAAAACTTTTATTTATAATTTATAAAATATTTTGTTTATCTTATATAGAACAAAAATATAAATTAAAAGCTGGAATAGGGGCCGTAAAAATTAAAAATATCTTAAATTATTAAAAAAAAAATGTATGTTATGTAAAAATAAAAACAAGGAAAATTTAATAACAACAAACAAAATCTAAAAAATAATTAAATAATATAGAAATATACTGTTAAGAAATTAGTGAAAAACTAAAAAATAAAAAAAATATGTTTGTGTCATTGAATGTATATGTAGCTCTGTTATAAACTATATTATTGAAACATAAAATTAATTAAACTATATTTATTAGCTGTAAATTTGTTGCTTTTCTTTGTTTCTGTATTTTTTTTTTAGCTTATTAAAAGCATACAAAATAAAAGATACGTTAAAATTTATGCTTGTAAAAATGTTAAAAATGACATATAAAAATTTTGCAAGTTTTTTGTTATTTTTTCATTTTCTTTTTTTAGAAAACTTAATAAATTAATTTTTTTTTTTCTTTTTTGAAAAATGTACAGAAATTATTTTTAAATTGGTTTATGGATAAATTAAAAACTACAAAAATTAATTTCATTTAAAAGAAAGAATAGTGATTTGAATTAAAAATTTTTTTTTAAATAACAGAAATAATTAATCAAAATTTAAAATAATTATAAAATTATCTGAAATTCTTTAAAAAAGAACATAAATTTTCTATAAATTTTTATATAAAAAAATTATTTATATATTTTTGAAATATTTTATTTAATAATTTTTAAAAATAACAGAAATCTTGTAAAAAATATTAAAAAAAAAATTTTTTTGTTTTTTTTTATATTTTAGTTGTTTTAATTTTTTTATTAAAGAATTTTGGTTTTTTAAATCAAAAAAGAAATAATTTTCATTTTTCTTATTTTAGTTTTCACAAATTGGAAATGTTTAAAAATGCTGCATAATACAAATGTTTTTGCGCTATGTAAGCTTTTAACTATAAACTTATAAATATTAAAGAAAAATACACGCAACACAAAAACTCTTTTATAACCACTGTCCATGATCATAAGAAATCACCTAACTATGCTCAAAATTTATAGTTTTTTTTTTGTTTTAGAATATTTATAAAATATTGCGAAATGTAGGCATAAAATAATTTTTATAGATAATTTAAGGAAAATTGCATTTTTGTAGAAGTGAGTGAAGAGTTTCAAATAATTTAGACATTTTTTTTTTGTATGATTTAATTTAATTTGATATTGTATAGAAAATAAATGGTGCACAAGTAAACATCAATAAATCATAATAATATAATTTTTGGGGAAATTAGAAATACAATAATAAAATTATGGTATGGAAATATTAGTATTGAATGTGCTACAGTCCAAAAGCAGAACATATTTCTAAAACGTCTAAATATAAATTGAATGATTTCGTAGGATAAAACTTAAAACATGATTGAATTAATTTCTTCAATTAAAAATAATTTAGTGAATGAGATTAAAATTTCTAATAAATCTAATTTACAAGTACTAAATTTTTCAAAAATCCTTAATCTAATCATGGATGCACAATTAAAATGAAATAAATATACATCTGCCCATTAAAAATTTGACAATTTTACTATATTTTCTATAAAATATTAACACTTATAATTTTGCTTTTCATTAGAAAATGCCAAAAATTAAAATCTCTATTTTATTAGTGGAATATATGGAAATTTTGTGTTTGTGATAACTTAAAATGGAATGTTAAGATATTTTTCAGATATAACTGCAACAAAATAATCAAAAAGTAAATTTAATATAAAATTTAGTATAGTATTAATTTTTTTTTTTCATAATTAATAAAAATAATTCTAATAAAATTTTTTTAATTTTTCTTCTTTTTTTTTTTAAATTTAATTTATGTTTTTTTTTTTCTATTATTATTTTGTTCAATTACAGAAAACATGTTCTTTTTTAAAGAGCCAGTTTAACCAGATGAGTGACTATATTGTTTGTGTGATAAGTTCCTGCTGTAATGTTAATATACATAAAATTCATCATTATTTAAAATATATAAATAGTTAAAATGAAAATTACATGATATACTTTATTATAATCAATTAATGTTAAAATTTTATCATATTGTTATTAAAATTATAATTAAAATAAATTTATAATAATAATAAGATATTTTAAAATCATTATTAAAAAAAGATAATTATAAAATATTTAAAAATATAAGAGAAAAATAATTACAACTAAAAATTTTATTAAAAAAAAGAATATGTATAATCATAAACAGAAAATTTAACATTTTACAGTTTAATGCCAAAAATTAATCTATCAAAAATATTAATTTTCTTTGCCAAAAAATCAGCCTTAACTATAATTCTTTAATTCAAATTGATACTCTGATATGGATTCTAATACTAGTCTAGTAGAATTTTCAGCGAACACAATAATATCGCCTGCGCTGTTGGGAGACATTACTGTCTGGCAACAAATTAAAAATGATTTTTTTTTTAATTATGAATGAAATTTATATTCGCTTTTCGATAATTAAATTCTTTTCAAATTTTATTCGGAGACAATTAAATTCACTTTTGAGGGCAACGATAATGTTACCGAAATTTCCAGAATATAAACGATTCTACGCCAAATAAATTTGATATAGTGTAAATAATTAAATTGGCTGATATTGTATAAATATAAAGCTGCAAGATCAGATGGACAATGGAACAAATAACTTCATTAATTTTTTTTTGTAAACTTTGATCATTATATTATTAGGCTTTATTTTAAATAGTTTCTGTGAAAATTTGATATATAGAAATATCCTCTGGCACTTGTAAAATTCTACAAAATTTTTAAATAATAATAAAAATATTAATTCAAATTCAAATCAGAATTATTAAAAACTATCAAATGTTATCAATAAAATAATATATATATATATATTTCATTAATCAATTTAATAATCATTTGCATAATATAATTAATGTTATTTACGTATAAATAATATAACAAATATTTTTGTAAAATACTAAAACTTTTCTAATTAAAAGAAATTTATCATTAAATTTTTGAAAATTTATATTTACATTACAAATATATATATATATATACCAAAAAACTAAATGTATGTAATTAATTTATGAAAAGAAATAAATATATTATAAAATTATTGAATATAAAAATATAAATCTCTTTTGGATTATTTGAAAATAAAATGTTTATGTATTTAAAAAATTGTACGTTTTTAATAACTTCAAATATTATTTATGTTGTTCATGTCATTACAAAAATTTACATATACTCGTTTAATATAAATAAAAAATATATTCAAAATATTCTAATGAATGTAGTTAAAAAATTCGATGTAGTATATATTTATAATTAATTTAAATGTAAAGTTCTTAAAATGAAATTGTGAATTTAATTTAATAAAACTGAAATGAAAATAAAAATTGTTACAAAAAATTTGAAAAATTATAATAAAAAGAAATATAACAAAAAAATCTAAAATACTTTTTATAATTCATGATAATTTATTGCTGTTAATATTCTTTTATAGAAATGAAAAGGAGAGATCATTATTTAGTAAGTAATATTGAAACCATCCAGAACAAAAATCGTATACTGTTTTCATAAAGAGAATTTGAAATTAATTATTTATAAAAGTAGAGTAATAAATATAATTATTATTATTAAATTTGTATGTTAAATTTGTTACAATTTTCAGCTGAACTAACATTTACATTAATACAAAAGATATATAAAATAAATATTAAGAAAATAAATTAAATGCTGCTATAATTCTAGAAAAGCCAAGACTTAGACAAATATTAGACTTAAAAATTGTTTTTAAGTGCTGAAATAATAAAAATTGCAATGTATTATTGATGGCTGCGTAATCAAAATCCCGGAGAGCAGAATTTAATCAAACAAGAGAACTTAAACTATATTTTTTAAATGATGGGGTGTATTAATTTGAAAAAGTTACACAATGATTTAATAAAAATCTATTAAATTTTAAAAATGGTTTAATATACAAAAATTTGGTGAAAAAAGCAAAGAATTTAGTGTTACAAATATTACAGGTTAAAATATAAAATTAAATCTTCAAATCACTGTTGTACTAATTTAGAGTACTAATTTAGAGTATACTTATTTTAAAACAACAAAATAATTATACTGAGCATTATAATGATTATGAGTGCACATCACAACAAAACTAGAAATTTTTGTTATATAATATTTAATAAGATTTTAAAAACTCAATAAAATTTAGTATTTCGCAAAGTAATTGCCTAAATGCGACACTTATAACTTTTAACTATTCCAGTCTCTCTCTATTATCCCGTATTTTTAACATAACATTTTAATAATAAAACACATTTTTTATTGTATATAATATTAATACTAAAAATTGTGTTAATATTTATTCTAACAAATTGTATTAGTCTCAATTAATAGTTTTTGTTATACGTATATTTTACTGTCGAGTATTATGAAAATTTAATATCACTTTTTGAAATCTATAATTATCAAAATTTAGTTCTAAATCAACTTTCTTCTAATTACAAACATCTCCTATAAAATATATTTTAATGTTTTTATTAGAATTATTAAAAGTTTTATTATTATTAAAATATGTAATCGGTGCTTATCATGATCCACATTTTTTGCCTGGCCGTACAACAATTGTTCATTTATTTGAATGGAAATGGAATGATATTGCTAATGAATGTGAACAATTTTTAGGACCAAAAGGTTTTGGTGGAATTCAGGTATATAAAATATTAACAAAGAAACGATTTTTTTTTTACAATTTTAGTAAATATGTACTTAATTTATAGTTATCACCAGTAAATGAAAATTTAATATTAAAAAATCGACCATGGTACGAACGTTACCAACCAATATCATATCAATTAACAACTCGCTCTGGTAATATTGTTGAACTAGCTGATATGATAACTCGATGTAATAATGCTGGTGTTCGTATTTATGTCGATGCTGTTATAAATCATATGGCACGCAATACACCAAATAATACTATTGGCGTTGGTACTGGTCAATCTGTAGCATATCCTGATATTAAATCATTTCCAGCTGTACCATATTCAAATGATGATTTTCATCCAACATGCCAAATACGAAATTATCAAAACGCTGATGAAGTTCGATCATGTGAATTAGAAGGTTTAAAAGATTTAGATTATAGTAAATCAAATGTACAGGAACGTGTTTTAAATTATTTAAATAATTTAATTAGAATTGGGGTAGCTGGTTTTCGTATTGATGCTGCTAAACATATGTACCCAAAATATTTGGAAAAAATATATAATCGTTTAAATGATTTAAATATACATTATAATTTTCCAGAAAATTCGAGACCATTTATTTATCAAGAAGTTATCGATTTAGGTTCCGAAGCAGTTAAAAAGTATTTGAAATTTTTTCCATTCAATATAATCATTTCATTATAAATGAGTTTGGCGATATTTTTAGAACTGAATATAATAAATTAGGTGTAGTTACGGAGTTCCTACATTCTATGGAAATTGGTAAAGCATTTCGGGGTGGCAATAAATTAAAATGGTTTAGAAATTGGGGACCAGATTGGAATTTTCTACCATCACAGGATAGTTTAATATTTATTGATAATCATGATAATCAACGCGGTCATGGTGCTGGTGGTTCAGATATATTAACATATAAAAATCCAATACTTTATAAATTAGCAACTGCTTTTATGCTTGCTCATCCTTATGGTTATACAGAAGTAATGAGCTCTTATAATTTTCAAACATCTGATCAGGGTAAGCAATTATTAATTATAATTATTAAAATTTTAATATATTTTCGTCAATAATTGAAAATATAATAACTTTAAGGACCACCAACTGATAATATGGAAAATATTAAATCACAAAAATTTGATTCGAATGGTTATTGTACCGAAAATTCTGGTTGGATTTGTGAACATCGTTGGTTAGAAATTACCAATATGATAAAATTTCGAAATATTTGTAATGGAACAAAATTAACAAATTGGTGGGATAATAATAATAATCAAATTGCATTTGGTAGAGAAAATAAAGGATTTATAATTATTAATAATGAAAAACAGAATATGATAAATCAAATTTTACAAACAAATTTAACAGCTGGTATTTATTGTAATGTTTATGATGGTAATAAAAATGGTAGAAAATGTACTGGAAAACAATTTGTTATTGGTAATGATGGTAAAATAAATATTGATAAATTAAATGGACAAAGTGCAATTGCATTGCATATTGATGTAAGTTTAATTTTTCTATCCAAATATATAAAATTTTGTTTATAACAATATATTTTTTTTTACATTTTCAGGAAAAATTGTAAAAAAATATGAAAATAAAGTTTATTATAAATGAAAGTTTATAATAAATAAAAGATTATTATTTATCTCAATCGGTTTGTGTTTTTTTCTTTACTAAGCTTTTTTTAGACTATATATTCGAAATAATGACGGTAGATGGCAGTGTCAGTTAAAGAATATTGTGTCTATAATAAATGGTTTTTACCAAATGGTTTTAAATTGAGTTTTGAAATATGAATAAGTTAATTAAAAATAACGAATTTTTATTAATTAATTTATCTTTTCAATATACCTTAACATACTGTAATTTAAATTTGTTTGAATATTTGATCTATGATTGAGTCAATTTGGTTGTAAAAATATCAAATTTTTCAATCCTCAATTAACTTTTCAAATCTAATTTAATTAACAAACAAAAAACAGTTTTTTTTGTAAATGATTCATCAGCTTGTATAAATAATATATCGTTACAATCTTTTATTAAGTATCAAAAAAATATTATTAATACTTATTAGACAAAAAGTCAGATAAGAATAGTAATTATTCAATAACATAGTACTATGGATCTGAATACTTATATCTATTAGATAGGGACTATAAATAATTTAAAAAAAAATATAATTCTTCTAATTTTGCAAAATTTCTTATTTATTATTCCAAAAAATCTTTCCTTTTGTATTTATATCGGGCACACTTCATAATTTATTAAAATACTTGAAAAGTTTAATTAAATTTTAATCTCTCATATTATTAATTTGTAATCTAAAATTGATTTATCAGTTCGTGGACATAAAATTAAAGTGGTACTCAAATATTATTTTCGGATTGAAAATAAGTTTGTTTTGAAAATTCTTTTTCCTCGAATTCGAAATTATTGAAATTATAAAGAAATAATGACTTTTTATTAGGAAATTTATTATAATATTATTTTATGTACAATTTTTTTCGAAATCTAAATTATATCTTTGAACCTCTATGAATAGCAACTACACCATCAAAACCAAATTCTTCAATTTGTATTTTTGCCTTTCCATCATCAGCAACAACAATTGTTTTTCCTGTACATTTTTCATTTATTTTGGAACCCGAAATTATATCACAATATTGACCAGCCGGTAAACAAGTTTGTAAAATTTCATTTAAATCTTTTGAATCTGTATTAAATGCAATAAAACCATTTGTACCACGACAAAATGCAATTTGATTATTTCCATTATCCCACCAATTTGTCAATTCTGTACCACGTACTTCATTTTTAAAACCAATCATATTTGAAATTTGTCGCCATCGATGTTCACATACCCAACCACCACTACAACTACCATCCAAATTAATTATTGGTGATTTTAAATTACCATTTTCATCAGCTGGTGGTCCCTGATCAGATGTATTAAAATCAAATGAACTCATTACTCTTGTTATACCATATGGATGTGCTAACATAAATGCTGATGCCATTTTATATTGTTTTGATAATTTATATGTTAAAACATCACCACCACCACCATGACCACGTTGATTATCATGATTATCAATAAACACTAAAGCCGCATCACTATTTAAAAATTCCCAATCTGGACCCCAACTTTTAAGCCATTTCAATTGATTACGACCTTGGAATGCTATACCAATATCACGGGAGAAACGAAATTCTGTAACAGCACCTAAATTACTATATTCATATTTGGTTATGGCTTCACCACCCATATCAATAACTTCTTGGAATATGAATGCTTTAGAATTTGGTGCAAAACCATGATTTGTATTTAGAGGCTTTAATTTACCATAAATAGCCTAAAATGTTAAATAAAAATTTAAAAAATGTTATAATTTTAATATCTTAAATTTATGAAGGTACCTCTAAATCTTTAGGCCACATATGTTTTACAGCATCAATACGAAAACCTGCTATTCCTAAATCAATTAAATGATTTAAAAAATCAACAATTTTATCTTGTACAGATGGTATAGTTTGATTTAAATCTTTTAAACCAACTAATTCACAATTTCTAACTTCATATGAATTTCGGTAATCATAAATTGCACATGTCGGATGAAAATCATTAAATGAATATGGTACACCAGGATAATTTTTATTTTTTGGATCAGCTTTTGAACCAGCTGTACCAATGGCTTCATGTCCTTGATCTGCAGCCATATGATTAAATACAACATCAACATAAATACGTATACCAACTGCATTACAACGTTTTACCATATTTGCGAATTGTGTCTCATTACCGGAACGTGTATTAATTATATGAGACATTGGTTGATAACGTTCCCACCACGGACGTTTTTCTACGATAACATTTTCATTGACTGGCGAGACCTAAAATATTAATAAAAAAAATAATAAAAAATAAGGATTATAAATAATATTTTATATTATAGAATACAGGTACGAAAATATGAATTTAAAATAAGTTGTAATATTATATTTATACCTGAACGCCTGCATATCCTTTTTGTGATAAAAATGTTTCACATTCCAATGCAATGTCGTTCCATTTCCATTCAAATAAATGTACAATTGTATTTCTATTATCCCATTGATTTGGATTAAATTGACTTTGAACTACACAACTAATTGCGATTAATGTTAAAAATAGAGTGACACTATTTTTTGTTTGTAACATTTCTGTTTATAAGCTAAATCGAATTTGTAAAAATAATTTATTTTTTTGAAAAAGTTTTAATGTTTCTTTATGCTTTTCGCTTTTATATACTCTGATGCCCACTCGTAAATATTTTGATTTATATTTTTTTATCTTTGAGTAGTATATTCAATATGCTACTGATTAGATTTAGTATATTATTCTCTTATTACATTTGTTGGTATATAAATAAAAAAAAAAAAAAAGCAAATTTCGTCGTAAGTTTCTTTGATATCTGCTGTACTAAATATTATACATTATTATTGTGATCAGAGCGTTACAAAAATGATTCAGAGCTCTGACGACATTTAAAGATTCTATAAATAAATTAATATTTTTTTTTTTAATTCAGATATAATGTTAATACTTATTGTACAATTGATAATAATTTTTCAAGTATTGAGGAGAGTTCACATTTGTTCTGTAAAACAGTGTCGGTTGATAAGCAATAGTAATGGGCTGATATTAATGTAAATATTGGATTTTTTTGTCATCAGTTCATTCAATACAAAATAAATATTTTTATTTTTACACTATAATTGTGTAATTTGAATCAAATCGTTGTAACCCAAGCTGACCTTTATTAATCTCCTGATCATTCTACTATTATACTATTTTCATACTATAAATCTGTGCTCTTTTAGTATTTAAAAATATTAATATCCTTATTTACATGTAATTTTGCTTACATTATCCCCGATTGAGGTTAATAATCTCTTCCCAAAATAAATAATAATTGTAATTTTTTCACTTGATTAAATATTGATTATACAGATTTTTGTTTTTTTTCGGTGACATATTTCAGAATTTACTAAAATAATTAACATAATATTAAAATACAGGAACCTCTTTACACCATTTTAACAATGTTCACGAAATTTTAAATTTCATTTAATTGAGTTCTTTAGCTTTAACCCAACCTCTAATTATTTATATAATATTTTTTTAAAGTCTATTATTAATATTCAATTTGAAAATTAAGATAACAAATATTATATATTATGCGGAAAGCGGAAAATTATAATTTTCGGAAAATTACAGAATATATAATCAAATTGGTAGAAAATAATATACTGGGAAAGAACAGAAAATTAATTGAACTTGACAGATTATAATAAATCTAATTAAAACCTTATTTAAATTATATAAATTGTAATTGTTTTACTTCTTGTTTAAGAATATTTTGCCTGTAGATAAATGATTGAATTGGTATTATTGGTATAATGATCAAATATAAATAGTTTTTGATAGCGTTAAAATTAGTCTTTTCTCAAATTAAACTTCATTTTATAATTTGATTTTTTTTTATATTTGTACAACCAAAGTCTGCTTATATTTTTAGATCAATCAAAAATATTATAATATTCTGTGTATTTTAGAAAAAAAGGTTTATTTATCATTGTGATCAAAATTATTAAAAAGTTCTTTAAAACAAATAAAAATAATTAATTTCTTAGAACTAAATTTAATCGTTATTATTTAAATTAGTAAGTTGAAATTTATTTATAACTTTAACTAAAATTTTTTATTATAATATTTTTTTTTCCTATATGTTATCACAAAGTTCCCATTCAACTTTATAATATTTTGTTTTAAATTCGTCAAACCAAGTATTTGCACAAATCATACTACAAAAATTACAACTAAAAATTGTTTTTGATGTACTTGAACGTCTATAATAAAAAATATGATGAAATTTTTCTCATTCAATATAAATTTGAAATTTGAAAATTTTACCTTTTTACTACAGAAAAATAATATGTTGTATAAAGAGATCTGTAACAATAATTACATTTCGATATTGGACCATTTTTAATATGATTTTTCATTGATTTTGTTGGCAGTTTATCCAAAAATTCATCACATTTATAAAATGATGTTATTATATTTATATAATTTAAACTATTTAAAGCATGATCATATAATGTTATTGCATTTTCAATTGATGGAACTGGAAATATTTTTCTTGTACCAATTGGTAATAATAAAATAGTATTTGTTTCTTTTTCTCTAACAAGGAAAAGTTGTGGATCAATAGTTGTCCTGCAAAATTTAAAATTAATAGTATTAAAATAAAAATTTGTTAGCAAATGCTTTTAAAGAATAGCGTTTTCGTGCTAAAATTCCATTACAAATATGACCTGTTTACAATCATTAAAATGGACTAAAATATTAATGATAATAATAATTCATATTTATAGGTTATCTCTTATTGCAAGAACCCGATTTACTATAACGATAATAAAACTAGATAAATTCAAAAATGAATTACACACCGGATCTGAAAATTTTTACCTTTCCGTTTTTTGTACGCTTTGATAAAATGTTGCAAAATGTTTTTCGTAAACCATTGGTATATGAGTAATATTTGTATTATTAAACATTCGAACATGACTTAAAAATTTAGATATATTTGCTGGTAAATAGATTAAACCACATCCTAAAAATTATCAAAAAATAAAATAGTTTCTCCATAATCAAAACTATATTGTTATTATGTACTTACGATCAGCACAAAATGTTTGAATTGTTCTCATATTTGCAATTCTTTCAGGTATATGTAATAAATTTGGTAAACCATTTAATAATAATTCAACAAGCCGATTACATTCACATAATTCAGTTGGTAATATATTTATTAAATTTTCACTTAAATCCAAAAATTCCAATGTTTTCAGTCGTCCAATACCTTAACGATAAAAAAAAAATTTGGAGATTTTCGAGAAAAAAAATAATTAATATAAATTTTATTCTATCAAAATTTAAATTTTTAATTTTATTATTTACTATTTGGTATATCTATTAATTTATTTCCACTAACATTAAAATGTTGTAAATTTTTCACATCACCAATTGTATTTGGTATTTCATTTAAACAATTATTTGATAAATCTAAAAATTCTAAATTTTCTAATAAATATATATCATTTGGTATTTGTATTATTGAATTGCCAGATAAATTAATAAATTTTAAATTTGTTAATTGTAATAACCAATCTGGTATTGTTGTAATAAAATTTTCCTTTAAATATATTTCTTCTAATTGTTCATCATAATAAATTAAATCAATTGGTACATGTTTAAGATCTCTATAACTCCAATGTAAAATAGTTTTACTCATTTTTCTTTTTTATAATAAACTTTTAAATATTTATTTTGTATTTTATAACTAAAAATTTAAAAATATTTTACTAGTCCAAGTTCACAAAATCAACTAAAAAAGTTTCTTTTTCGCTTTGTAAAAAAAATAAAAATCGAAATTAATTTTTTTTAGTTTTTATTTTGAAAATACTATTTTTATATTATAATTTTGACATTTTGTTACAACCACTTTGCCTCTATCGTATAGTTTAAAACGTCAAGAGTTTAGAAATATTTATTTTATATATATTTTTTTTTATATATTTAACTAAAAATATCATAGCTTTTCTTAAAATAATATACCACACAGAAAATTTTGTACTACATTTTAAAATTGTTTGAAAATGAAAAATGGGTAACAAAAAAAAAATTTATTTGGCTAAGATTTTCACAAAAAAAAAAAATTTTATTTATAAATATTTAAAATAAAAATTTTTATTTTTAATACAAAATTTATGTCATACTGTTAGGTGCAATAATTATAATTAATACTATTGGCACCTATTGTTATGCAATAAAATATTTTTAACCTAGAATTTATTTTCGCGCTCGCAATTTAGTAAAAAAATTATGTTGTGTTGTTAGAAAAACAATTGCAATGCAGTTTATCACGTGGACGGAGAGAGCTTTTATATTTCGAAAAGCTTTTTCAGGCATTATATTTTCAAAGCATATCCGTCTATTGGTTGAAAATTATTTGATAGCATAAGAAAATCATATAAAATTTAAACTTTTAAAATTGATTTTTAAGTTTGTGTTTGTTAATGCAAAACTGCAACAATAATGAATGGCATTGAAATTTCATTTTGATGACAAACACAAAAAAAAAACAGAAATATTTCTAGAGTTATAACAAGATATGTCCTTGATAATGAAAATTAGTATAAAAAAAAAGCTTTTCTCATGTGAATTGAAATTGATGAAATAAAAACTATTAAATATTTCATTCATATGAACAACGATCTAATTTAATTGTACATATTACGAGTATATAAATGGTATTTACAAATTTTTACTCAAAATTTTATTCTATCAAAATAAACTTTAAAATGTATTTATATATTTTGTACCTAATTGAAAATTAACATTGCATTTTAGAATCTGAAATAGTTATGTGCAGTAAAATTAATCTCTAAATATAATGCGTAAATTTTGACGGGAATAGGAAGTCTTAAATATTAGTTTTGGACATAATCGTTTAACCTACCATTAAATATGAAATTAAAATTAATCTAATTTTTCAGTTTTGTAGTATTAAATTTATGATACGATTTTTGGTATAAAATTAAAAACGGATGGTTAATTATTTCAATCTGAACAAAATTATATAAAAACAATTTCAGATTAATTATATATATTTATTATGTACATATATTATAATAATATTATATTATGTATATCTATTTGCATTCTATAAACACTAGTTTTAGAATATTTAATATTTTGTACCCCCCTCTATACATTGATTTTCATTTAGGATGTGTAAATTTTTTATCGAACTTTGGTGTAAATGCAAGAAAATTAATTTGTTGTGCTTTAGTCAATATTGCAATAACTACTCAACATATTAATATATACAATATAAAATTAATTTTAATTAAATCATAAATGTTTCGGAATTCAGTTATATAATTTATTCTTAATTATTCTGTATTAATAATTATAAGTATACATTCTTCAAATATTTATGACTATTTTTATTACAAATGAATTCATAATAATTCTAAATTTTACAATCTAATTTCGAAGTCTTTATAAGTAAATACTTTATATATAATCGTATTATAGTCATTATAGATATAATATAGTATACAATAAATCACAAATACAAATTTCTTAAACTAATTAATAAATTAATATGAAAAATTAAATTACAACCATCCTTAAATTATAAATAATAGAAAAAATATTATAACTTTTATTATACAATATGACAACTTATCATAATTAATGTCAATATATTTTAATTGACATTTTAATATTAATTTTTATTATAGTAGCTGTTTTTGAATATTCGTTGAATTAAGTATACCATAAGTATAAATAATGTAATTTATTTATTTTTAAATTCTGGGCATATTTTTGTTTGTTTGTTTTTATTTTTGAAATTTTTAAGGTTTAAAATGAAAATTATTTAAGTACGCCATTAAAATATATAAGTTATGAAATCATTCCCTTTAACTCGCAGTCTTATCTTTATTGTAGGCTGTATAAAATAATAATTAATTTAAAATACACGTCAATATTTTGTGTTTCTGGGTTATATATAATATACCTACATATGTAATTTCGTTTCTGTTACTTTTGTAATTTTATTAACTATATAAATCAATTATATCTTAAGATATCCGTATAAAAAAATATAGACTACTAAAGTAATATACATTTACAATCTGTTCTTAAATTACATAAGGATAAGACAAAATGTTTCTATAATAATTATATGATTTTACAGCATTATTTAATCTGTTAACGTGATTTATTTCCATAAAATTGTTAGATATACAAATTTGCAAATATTTTTGGTTGCTGTCGTTTTAGTGTTTCGATAATATTTTATAATTTTTTGTTATCAACTAAATTTGAAGACAATCGATACGAGCATTCTTTTGCAATCTGTTGCATTCTGTTTAGCACCTAAATTATATCAAATACGGGTAAATTTATAAAAATTTTAAATTTATAATTTATTTCGAAGAATTATTCTTAAAAATACATGAAAAATGAATTACCTAGTCCGTGACATAAAAAGGTATAAGCCGAATTTATTAGTGGTAATCTAATTTTCAAATTGTCAAAAACTTCTATTAGTTTATTAAATAATTAAAAGTCATTGGCATATATATGATATATATGTATGTAACAAGCAAAATTTATCTACAAAATTGAAATAAGTTACGTAAAAATAATAAAAAATGACAAATAATTCAGCATGAAATTGCACTATTCCTAAATTATTTATGTGTATACATAATTAACCTTGAGAAATCTGTTTTTAGTAGTACCTAACCTTAATAGGACACAATTTTTTTATTGAGCAAAAAATATATCTTTTTTTTATCTTATCTTAAACATTGTTGTTACAAATTTAAATAAATTCATTTTGTTGTTTATTAGTCAAGTCGCATGATAAAATCGTGAGATATTATGAATATCGACATGCTTTAGATTAGTTCACGTGTAAAAAAAAAGTATATGAAACCAGAAAATAACAAAAATAAATAAATTTACATTTTTTTGTTGTATATTCCTGAAAATTTTTTATGGTTTATTTTTTTAGCAAATTTTAATTATAATCTTAATTAAATAAAAATTGTCTCAATTCAAAAACAATATTTGTACAACCGAAAAAAAAACATTTTTTCTTCTTATAATCTAAAAATGGAAATTTGAATATATTAGTCTTTTTTTTTGTATTTTTGATAATTTCCTCATTTTGAACGAAAAAGTTTTTTTTTTTTTTTTTTAAATTGAATTTTAATCTTTTTTCCTGGAAATATAAAAAATTCCTTTAATATCTGACTCGAAATTGGCAATAGAAGTTAAAACATATGTTCGTCAATAAAATATGTATATATGTACATGGGTCAAGGATTTTCTTATAATGGGTGTCTATACTTGATTCAAAATTAATTTTAATTTAATTTTTATAAATTTTTTGTTCTACTTCTTTAAAAAATTGTTTTTTGGCAATAATTTTGGATTAAAGTTACCAATCTTGACCTAAATTTTTATGCAATAAACCTTATTTTTTTTATACACCACCTTCTTAGATAAGGGATTAAAGTATGAAGAATCTTTTATATTTTTAGTAAAATTTAATTGACAGTATGAATGTGTAAAATCTTTTTGATTGTCTAATCTTCTGTAATAATCAGTTACGAAAAAAGACGAATTTAATTTGGAAATTGATAAATTTTAGATATTTTTAAATGCTATCATTTATATTTTCATTTATAGATCAACAAAATTTTTTAATACTAATTAAATATTTCAATTAAATTATTAAAAATCTGTCCAAAGTTACAATAAGTGATTTTTACTGCAGTGAGACGATAATTCAATTTCATCGTTCAACCGAAAAAAACTGAAATAACTAAATTTTAAAAAGTAAATCGAACTTAAATCATAATAATTTATAATTAAAATATTGTTAAACGGTAATACAAATATAATTAATAAAATTAATAAAATTGAACTCTAAAACAATCAGAAAAAAATACTATAATAATTCTTTATGAAAGAAAGCTATTAAAAAATATGAATTGTCAAATAAAATATTAAAATAATAAATAAATATAATATTATAACACACTAAAAAAACATCTCTTAATGAAATTTTATTAATAAATTAGTAAAAGACCGCCAAGACATTTAAAGTAAATTTAAATTAAAAAAAATAAAATATTAAATAAATAATTATTTATAATTATATAAATAAAATTTAAACTACTACTACACACAATAAATTTTATTCGTATTTACCTAAAACTACTACCAAACTCTCCATTACAATTTATCTTTATGCACACATACACATATATACAGAAAAAAAAAAACATAATAATAAAAGCCGTTGATGAAAAAGCTTTTATTATAAAATACATCAAAAATTAAATGTTGAGCTCAATTTGGCACTATAAAACGATTACCTGTCGTTTGTATCAAATCAGCTGCTGATCATTTATAAAGTAAAAGCATAAAGAAACAAAAGTAATGCTAAAAACAGTTTATATACTTAATTCGCGATTTTATCGTACAAAATATTAATCAGAAAAATTAACCTTAATAGTTTTGCTGTTTAAAACTATCCAACGAAAGTAAAAATATAAAATAAAAAACATAAATTTGTAAAATTTAGTCTTCTTAGAGCTGTTGTTAAAGTCGAAAGGAAAACTTATCGGGAAGTGTAACCGATATTTAAAAACTCACGTTTTTTTCTCTACTGTGTAAAATTTCGAAAAAAAATAAATAAATCTTAATTTAAATAACGAGAACTTTTCAAATTAAATAATTTGATTTTTAAATCAAATATTACAAAAATTTTGAAAAAAAATTTTATCGTTAAATTTAATTAATTAAATCTTTTTAAAGTGCATTTAATTTACTTTAAAAAAAAATTAACAAAAATCGAATATAATTTAAATATAAACAAAAATGTTAAAGTTAATAATTGGTTTAAGAAAACATTTTTGGAAATTTTGCAGTTAATCGTTTAAATTTCCTTTAAATATTTCGTTTCATTTTTCATCTTTTTTTTTTTTTAATTTTCTAAAAAAAAAAAATTATTAATTTATATTTACAAAAATTTATTAAAAAATAAGGTAAGTGTCAAATGTTTTTTAACTATAAATATTTTTTGGGTAAAAAATAATAATATATTTTATGCAATATTTTTATGCAATATTTCAAGTGTGGGTGACATTTTGAATTTTTTTAATATGAAAAACGATTAAGAGAAATTTTTAGATATTTTTGTCCTTCAAATTTTACGAAATTTATTTATGACTGTGTGATAGTTTTTTTTTTAATAAATTTAAATTCAATATTTTATTAAATTATATTTATATGGTTTTCATTTTAAAAATGTTTTTTTTTTTTTTTAATTTGAAATTAGAAATAATTCCGATTTGTATATACAAAAAATGATGACATAAACCAAGAAAAATTCTTTTATTTGTTTATACAAATTTTTCAATATTTTTATTATTAATCACATTTCTGATATACAATACTCATACATAATAATAATTAAACAGTTTTTAACTGTACTGAACTAAATTTTAGTACTATAATAAATTTCGCGGTTTTACATATTCTACCGATAACAACATAGCTTTCGATATCTGAAAAAAATATGTATGTAAATAATTTTTTTTTATAATTTTGTAAAACAATTTATCAGAAGTTCATATTATAATTTATAATAACTGGAAAATAAACAATATATATATAGAATAACCAAAACAAATATGCTTAAGTAATTACTAATTTTTTTATGTATACCAACATATAGTTTAAAAAAAAAATAATCAATTATATTTATAACTATTATTATGATTTATGAATCTATATAATTATTATCAAAATATATATTTAATTTTATAGCTAATACTCAAATTATTGTAATTATGGTGGTATAGACGTTTATCCAAATATTCTAATTAACTTATTTAACTTTTAAAAAATATCTACACTATTATTGATATAGAAAATTTATGAAAAAACAGTTTACCATATATTCAAAAATATTGGAATTATAAATATTGAAGGAATAATTTCAATAATTCAATAATTTTTAATTAACTGAATTTTTTTAATAAACATATTTACATTACATTTCATTACAAGCAATAGAATTATATATATATTCTACATATAGATTTCTTATTAAAATTATAATATTTAAAAATATTAATCTCTAAATTTCCACGTCTAAGTTAATTTTCCGAAAAATACAAAAATTAAAAATTTTTTTTTTTTACAATTGAATTAAGATATATATTTTTTCTAATTATAAAATTTAAAATATATATTAGTATAGTAAATAGATTTATTGCCCAATTTAAATATGATGGGCGCCAAGCAAATTTAATTTAAATAATGTTTAAATAAAATAACATTTAAAATAAATGAAAATTATTTTAAATTATATGCCAAAATTTGCAAAAAAAAAAAAATATTTTAAAAATGTTACACTTGAAATTCAATATTTTTTCAGAATAATTTTTAATAGTTTAATTTGATAAATTCAATTTTTTTTTTTTCCAATTCTAATTTAAATCCAGGAAATACTTAAATAATTTAAAATTAATAAAACATGTGTTCAAAAAATTAATCACGAGTCCGAAATTTTTGATTGTAATAATGAATTTATTTATGAGGGGAGTATAAGAAATCCATAATAAATATTATATTAATCCAATTACTGACGTAAAGTATTGTCCTTGTGGGTTTTGTTTTACTGGCGATTAATTTAACAATTAATTTAATACTTTTATTATACCTATTTGAGATTAATTTAATTGTTTTATGGTATTTTTTAATAAAAATTGTTGTGGACAAAAACCATTAAATTAAATTATAATTTATTGATATAAGTTTATTATTTTTTTAACATTATATTTTATATATATTATTGTCTTTGTTGGAACAGAAATTTAATGATTAAATTTTACTTTAAAAGTTATAAAGATTTGGGTTAATTCCAAATAATCATAAATTTAGAATCATTTGTAATTGATAAGGAAATTTTCAAGTTTAAGAGAAAATCTAATTCGTAAACATTTTTATATTATATATTATATAATGAATATATGAAAATAATAGCTTAGTAACAAATGGTAATGTAAAATCTAATTATTTACATTTTTTATTTTTTATTTACCAATATAAAAAATCATAAAAATGTCATTTATTTTCAAATATGAAGTGTTTATTATTATATACTTAAAGTATTAAAACCAATCATTGTTTTACTTTATTAATCGTTTCATTCGAAAAAATAATTACAGCAAATGCACTTACTCCAGGGATATGGTATATATATGTTATTTGCAAAATATTATCTATAGATAGATAGTATATAGTCATTTCAAGAGCTGATATCAGGAATATGGTATATTTTCTTACACATATTTTCAAATTGTATAAATAGTAAAATCTCTCAGATTAATTAATTCAAATTTCAATTTTAATATAAAATTAACAAATTCCTAGAGATATTATATAGTATCTAACATATTTATTTAATGGAAAATCTCAGTAAAACTTTTACAAAAAAACTTTTAGAAGAAATTATATTCTATTTAGCTGAAAATTATTATTAATATTTAAAATATTCCATAATTATTATAATTAACATAACTACATAATATAATTCATAATAATAAACATAAACTAATTTATTATATTAGTGGCCAACTATAATAATCGCGTGAATCAGAATATTTTGTAAATATATTTTAATGTGAATTTGTAAATAAATTAATTTTATTTGAACTGATTTTTTAAATTAGTATTTTTTTTCACTTAGAAATTTAATTGGGAATTTTCATATAACCCGGAATGAAAAATGCCATTAATATAGCTAAATATTTTACAAAAATTTTATTTAAAATTTTTATTTGTTAATTTTCCAACTGAGTAATTATTACACTTATACTAAATGTTATTTGAGTTTGTTTTTAGCAAAATTTAAAAAAAAAAATTATTATAACAAATAATCGAAATCAATAACACATAAGTACAAAAATATCGTCTAAAAAATATAATAGAACTTCGGGGTACATTGAAATTTTAATTTTCTATAATTTATCTTATTAATTCAGTAAATTTTTGTTAGCCATCATTACCGAGTATTTTTCTTGTAAGTTAAATAATTTTAAAAAAGACTAAACTTAACTATTTCCAATTACAAATTATTAGTTTTTGACAACTGGTCAACTAACCAAAATAAGATTTTTTTTTTATTCAAATGTGTAAAATATAATTTATAAATTAATTATGACAATTTAAAATAATCATTTATGAATTTACCTTAAATTCTGACTTCTAAATTTTAGAAGTTGTAATTCGAAATTTCTGGAATTTAGCGAAAATTAATGATTAGTTTTAAAAAATTGTCGACATATTTTAATTATATATGAATTAGATTTGTAAATGTAATATTGTTGGAATATTTTCCAATAAAATTTTATAAATGTAATATTGTTGGCATATTATTTTCAATTATATTAATCAAAATATTTTCGCTCATCTAATAAAAATTTTCCTGTACTTATTTTTGACTAATAACTTTAACAATTTTATTTTTTATTTTTTTTAAAAATATAATTATATAGAAGGAATTTTCAATAATTATATTATTTAATTTATTAAAATTGTTTTTTTTATTCAATTGAAGTTTTATAAATAAACTTTTAAATAAATTAATATGAAAAAATATATTTCATAATTGCAATTATAAAAATAAGACCACAAATAATTTAAAATATTATAAATAGTTTTAGATTAATTAAAAATTTAAATAAAAAAAATTAAATTATATTTATTGACAATGATGAAAAATGATAATTAAAATTAATTAAATTATCACGTAATGCCACAATTAATTAAAAATTCTGTTAATAATTATATTTATTAAATTGTATTTTTTTTCGTCACCTACAATAAATTTACTTTCCATATTATTACTGTTTAAAGCAATAATTACTATTATATTACTTCATCTATTTAATTATTAATTTTGGTAACTATAATATATTTTACGATATTTTTTAAATCACGCAAAAAGAACGTGTGTATACAAAATATTTTTATAATAATAATAATATTTATGTCCAAAAATCTTACATTACTTTATAACACGTATACAAATCAGGAAAGAATGACAATATTTTTAGTTATAGTTATAAAATACAAAAAATTTCATGGAAATAAATCAATTAAAAAATTGAAATTATTATGTGGATGTTCGCACTATACAAGGTCAATATACATAAATAAAGTAAAATATTTAATTTATTCACTTAAACTAAAAAATATATAAAATTTGGCAAAGAAAAATATTTACAATCTTTAATTTATTATTTAAAATCTCAAGGTATTTTTTTTGCAAATTTGAATCAATGGTTTCAGAAATCATAAATTATGTTTCTGAAATCGTTAGTTTAATTTTTAAGAATATTTTTGATAATAATATAATAGCAAAGCCGCGTATTCTATAGTGTACGGCTTTGATGACAGTTTTCACATATTGTTGTCAATTTCTTGATTGTGGCCATGTAAACATATCTAATAGAGGCTTGCGTAAATACCTAATTTCGCCGGATTGTAGATATATAATATTGTTATAACCATTTTAGGGATATGATGCACTGAAATAAATTGGAAAGAATTTAACATGTTTGGCCGAAAAATTGAATGATTTAAAATTGTAGATTTTGTATTTATCTATTTAGTAAATAAATAAATATTTAAAATTTATAATTATAAGTAAATTTTCCAGTTAATTTGTTTTAGCAATTTATTTGAATTTAGAAAATATACGTTTCAATGTGATTTTAAACCACTTTGCCACTTTTGATGAAAGCAAAACTAAACAACATTGTTTAATCACAAGAATAGTCAACAAATTTCATTTTAACTTCTAAAATTCTGTTAATTTAATTATTTAATTAACAACAATATTTAATTAAATCTTATTAAATTTCATTACTAAAAAAAATTCATTGCTATGCAAAATTACATAATAAAAATCATTTAATTATAATTTTCGAGAAAAAATTCATATATAGTTTTCCACATACATATGTAGTATGTAATTATGATTTTAATTCATATTAATTTACTTCCTAAGCGTAGTTTTTTTTTAAAAAAAAATATTTTTCATTTTAAAAACTAATTAAGTTTGAACATAAGTGAATTTTTTACAAGTTTTAGTATTTTTTTTGTTATTGGAGCTTCGAAGCATTCATTTTCAATTGTCAAGAACCTTTTTTTTTATTATGTAAGAAAAAAACAATTGCTGAATTACTTATTACATGAAAAAGTTATAAGTATGTATTAATTTTACAAAAATAAAAAATTATCTCGACATTTTTTTATATTTTTATTATAAAGTCAAATTTGTCTTATTTTATTGAAAATTACAAAATTAGTGTTAATTATCGATGCAAACATAAAATTTAAACGTACATACAAACATAAATATGTATCTAAGTAAAATTTCAAATGAATATTGTGACAAATTGATTCAACAATTATCAATTGATATGGCGATCCATTGAATTACATAAGTAAATATATTAAATTGTACAACTGAGAAAAATTAAATGATCAAATTGAATTTCGCATCTAAATTAAGTTTTTCACCATTTTTGGGATACTTTGACAATGTTTCGTTTTCGACAGATTACTTTGAAATTAATATAGATTAGTTCGAAATTAATAGTATAATGTACATATATGTTTATCGAAAATAGAATTGAAATGAGAAAAATTTAAAAAATGTCCAAATTTTGATATAGAAATAATTTAAACAATTACTTCAATTTATTAAGTTTTAATTTAAATTTTTATTATTTCATTATTGATATATATATATATTATAAAGTTTGTATATGAACTTGTATAGTTAGCAAAAAATAATTTGAAATTAATTAAGACTATATAAATTTTCTTTTGAAGTATAAATAAAAAAATCATCTACATATCAAAAATCGAAAAACATCAATGTAAATAATTTTTAAGTATGTAAAAATAGCAAATATAATAATAGTGTATACTTGCTTCCGATCGCGGTTTATTTTCATTGAACTGGCAAAATTTTCACTATCCGGCATCTGTTTTTCTTGTATGTGGTTATTTTTGGTTGATTTTTACAGATTAAATTCAATTTTCGTACAAATAAATAATTGATTTTTGATCAAAAGAAATATTTACTACATATTATGTAGTTATCTGAAAATATACTACCTAAATTTCTATTAATTAGCAGCATAAATATTTAAAAAAATTAGATTGCATTTAGTACAGACTTGTAAAATAGTGCAATTAGCACTTTGGTAATATTTTTTTCAACATTACACCTATTACAATAATTAAAAGTGATAATTTTAAAATTAAATTCACTTTAAAACGAAAATCGCGATTGCGTAATTTTTATGCATAATTTGAGTAACAAAAATCTGTTTATCATGTACGATTTGCTTATATATGTTAATAGTAAAATTATATTAAGTGCTTTAACTACTTAACTATTTATTAACTTCTTATTTGCAGAGCCTCAAATAAACGATCGCATTTTATATTAAAATATAAATTATGAATTCTTGTATTGATAACATCATAAATTTATATCGTTTATTCCCAAAACGTAAAATCAGGACCATTGCAACTACTTAAGTACTTGAAATATTTACATGATAAGCAAAATTATATATTAGTTCTAATAAATTACCATAATTATGTAAATTCCTAACTAGCATTTTGCTCTAACCGAGGACCAATTATAAAATAAATTGCCAAAAAATACTTTGTCGTTGTCGACGTTTTTTACCTTTACAAATATTTATACATATATAATTTTTTATATGTTCACCTAATCGATCGATCGTTTAAGGTGAAAGCTGGTTTTCAAAAACAAAAAATTGTTTTTTTTTTAAAGTAGTAATCAAAATTATGGGATAATAAAAATTTTATGATCAAATTTTTTTATGATCAATTTAATTTTAAAGTTAAACAATATTTTGCTTTAAGAGATTTTATTTTCCAAAAATTAAATTATTTAATTTGAAATAATTTTTGTCAAAAAAAGTGGTCAATATTCTTGTAAGAATTTGTGAACAAGCATATTATTAATATCTTGCCAGCAATTTATTATATGAAAAGAAATTTTATAAATTGAATTTTAGAAGATTATTTTAATATTGCCAAGATCCCTTGATACTTTTTTAAGAATTTAAAACTTTTTAATTTAAAAATATCGATAAAATAAAACAAAAATTAAATTTTGTTTTCTAAATAATAATTAGTTTTACACAACTGGTTCAAATTTTATATAGTTTTTTTAAAACCAAAAATTTGCATATTTAACCAATTAAAATATAATTTAAAAATATATAAAAAAAATTTAATGATTATTGAAAATATTTCGTTTTTTTTTTGTAATTTCAGAATAGTAAGAAGAAAACTTCGTAACAAAATCAAATCTTCTAAATCATAAAAATATTTAAATTATTAATTTTAAAATATTTTACTTTTTAAATTATATAACAATTACAAAAAAAAAATCTGCAAGATTTCAAAAGCAAAAATATAACTTCAAGTATAAAAGAGCATAAATTAAATTGGAAAGAAAAAGCTTTTGAAAATATTACAATTCTAGTTCTTTATAAGCCCTTGGACGTACCAGAAATCTGTGATTACCTTAGTATTAATAATAAAAATTAATTTAATTTATAAAAAAAAAATATTAAATTAAATTGTTTCAGTTTAATTTAATATTTTAAATTTTGGAATTTATATAAAAAATAATTCAATAAGGGAAGAAAGATAAATAGTGAAGATGAGTGCTGATAAAGAGTGCACAGCTGAGGATAAAATTAAACCAAGTGAGTAAATTTATTTCTTTATAATTTATTTATTTACAGTTATAATCGTATACATATAATAAAATAGTGAAATATTATACGAATACTTTAACCCAATATCCTTTTCCATAGAAATATGATGAATATTTAAATCCAATTATATGAAGATATTTTGTATGTAAACCAATTAAAAGGTTCATGTTGGTTTTAATAAAGGGAAATATGTGTTCTTGTTTAGTATATTGAATATAAGTTTTATAAAATTTGATATTTTCTGAACAAATCTACAAGTTAGTCACTTAAATGTTTAAAGTAATTAGTACAAAGGAAAATTATTTAATTTTCAAGTACTTACATGTACCGTGTACGGAGGGATTAAAGTTTATACTTTACAATAATAATATTGTTGAAGTTCCAAAAATCGTGTAAATAATTATAGAATAATTTTTTCGCTTAATTGCTAATTAATTACTGAATGTGTATTCAAGGAAACTTTGCATAGAATAGAAGAGAATTTATGTGAATGTGTCTACATAATTCTTTCATTTATTTCTGTTTAAGATAATATTTTATCTATAGTCAATTTTCGATATGGTTCCAATTGGATGTAATTTAAGGAATATCAAAAGTATATCATTAACTATCTTTTTATCGTAATATGAAAAAAAATATTTAATTATTTTGTGTAATCATATTTAAATAAAATCCATAATATAAGATTTTTACTACATTATAGAAATTGATTTTATTACATTATCCTTTAAGTATACAAAATTTTAACTACGCATTTATTAGAAAATGACAGTAAATAATTATTTATGAATTATTTTTCGCTAATAATTATTCAAAATTCATAACGAAAAATTACAAAATCAGTTAATGCATATTTAATATTTTTCAATAATAGAATAAAAATATGTCATTTTTAATTATGATGTTACACCAGTTCCTACTAAAGAATTATTTATTGTCCTTTTTTATTTAATTCCATTATAAATTTTAATTTTTTAAATTTAAATTTGAAACAGGTTGATATATAAAAACCTGAAAATTTAAGTATAATTATAATTTTAATTTACGCTTCAATTAATTTGAATACAAAATATCATTTTGTTTTTTGTTGTATATCAATATATTATTTTTATTTATATAATATTATTTTTAAAATCTTTATAGCATCACAGGTGTGTGTTGTCTAAGCTGTTTCTAAAAATATATTCGATTTGAAAAATCAGTTATTAACATTTTTGCAAAACAAATATTGTAGGTCCTGGTATATTAATCAAAACTATAAATAATCAGAACCGAACCATAAATAATCGTAAATTATAATAAATTAAATTAAATCATAAAACACGGGTTTTCTTTTTATGAAATTCATTATTAATATTTTTGAAATTTTAAATACAATAAGATATCTTCTCACCACACAAATCGGCCGGACCTGACGGTATCTTTCAAGATGCTTCAGGAAACCGAAATTGGTTAAATTGTCAAATTTTTTATACTGGGTAAAAAATACCAAATCGTATTTTATTTGATTTAAATTAAAAAATCACGAAATCTTTAGAACGTTTTTTTTTCGTATTTCTTTGAAATCTTAATTTATTAGTTTTGATTACAAAAAAAAAATCCATGTCAGCCTTTTGTCAGATATTTATTTAATAGCACAAATTCACAATAAAAGTTTCCGCCGTTTATATTAGGTTAGTTTAAAGAGAAATTAATTTAAATTGTTTAATTAAATTGAATTTAATTTGAATAAATTGTGTATAATTCATATTTATTTTATGTTTATACTACGCTTCATATAGCACGTAAACTTTTTTCTGGTCTATTCTTTATTTTTCTATGGAAATTTTTTAATTTTCAAGGGGTTTGACAATTTTGAAATTCTATATCAGTGTTTATAGTGGCGAATTTAAAAGTTTTATTGTAAAGAATATTCATAATTATGATTAAAACCAGTTCCTGTTGAAGTAAATTAATAATATCCATTAATTTTACTTTTTTTTTTTAAATAATTTCTTAATTATTGTACCAGTATACTCAATTAGTTAAATCTAGCGATGATGATGATGAATTTAGCATTAAATTCAATATTGAATAATTTAATTTACACTTATAATGTACCCCTTATTATTTATCAATTTTTCATTTCATTGAACTGGCGACGATATATTCATTGTCAAAATATTATATATATAATAAATATTTAATTTATATTACAATATATTACTTGGAAAAGTTGCGTGATTAACATAATGATAGGAAAATATTTACACAATTTTATCTTTACCAAATTAGTTCACATAAATTAAGTGATTAATTTTAAATTATAAAAAATTAATTTGTTGTCATAATTTTCGTGTGATGATCACTTTAAATCCATGATAAATTTAACTGGACATCAATCAAATGCTCAATCAGAATTAGAGCAAAATTAAATATTTTCACAATTAATAATTTTTTTTAAATATATTTTTCTAAAATGATTTTCTTTTTAAAATAATTTCCTATACTTCCACTAAACGATTCAATTATTTTATAAAAAAAAAAACATTTCACGCATCTGTCGTAAGACTAGACAGCGAAATCGTCTTGTTTATCGAGTTTATGTTTTTCTACAACAATAATTTCTTTTACACAGACATTACAATAATAATTGATAAATCAAGTGTTGTAATAAATTTCGAGTTAATTGAAAAATAGTGTCATAAATTTATTATTTATTACAGCACGTTTTGGTTGATTTAAAATTATGATAATTATATAAAAAGTACGGTACACTTTTATTTAAAAATTTTGCACTTGACATTATTAGGATTATGATTTATTATATTGAATGATGAACACTTGTAGTGTAGTACAATTTCTGGAAGATAAAGTGAATTGAAGAGAAATATTTAAGTATATACATATGTACATAATTATCAATACGTTGTTTTTCTTTCAAGTTTTTCTAGGTCAAATAATTTTCTCCAATTTTATATAATAAAAATATTGAGAAATTCAAATATTGCGAATTCTACATAATAAAATTAACTTGCTTTTCTTTCTGTATAATAAACTAGTATTTAACCTTGACTAGGTTTATTTATTTATCTTATATACCGAAAAAAATACTTAAACTCTAAAAACTTCATCAAATAATTATAAATTACAAACTGTTTTAGAATTTAATTTAGAATATATTTAATAAAAAAAAATATTTTTTACCTGATTTTTATTTTTCAGGTTTTCAATGAAAATATATTAACTTTGATACGTCATGTAAATATTTTTTGTAACATGATAGGTTTAAGGTCATGGTCTTCAATATAATAATTTGTAATATATTATATATGTAGCTATATTTAAACATTTCATTAAATGTTAAAAAATTAATTTTTATTTATAAAAATTATATTAAAAAAAAAAAAAATGTTTTCATGATGAATATTTAAATTTTAAAATGTCTATTAATTTTTTGTGTCAACAAATGGAACATGTGTATGTATATTCCACTTGTTAAACATGTTTTTATATTGATTATAATAAATTTTAATTTAAAATTTTTGGAAATATTTAAGTTTGTTAAGAATGAAATTTTAAATTTATAGAATATTTTCAACCATTTTGAAATAATCCTTCGGTGGAATTTTTATAAGAATTGGTACAAATACTAAACATTTACTATGAGTCTATGACATATAATAAATCATTTATAGGATTTTAATACTTATGTACAAAGTTTCCGTTTCAATTTAGCAATAGAAAAATTTCTGAATGTTGTAGTCTAAAATTAGTAAAATTAGCGAAATCATTTTAAAATATTCTAATTTAGTAAAATTAGAAAATTTTTAAAATTTTTTTTTATTAATTTCGTATATCGTAAATTTTAATTTCGTAAATTTTAGTTTAATGATTTTAAATTGTCAAAAAAATCAAGATAAAATTTTTAAAAACAAATATTAATCAATAATTTGTCGCTATTTTTAATCAAATAGCGAAATTAATCAATTTTTTTCTGATTATGTTTTGAACCTCCCAATCTCAATGTTGTAATAATAATACAATTTGCAGTGAATATGTATATAAACCACATAATGAACTTTTAGTTAGTAAATATACAATCTTCAGAAAATATAAATCTAAATCTTCAAAAAATGAAAAAATATCCTTCATTTTCTGTGGTGCTGAAATCTTTTTCAAAATATGTTTAATTTTCATTCAGAGTTTCTTTTAAGAATTTTTAACGTTTAATTAATTAAATCTGTAATATTCTTAATTAATTTTATACCATAGAACTTGTTTCTGTTTTTACTCATTTTATAGTTGATAACCTTTAAATTTTGTTGAAGATTTATTTTCATTTATTTATTTCAAGAAAGGTGAAAATTTAATTTTATTTTTTGTTAACATAAGAAAATGTTAAATTTAATAATATAAATTAGAAAAAAATATGTTATTTTGTGTAATAAAACACCCACATGAAAGTATAATTTAAATATTTTTAAATTATGTTTATTTTTCCTAGTGCAAATTTTGAAATTTTACATTAATTAAAATCGAATATGTCAACGTCGTTAAATATGTCATAAATCGGTTGTGTTTTTAATTATTATTATTTTGTGTTTGAATTATAATTAAGTACTTTCTGCTTATTGTATAATATATTCATTCAAATTTGCCAATTAAGTTTAATTGCGGTAGAGCTAAAAGTGATTATTAAAATAATTATTTTCTTTTGATTGTTCAAATTATTTAAAACTTTTATTTTTCACGTATAGATTTATTCACTTATGTTTTATATGACAAATTTTAATTTTATTATACAGTTTAATAATAAAATGTTCAAATTTCATATAATATTCAATTAAATAAATAAATATTAAACAAAATTTACCTTCGAATAATTAAAAACAAAAGAGTACATCCATCGGACAGACAAATGCACAGCCCAAAAGAAACTCAACATGATTTTTTATGAATTCTATAAGTCCTTTTTTTTAATATTCTTTTCTTTAGGCAGAGATAATTTTTTTATCATCAATCTACTTCCCACCCAAATAAAGTCTAATTACCTGAGAAAATATTAAGCTAATAATTATATTATCTAAGTATAGTCTATTTTCATTACCTTATCAGTTTTCTTATTTAATTTATTTTTTTCAAAATTTGCTTTTTGTCTACATATATAGTGAAATTGCAAGTAAACCAAAAAAAAAACGTGCTGCGTTAATTGAAATATTTTGCTGTCGAATTTGTAAGATGTCTAATTTAAAATGATCTCGAGTTTTAAATTTTCTTTTTAACATAAATCTTAAAATTTAATTTATCCCGTATATTACGTTAAAATTACTTATAAATCGAAAAATAAGTCCAGCTTAAGTTTAAACTCTATCTAGACTTGAGTTTAAACTGTCAAGTTTAGATAATTTATAATTAATTGATAATTTTTAAAATTATTCTTAGTAAGAAATTGTGATCATTTTTCTTTATAATAAATTTTATATTACTTTTAAATTCTATGATAAGTAGTTTAAATAAAGCACGTGTTTAAAGTCTAGCTTTATTACTTTCAGCAAAAAAAATAAAAGAATTATGAACTAAAGTATTTGCTATTAAATATATTCGCTGTTCTCTAAATTTCTTTCACATAATACTGGGTAAATATTGAATTAATGATAATAAAAATGTATAATTTTAATTTAAATATGAAAATAATTATAGCAAAAAAATTATCTAAAAAAAATTATTAAGATAAAAATGAATTTATAAAGGTATTTAAATATATAGATTTGTGTTATTTAAAGTGATTATTATATCTTAATTGCTTTAGATATACTATGTTTTAAGTGGACTATGACATTACATATTTATATTACAACTGAAGAATATATTTATTTACGAAATATGAGCTAATTTTAGCGACTAGATGTGTATTTGATTTTGAATTGTTTACTTATCATGTTAGACTGTTAAGAGTATTGAATCCATTGGTATTGCATTGACAAAACTATTTGTTAGTATTTTCAAGAAAAATTCATTAATAAAATGAACAGTTTTAAAATTTAACTAAAATTTTGCTTTATAATCCGAGAAACGATTCGGTAAATTTGGTAAATTTTTTAAATTTTTATAACAATTATGTGTGCTTGAAAATTACTCGAAATTTTCTTTAGAATGCACTGTTTGTTTCAATTAATTATTTTTTGCAAAAATATAAAAACCCAACAATTTAATTATAATACAGTTAATTATTGTTAAAAAATTTCCCATTCGTCAGACGTCACAATATTTATTATTGTACAACATATGTGATAAAATTATTAAAACTCTACAATTGAATGATAAAAAAAAAATCATGAAATTTGTTGATAAAACTTTACAATTTCTTATTCTCAATTAAATTTCCAAATAAAATTGAGAATTTAATAACAAATAAATGTTTCACAGAAAGAAACATTGTCATAACAAATTTAAACTAAAATTTGTCGACATAATGTCTTATACGACAATTTTAGTCAAGTGATCACTTTTCAGCGCAAAAATTTTATTAAACAGATTTATAAGTATTCTTATAAGAAGTTTGTGAATTTGTCTCATAAAAAAACTTTTATAGTGCGACAGTTACACACCACACCAGGCATAAGCACTAAGAATATATTCCAAACTGAAACTATGTATTATAGAATATGGAATTCATAAAGTAGTAGGATAATATGAGTGATAAAATTAATAAAGTTATTTTGAAAAAATTGTAGTTTGTTCGAATCATTTAAATTATTAATTATTAATTAATTATTAATTTTAAAATAATTGTTTCAAGTTCTCGGCTTATCGATATTACCTATTTATCAATTACAAATTAAATTGTCGATTAATATATCAATTATAATTAATTTGTCAGATGAATTCAATAAATATTATAAACAAGAACTTCCTGCTGATAATAGTAAACAATAGCTCTATAATAGTATATTCAATTTTGATTATAAATATCGTGATTTTCTTACAATAATCTATAAAAAAGATTCTATTTATATACAATATAAAAAGAAATAATCATGTATCTTATTTACGAATATTTATATATGTAAATTTCTATTTATTTTACTACTTACTAATAATAAATAAACAATTTAATATAATATTATTATAAACAGCTGTTAAATATCGATATGTAATGTAAATAAATAAGTCCTCATTTCTATCAGACGGTATATGGAAAATTATTCTACTATATATTATATCAATTTGTCATATTTTTCGTATTAAACTCTATATATATATATATATATATATATATATATATATATATATATAAATAAAATTTACCTAAGAAGAAGTGGTATACAAATATTTCTGAATTAAATACAAATAAAGAATTGAAAAAATTCATTGCACTTTTGTATATTTGATAAAAAATATAGTTTAAGTATATGACAATATGAAAAATTGCTGACAATAATTGTCTTAGGGGGTACTATAAATAATCCTCTGATTTAGTGACCATTTGATTATTATTTGCCAATTCGGAAGATTATAAGATTATAAAATAAAACAATTATTAAATTTATTTAATTTTATAGATTTGTGTAAAATACTTTATACGTTGTTTATAGCAGAAATATTCTTTTTTCAATATATTTTTATTGTCAACATAAAAAAGTGATTAATGAACAATAAATTATAATTTCACCTAAAAAAACATAATTTAAATTTTTGCTAGTCTTTATTTGCGCAAACCTCCAACTACCTTGTGCAAATTAAAATTTTTTTGATAATTAATTCTTATCAGAAATACTAACTCATGATCATGAGATATGAATTGTATAGCAGTTTCTAATTCATAACTCCAAAAAATATGTTAAAATATATAATATAATTTTAAATATATTTATATGATATTCATGTTGTACCTAAAGGTATGCAAAATTATTAATAATTTATATTATTTTATTAGCTCCTGAAGTTATTAGTTACTGAAATTATATATAATGGAAAAAATATGCTTAACATTTTACAATCTTCCTAATCAAAGATTAGATAATTTATACAAATTGATAAAACGGAAATAAATAATTTTCCAATTAATGCATTTTCCAATCTTGTATAATATTTTTCGTTATTGTTATAAATTAATTTCAAATTCAAGTTTTATCTAATAATAAAATTAGTGCCAACAGTCTTATAAGATCTGGAAATTTAAGTATTCAAATTCAACTAAGAAAATAGTTTGAAAAAAGGTTATTTATATTTGATGGCGAAGTGTGGGCTATAAATTTTATCATAAAATTGAAAAAAATTTAATTGGAAAAACAATTCAATTTTGATTAATTAATTGTAAAATTTACGAGTACATATGTAATATGAATAATAAATAATTCATAAGCAAAATCAAAATTATTTTATTTATATATACCATATATGTACATATGTATATAATATATGTATATAAATTAAATTAAAGCTTTTTAATTACTAAAAGCTCTTCAAGGCTATTTGTATCGTCTGCAAAAAAAAAGCTTTATTGAATATTAAAGCCCCACAGTATTATTACTTCTTTAAAAGAATATTATTATTTAGTTATGAAATCATTGACCTTTTCGTAAATAACTTCTAAGAATTAAATGATGAAAAATTGTTGAAGTTGGTTTTCGCTGTTTGGACTTTATTTTATTTACTTAACATAAAATAGAAGTTTAATGACTAATATGATGTATTGTAATAATAATAATTTTGTTTGTATTTTCCTGTAATTGTAAAATTTACTTTCAAACTCAATACCAGATTAAGCTAGGAAATATACCCTTTAACCTTGAATTACAAGATTATGCAGAGTTATCTTCATTATAAGTCATTAGCTTTCGCAAAATTCGCATTTTTGCTATAACTATAGTATTACGAATACACATATGTATACAACAATGAGTATAAAAAACTATATAAAAGTTTTGGTTCGGAGTCCATCAATAAAAGAATATTTTTTGATTAACAAATGAATTCATTTAATTAATTCAATAACGTGATTTTTGAATAAATTTAAAGATATTGGCAACAAAAAAAGAAAGATATAATAAAATAAGAAATTAAAATGATAATTTTTTTGTTTTTGTTGCCATAAAATTAAAGAATTATAAATTTTTTAACAAATCATTTTATATTATAACCACAATAATTCTGTGCCTGTCGTTAAAAAATCAATAATTTTTCAGTAATCAAAATTAGAAATTAAACACTAAAATTTTTATTTTTATTAATTAATCAATGCAATTAAAAATGTTCATGTTTATATTAGACTCAGATTCAAGTTTTAATTACGTCCTTCTCGAATATCAATTTACAAGGTCATTATTAGATATAGTGTAGAAAATATGTTGGCCACAAATCTCCGTCTCAGAATGTGAATGGAGTTCTTCTCATTGCTGACAGAACTAAATGAATATATTAGTCTCGCATTGTTAATGTCAGTCCCGAATTGTTAAGGTCTTAATCTCAAAACATAATTGAACTTTATATGGCTACCGCTACAGTAATAATATTTGGTTAAAGAAATAATAGTGGCAAAATGTTTATAAATAAAGACTTAGTAATACTACAGTAAACCAAACCAAACTGAACCAAATTGAACAACTTTTACTGTTGGCCTAAAAGTTGTTCAATTTGTTTCAGTTTGGTTTGGTTTACTGTAGTATTACTATATGTATATACTATACTCGTAACAATAAACTGTTTTTTTTTCGAAAAATCCTTCATTTTGATCAAAAATTTGTTGTATCTGGAGTAAAGTATTTTGATTAGAATGATAAATTATGATTAACTGTGAAAAAATATAACCAAATTGTCAATTTTGATTATGGAAAATAATAATTTAATGTAAAAATATATCCAAAATGTTATTTAGACTTACTTATTAATTTATTTAATAAGATCTAACATATTTAGATTTCAAAACTAACAAGGATATTTCAAAATTTGACCTTTAAAATATTCTTAATCAAATATGTAAGCCTCTGAATTTAAATATATAGGTCAATGTTTTGCCATATAAATCATACCTAAAAAAAAAATTTGAGTTATGAAATTTTATTTAAATTTTAAATCATAAAATTTTTGAACAAATAAATAACATATAATCATAACATAATATTTATGTAAATAAAACTAATAATTTAATAAAATAAAATAAGTAAATCATAAAAATTATTTTAAAATCCTATAAACAAAATTTTATATTACAAATTTTGTTATTTTGATATTCTTATATATAAACAAGTAGAATTTAATAAGAAAAAAAAAATAATTAAGAATTGTTTTTTTTATAAACATTACAAAATGTTATGGTAAATATATAAAAAATAATATCATATCAGTAAAAAAATAAACTTATATTATGCAAATAACATATAAGATTTTTATTATAGTCATTATAATAATTAAATTTTTTATTAACTGAAAGAAAATAATTTTATTTTTTTTTATAGATCATTTTCGTAATTTTATTAACCTCAAAAAAGATAAATAATATATTTTTGATTAAAATTTTGTATCATCTTCTACATAAATTAAAGAAGAAAAAATCAAATACGAAGAGTAATAATAATAATTACAATTAATTAGTAGTGATATAATAAAATTAGTTTAAATGTCTCACGTTTTTTATTGATGATAATCACGAATCACGCGACTATTCTGTAAATTTTATGACTGCTATATAATGTATTATTTTTTATCTTGATTTTTCTTCAATGCAGCAATATATTTATGCTTATATTTATTGTATAATTATAGTTAATATGATTAATTTAAGATAAATATAGATTAAAATGAAGAATGTATACAAAAATAAATGAAAATTGCTAATACATAGTATTGCCAGCGTTAAATTTGTTCATTTTTATATTTGGAAATAGTTTTTACAAAAGTGCGACTGACAAAAGTACTTTGTTTTTTTTTTTGAAAATTCAATTTAGAGCAAATTAGTATCGATCTAACTAACATATATCATGCTTTCGTATATATATCCTGCAGTGTGAAATGAACTAAATGTATGAGAAAGGATTGTGAATATATAGGTGGTATACTATGTACTTTGATTTGATTCAATTCAGTTTCAACAACTCGACCAATATTATGTCTTATTATTTTTACTTTGAAAGAAATTAATTCAAGAAAAAATTACCAGTTCAATGAATGCTAAATTCTATTCCAGTATTGTTAGGAATATAAGAATAATAAACAAATCTAGATTTTATTTCCAGTTTTATTTATTTTCTAAGAAACAAAAAAATCCTTTCAAATTTATGTTAATTATTTTTCAGATTCTTTTAGGTTTTTATTTTTTTATCCTTGAAAAGGACTTCTTGTTGCCATGTGCTAACCACTTTTAGATATATACTATTCTTCATTCTCCCTAATATTTAAATGTTCGTTTTACCCTTTATTATAACAAACATGATTTCGTCATTAAGACGTATTGTAGTATGTGTTACCAATTACCTTTTCAGTATCAAACGATATTTAAGTATATAATAAAGTAGTTCAAACTTTTTTGTATCAACAGCTGTAAAAACTTTAATAAGCTCTTTATAATTTGAAAAGAAAAAAAAATTGGTTATAAATTTGAAGCCAAATTTATACTTTAAAACTTTGATATTATTAAATAATTTTTGAAAGACATTCAACAAGCACGTGTTTCGATATTCTCAAATAATATTAAAAATATTCCAATTATACATTTTTAACTTTCATTTCGTATAACAGGTTTGCCAGGCATTCACATTCCTAGTGGGCATTACCAGGAAAATTACACTAATTGAACTAGTGAAACGTTCCCGATCATAGATTGACCTAAAATAGTTGGTTAAGGTCTATAGTTTATGTATCAAATTAGAACTATCATGTAACCATAGTTTTTTTTTTTTGATGACCAAGAAAATGTCAAAATTTGTCAACGGTTGTCATTTTGTCGAACAAAATTAAGGATGTCATTTTGTCGCAAAAAAAAAATAATTGTTCCAATTTGCGCCACATTAAAATTACAGCCATGCTTATCTTAACTACATAGATACGTATGATCTTTTAACAATAAATCAGTTTAACAATTAATTTTATTTCAATTTTATGTATGACTTAGTTTGTTTTGTATTTAGACAATTTTGTAACGAATTTAATTATTTTTTTTAAAACAAATTTCGCATTTAAAAAATAATGAAATAATTTAAAGCCAGACGAATTTATAACATTGTTGTATAGGCGCTGGTCTTATTCGTCATTTTAAAAAATGTGTTTCAATATTTATATTTAGAATTTCATCAGCTAACTATTAAAATGTGTTTGCAGATATCTAATTTTTTTCCTCTTTTCCTAAAAATTATCTGAAACTCACGCTATTTAAAAAGCACACATTGTTTGTTAAAATTAGAGATCTCGTGATTCGGTCATGTTTCTACATACTAAATACAATAGATTTTATTCAATCACGCTTACTATTATTTATTATGAATTATGAATGAATTTTATATATTTTTATTTATTACCCACTCATATTAATTATGCTGGAATATTTTTAGTGTATACCTGTTTCTAATTGAATTGAATGATTAATTGGACTAATAATAATTTAATAATAATTTAAAAACAAAATTTTTATTTACATTTATTTGGAAAATATTCGTTGACGTACGTAATTTTGTATTATCCAAGGTAAAAAATCTTATAGTGTGATTTTTTTTTACACTTTATTTTAAATATAATATTATGTACATATATCAAAAAGACATTAAATAGTCACATGTTGACTAGTCAGCATTTACTTGAAGAGATAAATATAAATTCCGAAAAAAATTTAGGTTTTTTTAAAGAAAAATATTAAAATTTATATACTGAATCATAATCTCATATATACTTTGGACATACTTTTCTCTCTGTATACTATAGATATATATGGTAGATATAATATAGTATATATATACTATATACTTAGTATAGTCTTATAGAGAGACCTAAATATAGTTTAAAGTCCGTTGAAAATAAATATTTAGGTATTAATTAGCATTACCAATTTGATAGAGCACATTTTTGTACCATTTTACCATTTTGAAGTAAAATTCGTAATGGTATTTAAATCAAATTCTTCGTAACTGATTTAAATTATAAGCGTTATAAGGTTATAAGGGTTTTTAGTTAGCAAATTTAACATTTAAAATTAACACAATACACATTAAATAACGTTTATAGCTTTGTAAATGTGAAATTTGATGACATATATGTTATGTCACTTGAAAATGGTACCTAATAGTTAAGAAAAATTATATTTTGTCGTTTTTTTTCTCTTTTTTTATCAAAAACAAAAACAAACGAATCACATGGATGTAACAAAATTTTAAAACGGATGAATGTCAAATGAAAATGTCAACAATGTAAAAATTATTCTTCAGATAGTTTATAACAGACTGATGGCAAAGTTAACTACAGTAAACACTATCAAAATATAACAAATTTTTGCTACACGTTCGTTCTCTTTATATTTGCTGACTGTTCTCGCTCGCCATAGGTTAAAACATATACATAATTCTGTTGCTATAATCACAGATAATTTAAACATAATGCGGAATTTTACTGATTTCGCATTGTCGGCACTATAGTAAAATAGGCAATATTTGTATTTGTTATCTAACAAAAACCAATAATAATACATTAGAAAGATTTTATGGGTTCATAGGATATGCCAATAAACTATAATGGAAAAAATGTTATATTTGATAATTTTGCATTTCTTTTCTTTTTTTCGGTGAAATTCTTTGGTAAACTGATAAGAATTATTGGTATTTTTTTTGGGAATATTTTTAGCATGAATTGATAAAATGTTTTTGACAATTTTTTTTTGTTTCTTTTGGAAATAACTTAAATAATGTTAATAAAATAAACAAGTAATATTTATGGTGGAGACTGTAAACAAGACTTCTTTTCAATTTGGAGACAGTTTAGTGTAAAAGTGTAGCTGCTTAAAATTAAAAATTAATTCATTAAATTTCCAGAGTTTTCTGGAAAAATTTATAATATATGAACTTAGTATTTTGAGTAGGAAAGAACGCGATATCACATTTATAAATATTAATATAAAATGTAAACAATTTTATTATTGTTATTTATATAATTTTTATAGGGTGCATTAAATATTAACCAAAAAAAAACCATTCATATTAAAATTGTGAATTTTAGATTTAACAATTTTCTAGATTTATCAAAATATAGTTATTTCGACACCTTGTATATATTTACAGCTTTTTGTATCAAAAGCTTGATAATAATTGTCTAGCTTTTTTTATATTCCAATATTTATATTATGTTATTATGTGCTTGTACAAAATGAGCTATTAAACAGCGGATATGACAGTATTAAAGAATATACATTAGGAATGATAGAATAATTAGAAATAGATAGAATAGAATTTATGAAATAAAATACGATAATTAGTCAATTAAGTATGTCGGTATGTGGCATATATTACATTGTGACAATTAAAAATGGTACCGAATTTTTGAGGTTGGTTTAAAAGAAAATAATTTCAAATAATGTCATGTTGTTTTATAATCAAAATTATTTTCGACAAAATTCATTTTACGTTAAATTTATCTGTGTCATACTTGGTGGAGATGATGATTTAATTAAATCTGCCATTTTAATGAATATGATTAATACAGAATTTTTTGCTAATTTTATTATTTAAAATTAAATATACTCGAATATTCATGACCATAACAAGAAAATATAATATTAACATAGTTTTCCGCTGATTCCACACAAAATTAATTAATTAATTTTGCTTTTGAATTAAATTCACGTATTTTTTTTTTTTGAAAATATAATTATGATTGTATAATTTATTTAATTTATTATTTTTTGTGAGTCACAATAATAGTAATAAAGTATTTAATTGCCCATGGGATAGAACATTACATTAATTATATTAATTTTAATAATTGAGTATTAAAAGTAAATGTGTCCTGTCCTGTTGGTCACATTTTTCAATTAAGAATTTATTAAATGGAGACAGCATATACCATAGTAGATTGTATATAATATTTATTTTAAAAATATACCTTAAATATCCTTTCATATTATCCTTTCGAATATTTAAATTTTATCAGAAATAATATATTAGAAATTTAAATAATTTCTTAAGCATAAATTGAACTAAATTTCTAAACCGAAAATGTGATCATGACACAAACCCCTGGTCTTTCTGCTTGTCACCGAAACATAGTTTTTTTTTTCCTTTTCGTTCTTTTTATCAGTTTACTGAACACACAGCCAAACACTAAACTATCAGGGACACAAACACTGTGATATTATAAGTTCAAGTGAACAAACAACAAAATAGAAATTTAATAAAATTCTACTCGAATGAGCATATCGTACTCGTACTATGTAGTACATATATTCTCAACTCGAAAATTGATCATACTTCGATCGCGATCATACTAACTAAATATCTATATCGTATAATACTATATAAGAAATGTTTATGTTCTCGGAGAGAGAGAGAGAGAGAGAGAGAGAGAGAGAGAGAATAGTGGAATAATCATAAAAATCGCAAATACATTATATAAAAAAATTATTTAGTATAATATTTTCCGGTATAAAAGTTACGAATCGTCAGCAAAAAAATATTTTGTGTTCTATGTTTAAGTGATCTTGACGATTTTATAAAAAAAGTATATACTCACTCGTATACTTAATACAAAATATTCTGATTTTAATCAGACACAGTGTGTGATATTTTTTTTTAAATTTGAATTAAATAAAATCGGTTTCAAGCGCACTCTTTCCCAATATACATACATAAATATCTATAAGATACTTAACATATTTGTAGAACGTGTATCTATATAGTCAGAATATTATATTTAAAAAAAAAAAAGTAATCGCGAATTTTTTTTTTTTCATTTTATTTGTGTGTTTTTTTACCTACACATAAACATAAAAGTATATATAAAACAGAACGAAAAAAATTAAGTAGAAATAAAATTTGAAAAAAAAAAAACGTGTTATATTAATATAATTTTCTTTAGTTAATCTTCACTTTCATTCGACTTTTCGACTTTCGTGTATCAAAAACACGCGGCCCCGTATAATTTATAAATACATTTTTCTTTTTTTTTTTCTAAAGTTAAATTAAAAATTATATCAAAAAAATATTTATATATATATTTTTTTTTGTAATTAAGAAAAATAAATATAATAAAAAAAAAATTATAAAATAAATCTAAAAAATGTGTTTAAAAGTGAGGTTATGATAATTAGACATGAAATGGTTCAAACGTGTTAGAAAAAAGTTGTTTTGATTTTTAACAGAATCGAATTAAAAATTTGTAATTTATTTATTATTTTTATTAAGAAAAAAAGAAAATTTTCCAAAAAAATATAATTTTTTTTTTCTTCAAATTTTCTTAAATTTCGTTATTAAGATTATTAAATTTTTAATAATTTTTTATTTATCGTTATTTCGTATTTAATATATTTTTAATAATTAATTATATATAATAAGTTTTTTCATATTGGAAGTTTAATTAAAAATTATTTAATTTTTTTTTTTTGTAAATTTGTGTTTAAAAAAAAAACGTGTTACGCGCGCCGAGAATAAATTTTTCGAGTTGTGTGAGATTTGAGAATATTTTTTGTACTTTAATTCTTTTTTTTTTTAATTTAATTAATTAAAAAAAAAGAAAAATGCGTATTAACGAAGGTAACCGACAACGCAACGGTCATATTTTGGTTTGGGATCAACCTGGATTGGGAGAAAATGATATTGTAAAACCGCAAAGTATGTTTTTTTTTATATATTATTTAAATTCATATTTTATTTTTTTTGGTATAAATTATTTTGATTTATAAATAAAAATTGACAAAAATTTAATTCTTTAAATATTTTTTTCATTGACTTTCTAAAATTTATTTTTGGTTTTGTTTATTTGTTAAAAAAAAATATATACATATATTAAGTATATTGTAGCTTTAATTTGTGTATTTTGTAGAAAGTTTAAAGAGTGTCATTGAGGGGAATAATATTTATTTAGAATTTTACTATAATAATAAAGTATGTAAAATGTTTTGTTTTTTTTTTTACAAAAATTTAGAAACTTTTCAAAAGTTTTTTGACCTCATAATAGGATTAGAAAATTAAATTTTTAACATATATGTTTGTGATTATTTTTTAATATCATTGAAAACCATACAAGAATATATTTTTACCATAATTCATTAAATTGCAAACTATATAATTTATTTATAATTTTCAATTTTATGAATTATGGTATAAATATATTCTTTTATGGTTTTCTAGATTATTTTGCGCAAAAAAAAAGAGTAATATTTTAAAATATAAAACTTATATATTTTATATTATTTATTTATATTAAAATTTGTTCATTTAATTTTCATAAAAAATGAAACAATTTCCTAATTATATATATTTCAAATTAATAGACAAAAACTTAACATAGTAAACAAAATAAAAATTGATAACCAATACAACATGTGGCCGCTTCTTATCAGTATCAATTTTCATTATTGATTAAAAAATTTATATACGGTCTGTGTCAATCAGTGTTGGAAGACTCTTATTATGGTTATATATTATAAAAACTTTTTTGACAATATTTATTCTGATACTATAAAATTTTCGGAAATAAATTTATTCATTTCTATAATATGAAAATTTGTTAATTAAGTTGAAGTTGAAACATTAGAAAGACAAATATTATTATGTTAAGTATATAAAATTTAAAAAAAAAAATTTTTTTGATAGCATAAAAATATTGGACATAAAATTATATTTAAATACTAGAATTATTATTAAATATTTATTTAACAAAAAATAATCATTCCTCCCCTCATCCTCCTCAAGTATTTTGTCAATAATTCTACAATCGTATAGCAACTATGAAAGTTAATAAAAATTTGAGCATATAATGTTTCAATGCAAGTAGTTTGCAACAAAACATTTTTTGTTAAAGTTAATTGTAAAATCTAAATAATAACTTTTTCAATTTTGATTATCCGACTCAGAAAAGAAATGTTTCAGTAAGTAGCTGCTCTCTCACAAATTTTTAACCATTCCAATTAAAAAAAAATTGGAAAATCTGTTTTAAATTTTATTAAATTTCAATATTAATTGGCAATTATTTTAATTATATTTAAAATCAAATGTAAAAATTACTTATGCCTTAAAATTAATTTTTTCTGTAAATTCGTAATATAAAAATGCAACAATTATAAAAATTATTTAACATTTGCTAATATTAAATAATACTTAATATTATTATTAAGTTTTATTAACGAAAATTTTGAATTTGTCACACCCGTAAAAATATAAAATTACATAAAAACCAATAAATTGCAAAAAGTTATGTTTTTATGTTTGCGACGAAAAATGTACTTAATAAAGTTGTATAACTTTTATATGTTTTGGTAATTTCTATATTTTTTTTTTTTGTCATCGAATTTTTGACAATAAATTTTCAGAAAAACTAATCATTTTTATTTTTGTTTAGTCCTTTATATATTTTCGGTTAAATTTATTTACGCTGCTATAATTATTTTTTAATCTATAAAAATCCATCAATTAGCTAGAATTATTATTGTATTAGACCATTTTTTGATGAGCTTCCTGTTTACATAATTAATTACGTATATATACATATATATATGTACATATATATAAATTGTTGAAATAGGTAAAAATAAATTATAATTTTTTTTTTCAAAAAGCTTTAAAATTTACTTTTCTAAAACAAAATTATATCATGAAAATTCTAAATATATAATTTTTTTTTTCTATTTGAATGACACAAAAAATAAAATTAAAATGTTTGCCAACATTATTTTTTTTTATGCCCTTGTTAAAATTAAATAAAAATTTCTTCCTCATAAATTCGCCGCATTTTGATATATAATTTGTATTTTTGCACAAACATTTTAAGTAGGTACATACCTTTTTTCCGTTTTGATGTTTATTTATTAATGTTTAATTACAAAATAATTCAAAATTTTAATTACAAATACAAACTGATTTTTTTTTTCTCTTATCAGACAAAATTTTCTTTTGCATAGTAAATTAAAAATATAATCAATTTTTATTTGAGATGGAAAAATTGTTTAAAATAATATAAAATGTTTAATAGAAAATTTCTAATACGAAATAAAAATTGAAAATTATTTATCAGCTGATTTTAGAAAAAAACTATTTTTATTTTATATGCAATCATTGATTATAATTATAATATTTAAATGGAAAAAAAACGTTGAAATAATTATATTTGAGCAATTAGAAAATTGGCAAAGAAATTATGAAAATTTTTGTTGAAAAATGAGAAAAAAAAATTATTTAATATTAGAAATGATTGAATGATTTTTTTTTTTTTTTCTGGGGAAATTATCCTTGAACTCTCGTTTTAATAACAATTTTTGACTAGTGGTTTATGTAATTAAGAAATTTATCCAATTCTGTCAAATTGTCAACATTTTTGTCTACTAAGTAATTTAAACAGTTCTTTTCTTTAAATTCAAATGTGAATGACATAAATTCATTTAGAACTTTCTGAAGAAAAATGATAAAATGAATAATTTTATATATTTTGTAATATGTAATTTTGTTAAATTATTTATATATAAAATTTAGAATTTTAGTTTCTATTCCTTTTCTAATTAGATTACAATCAAAATGTTTATATACTTATGCCAACAAAATTGATCTGGAATTAATTTAAAATGAAATTATTACTAATTGAGTCCAAATATTAAATTCTATTTTTGAAAATAACAACAATCCATTTGAAATTTGTATCCTACCTAGAAATTATAGTTGGTTATGTACAATGATTACAATTCTGCAAGGTTGTAATTTTTGAAACGAAATAATGAGAATTATCGTTCTTTGAATAACTTTGTACCAACTTCTATTATTTTAAAGTAATATGACCGCATAGTTTTGCTAAATTTATGTTATTGTGCTATACATATATATTTGGTTAATGTTACATATGTATATAATTGGAAAATCGAAAAATTGAACTTTAATGAATCAAACTAAAGTCGCAATGTTGTTTAATGAATCAAACTAAAGTCGCAATTTGAAATTTTAATAATATACATAATATTTTTTAATAATTTATTTACCTAAACTTTGTGACTATAAGGAATCGATTATCTAATTAGAAAATTACTTCACAACTTAACTCTAATCGATAAATTATCCTTCAAACAATCAAATTAAATACAATCAAAATATGTAACTTAGTATACAAAAATATATTTTGTACTTTTACAATTTATATACAATCATAATAATTAATTATTTCTCAAAAATGAACAGAATAATGCAAATAAAAACAATTATTCATTAAAATAAATAATAAATTCTATAATATTTCAAAATTTCAAAGAAATTTAACGCTTACGTCAGTTGATAATATGAGCTTTTAATTGTTTTTGTTTTTGTTAAAGTAAATAACACAAATTTATATAATGTAATTTTTCAAAAAAGTTTACAATTTCCTTTTTAAATTTTTTTGTTTTTTTCTCAATTAATTTCATTTTGCATTTTTTTTAAATATATAAAATTTTATTTCGCTCTGTACTATGTACAATACACACATAGTACTTATTTATTTTTAGATTTACAAGGTGGTTCAGAATAAAAATTTAATTTAATTCAATTTTTCTAAAAATGATAAAATTTTATATTTCCTATTTATCCTTTTATTTAAAAACTTTTATGTCGGAAGGTTTTCCATTTTATGCATTTTTACAAATTAAATTTGATATTTGATACCTTATCGTTGGCGTTTTTTTTTTTTTTTATATAATTATATTCAATAAACGTGGCTAAAAGCCAATTAAAATAATATAAAAAAAAAAAATTATTTAATAAAATTGAAATTTTTATAGTATATAAAACTTGGAAAATTTAAAACAGTATAGGAAAAATATTTCAATATAAACTTTTTATAAAAATAAATTGTTATATTTTTTACAAGAAATTTTTAAATTTTATTATAAAAGTTCTTATGTAATTTTACAATATTTAAATGTCAAAATTATTTATATGATTAATAGAAAAAAAACTTTCTTTTATCATACAGAAAACAATATTACATAATTTAATTTAAAACTATTAGCTTAGAAAAAATATAATAGTTGTAATAGTTATCAAGATAAGATAATTTTAAATAAAATTAAATTTTAATTACAATTTAATTTTATTGTATAATTTTTCTTTTAAATTTCATAATTGTTTATGTAAGATTGTTTCTATATAAATTATAGTATATAAATGTGTACTTAAAAACATTTTGTATAAGTATAAAGATCATTTAAAGCCAATGACATCATTATAATTATATTGTAAATATTTGTAAAATTTAGATAAAAATTAATTTTTAATTACGTTTAAAATTTATATATTATACATAAATTGATAATATAAAAATAAATACATATTAATTAATTTTAGTGTAAATTCTGATTATTCATACGAGAATTTTTTGTCTGATTCTATGGAAATTAACATTAATGTAAAAACTTGAATTCGTTTTAATGACAATAAAATTATGAACTATTATACCTATTTCTGATTAACCTATAATTTTTATGAAATTCAAGTTCCATTTGTTTTGTTTCATTTAATTTGGAAATTTAGTTTAGTGAAACCAAACGCCGGTTATAATAGTCGTTTGCTTCTTAAAAGTTTTCCCAACAAGCAACACGTCAATAGTTTACAATGTCGTGAAAGATAGATATGTAATTAATATTAACTGAAATTGTCAGTAGTTTTACATAAGATATGACACATAATATATATTAATGTTGTTATACACGTACAAATATTATAAGTTTGAAGAATTGCTACCATTGTCGTATATTTGCTAAACTTTTATGAATCGGGATGATTGTCAGAGCAAATTGGGTAAATTAAAGTCTATATATGGAAAATGTATGTCCAAATTATTTGTTTAAAAATCAAAAATAATTATAAGATTATAATAACAAATTTTGTATTATATTATTGTTTGATAGGTAATGACCACCATATACTTATTTACATTATTTTACTTATCAATGTGAATTTCTAGTTTAAAACGCAGTAAACTTAATTAAATTAACTATGTACGTAATATAAATTATGCACTAAAATTATTATCTATTAACTGATTAATATTAATATACCATATTATAATAAATGATTATAAAAGAACTCGGCACCACATTGAAATGTAATATTATAAAAAACAACCTAAATAATCAATTAAAATATTAATCAATATATTTGTTTATGTTTCTATATAGACCAGACAAAAATGATGTCTGGTGGAACAGCTACAGAGTCGGTAGCGGTCAGTGTCTTCAAGTAATTTCTGGTTTTGAAGTAGTAGTATTTGAAAATTTGTTAAATTTATTTGAAAAAAAAACACGTGATTAAAATTACTAATTAAAAATTGATTAATATCAGAAATGATACATACGAAAAACAAAAGTATGTCAGGCTTGTCTTAAGTTTCATCTTTTTTAAATGATAATAAAAAATTAGCTATCTTTGACGATAAATTTTTTATTTTCTATTTTTTTTGTTATTTTCTTGTATCCAAAAAGGTAAATATTTTTTTAAAACAAGAAATTTCAAAATCTGAAAGAACGTGACTAATTATATTCTTTAAATTGTATGTTATCGAATATTTTCATGTTTTATTTCCAAATCTTAAATTTTGGAACATAAAACCACGTTTATTTTTTTTGATAAATTGCTAAAAAATATTTATTTAAGAAATACTAATATAAATAAATAAATAAATTTTTTTATAGCCCCATTATAATATTAAAACGATTAAGAGTTTGTGGAAATATTTTCAAGATTCTTTTGAACTACGTATTTTTTCCTAAAATTTTTCCAATATGCATTAAAAAGTTAATATATGGATTTGAAAATGTGCAATCAAACTACTTTGTAAACTTATAATAATAGCACGTCAAATTCAAATAGGACTTTTTCAAAATAGAAATGAACACTCGCGAAAGGACGAACTTTTATTATATGGGAAAAGACCAAATATTGTAAAAAAGCCAATTTTAAATCAAAATAAGCTTAATTTCATCGGACAATGAAATAATTATGATAATTTAATGAATTAGCTATGAAACGTGAGGAAATCAACACAACTAAGCACATAAGCTGTTAAAAATAAATTGAATTGGCAATACTCGTATACATACAAATTTGTTTGTAAAGAGAGAAATTGTATCAAATGATATATAATATATTAGTGTAGCTATTTGCTTTCACATTGATAGTACTCGTAGTTGACTATTGTTCAAAAATTAATGAACTTAAAATAATAAAAGCGTTTATTACTAAATAGATTCTAGCAATATTTAGTTTTTATGATTCTAGTTTTATTTATTACTTTTAAATACTTATATTTAGTATTTTATCATTCTATATAAAATTTTGAATAAAAAATATAGAAATTATTGGAAAAACAACTTATTAATTTTGTTCATATGTATTTTCTTTTATTCAGAATATAAAAATAATTAACATATACCTACTTTCAATTATTACATCATTTTATTGCAAAAAACTATAATTTATAATTCTGAATAAATAATAATTTTGATTATTGTTATTTACTTTAAAGCTTTTTGGATTTAGAAATATAATAGAAGTGACTAAACATAAAGATATTAAAACTGGGTATATAATTATAATTACGAGTACATAGCTATTGCGAAAATTTATTTTGCTAAAATTTAGTTTACCTTTGAACCAATTCGTCATAATATTATATCTCATAGCTCACATATTTTTAATTTATTGTCAAATTTACAGTAAACAAAGTTAATTCCTATATAAAGTTAATTATATTTAAATGAAATAAATTTTTAAATAAATAATTTATTATCTATCTTAGTTTATTAATTTTTGTTGTCAATATAATTTGTATGTCAAATTAAAGATATTATAAACTTTTTTAATCTTAATAAATTCATAAAAAACAATTAAAATTGTAATTTTCCATGCTTTTATTTTGATTGTAAAAAGTTTCATCATTAGAGATATTATACAATAAGTTTATTTAATTTAAATTATAAAATTCCCGTATAATGATAAATAATTAACGTAAAGAAAATGTCAGATTTATTTGAGATGAAACTTTTCCGTAATAAAGTTAATAAACTTAGAAGAAATACTTTACATATTTAATATAAATAAAATATATGATTGTCGCATGTCTTATTCCCATGGTTTCTTCAAACACATTGACCAACAATTTATTAATATTTAAAAAATAATTTGTATATAAGAAAATCAAAATCAAATAATTTATTTTGAACTTTAGACATCAAAATTAATAAACAAATTTCTGTTAAATTTTCACTTGGTGACCATTAACATATTTTGTAATCATAATATGTTAAAATAAATATTATATTATATTAAAATTTCATATATATGTATATATATAATAAAATTTCAAAAAATATATTGTGCTACCATTTATAAGATTTAACATTTTTTTTACATTTTGATTAGCAAGAATATTCTAATAGGTTAAATTTTTATTATCAATTAACATTTATTTACCAACTAAATAAATATGAAATTAAATAGATTTTAGATTATATTTAAAATGAGAACATATCAAAATTAATTTTATTTAATGATATAAAAAGAGCTTATTTACACACTTAAATTAACTATAAAAAAAACATTTTTTTTCAAGTAAAATTTTGTTTTCACAAAATAGAAGACATTTCTAGACACAAAATAGAAAAATTTCTACGTGCCCATCGTCACTTAAGTGTAATATGTATGTACCATTACTCGTATTTATGTATCCAAAAATATAATAAGATAATTTTGAAATATTTTCTAAACAATTGTGTCAACATAATTTTCTATTTTATGAAATTTAGTAATATAAATTTTTGATAATTATTTTTATTGTTGATACTATTTTAAGTATTAAAATTTGTTTTTTTTTTGTTGATAATTTTTTTCATTTATAGTAAAAATACAAGTTCTTACCTAATAGTAAATTAACTAATTTTTTAATGAATATAGTAATAGTATAATATATGCATTTCGAACATTTTGTTTATATACTTACTATAATTTCAAACAATTTTTAATGATCATATAATAGTTAAAAATAAGGATTTGAAAATGTTTAATTATTTGATAGATAATATAACGGTAAATATTTTGAGTAAAATAATATTATTTTAATAAATCCTTATTATTTTACAATTATTTTAATATAGTAATAGTTAAAAATAAGGATTTGAAAATGTTCAATTAATTTAAAAAAAAAAATGCTTTTAAAAAAATCCGAATTAAGAAATTAAAAATAAAACGATGATTGAGTTCCATCAAAAATATCCTTTCTTCATCCACGCACGGCAATATGTATACATATACTTATTGTTATATTATTTGTTAATTTTCATTATTTGTAAATCAAAAATTTAAGGACATGCTTAGTAAAGTATTGTATCAATAAAATGTTGTGCAATAATCATAAATATATGTTGCATTAAATATATAAAAAAAATTCTTGTAGTGTGCAACATTATTTTACTATTTGAAATATACATAAATACAAATATAAAATTCTAAATAATATTCTTTAAGAAAAACTTTTGTATTAATATTAACTTTTTTTTTAAATGATCTTTCAGAATGGTGGGGTACCAGACATTATGTAACATTTATGTTATTCCTTGGGATGGCAAATGCTTATGTAATGCGAACAAATATGTCCGTAGCTATTGTGGCTATGGTAAATCATACATATGTCGATCAAGGAAATGAACAAGTTTTGGATGATGAATGCTTCGTGAATGGCTCAGGAAGACCGGTAAGACAATTTTTTTTTTAATAATAATTAAAATTGCTATACAAAACAAAATTATTTCCTTCTTTTTTTTTTGAGATTTTTTACATTAATATTAAATTTATATCAATCAAAATAATTTTTAGCATTTTTAGAATTAAAGAAACAATTGAAAAATATGTAAAAAAAAAAAGAAAAGAAATTAATTTGTTTGTTTATGTCTCGCCAACGTTTTAAATTAATTTTCTCTTTTCTATCGAAATAAGAAATATTTCTCCAATTATATATCAATGATTTTAAATTGAATACTAAAAAGAAATAATAGTATGTTTGTTTATAATATACACGGTTCCATAATCATATTTAATTAATTTATTAATGTAAATTTGTCGAGTCACTTTTAATATATGGCATTTGGTTAGTTATTTACTATATCAAAAAAAAATATAACTAATTTTGTGAATTCCACTATATTAATTGACATTTAACTTGAAAAATTGTTTTCAATATTCAGTTATTCTGAAAAATTATATTTTATAACAATATAATGAATTATGAAAATTAATATAAATAGTTAATTTTTGTAGGTTCACAAAGAAGACGATGGACAATTTCAATGGTCATCAAGTTTACAAGGATATATACTTTCATCATTTTTCTACGGTTATGTTATAACACAGGTAATGTGACAAATAAAATTAAAAAATCCTTATAAATATAATTTTTGTTTTTAAATTTCTTTTTATAGATACCATTTGGTATATTAGCTAAAAAATATGGTTCATTAAAGTTTCTTGGTTATGGTATGGTAATAAATTCAGTGTTTGCATTTTTCGTACCAGTATCAGCACGTAAGGGTGGTGTTATTGGTTTATGTTTATGCCGATTTATACAAGGACTTGGTGAAGGACCAATTGTACCATGTACACATGCATTGTTAGCTAAATGGATACCACCAACTGAAAGATCACGTATGGGTGCTTTTGTATATGCTGGTGCACAATTTGGTACAATTATATCAATGCCATTGTCTGGTTTATTAGCTGAATATGGTTTTGATGGTGGCTGGCCATCAATATTTTATGTATTCGGTTTTGTTGGTACAGTATGGTCAATAGCATTTTTGCTATCTGTTTATGAAGATCCATTTTCCCATCCAACAATTGATGAAAAAGAAAAAAAATATATAAATTGTTCATTGTGGGGTACACTAGAAGATAAGGTAAAATTATAATTTTATATCAATTAAATAATTTTAAATTATATATATATATATATATATTTATATAATTATATAGTCACCACCGATACCAGTAAAAGCTATTCTTACCTCAATGCCATTTTATGCTATTTTGGTAGCACATATGGGTCATAATTATGGTTACGAAACATTGATGACAGAATTACCAACATATATGAAACAAGTTTTACGATTTTCAATTAAAGAAAATGGTCTTTTATCAGCATTACCATATTTAGCAATGTGGATATTCTCAATTTCTATATCACATGTAGCTGATTATATGATAACATCAAAAACATTTTCACATACAATTACAAGAAAACTTATTAACAGTATTGGTAAGATTGTGAAATATTAATAATAAATAATTTTATAATTATATTAACTTATATATTTGTAAATATAGGTCAATATGGACCTGGTATTAGTCTTATTGCGGCCTCATATACAGGATGTAATCGTGCACTAACAATAGGAATTCTAACAGTTGGTGTTGGCCTAAATGGTGGTATTTATTCAGGTTTTAAAATTAATCATTTAGACATAACACCACGATTTGCTGGCATATTAATGGCTGTTACAAATTGTTCAGCTAATTTAGCTGGTCTATTGGCACCAATTGTTGCTGGTAATTTAATTGAAGGAAAAGTAAGTTTAAATTATTAAATTTTATAAACTATATTAAAATTACTATTCAAATTTATTGTACACATACTATCTTCTAAGTTTAACAAGTTTTTATAATACTTATCTTTAATTTATTAAAGTCTCTTAGAAACAGCGTCTTATTATACTCTCATTAAAACCCCGAATTTGCTTTAGAATTCAAACTATATTAAATATATAATTATGAAGATTAAATGAAATAAAAAATTAATCCCTTTTTTTTTTTGGAAAAGTGATAAAATTATTATCAGTATCATCACTAGTAACAATTTTATAAAGTGTTAAAAAAACAATTAATTGGTAACAAATTTGATAAACTCTTTAAATGATTAAATATTACTACTATACATATAACATATAAGAAAAATTAATTAAATTAAACTAAATAATTAAAAATTTCGGATAAACATAATTTAGTTTCCGCAATTATATTAATCATAACATAAATTATATTTAGTAACCGAGCTTTGAGTCATATAATATAGAAACTGACAATATTAATTTAAAATATTAAAGTTTCCTAGATATTTTTAGTATGCTATTCACTACCACTTCAATTTAAGCCCTATTTTCATATAACAAACAATTTTATGCTGAAACAATTATACCAGATTATAATTTCTTTTAAATTGGTCTATATTAATTAAGTATAGTAAAAAAGTATTCTTAACCAATAATTATTAAAAAATCATTTTCTATTATAAATATAATTGTAGGACATAATGTATTTGAATACTTTTGAATGCTCTAGTCTAGTGTTACCCCACAATGAACAAAATAAAAAAAATTACTTCAATACTTTATTTAAAAAAAAATTTAATAATATTTATTTTCTCATTATTTTTAGCCTACAATGGGTCAATGGCAAATTGTATTCTTTATAGCAGCTTTTATATATATTGGAGCTGGTACATTCTTTAATATATTTTCTTCTGGTGAACGTCAAAAATGGGATAATCCAAGCAATGATGGAGCTGGCACAGGCAATAGTGGTCAAACAGAAACTAGACAATAAAACTTCCAAAGGATTTGTTTTTTTTTACAAATATTTTATTTAACTATTTTATTATATATGCAAAATTATTATAAAAAAAAAAACATTTTAAATATTACGGCGTAATTATTAAAAAAAAATCATACTATAATAATTTTTTAAGAAGTTTGTTTAATTATAGATTAATCTTTAGTTTTTTTTTTTTTTAATTATATTTTTGTTCCCTAAATTATATTTTAAAAATTTTTTTTTTTATAGTGTTTTTTGCTTTAGAATGTAAATGAAAACACATAATTTTATATTAAATGTTATATGAAAATAATAATTATAACATAAAGAAAATAAAATATTTAATAAAGATTAAATAATAAAAAAGAAAAAAAAAACAAAAATTTTTAAAAAATAAAATCGAAGAGAAATGATATTCGAATAATTATTCAACTTTATTTTTTTAGCAAGGAAATTATATAAAATTGTTTTCAGTTTGTTTTTTCCAACCATCAAAAATAATCTAATTTATAATAATTTGGTATAAAAAACACTCTATAGCCAAATTGTCATTTTGCAGATGCAAATTTTCAAAACTCTAAATTTCCCTGCATACTTAATATATAGATGAATATAATTATTGAAAATTTCTAGAAACTCGAATTTGTAAAAAAAAAATAATGGAAAAACAGATTCAATTTTGTAATTAAAATTTTTTGTTTATTTTGTTTTTTTTTTTTTTTATCAAGAAAATATTTCATTTTAGTATTAGATAAGCACTGAACGAGAACTATAAAAAAAAAAATATAATCTGTATATAAATTTATGTAATTGGATGCCATTAATCATAAAAACATAAGAAATTTAAGATTTTAATCAATAAAAAAAATTCATTTAATTAATTTTAATTTTAAAAACTAATAATTAAATTTATAAATTAATAATTATTTCCATTTTGGAAAATTAATTTTATTTGAATTTTTCTTGTAGAATGAAAATTAATTTATAAACAAAAAATAATGTATATAGTTTATATATAAATAAAAAAAAATATAAATATTATTTAGACAGAAACAAAAATTTAATTAAATATGTGATAGATTTGATACTAAAAATAAACACTACATAAGAAATGAATTTAACTTTAAATAAAGAAAAAAAATTATATAATGTAGTAATATCATTGATTTTAAATGTAATATAATCAAGGCACAATATATTCCTAAGAAAATAATAATAATAAAATTAAAGATTTATATAAATTCTTAGTAACGCAACTTTTGTATAATTTAATTTGATAGTAGAAATATTTTAATTTATATCAATTATGATTTTACAATTTAAATAAATTAAAACGAAAACGAATATACGTGCAAAATTTTCCTTTTTTTTTTGTTATTAATCGGTTTATTATACAAAAAAGACACAGTGAGAAAAAAAAAATTAAGAATAAAGTTTTCTTTTATAAACCACCTAAATAATTGTTTATTTATTTTATTTAACCAAATTGCGAAAAATATTGAAAAACCATAGTAACATATTCCATTAACTTGAATATTCAACAAATTTTAAACTTCCAATTTCCAACTATATCTTAAAAAGCTATATCCCTTGCCATTTTCAATAAACAATTAACAGTTTAATTGTTTAATTAATTAACAATTAACGACAATTTTCAATTAACATTAACAATTTTCGTAATAGCTATTTTTTGATTTTCCTAAAATAGTTTCTCTAAAATTAAATCTTCTGATCTGACTGCAGTTTCCTAAACAGTAATTTACATAATGAATAGTTCCCTAAAATTCAATAAATTTTCGGCTTCAATTGTTATTATTTTATTTTGGATTGAGCTTTTATGCGTCGTATGTTAATGCGTAATGATGGTCAGCCTATATTAATAAATTGAATTTAGTTGCAGTTGCAAAAAATGAATGAAAATTTGCAATTTTCCAACGTGAGCGAATTGTAGGTTAGTTAGATGTTAGAATATTATCATTTTTAAATGCAAATTTTCAAAATCGTACAAGTAACGACATCTTCATTTCAAACAAAACAACTATCGTGTCACTACTATAGTAGAATGTATAAATCCAACTATAATATGGAAAAAAGCTTTTTTTATCGAAGTACAGTACCGATAAAAAAGGAACTAATATCGTAAAATTGTATATTCCAACCAATTTTATCATAGGTTATATAACAGTTATCTCAGTAATAACTTAAACTTCGTTAGCCTAGTTTCAAAGGGACTCAACCCACATTTACCAAATTTTACAGGAGAGACAAATTACTTTATATTTATAATGTTTACTCCAATTTTTATATACTATTTAAGCAATTTTGTTCTAGGGTTAGGGCCTTTTGCTTGTGAATTTTAAAATATTTGGTTTAAGGCCTTTTGTAAATCGGTAATAACGGTAAAAATGATTATTTGACATACGCGAAAATTATCTACAGGGTGCAGAATAGCCAACTTTACAATATTAAACAAAAATATTAAATTTGACAAATTGTGGGTTGAGGCCGTTTGAAACTAGGCTAACGACTTATTAGTTATTACTAATAAGTATAGGAATAGGAGAATGTTATAAAAAATTTCTACTGTTTACAGTTTACTAGAAAAGTAGTATCCATCTTAGAACTTCTTTCTTGTAATGATAATTTATAAATTGTCTTTAAAATCTCCATTCAGATATTATAAATATGTTCCTAATTAAAATTAATATCTACGTTTGTTGAGTACATTACTATTTCCCAATATTAGGAGGGGCTGGTATTGTCCATTAAATGTAAAACTTGTACATTAAACTTTGCCAATATAAATTTTTATTTTACAAATGTATATTGCGTAACAAGCTTTTGAAATTTTCTCAAATTTAAATTGTTAAAAATATTTTCAATTCTATTTAATATTCATGAGAAAGTCTATATTTTTTGGACTTTTTGGAAAACCACCCTTAATTTTAATCATTTTTCCTTTCTATAATCAAATAAATTTGTTTTGATTATTCTCGTTTCAATTTTGTTTATTATTATTTGCTAAAGTGGACCGTTTTGTATTCATTAATTTTACAGTGAATATTTTGCAGTTTACTACCCTTTCTTTTTAATTAATTAATTTTAATATGATATTTAAAATAATGAGAATGTTGAAAGTAAAATTAATAATAAACAAAAACCGGAATTCGTGAAAATGTTTGCTTAAACTTTTTTTTAATACAAGATTTTATTATTCTTCTCAACTAATTCAAATTATACAATACAAAATTAAAATATGATCCAAAAGATCGACAGAAAATTTCCGCAATATTAAATATTATTTTAATATTGCAAAATTGTAATCCAATAGTGATAACTGATAAATATTGTTAAAGTTTCAAATAAAACTATATTAAATTTTATTTTATCGAAAATCTATTTAAGGAAAACTTTTATAAACATACCTACATAAATATAAATTATAGTATATATATATAAAATTTCAACATAACCATAAATTATAAGCCAAAATGACTTAATAAGACTGAATATTTTCCAAAACTTAAATGTACCATGAATTAAAATATAGTTCAATTGGAGATCTTTAAGGATTATTATAAAACAAAAATTTATTTGTAATTCCCAATTATTGAAAAAAAAAAATCTTTCACAAATGTATTATAGCTTTATTGAAAATTGTATAACATATAGAATTTTATATTAAATATCGTAAAAATTAATTAAATTGTAGGTTTATTGTTATTTTTATTTATGCACAACGAATTTCATCATATCACAATTATTTACAATTTTTTAAAAATAATAAAACTGTTTAGATTTATCCTCTGCCACCTCGTCCTCCACCTCCTCGTCCACCACCTCTTCCACCAAATCCACCTCCACGATGTCCACCGAAACCACCACGATATCCGCCAAAACCACCACGATGGCCACCAAAACCGCCACGATGACCTCCAAACCCACCACGATATCCCCCAAAACCACCACCACCAAATCCACGATGAAATCCTTTATGACGATGTCCGTATCCTCCTCTATAACCACCGCCAAATCTTCCTCCGTAACCACCGCCAAATCCTCCTCCGTAACCGCCGCCAAATCCACCATATCCATAACCGCCCGCATAAATTGGATATGGTAATGGTATTGGTACAGGATAACCTGATTCTATATATATTGGTTCCTCTACTATAACATTAGATTGAATTGGATAAATATCATCATCATCGAAAATTTCTGGCGCTGATTTGGAAACAACGCAAAAAAATAATAAATTTATTAATACCGGAATTATTTTCATATTTTGATCGCGTTTTGAATTACAACTGAGCCTAAAAAAATTCTTTACAAAATATTTATATTCATTTACTAATTCTATAAAAAAGAACACCAATTGAATAAAATACGCTAATTATTTTAGTGTGCAAAAAAAATAAAACAATAAAATTTATAATCCTCGGGGTTAGTTAGTCAAAATCTAAATATAAGTTTGAATTAAACTTTGTTATCCTTGAAAAAATTGTTATGAATTTTTAATTTTCTGGATAAAATATTACTGATAATCATTAGAATTTATGATTGATTGAACACTTTCCATTGTGATATCATGTAAAATGCAATTTGAATTTGAATTGAGATGTAGGATTGTAAATTTAGACCTAACATAAAAATTAAATTTTTTTAAATTATTTTCTGAGAATATGCTAAACTTTGGATACTTAATGTCTAGGTCTAGTATTTAAACTGGTTGCTTTTTTAATATAAATATTATTAAAAATATCACACTTCAAATTAATTTCAAAAACCTGATGAACCTTTTTATTTTATTAATAAACATGTTTTTTTGAAAAATTTACCATTCATGATGACGTATTATATCGGCACATAGCAAAAATATGTTTTATAGAAAAAAAAACCCAATTATCATGTTTGAATGAATCAAATCAAGATTAAAATAGTATAAATAATATTCTTAAATTTAAATGGGGGAAGGCCAAACATAAAGTTAGATTATGTATATAGTGCTTTGTAATTACGTTAGCTTTAGCTTCCTTTAAAATTTTGTATTATTTTTTTAAAAATTAATTTATTAGAAACCAGATTTAAAACCTAACCTAATGTGGGGATTTATTCGGAGATGATAAAAAAGATGATGCGATATGACAGTAACAGACAAAGAAATGAATAATAATTTTGAAATATTTAAGTAATACAAGATGAAAAGGAAGAAAAAGAAAATAGCAAATAGCACAGGTAAGTAAAAAGAAAATAGTAAAATAACAATTAATAAATTGCTTAATTTTCTTATACTCATAGTACGTAAAATATTGAAAGGTAATATGTATAATATTGAAATCAGAATATTATTTAGGAAATATAACACAGAAAATTTTTATGAATTTTATTTTTATGCAAATCAAAAAAAATCATTCCTTCTTGATATCCTTTAATAGATAAAATATAATTTATAATATATTTTTACTCTTAAAAGGATATTTATAAAAGTACAATAACGAACATGAAAAATTTATTATTCATTTATTCTATATAAAATGAACATTGTGTAATCTTTCTCGAATAAGCAAAAATTATTAAAAGAACTTTTAATATTTCTGCATTCAAGAATTATTTAATCAAAACGTTTTCCTTATTTCTGGAGTACTCTGAGGTCTGAGCAATGGAAGAGATTAAAATTTTTGTTTAAACGTAAAAGAATTTTCTATGTTAAAGTGTTTCAATAGTTTTGGTAGTTTAGAAGTTATATTTAAAATAATTGTATCCGTGAGTGATTGACGACGGTTTCCTAAATCCTTTTTATTTTCAATTAAGGTCTAGCTAAGCAAGTGACCAAGATAACACTGTGGCCTGCTGAAGTAAACCTATTCATTAGAAAAGCTTAAGTGAGCTGGATGAAAAAACTCCCTTAGAAAAGTTTAAGTGAGCTGGATGTAATATCCGAAGGTGTGTGGGGAATCAGTGACCTAGACTAGAGTATTAAATCTCTTAGATGACAGAATCGAGTTTAAATTTAAAGATAAGTTAAAATTTCTTTTTGACATAATGAAAGCTATATAAAGTATATGAATGACGAATCATCAGAAGTCAGAAGGAATTTTTATATAATTGCAATGATGATTAATTTATATATAATATGTATCAGTCACTTTACATGATAAACGACAAAAAGAATTCACCTAATTTTATCAAAAGAATTATATATAATTTATATCAATATATAAAAATGAAAACACTTGTTGATTTTTTACTTTGTTTATTTGACATATATAGTAACCACAAATTGGACATTATTATACACGTATATAGTTAAAATAAAATTTGTTATATAAATTGCCTAATTTATAGCAATAATAATATAAAGTAATTTTTAGCAAATGACAAGGATATATGAGCAATTTATTTAATGATAATTTTTAAATATGGATATAAGTTGAATTATTATTTATATTTTATGTTGTTGGCTAAATAAAGTTGAAATTGCCTTTTGAATAGATACGATGGACAAAATATTTATAATTTATGAAACTGATATCAATGGACATTTAACACTCTAAAGAACTTAAAACATACATACATACATATACAGTTAAATCAATTTATTTTCTATAAATTAAAAATACATAAATATTGTCTTGCAAAGAATAATGTTTGGATACTTGAAAATAGGATATGATCATAAATTTTATAGCTATAAGATTATTACGTTTAAGTAACTAAATAAACCCACCCACAATGGATAATAATAACAAATGAACTTTCATATTTTTTTTCGGTGTAATGTATATAATAACATTAAGTGTTTTTTCAACCAAAAAAAAATAAATATTAAAAGAATGTGTAAGGACGAATATCCTGAAATCTGTATTTAACACTATATGTATACAAGAATCATAGATTATTATCATACATATATGTATGTGCATAAATATATTGTTTCACATATTACAGGATGATTTATTATGGATAAGTGTTTCATTTTATATGATTTAAAATACTTAGAATTACTCCAAGCATAGGACTATACTCCAAAGTTTAGTTAGATTTTGTACTAGGCCAGTAATTATTTGAGTAATATAAGAATTATAACAAAGCCTTTTGGTCATATACTTACGTACTGCTGATCAAATTCTTTAAGTAGCACAATTCAAGAATTTTTTAATTTCAAAATGTCCTTGTATATATACAGAAAGTTTTTGATGGATAAAGTGTTGAACAAATAATATGTCAAAATCAGAAGACAAACAAAAAAACTATTACAGGATATAAAAAGGAAAAATTAAAAGTCATAAAACTAATCTTCTTTTTTTTGTTCTTTTGTATATGTATATGACTTACTAACACAAATACGATAATTTATTTGGAGTGTCAGTGTGAATATTTATGATATTAACAAAAGGCATTCAAATATCAACAAAACAAAAATATAGTAAATATATAAGAAAAAAAAAGATATTCTCCATTGGATACGTTTTGAATGTCGTCCTTGGTAATAATTTATTACATACTTTATCATGAAGACTAATAATTTAATTATTTATTTTTATGATCTTTTTCATTTTTTGTATTTTTTTTTTTTTGCTTTTGGTTAAAATTCTCATTTGAAGAAACGAAATTCATTAGAAATAAAATAAATATTTATATAAATTATTGCGTAGAAATCGAAAAATTTAATGAAGAAACATATTATTTATATTAGATAAGAAATAAATTTAATGCTTTTATTAGAATAAAATGAAATTCTATTAATAAATTAGATGAAACATTAAAAAAATCCATAAATAATAACTCTGAAACATTAAAGTTGATTTATCCGTATATTGTTAATTTTCATTTTCACTTTAAATTAGTGTGGTTTTATTATAATATTTACAAATAAAAAATAACATAAACCTTCAAATAAGTTTATCCCAACCATAATAACTCAGAAATAAAACAGTAAAAATAGTTATAACTTTAAGACAAATCAATTTTGGAAATAAATGTTAATTGTCATACTTAAATTACCACTTTAGAGAAAAGTTCGCAGGAAATTTATTGAACAATATAAAATGAGATTAAAAGGAACAATTTAACTTAATATGGGTACAGCTAACACAAAGTTTCGGTCAAATTTTCTATTTTAATCGATCATATCCTTCGCTTGAATGCAGTTTTTAAGAATTCGATTTAATGATAATATTCTTTTCGTAAGAAATATTACCGTGCCCCAACACTTGGGTCTATCAAAACTATTTTGTAGACTATCATTTGAGACCTTGCAATGCAATACACCTAAAGAGGAAACAAGTTGAGTGTGTAGCTTCTAATAAAATAAAATAATATAAATAAAAACTCACTCGTTTTTTTTTTAAAGTAGATATATTATACCATAAAATAATTTATTAGTTCAAATTAATTTTTCATATTTTTATATAAGATTTTCTATACAAATATAATTAATAGTTTAATATTTAATATTTTTGATATCTTTTATATAATATTTATGTATTTTAATTTTTCTATTTAAATTAATTTTGAATTAAAAATTTTCAAATAGAATTTTATTATTATATTATTTTGCATAAAAAGAAAAAAAATTACGATTTTTTTTTTTAATATTTTCATTAAATTTTCTGTAAATATTTAATAAGAAAAAAGATAAAATTTAATTTTATAAATAAGTTTTTATATTTATTTAATTTTATATATTTTCTAGCATAGTTTTCTTTTTTTTTTTAAATCTTATCCATAAAAAGGAGAAAAACTACTTGTATATATGTATATTATAATATATTAATTTAAAAATATCATTTTTTTTTAACAAATTTAACGTAATAATAATTTTTAATTTTAATTATTTTTTAACGTAATTTTAATTCTTTTTTATTTATTTAAATCTTTTCTATAGTAATAATGAATTTTTAAAGTTTTTCTTATTTTGAAGTTGTTTTTTTTTTTCATGTTTTTTTAGTTATTTGATCAAAATTTTCAATTTAAATGATTTTAAACATTTATTTAATAATTTTTCATTTTAATTTTATTTTAATGAAATATATATATATATTTTATTGTTTATAGAAATCACACATATTGGAGTTAAATTTTTTTTTGTTTTTATTAAATTTAATGAAATATAATTTTTGTTAATTTTATTGTATAATTTTTTAACTATAATTTTATTAAAAAAAAAAAAATTATTTCAAGAATTTTTATTAATTTGAATAATTATTTTAATTTATATTAAATATTATATATATATATATATACCGTATATAGAAGAGTTTTATGTAAAATTAGTTTTATTTCCATTATATTTATGTATTTGGAAATATGTTCTTTGTAAAGAAGACAGTCAATATTTTCATTTATTTTAATGTTTAAAGATTTAAAAAAAAAAACAATTATGTACAGGGTGATTATATAATTATAAAATGTATTTCTCTTTTACTATTTTCCACTTAATTTTATAAATTTTCATAAATTTTCATAAATTTCAATTTTATTTAATATTTTTTACTATATTTAAAAATGTAATTTCTTTTTTAATTATAATTTATTCCATTAAAAAGTAAGAAATTTTAATAAATTTGTGGAAAATGAATTCACAACTTTAAGTAAAACAATAGCCGAGTCAAACTTAATGTCAAAAAATAATATAAAATTCAATTTTCTTCAATCTTATTTTAAAAATCTAATGAATGTTTATATATGTAACCCAATTACTTTAGAAAAACTTTTAACTGTGACATTTTTTGTTTTTTAAACTTTCGTAATATTAATTTTTATTAAATTATCTGGAGAATTCTTTTTTTGATAGCTTATATAGTTTTTATAAATTGCCCTTCAGAAACTATGAATCCTTATAGTACCTACAACAAAAAGTTGTGGGAAGTCAACTTTAATGAATCAATGTTTGTTTATTATGTTCTTGGTTAATGTTATTATATAACAATCACATACAAGTCTGCAATCTAGAAATTTCATAATTATTATAGTTTATAAATATAACTCAAAATTAGAGTTTTATAAAAATAATATACTTAACGCGATTTTTCAACAATTTAATATAAGTTCATTGAATTTGAGAAAAAATTGAAAATATTTTTGAGAAAAATTTAAAATAATATTTATGTATGTATATCTCAAATCTGTTACTTTACTTTACAAACTACATAATTTTAGGGTATTTGATAATGGGGAAGCATTTACTACCCTAGCCGTAGCCATACTAAATTATTTCCGAAATAATTCCTATTCATGTTTAATTTCTCAGTCATAATCAATTTTCAATCACCCTGTAATTACAAATAAAGAAATTAAAATAAAATATATAGTTCTTTATTATTTATAAAAATAGAAATATAGATCCTTAAATTCAATCAATTTACTTAAATATTGGTTTTTTTTTTTTTTAAATAAATTTTTTAACATTTTTATGCAAAGAAAAATAATTTATTTTCATATAAATTTATGGAATGTTTTTTTATTTTTATTTGGATTTCGTCCTATCTAGATTTAAACTTTCACTTGCAATTTATATAGAAAGATTTTTATGTTATATATGTTTGTTTTGGTTAAATTCATCTACAAAGATTGTCATTTCAAAAAAAAGTTTTCTTAAAACTTTTCATTTGTCTTAGATTTTTCTTAATTTTATATAAATAGTATATATATGTTTATTTAATTATTTAATTCTAATTTTTTATTTAAAATATTATTTTAAAGTTAAATATCTTGGAGAAATTTTCATGTTTTTTTTTTCAATACTTAATTTTTATTACAAATATTTCTATTTTTTTTTTTTTACGTTTTCTTGGTTTTCTAATGGTACATTGAGACTCTTTTTTGAAGTTACTTATAAATTTTATATTTAAACATTTAAAATTTTTTTAATTTTTTTTTCGTACATAAAATTTCTGTTGTACACAAAAAGCTCTGTTATTATTTTAATGTTGATCATTTATTATAAATTACATATAAATAAATAATTTTTTTTTTGTTAAATTTTAGTTTGAATTTGTAATACCGGGGCGAGTATTGCCAAATTCAGACTGTTTTTTAATCATATTTCATTATATCGTATTGTAATTTTGTTTTAGTTTCAAGTATGAACTTATTTGAAATTAAATCATCTGTAAATTAAAATTTATTTCTATTTGATTAAATTATCCTTAATATTACAATAATTTTCACATTTACGAAAAAAAAAATTGCTATTGCTGTGTTAAGGTTTAATTGAAGAGCAAGTTGTCACACATCCACCACGCTAATTCATCAAAGATTTTTTAATCAATAATATGCTCGGAAATAAAATTATATTTATCAGTTAAGCACTTAAAGTACCCACCGATAGTGTCCAAAAATAAATGCTTGTATTTTTTTCATAGAAGCTTAAAAAAATGTAAATTTGAAATTTTATTATCAGGCAGTTATATTGATACTTACAGCACCAGTAAATTGTATTTAAACTGGAAAAATGATACCGAATTTAAGAAAACTAGTAATCTGTAATCTGTAGCATAATTTTGGCATCTTCTAAATATGTGAAATATTGCTGTCATTTTAACCTTACGATAATTTTCAATGAAATTAAATCAATTTGTATGAAACAAACAGCAATAACAATTTTTTTATTTTTTTTTTAAATAATTTTATTTAATTTTTAATAAAATTGTAAATTTATTTTTATCATTTAAATTTTTATAATTTTGATGTTTTGCCTTACATAATGCGCATTTATAAATATTTTTTGAAGTAAATTTTGAAGTTTAACTTTTTATTTAAATTTTTTAATTTTAAATATTCAAAATTTAATTTTTTTTATAATTTAATTTTAAATAAATCTTGTTGTTTTTTTATGAAATCGTTTAAAATTTTTTCTTGTTTTATATACTAATATAAATAAAATTAAACGTATTCTAAATTTCTACGAAAAAGAAAATACATAATTTTTTAAAATTTAATTTTATAAAGAAATTTCTTTGTTGATTTTTCTGAAAATTATTTTCTTTTTTGAATATTTTTTTATCGAAAAAATGAATATTAAAGTTAAGGGATTTCATGGATTTCAGGAAATTTAAAATATAATTATGACAAATTATATTTTATACATGAAACTCCTTTTATTTATATGAGTTTGTTGGTCTTAATTAAAAGATTGGTTGTTTTAGTTAAAAGTAATCAATCCTATAATTTTATTTGCTGATTTTATTTACCTTTTTTTGTCTTGTGAAATATTTCAATAGGAAATATTCAATAGGACATATAATAGGAAAGGATTTTACTTTTCTTTTCATATTATTTTTCATCTTCTGCAAATTTATGATTTGAAATACTATTTAATTATTCCAATAAAATAATTTCAAATTGTTTTAATATTTATTTTTTATTATTTTAATTGAGACTGCAAAAATTCACTGAAATTTTTTTATAAAAAATTTTCAATTAATTTTCGGTTTACTCAAATTCACAAAAAATATGATACCATCATATCAGTATTTTATAGTATACTAAATACTATATTAAATTCAAATGACAATTAATAAATATAAAATCAAATTTGTAGTAACATATCTTATAAAGACGAAGATTAATTTTTTGATTGATAGTATCAAATGTTTATTGGTCAGAATTAGTAATTATGGTTAGAAAGTATAGGTTTTTTTTTCTCTAAATTATATGCTATCGTTGATGGCATATGCTTTTACTTTCGATACATTTATATGATAAAGAATCCAAAAGTTGCTTCCAACAGTTTAAGATTTGATTATCCGGAAAATTTGATCCACATAGTGAAGGAAATGAATTTCATAAATATGAAATTTATTGGTAAGACAATGCTACTAATAAGATAGTAAAGTCTCTACTTATATTAACATAAGTTTTCTCATCTTTATGCTAGAATCCGATGTATAATATTTAATAGTTTCTAATGCATTTTAATGTAATTTGTTAACTTTAATTTAAGAAAAGACAATTGTTTAGATGGGCACGCTAATTAATTACTTATAATAAAAAGTTTAAATAAAATTTATTTATAAAATTTTATTGTAAAAACTTAATGAAATTTATTTTATAGTTTAAACATAAAGAAGGAAACTAAAATTTGTTTAAAGAAAAATTTTTATTGTAGATTTAAAGTTTGTAAGATATTTTCAGGAAGTTCACTTTAATAATCTCCTTATTTAAATCAAATTTCTCAGGTGGGGAAGATATTTAATTTATTTAAAATTTATGTTTTGTTATATATACATACATATATTTCATTTTGTAAGAGAAATTTGATTGTAAAGGATATTATTATGGAAGTAAAACAGTGTCAAATGACTATTAAATTTTATGTTAAATATTTTATAGAGATAATCCTGCATTAGAATAATATATTTTTGGTCAAGTTTATTGACATAATGTCGATGGAATATTTAATCCACTAAATGAGTTGAACGAAAAATGAATTAGATTATTATTTATAATTCAAGAACATTAAAAATTTACGAAAAATCATTCAATAATTAAAGATAAGCTTAATTTTTACCAGTTTATATAAGAATATAAAATTGAGAGTTGAAATTTTTATTACGAAGGACTATACATACATAAAGGATAAAGTAAATTTTACTAAAGGCTCAAATAAAAAATTTAATTTATATTATAAATAATATTTTGGGCATTATTTACGAATATCCTTAAATGGCTTCCAATTATAACAAAGATATAAAAATTACAATTAAATAAAGATAATGCTAAAGAAAATATAAATTATGTTAGCATAATTGGTAATACCACGCCGGTATATGAAGTTTAGAAAAACGAATTTTATGCAAATACGAATACAAATATCTAGAAAGTTCAGATGTTTGAAATAAAGTAAAAAGCTACAATAACGTATTTTGCAGCAAATTATTGCAAATTTTTTTTTGCCACATTTCCAACATTAGCCGAACCAAGCCAAGCAATTAGTATGGCTCCTGCATAAAATAACACTTTTTAAACTCTTTAATTGAAAATATAAAAGTAATTCTTTAATTTTTCCTTGAAAATTTCAACAGTTTTCAACAGCTGAAATTTTTTTCATTTTAATCGATTTTCTATTTTCAAGTTTTAATTATCAATTCATTTTCAAACTAAAATTTTTCATTTTTCAAATCAAATTTAACATATTACATAAACTATAATAAAATGTTAAGTTTTTATTTAATCCAAATTTGACACAATCAGATCACTCACAATGCTTAATAACGAATTTAGTTTGAAAAATGACAAAATTTTATTTTAAATAAAATCTAATTTGAGCATAGGAAACCAATAATGTTTAATGAATATCATGTGATTTTGTGTTTGTATGTAGTATATAGTATAATGTTAACATGTCATTTGATATGTTTAACTTTAAGGTTAGAGTTTGATTTTAAAAAGCACTTAGATTGTTTATTTAAATTTATAATTAATTGCTTTCCTTATGCCCAAATAAATTGTTTTTAATAAATATTAAACAAATTATTATATTTATATACTTTGTAAATATGAACTGAAATTTCTTTATTTTAAAATTAACTTTAAATTAAAATTAAACAAAATAATTATTAAAAAAAAAAACAACAATTAAATTTAATTTTAAAGTTTAAAATATTTTTTTTTTAAAGCATAAATTTTATATAAAAATATTTTAAGAATGTAAATAGCATAAATTTATGTTAATTGAATTTAAAATAAAAATGAAAAATCATTAAATTTATACATGAGTTATAAATTCTGGATTTAAATATGAAAATCCAATAAAATCATTTTGATCTAAATTCATCATAAATAATTTATCAGTTGGTGTTAAGTCTGTTTTCTCAGATGTAAATTGCTTATCAAAATTTGAGACATCCTTACGATGTTTCTATTATAGAAAATAGATAAAAAAAAAAATTATGTTTATTTAATTTTTTTTTGTTAGATTAAAAATTAAAATAAATTATATAATTATGATAAATAAGTTAAATATTTAAAATTACAATTTTTGGCTTAAATGGTGGTTGTACATCACGATTTTCTATTTTTTCCCAATCCATTCGTCTATAAAATGGATGACCACGTACATCATCTTCCCCACTATCGGAACAACCTAAACGTTTTGGTGGTTGTTTGGTCAGGAACTGTAATTATATATTTAAAAAATATAATTTGCAAAAAAAAAAAAGAAGAAAAATTAAAAAAAAACCATTTTAATATTTTCGGAAAAGAAAACTTTAAATTTTATATAATCATTTTATTGAAATATTTTTGTACACTATATAAGTAGAAAAGGTTTCATCAAGAATCAAAGTTTGTAATCAAAGTGTCTTCGAATTTTTCATAAATTATGAACTATTTAGATACAGAATGAATTTATTTAATTAATAATTGCTGAAATATTATTTTGGTAGATGCAATTTAGTTTTTAATTGTGTTAATTTATCAAAAATTAAAAATACAATTTGTTGCTTTATGCACCAGAGAGTTTCGAACTTTATTGTTTCAATATATTTAGCATTTCCCTAAATCTAAATTTAATTACTCTAATATCGTACAGATATATATAATAATTATACTCGTATATATTAATTAATTTAATAAATTCTTACCCCTTTGCATACTTCCTTTGCTTCTTTGCTTAAGCTCTTTGGATATGAAACATTATGATCTGTAATTGCTGCAAAGAGTTCTTCTTCATCTTCACCATCGAATGGTGGTTGTCCAACAAGCATTTCATATAATAATACACCATATGCCCACCAGTCAACTGATTTACCATATGGTTGATACAAAATTATCTACAAAAAAGATTGATACATTTTTCATTTTTCTATTATTTTTATTAACCAAAACTTTTGGCTCAAAGGAAAATTTACTAAATTAATACTACAGGGTATATTATAATTTTCTACAGAATTTAAAGTATATCATTATATTATATATAAAACTGAATAAAATTATTTTAATACTACAAAAAAAGTTTAAATAAATTTTGGTTTTACTAGCCAGAATAATTATTATAAATATTTTCATATTGTTTCAGTAAAGTTTTAAATTTAATTTTATTCAAATGTTAAATTTTTATTTGTAAAATGGTATTAAAATATATTTGAATCTTTTATATACTAATTCCTTTTTGTTTTAAAATAATTAAAAACTTTTATAAATATAAACGACCTTAAGCGAATTTCTTAATTATATAAAAAAAAAATTGTAAATGATTGTATTTGAAGTTTTAATTATCAATTAATTAGGGTATAAAAATTGCCTTAGTCTATTTATATGCCAACAAAATTTTTAAGAAGTGCCTTTTTTCATTAATAAACTTTTGAAGGTAAAAATAAATTATATAAATCATTTCAACTTCTGATTTATATTTTAAAGTACAAAATTTTCAACTTATAAATTTGTCGTTTTTCAAAATAAAATTCATGCAATAAAAAATGTTTAGAAAGATTTGTGTTTAATTTATAAAATGCTATCAATTTGATTTTAAAAATGACAATAACGAAGTTCGTTTGAATAATGTGGATTTTTCACTTTGAAATTGTATAAATTTTCCAATGCACTATATTTCATTATATAGTACAATAATTGCTATTTATAAATGATGCAATTTATTATTGTAAAATGTAAATATACAATTCTAAATTATAATTCTTGAAAATTTAAATAAAAATCTTTATTTTTTGAAAAAAATAAATAAATATTTGAAAACATATCACGATATTATTTTATTTTTATTATACCTCTGGTGCAATATAATCTGGTGTACCACAAAATGTTTTTGTTGTATGATCTTCTTTAATACCCTCTTTGCACATACCAAAATCAGCAATTTTAACATGACCATCAGCATCTAATAAAACATTATCCAATTTCAAATCACGATAAATAATTCCTCTGCTATGTAAATAAAATAAACCAACAGCAATTTCAGCAGCATAAAAACTGGTTCAAACACAAAAAATAAATCGCAACACAGAAATAAGACAAAAAAAAACGAAAAGAAAAGAAATTTATGTTATTTTAATAATTTATGTACTCGTATTCGTATTAAACATTAAAAAAAAAAGTAATATGTATATATACAAAACGAAATCCTTACACTGCAACTGGTTCTTTAAATCTTCCGCATTGTTGAATTTGAAACATAAGATCTCCACCATTTACATATTCCATAACAAAGAATAAACGATCCTATAACAAAATCATATATATGAACTATTAAAATATTTATATTTATTTCTTTATTTCAATTTTGAAATAATTTTATTTTAACATTCTTTTTTTTTTCGTCTTTTATGATCCAATATAAAAATTGTTGTTGTACAAAAAATGTAATAAATATAAAAAGCTCACCATAGTCTGGAAGCATGAATGTAATTGTACTAAAAATGGTGGTTTCTCAGATAATGCCAATACCCTTTTCTCTATCATTGTACATTCAACATCATCATCTTGTATAATAACATCTTTTTTAAGAATTTTTATTGCATACAATTCATCTGTTCCTTTACGCTCAGCAAGCATGACCTAAATATAATAATGGATATACATATAAAAAATTTGAAAATTTCAAATATATTTACGTCATGCGGTATATAAATATAAAGGATATAATATCGATATTCACATTTTCTTAACATACTCGTATATACTAATGAGTATATTGCAATATTTGATTATTAAATTTTAAATTTACTTGGAAAAAAATGAGTTACGTAATAATTTCAATATTTAAATTATAAAATAATTTTATCAATATTTATCAACATAAAATTATCAATTATCCAAAATTATATAGAAAAATAAATGAATTATGTGTGATAGTAAATTTAACAGATTAATACATAAATGTTATATGATCCATAACCATATTTTTATCATTAAAGTTTTCAAATTATTCATAAAATAATTGACTTAATTTGATTTAATAAAAAATAAGGAAAATATGTTTTTTTTTTGTAATTTTATTATGTAAAGAAAATTTAATAAAATAATTAGGTATTAATTTATATTGTACATGACAGGACATATTTGTCCTGTCATGTATTTTATACTTATATCGAAATTCGTCCTCATTATTTTTGGAAAATAATTTAATTGAAAAGTATAGTAAACAAGCTAATTGCATTATTTTTGTATTCCTCAAAAAAAAAATTCAATATATGATTTTTGATTTTAATTGAAAGTTATATTGAATAACGCTAATTACTGGGACGCACTTAAATGTGTCACAGTAAAATTATAATATATACAAATTAGAATTTTCAACCATACATAATTTTCACTTATATCAATTTATATATGTATACTTCAATGATTTTTTTTCTATACCTTTCCAAATGATCCTTTACCAAGTACTTTAATAAATACAAAATCTGATGCACGAATCATATCCTGTTTATTCATATTATGTGGTATATCTTTTGACATTTTTGGTGGTGGTCTTTTAACTGATGTTGATTTCTATACATAAAATTTATATAAAATTAAAATATACCACAAAATTATTAATATAAATAAATAATAATATAATTACTTTCATTTGGCTACGAAGTTTTGCCAAATCAGTATGCTCATCAGTACAAGGAACATTATAATATTGTCCTTCCTCTTCCGTTAGTAATTTAAACCAACCTTCAACTTCTTCCTAATTGTTAATAAATATTATTAAAAATAGATAAAATAAAGTCATTTTATTTTTCTTAAATAATATCATAAATTATAGTGTTGTTACCTTAATGACTTCAGATACCCCAAATGACAATGAACCCATAAAATCATTACGAGATGTTCTATCCCAATCCCATACTTCAATAAGGCATCGTTTGTCCTTATCTTCTGGTTTCAAATTACTATATATTATTTATTATTATTTATTTATATTTGAATTAAAAATGAAAGAAAAGAAAAGAAAATTTAATATTTAAATTTTATTATTTTCTATTTTTAAAAAAAAATTAATAAATTAATTACAATGTAAAAGTTTCATTAAAAACTGGATTTAATGATCCCTTAATTGTTTTTGTTTTTTGTTTTGATTTTTCATGTTCATCAGGAATTAATTTTAGTTTAACATACGGATCACTCAAACCATTTGGATCCATTGGAATTAGATTTGCACCTTCCTTAACTACAAAAAAAGAAGATTTGAAAACTAAGCAAAAAAAAAAAAGATATTTGTTTTTATAATTTGAAAGATTTTAATATAATTTAGGTAACTTTTTACAGATGTCACCTAATTGATGTTACCTAATGTTTCTATTTAAAATTATATTTATTTTAGTATTTTCAAATATACTTTTTACGATTTATTTTTTTTCTTAAAATATTTATTTCATGATTGATTTAATTTTAGAATTGTGAAAACACAGATCGAAAATCATTCCATCAATAAATATCAATAACAAAAATACCACTAAAATATTAAATTAATCATTTTCCCAAAAAAAAAAATTATTTAAATAGAATTAAATATTTTGGAAAAAATTATCTTGATTATCCTTCAAATATGGAAAAAAAAAATGGTAATGAAGAGTAAAATTTATATTTGTATAATTTTGTCCATTTCGTAGCATTAAAATTTTAACTTAAAATGGAAACTATGAAATGAAAGTTATATAATATTTAAAAAGCGTATTGTATAAGTATACAAAAGAATTGTGCTTTTAGGTTATTTCGTATAAGTTGAATTTTACCTAAAAAATCAGGGAAAACGTACAAAAAATTACATTTTATTTCTTTTTGTTTACAGTAAGAAAACAAAAAACAAAGTTAGAAAAAAACCAAAAGTAAGTTAAAATAAAAAATGTATTTTTTTCGTCCTTGTTCTCATTTATTTATTTATTTTTTTTTTGTATGTTATAAAATGAAAACTGAAAGTTAATAAAAAAAAAAATTTAATGATGGAAGAAAACTTTTCCGGAGTTGCTTCAAAAATATTATAAAAGAATTTCAAAATAATTTATCTTCAATACGCTTTTGAAAAAAATCTTCAATACGCTTTTGAAAAAAAATTTTTTATAAAAAAACTTACTTATAACTGTCAAAAGACTTCCTTTAACTGATAATTCCAGATTAAGTCGACCTCTACGTTCAGTATGATCAGATCCACATAAATTTGGTACACTTTCCTGACATTTAGCATGGACATTCATGTCACATGCTGATTACAAAAAAAAAATCCATTAAATTATATATTTAAATTTATTAAAAAATTAAAATAAGAAAAATTTAGTTTTTTTTTAGTGCTGGGAAATTAAAGATTTTTGACATGCATTAAAAAAAATAGAAAATTATTATACATGATAGAATATTACATAGAATTATTTAATTTTTTATAATAGTTACTTAATATATGAACACCAATAATGGTTTTGTGTTAATTTATACAATCTTTAATTAATTATAGATTATTTTCACGTATTAGAGAAGGAAAATTGAAACTAAAGTATTTCTTTGGATTGACACGTTTCTCATAAACCACAAAAATGAAACTTTTCTAAAAACTTTTAGGTATACCCAGCTGATTTATCAATAACTTTTTTTGTATTAAAGATTTTACTATAGTTTTGATCCATAAAACATATTTAGTAGTCCTTTCATAAAAAATTCATCTAAATATTTGAAATATAATTAAGATTTTTCAATTTTATAAAAGTGAAAATTTTTTATATTTTATCTCCATTGCAAACATATTTTAAATTTTCATAAAATATATGGTAACCTTGCAATCCAGGAATCAATTTACCATGCAATGTAATTATAATACTTTGGTTTGGGTACAGAGCAAAATATCGCAATTGGGTCAACATACATATATTTTCCATTAATTTTAGTTGAATATAATTTTTTTGAAATTGTGGACTGCTTGATATGTCTGCATATACTTTTTTTCCCAACTGACTGACAGATAGACAGACAGAAGATATGTGTTATGTAATGAAAAAGACTCGCTTTAGAATAAAAATATTTCGAGTTTAATTAACTTTTTAATCCTATCATGATTATAATTAAATAATTACCATAATGCAACAAATCAAAAACAATTATAAATTATAAAATTTTACATTCATGAATTTTTATTTGCAATAAATTCTAAATTTCCTCGATTTTTAACATTCACTAAAATAAATAATAGTCTTCATAAATTTATAAATCCTTTTGCAAACCTGTTGGATTATTTTTCAAATTTATGTTTCATACAAAAAAAAATTTCTTTAAGAATTTTGAGCTAAAAAAAGATCTAACGAAAGAAAGCTCATAGATAAGTTTCAGGGATCGTATAACAAGGATATTTTGATATAGGATAAACTTGGCTGAAGTAAAAAAAAAAAATATTAATTTAAGGTTAATCGATTTAAAATTTTCGCACTTCTTTTTTTTTCTGTGTACAAAAATATTTTAAAGAAAAAGTAAAATCATAAATTTCCCAAATTTTATATGTTTATTTTTATATGTATATAACGAAAGAGAAGGAAAAGTTTCTTTTCGATTTTTCAGAAGTTAAAAATTGAAATTCAATTGATTTCAATAATATCCGGAATTGTACAGCAGAGAAAAAAAATTGAAATAAATAAAAAGTTTTGTGCAGAATTTCTTTTTTTCGAATATAATTTTGGAAATAGCAATCAATAAAAATTAATTCAACTTCATTGAATTTTCTAAATTATCGTTTAGAAGCGAGGAAAATTTCAAATATCAGGAAATTTTATTTATAATAATATATTAAAGTGGATGTAAAACGATTTTCCGAAATTATAAAATTTCGATAATATTTCTATTAAATTTAAAATACAATTTTATTTAAATTTTTTGAAAAAATTTCATTCAAATTAATGAAAAATGTATAATATTTAAATAAGTAGCTTTAAATTTAAGTTTGATTTATGTATGTATACTATGTTTGTATATCAAATACTTTAATTCACAACTGATTATTGAACTGATAATTTTGAGATATCTGAGTTTGTAGAAGTCGTGAATTACATTAAAACAGGAAAGTATAGTATTATAATGAATAATGTAACTGATTTAACAAGCTTGTAATTTAAATTGTCAATTGCTTCTTTAGTTAAATACGTTTTTGTTTTTAGAAATATATGCATAGTAAAATTAAATAATCGTTATGCAAAATATTTAATAAAAAAAAAATTGCAAAATTAGTTTCATAAAATTTTCAAAAATTTATTTATATACTTTCCAATTTACAATATTATTATGTATATTTTAAATTCTGTTAGACATTTTTATACTCGCATATATAAATATTTTCCCAAAATTACAATTTCACAAATATAATATTACAACCATCTTTTAATAGCATATTACCACATCTCGGACCAATTTTCACAAAAATTAGAATTCCATCATCATCTACTGGATTCATCTTAGTAATTCCCAGTGGCGTACAGATACAATAAATAATCTTATACTATTAATATATTGTAGTTAAATAAACTTAAATTTTGAATGAAGTGGTTTCGAGATTCGGGCTGCTGTTATCTAACTGCGAGATCATCTCGAGATATAATCCACTAAGAAGCAATCATTTAGTCATTGGGATCATTGGGATAATAATGACAGAGGTGTAACCTTAACAAATAAGGGATAACAGGACCTTTCGAATCTCCTCTATCTAATAAATTATTTTTTATAATTTTCTGCAGATAACGTGAAAAAATATTTCTTCTCATGTTTTTCACAATCCCGGACAATTTCTGTATCATATAGGTATATATTGTCGTCGTTCTGTGAAAATTAACTAAGTCCAAAATATTAGTTAATTCCAGTTAGTGACTTTTCACTGTTTAAGAATTAGATAAAATCGGACTTAAGGATTCTTACATACTCAATAACTCTTAAATTGTATGTAGGAGGACTTAGGGAGTTTTCTTAGGTGATACTTTGAAATTTTAGTAATTTTTTGGTATACTTAATACATTTTCCCTAAAAATGGACTTAGTTAGTTTTCACACAACGACGACGAGTGTATGTATAAATTGTTATAGAATAGAACGGATACTGTTCATTTCTCTTAAATAAGTATTATAAATAAAAAACCTTTAAAAACTTTTAAGCAAATAGAGTTTCTCTACACATACCCAAAAAAAAAAAACTTTTCCTCTAAAACTTTGTTTTGTGGTAATGGAGATTTTAGTATAACATAATTTATAAACTATCATATTTCATAAAAGTTTTTCATGCAGAAAATTGGTTTTCTTTAAAATTATCTCTAATATTTTTATATATATTTTTTATGATACGTATATGTGCTAGATAAATATTTTCTTGGAACATATCTGGTAAAGAAAAACCTCAATGGTTATCCAAAAACAAATTTTTAAACGATTAAAAAATATAATATTATGATTGTGAATAATTTGATATAATTTATCAAAAATCCAAAATATTTTGGTATATAACCATTTTATTGATTAATTTGTATTATAATATACAATTAAAAACTATATAACCATTAAATATCATTTACATAACAGATAATATTATATACGTTATAAATTATTAATATTAATAGGATATAATTATTAAATCATGCAATTTTGTTATTATATTTATAGCAGATTATTAAATATTAAAAAGCGTGTTATTAAAAAATAAAATTTGTAAGGAAAATTTAATGTTTATAGAGTCAAAAATAAAATAATTATAAATTAATTAAAATTAATTTGCAGATGCATAAAACAAAATTTCATAGGTGATTAATAAAGAATTAAAAATTAAATTTGTTGTACACAGATTATTAAATTAATATAATTGCTTTTTTGTTGTTGTTGTTGTTGTTGTTGAATATACCTTTGCATTTGAGACCCTGGCGGGTAATACCAGGTAATAGGGTACCACATTGATCACAAAATGTTGGTGAAAAATACGTATTCACTTGCCAATTATGGGCTTTTGATGCTACCTAATAAAAAACTATTGAAGAATCAAATAATGTATAATTTTAAGATTTATTTATTTTACTTATAAAAAAAAACTAAAATGACGAAAAAAATGAATATGTACACTGTAAAAACCAATAATGTAATTAAATTAAAATAATTCACGCACACACACAAATTCAAGTAATTGAAAAATGATTTTTTAAATATACAGGAATTTTAAAGATCATTAAGAAATTCGATTCACTTTCTCTTCAAAAGGAACAATTTTATTTATCTAACAATAATAACAATGGGTGCTAATTTGGATGCAAAGAAAATGTATGATTGGAATAAGTTTGCATATATATGTAACAATTTTTCAAATTCAATTTGTAATAAAAATTGAACCCAAATGCGTTTAATATGAACAAAATGATTGAAATATTTGCAAAAAAGATGGCGGCGTAATCTGAAAATGGTACAAATAAATTTTGATTATTGTATGATTACTTACAAAGAAAAGTTAGTATGTATAATAAATATCTACCAATTTTTCATACTTGGAATTTGTAATCCCACACCACAATGAATAATTAACAAACACTATATAATAATCTGACGATTTATTTTGCCTCCGAGATATTTTGATACATAATTAAATTTATGATTCTATACTATATAATACTAACTATGGCAAAAAATAATTTAATTAAAAGTCTTTTAAATCAGGACGGTAACTAAAAATTATATTAATTTTTTAAGTAATCACACTTTTAATAATCACAATTACATCTTCAATGAAACTGATTAATAAAGAACACGTGATAATAATTATTATAAATATCCTTAAATATTAAGATTATGACATATATATATATATACATATATTTTATAATTAACAATACTCGTATCCTAGAACGTAGAATTTATATTAAAATATATTCAATTGCATTCATAAGTTTCAAAATATATTATAAGTACTTAAATAATTTTAAAACTTTCTACAAATAAATAATTAACTTTTGAAATACCCGAATCTGAAGTGAAAATAATACCATTTAATTTTTTAATATTTATAAATTAAAAAGCAATCTCTAAAAGTTATTAAAACTTAATTAGTTTGAAAATATTCTACCTCAACATCATCTACAATTCCAGATTATAGCTGCATGTACGTTTCATTATTCACCAAAACTTTAACTTCGTATGTGCAAAAACAATTAAACAATTAAACCAAAAAAAAAAATCATTTGAAAGAATCTTTGAAATTCATAAGCTCCGAAATTGCAAAACGCTGTGTCTAATGTTTATAAATTAAATAAAGGAAAAAACAAACTTTTGTTAAAAAATAATTGATATAAAAAACTACTTTAAGGATGGCTTTTTTTATATAAAAAAAAAAATCATTTCTTTAAAACAATTGCGACTGAAAATGAGGAGAGAGAAAACTATTTTTTTCTAAATCTATTATGTTAAAGAAAGTTTTATTATTCGAAACATTAAAATTTATAAAAGAAACTTTAACTAAAAATTGTATGAAAAAAAAAATTATATAAGAAAAGTGAAGAACAGATAAAGTTTTTTTTTTTAATGCCAGACATTCGTGGTAGTAAATCCTTTTATGTTTTATAAAAAAATCATTGCACAATATTTCTTAATCAGTTAATAATAAAGTTTATCATTAAAAACTTAAAATAGCTTTTTGCACTGCAGTATAGAAAAAGAAAATATTACAACATTGGGTCTTGTAATTGAAAAAGTCTCTTCTATAAAACTTTTTTTTGAAAACAGCATTAAATAAATAAGAAAATTAAGTATAAATTTTTTAATCCATTAAAATATTTTATTCTTGAAAATAAAATTAAAAAAAGAAATGAACTTTTAGTTGCGATATTAATTTTTAACTTTTATCGCAGATAATTTTATAAAATTTTCTATATAGTTGCGAAATATTACAAAAGTATGTGAGAAATTCAGTTGCATATACTTCAAAATTTGAAAAAAAAAGTGGAATTTGTATATTTTTTTACTAATATTAAACTTACAGTCATTTTGTGAGATTTAATTTTAAATAAAATTAATGCTAACCTATATAATAGAAACACTTTAAAGTAATTCATTTAAGTACAAATACAAAGTGAATCACTATAAATATATTTTAAAAAAATAGTGAATCACTTAGTACTTAATTAATTAAAAGTGCTTCCATACTTCCTCACAAAGGAATTCATAAAAAAATAGAACTACTGAAAATAATGCATTAATTTTCATATTTAATACATCCTGTATTACTACGACGACAGGATGTATTAGTTAATTAGTTAATAAATTATATTTATCTAAATATTGAGCTTTTAAATTAAAGCTACACGACACATTTAATGTTTCTGGTACATTTTTCAGTTCTTATATATTACTCTTCTAGGTACACAAACGGTTAATAATTGCACAATTAATAATAAAATTTTATTATCTTATTTTCTGTACGATACTTCAAGTCAAATATGTATTTCAAAAGGACGAAAATTTTTGAAAAAAGATATTAAATGAAAAATTCTAAAAAAATATATTTTATTATGATGTATTTAAAAATTATTTTGAAAGAAAACTTTACTAAAATGTACAAAATTTAATAGTTTTGTTAGGAAAATATAAGTGCAGAAAATATTTCAAAAATTTAATTAAATATTTTTATTATTGTAGTACATAGTATTAATTTTTAAAGAATTTTAATTATTTGAAATAGTGTCTTTTTTAAATTCAATCAGTAAGTCAATAAAAATTTTAGATATTAATTTTTAGCATCCAGTCTTCATGAAGTCTTCATTTAATACCTCTAGGCACAGTGAAATATTCATTATGGAAAATATTCACTAAATTAAAAATTGTGCAATTTGCAATTGAAATTTTAAGTTAAAAAATTCAAAAATAACAATTTAAAAAAAAGAAATGTCTCAAAAAAAATATATAACAACAGATTAACGAACTAAAACTTAATTCGAAAAATATCTCCTTTTAGATTTATTAGAGCAAAATTAATTTTTATTCTACACAAATTTGTTAAACATGAATTCACAAAAAAATTGTATTGTAAAAAAATCTCCTTATATACCAGAAATATATACCAGAAAACTATAACAGAAATATAGAAAAGAAAATTGTAAATAATTTCAATAATTTTTTACAATTACGTAATTTCATGAATTTTCAAAATTTATTATACAAAAAAAAATCCAGAATTACAAATTTGTTTCTCTAATTTTTCTTAAAATTTGTCGTAATTTATGAAATAGTACATAATACTTTCATTTAACATAAACATAATTGAAGATGAGCAGAAAAAAAAACAGACATTAAGTATATGATGCCATTAAATAAAAAGTCTAGAAAGTTTAATAAAGATTAATAAATATCCTTTTTATCTTTTTTATTCCGGATTATAGTTTCAATTTATTTAAATGGATAGCATATTAGTGACATTTGACAAACTTCGTTGTTAATTGTTGCATTTTCTGGACAATTAATTAATTATACATTTAAAAAAAATTTTCAATCATTATTCACAATCTTTATTTTGTTACAATTGGAATTTATTGTTAAGAGGATTTTGTAACGAAAATTGTTATAGTGTTTATTAACTATATTATATTAAGCTCAATCATCTTATTATTTAAGTATGTAGATTTACTTCGTAGAACTTAGAACATTTTCCAATGAGAAATTTGGTTCTTATTTAATCGAATTTAAAATAGGTATAACTATTTTCAAAATTTCTTATAAAAAGACAATTTAAGATAAAAAAAAATTGTAATTTTAGTTATACCCAAAGATTAAAATTTCAATTAAAAAAGAAGGAATTTATGTATTACATATTTGAAAATGCGATATTACATATTTCATTCTGTAACAACTTTTCCCTTTTTTTATAACTGACATCTAATTTACGCCTACATATTATCACCAAAACATTTTAAAACGCCTCAAAATATCTTATTTTAAAAACATTTAATTATATTAACATAATAAATTATTAAAAATGATTTATAATGAAACTTTGTGTTATACAAAAAATTATGAAGAAATTTTCATCTTAAAGAAATTTTATCTAAAGATTTTCTTTTTCAAAATTTATGACCGCAAACACATAAAAAATATACAATATTTTATTACAGAGAGAAAGTTTTTCTACATAATAATTTGTTGCGTATATATAATGCTGACAATGTAAACATTAGTGTATGCATAAATTAAATAAAAGTTTTTTTACAACCTTTTCTTTTACATATATGTATGTTGTAGGTTGTAAGGTATCTGGTCTTCTCCATTTTAAACAAAATTTAAAATACTTTTAATTATTCCTTAAAAATTTATAATTTCTATAAAGTAGTTAATTTAATTTATTTAAAATTGTTTTTTTTTTATATTTACCAAGAAAATATAACTATTAATTTTATTAAATTTTATATCGAGACACTGGTTATTCTATTAAGCAGGATCATATTGATATGACAAAAGTTTGTTAGAGTAAATTTTATACTTGCGAGTATATTATACAGAATTAAAGGCCATAAGTATTTAACATAACCTTTAACTTAAAAAAAACCTAATAGATTATAAATTTTTTACTTTAATTTTATAATAATTATTCGTTCCATTTATTATATCATAAAAATAAACTCTCACCAATAATTATACTAGTGAGCCTTTTTTTTATACCAAAGAAAAGTTTCAAAATGTTTTAAAAAAAATTTCTTCTGAAATATGAAATCAAAAAATTTTTAATGCTACAATCAAATTAAATTTTATGAACTCAAAATCAGTGATGAGGGTTGAAAGTTATTATGTGTGGTACTTTGTACTTTGAATATATTATATGTATGTACATATATTTAGATAAAACCTTGAATAAGCTTTAATATTGTTTGCTGAATAATTTTAAGATATAAATAGATGGAATTCATAAAAACGCTAATAGTAAGTATACTTCTATTTTCGTTGTAATACTTTGAGTGATTAAAATTCGATATTACTGTGGCAAAAATTGATGTAACAAACAACCAAAAAATAGATAACAAATATAAAATAATTGATTTTATGATATAATGAACGCAAAAATATGTTCATCTTATAAGTAAAACTATATCCAATATCCAACAAATAATTATTTGTAATAGCTTCTGTGCTAATATTTAACCGACCTAAAACTTTTATTCTATTTTAAAAAAAAAAAACTTTTATTTTTATAAATTAAAAGTCACGTATTGAAAAAGGACTTAAGTATTTGGTACTTTTACAACTATCATAGCTGGGTATTATGTTTCTAAAAAAAAACAGTCCCAACTCTAAAAAGGTTTTAAATATTTATTTAGCACACATACTAATCAGGCCAGACCTAGCTATATGATGGGCAAAATATGTAGCTGTAGGACTGAAAAAAAAAGTTATCAGTTCGTTGTACTCCTGTGTTATGGTATATAATTTTTATTAACCCGCCCAGGTTAACTATATTTCTTAATACAGTACAGTAAACTTAAATCGGTTCAACTAAAATGAATTTTATTTTTTACAATTTAAAAAACCTTTAAAACTTTTCAAAAGAAATTACAAAATACGTGATCCTTATCTAAAATTTATAACAATCTCTTTAAACTTAAAGTAATTCCACATTATATCTTTTAATATTACAATTAATTTGTAGAAATTTTTAAAATAAATAAATATAAACAAAAAAATTTCAACTTTCATACATACATGATGTGAATGTGTATATACATACTTAGAAAAAAAGAAATATTGTGAAAATTTTCTAATTAACAAAGTATATACCGTATAATATTCTTGTTGTTGTTATTTTTAAAGAAAATATAATTAAAAATCCCTAATTGAATTTTCATGTTTATGTTAAATGATTATTTATATACATATATAATTTAATTGGAAAATAAAAATGAAAAAGGCAAGAAATAAGGTTCCATATATACAAGAAAACTAATACCGTAACTATGTTTTCATATTGCGGGGCAGTTTTGATAGCTGATAGAGTGTACTGTGTACTATGTATATGTTCCAAATAGTGAAATAAATTTGAATTATTTATATACGGTATAACTAAATATAAAGTTTCCATTGTTATAGATTCTAATTTAATCCTTTCCGAAAATCTCTCCAAGAAAAACAGTCTATATTTTTATGCATTTTTAATATTATGATAAAGAAAAAAACAGACAGAAAAATTATGAAACTTTTACTTTGTCTGTAGAAAATACTGAAATATATGTTGTTATAATGTAGCACGACCGAATTGTATAGTATAGTTTCAGAATTAAGATTTTCATCATGTTGACATACATTATGAAATACAATAACTATTATATGTATTATCTATTTTATGATATTCATTTATTATAAAAATATGTTGCATTATCTAAATGCATCGTCTCTAGTAACATAAATCTAATTTATGAAGCCACCAATATGATTGTTCTATTCGACAAGCGGTTATCCTTTATTTTTTTTATCAACATTATTATACTATGTAATTGAACTATTATTGAATTTTAACTGCAAAAACTGCGTTTGGTTTGGACTAATTCGAACAGGCACTGCCAACTTGACCAACTTTGTGTATTCGATGTTTATTTTCTATACAAGTAACAATTTCCAAAAATTAACAATTGGACGAGCGGACAAACTGACATTCAGAAAATTAAAGCCTTAAAAAATTGAGATATGCTTTTCATTCAAACAATTTTAGAAAAAAGGACTCGAAAGACCAATTACATTTTTAAAATCTTATATTGTGATGTCTATTTGTGAAAAGGACTATATTTTTTACGGTACACAATAAGGACTGTCTGTATATTGTATAACTATGCTATAAAATTGTACCACAAACCACCGTAATTGTACTTAAAAGGAGGTAAAAACCCACTTGGTATCACTTCAAAAAAAAAAAAAATACAAAACTTTTTTTATAGCAGATGCTATTTTGGATGTACAGAAAAATAAGATAAGAGGGAAAATTTTTTTCATTGTTTTTGTTGTTTTGTTTTGTAGCTTTAGGATATACGCAACAGGAGATTGTAATTAATTTTAAATAAAGTTCGTACATTTTTTTCTTGTGTTGGTTGTATATTTGTTTTGCGTGGTATCAACCAATTTTTGTTGTTAAATTGTGAATTGTTTTTTAATTGAAATTTTTGTTATTCTTGTTAGCTATAACTTGAATTTTCTGTTCTCATCTATAGAAATATATTATAAACAATTTGAACAAATTGTCGTGGTACCATTAAATTTATCTTTTGAAAATGTTATGTGGCTGTGTTGGTATTAATGAAAAAGGAACATTTCGAAAATAGAAAAGCATTTGAAAAGTTTATTTAATGATACATAATATATTATATAATAAAAAAAAATTGTGGATATTCTTTGAAGTTTTATCATTGTTAATATCCGCACATTAGAGTAATCAGAATTAATTACAGATAATTATTGGTATTAACGTTAAAAGATAGAAAATTCCAATATATTATTAATTAATTGACAATTTCATCTTGAAATTTTTTTATATACCAAAGTTGGATTAAATTAAAAGTTAGTCGAATACCATTTATAACTACGATCAAACGTAGACAAAATGCCATACGGCATACGTTGAATGAATTTTTACCATATTGTTATCGAAGTCATATCTAGTTCTTAATTGTCTCATACTAACAGCCATTACCTTCCAATAAGTTATTTTATAAAAAAAATTTTAGCTCTCTAGAGTCTGGGAATTTGCCAATCTGAAATTATTTTCTAGACCCACAACGATCTCTTATAAGTCAAGAGAAATGGAAATCTTATTTTTTATAAATTACTAAAATTACATCATTATAATTTTAATTTATTTGGTTGTTAATTGAACCAAAAAACTGAAAAATAATCGATGTAATTATTTTTAAATTCCCTTCTTTGATTATTTCCCCGGACATCCTTCAACAAAAAAAAAAAAAAACAAATTTATTTTACTTCGATTAAATTTTTGTTGTAATAATTATTTGAATATTTTATTAAATATAATTTTCCAACAGAAGGTGAAAATTAACTCTTCCGGTATCATGATATTCAATTTTAATTATTCATTTAAGGTTTGGGTATACCGTAGTACCGTAGTAGTAAAACATGAATAATTTACGTAATTTGAAACTAAAAATTCTTATATTATTTTTGTGGTTCTGTTAATTTTTTGTTCAGAAATATATTGTGATGTTCACAAAATTCGTTTTTATTTAGAAAAAAAATTATGAAAAACATTTTATGTAAAATCTCTAATAATTGTATAAAAATTGAATGAGAATTTTTTTTATAATAATTTAAGTTTTATTTAATATGAAATAATTGTTTTTTTTCTTCTTAATTATTAAAAGTAAATTACTAATTAAAAGTGAGAATTAATCAATCTCCCTGGGGGTCAATATGTTTGTTAGGGGTTAACTTTACAATTTAATGACATTGTTTTAGTTGTTGTTGATAATGAAAAAAAAATTCTTGTTTTTTTTTTTACCGGAACTTTATTTATTATTTTTAAGAAGTTTTTAGTCAATTCCCCACTTGAAACATTTTCCGTTTTTATCATTCTGATAATTTCATTTTTATCTTTTTGTTCCGTTGAAATTATAATTTTGCTTTCACATTCTTTCTTATCATAACAAATTCAAGAATATCATACCAAAAAGTATGAGTATTTTTATAACCATTTAATGTAATATTATACCATAGATTTATATATACCTTGTTATACGACAGTCTTGTCATAAACAATGATGATGAATTTCGTACACACAAAAAAAGTGTGTCTTTACTTTAAATAATTACATAATCATAATATTATATACATACATATGTATGTACATTAAATATATAATAATAATAAACTGATAGATAACGTATGTAATTACAAGGTGAATTCAAGTATTCAAGGGAATAAACTCAAATGTTATTTTTGTCTAACTAAGTGGTACCTTTGTATATAGAAATATATAGTACTATCACTTGACTCGATTTTTTTGATAAATTCCATGGTAAAATTGCGAATTAAAATATAGTATCATATTTTGGGCTATTTAGAGCCACGTAAATTTGGCGACCTGAAACATATTTATTTTATTTCAAATGTTATAGCAAAAAATGTTATAAAAAACTCTACAAATAGGGAACCACCTTCTAGATCTAGAATTCTAGATTATGTTAAAAAATGTTAAGAAAGTGAGCGCCTCGGCAAACCGCTTCTAGATCTGTGGATTTAATTGTTCAAGAGCAGCGCAATTTCTAAAATACTTGAGCTTGAGAGTATTTCTATATAAGTCTGTTTCCAGTTTTTGTTTTAGCAATTTAGCAATTAATTACGTGATAGTAATATTGTCCTCCCTAATTTCAAAAGTAAAGTGAATTTTTAATTTTAAGTATCCGTAAGACAATTAATTATTTGCTAATTATATTAATTTAATTTAATTATACTATTTTTATATTAATTCGAATTTTATTCTGAATCACATTGTTCGTTATATTAAGTTTTTGCACTAAGCCCTACAATTTAAGAACTAAAAATACACAAATATCCTTAACCATCTTTTTGTGAAAGATAGAATAAATTGGCTGGCGTAATATAATGTCTTTCACGTAAAAAGCATAGAAAGTTTTTTAAATTCCTTGAAAATTCATTACATTAAATTTTTCACGTGATCGTTTTTTTTTTTTACTGTTTTAACAATCTAGGCAAAGGTCGAGGGTGATGATGTGAATATTTAACATCCTTACAACAGAACAGATAGCAAAAAATTTGTCAACTACAACGAAAAAATAAAAAACAAGAAAAATATTATTAACAAGGAAAATATTTCTTTTTCTTAAAAGGGATTTTTTTTTCTTATTCTTTTTTCACTTGGTTTTAATTTATCTTTTTTTTTTGTTGAAGAACATGTAATTTATTAAAATATTTTATAAGCTATGAAAAAAAATGCCACTTTCTGCTCAATTAATCTAGAAAAGGAAAATCGTAGTTGAGATAATATTTTTTTAAATGTAATAAGTATATATAAAATTTTTTTGGTGATATTTATACCATCGTGTTAACAAATCATTTAAATTAGATGTTGAAAAATTAGACGAATATAGTTTATATTCTATAGAAGTTACATCTATAAATTTCCATATTGCAATTTGTCTAAATTTGTTACGTATCTGGTCAGGACTGTTATAAATTTGTTGAATTAAATCTTGACAAAAATGTATTAATTACCGAAATAATTTTGTAAATTGAAGATTAAATTTATATTTGTGAAAGGATATGAAATATAAATTGTTAGCTAAATAAAATTTCGTGACAACACAAAAATATATGAGTTAATAATTAATTTTTTTTCACTTTTGGTTGATTTTTTTTTTATATTTTTTAGAAGGAGAACATGACTTTTAAAATCGCATGATATAAAAACTACTTCAAAATCACAAAGTGAAATTATCAAAAAAAATACATTTTACTATATAAAAAGGACGATGACAAATCATTTAATTTAATATTCATAGAAACTTTAATAAAATAATTACGTGAATTACGTGTAATAGACTTTTGGGATGATTAATTTATCAATTTCAAAATTAAAAATTATTTTCCTACGAACTTAATATAAAAATTTCACAACATAGAAGGATATATAAGAATAAATTTACTATTTTAAAGTGAGTATCTAATTTAAAAATTGTAAATTCAAAATTTAATAGTTAAGTTTTGTCATTTAGATGTGAAAAGATGAAGGTAGATGTATTTAGTGATACTACATAATTAATTTCCCTACTTACTAATTTATTGCACGTAGAATTCTTTTGTAAATTGATAATTAAACTTATAGGCTACTAAAAGCTTTCATTATCTCTGAATTTTTGTGCCTTTCAAAATTGTAATAGAATGATCTCAAGTCTAAAGGGAAACCGACTGTTCGTTGTACTATTAAATTATATGATGAAAATATAAATTTAAGAATTTATAATTTTCTGAATAATTTTTAAATTCAAAATTAAACGTGTTAATTTAATAATCATAATAATTAATTGCGATTATAAATTTCAAACAAAAACTTTAAAATTTCGTTAGATAATTTATTGTTTCAATTAACTTTGTGTTTGTTGTTAGATTTTTTTTGAAAAACATGTATAAGGAAAAGTTTTCATTTCGAATTATATTTATAATATCTTTTAAATATACAGAAAAAATGTACAAAAAAGTTTTAACCTAGTTTTTTCTATGACTTTTTCAAAATGTAATATCTTTCCACCCACAAAAAGTTTATTATTTAAAAGCCAAGTGTTGCACTTTATAGTCAAAAAGTTTATTTTATATTTAATGAATTTTCTTTTGACCAAATAAAACTTTCTCATGGAAGAACTATATTAATATTTTTTTTGGAACTATAGTAATTCCCAAATAGCATATTTTTTTCTGGCATTAAAATGTATATAAATTTCATTGATTTAAAAATATTAAAGTTCTTAATTAATTATTAATTTTTAGGCATCTTATAAATAGTTTACACAATTACAATTGCGACGAATGAAAGATAGTCGAAGCTCTGCTAAAGTAAATAATATTTATTATTAATTTTCAGCAACTAGAGGAGGTTTTAAAATTTCATCACCAGTAGATGCAGGTACATATAGTTCAATTTTTCGATTTTAACTCATCTGTATAAATAGAGGGGCAATTTGGAATTGCTCAGAAGTATATTTAATATGGATGAATGTAGTAAAATTAATCGATTTTTTATTACTATAAAAAAATTAAAATATATGGAAACCACCTTTTTTTACGTATACACAATAATTTTTAATTATTTTTAGATTTCTATTTTTAATAATTTTCTATTTTTTTATTTTTTTTATTGTAATTATTTCGTCGAATTTTATTAATTGGGATAATATTTAAAAATATATTTCTTTCTAGTAATATTTAAATAGATTTATGGTTATTTTTAATATTTTGTATGCATTTCCAAAGTTTAAATATTAAATATAATTTTTATATAAATCATTTTGGATATTAAATGTTAATCTATTTCGAATATTTTTTCCAGCTTTTTATTTTAATAAATAATCTAGACAAGCAAAATATTTTTCAAGAAAAAAAATTACCTGAACATTTCAAACCCTGATTAATAACACCATACAATAATGCACCACAATGGTCACAAAAATGTGGCCCAGCATATGTATGATTCACCCAGGTATGTTTTTTTTTCTCAGCATCCTAGTAAGTGTTTTTTTTTTTTTAAATAACTTAATTTATTGTTTTAATGTAATAATTTATTAAATATCTTTTTAATAGCTCTACTAGTGATTTCTCTTCAATTTTTCGAAATGTTATACAAATAGTATATTGACTCCTGGTGGTAATGTTTATATTCATTTGACTACAGCTTGTACTTCTAGTAAGTCTACTAAATAAAATAGTATAGCGATATTATTGTTAAAAGTTTATATTTTAATATTTTCAACGTCTACAAGACATCTTCAAGGAGTCATATAAGATAGCAATAAGAAAATTTTAATATTAAAATTTTAATCTTCAAGGAGTCATATAAGATCTAACAATAAGAAAATTTTAATTTAATATAGTTTAATATTATCATTACTACCTAAATTTATAATTTTATTACGGTAATTAGGTTTCTAGTAAGAATTCAATCAGCTTAAATGTAAAATTAATTAATAATGAAAATAAATAATAGAATGTATTTCAATTCAAAGTCGACAATGTGAGGATTTTAAAAATACATTTTGGGTTTCATGGTTTCTTACGGAATATATTGAATTACCCATTTAATAAAAAAAAATTAAAATGGTAATATGTATCTCACCAGCAAAATAGCAAACATAAAAATCTGACTAGCTCATCTATTACTAAACTATTGAAAATTCAAATTCAAATTTTGTATAAAAAATGAATATTTTTATACAAAATCGCAAATGAACATTTTCGAATTCAAAGTCTAAAAATTGTGATTTTGATTGTCATTGTCTACAGGTCTACATTAAAATTACTCAAATTCCACTAATCCAAAATAATTGTAAATTTTACAAAAACAAATTTACTTCTTTTCATATTTGCACACATCCTACACAGAAAAAATTGGTCAACTAAAAAGTGTATAAATCATTGAAATTTGAGTTTAAAAGTTGGTCTAATAAAATATGTTACTGGTTTATCTAAAATTTTATTGATTTGACTATTTGTTTTTTACGTTTCAATGAAAATTTAAATAAATCATAGAAAAAAGTAGTAAAATCATAAAAAGTTTTTCAAACACTGAAGAGTGTTTGAAAAATCCACTTCATTTTTTTCTGTGTAGCAACACCAAATATATTCATCCTTTTTTTATTTTTAATAACAAATTTAATTAAAAATAATATAAAAAATAAATAAAATAAAACAAACTTAAATAAGAGCCAAAAAAAAAAAGCACAAACAAAATTTCATCATCGTTCAAATAATGACACAAAGCATAAAAAGAGCATAAAATAATAAAAGAATAACATTTTTTGTTACATTACGGAAAATGCAAAACAGGTAACAGAAAAAAAAACCTCATAATGTTAAAATAAATAACCCAAAAATAATAATAAAAAAAAAGCTTACATCAATATAACACAAAAATAATACTCACTGAATCAACACCAGTGTCCTTGCCGGGACATTTGAATGTGACATATTCGTGACAACGTTTATGTACCACAAAACAGCAAACTGTAAATATTATTATTATTATTATACCTTTTTTTATTTTGTATTATAAAAACAAATTTTTCATTATTGGAATACATAAAATATAAAAATTCATAATATTTATTTTATTATTATATTTTATTTTTATTTTGTGGTATGTCAATGTCGCCATATTAAAAGTTGATATTTCGGTTGAACTTATTTTTATATTGCATTTTTTATACAGACAATTTGCATTTTTTTTTTTTTTTTGAAGAATTTACCTTGACATTGGAATCCTTGTTTGCCAAAACCCCTGAGGAATAAAAATGAAATTTATTATAAATTATTATAATTTAAACAAAAATGTAAATGGGAAATTAAATAATTTTTGTAATAGAAATAAATTAATGATGAATTTTATAAATAATTTTATTTTATACAATATTCGGTGAGTTCGCAAATAGAAGCATATTATTTGGTTACCTTACCTTTGTCTAAGTGTAGAGATTTAAATATTATAATTATTGTAAGCTATTTATCTAACAATCATATTATTAATGTGAGTTTGCATAATTTTGGAATTGCACTATTGGCTTGGATGAGAATATGTTCGTTGGACATTAAACGGTCGCTGTGATCGATTTCTAATAGACATATATCAACCATTACAGGTTAATATGGTCTATTAGAATTCACACAGTAGGAGTAACATAGTAGGTGTTAGAAGGAGTAAAACGACGTATAAATTCAAACGAAATTGGCGAAGAAAATTCATATAATGTATGTATACTGAGTTTAACCAAATTGAAATGTTTTCTATAAATAGCTACATATGTATATAAAAAATATTTTGAATTCACTATTCATTATTTATATGTAAATACATATTTATATTTGTTAAAATGATACGCAACATTTATACATAATATTTATCTTTCTTTTACTGAACATAACTAAATAATCTTATTTGTAGCTACGCATTTTCGGATTAACAAAATATCATAAATATTTTTTGGATTAAATCTTCATTTTGTTTCAAAACGTAACAAAAACAAAATTTAATCAAAAAATATTACGTAGCAAATAAGATACTGTGTTAAATAAGATATTTTTGTTTGATTCAATTATACAAATAATAATATTAAAAATAGAGTTAGTTTATCATTACTTCAACTTTCATAACAGATTTGTGTCCCAAGGGACTAATTTTCTTCAGTTGTAAAATATAAAATGTCTACATTTACAGAATAATAAGCTTATAACTGTCGGTTAAAATAATTTAAATTCTTGTATACTATATTTAATGACAATATCATTGTATATTGATATAATTTACATCAGTCTATCAGAGTTATACACATATCCTCCTGATAGTATTTTGAAAAGTAAAATTCCAGATAATCATAATTCATTTTATTTTTAATTACATATATGTATTTATTAATTATGATTAAAATTTGAACATTCTTGTTTCATTTTCTCTTAATAAATGATTTGTGTTTATTTCTAATAAATTTTCAGATATAATATTTTAATTTCCATATTTTATTACACCATCCTTAACAGCCAATAATATGTTTACAATTTCTCAAGTTGCCAAGATAAATTTCCATTATTTTTATTTAAAGTTGTTTTTCCAAAACTTATTGAAATTTTTATACATATGCAAGAACCGATCATCAGTTAATAAAAAACTAATAAGTAAGGCTAACAAAAGACTTTAAAAGCATCAAACATCAATCAAATTTCATGTCAGATGTCAGATAATTTATTCATTTGATTAACGATTTCAGTTTTTTTTTTATAAATTTCGTTACTACTATACCAGTCACTAAAAGGGATCATGTAAATTAACTGCTATTATACTAATACATACCTACAAAAATATTTTAAAATTATTGATACGTTTTGATACTCTTCTATTTCAATTTAATTTAAAAACTTTGTATACATATAGTTAAACTTATCACCAATATATTTTACGGCAATCCGATTTTACGAAAATATATTTCAGGTTACGGTGTTTTTTTATGTAATTGGCAACCCTAATAAACATAATAAACTTACAAAATGATTTTATTAATTTCATAGATTTCCAATAAAAAAAAAATTGTAAAATTTTGATAGCAGTAAGTTTGGCGCCAAAACAATATAAAATAAACTTTAATGGGATTTCCGCATTCACATCATAAATGAAATACAGTCAAAACTATAGATTATTATGTCAGTCAAAAGAAAAAGAAAATTTTATTAAAATATTCACATAAATTTATTACATATTTTTCTTAAAATGTAAGAAAGAACTTGCGTGCTCTTTTTAAGGCATTTCTATTATTATTATGTATTATTTCTTATTTTGTGCTGACGATTTATCATAGTCAAACAATAAATTAAGAATTTATATAATATTTATGTATATACATAAGGATATATTTTTTATACTGATATAATAATTTGACGATAATTGACTAACATGTTTTACGTGTCTGTATTTTTATTTTTATGATACAAAACAAATAAATATCAGAATTTAAAATAATAAAACTCAGCTCAGCACAATAAATGACGATATCATTTTGTAGTTATAATAAAGGATATATATTTTTCTTTTATAGGAATGGTACTTTTGGATATGTACTTAAAATTACCATTTACATACTGAACATTTCAGTAAAAATATTTTTTTGATTTTTCTGCAACAAATTTTTAGTGTGAAATTGCAATAAATAACTAATTTTAAGTACATAAATAATTTGATTCGTAAGAGCATTAACAATAGCACGAAAAGTACAATGTAATTCACTTATCTGTTTGTTATCTTATACCTAGATTTATCTTCCTTTTCATATGTTACATATATGTTTTTGAGCAAAATTTTCTATGATATTTTACAAGAATTATGCTTTGTTATCAAAGCATTTTAAATTATTTAGCTATAAGATAATTAATTTCTTGCATATTTTGGAAAATTATCAGATTAAATAATATGATATTAAAAAGCAATTAATTAAACAATATTTTAAACTTTACTATACATACATCTAAAATGTTATGCTGTCGTTAAATCAAGCGACAGTTTTATTCAATTATAATATCAACAAATAATTATTTTGAAAATAATTAATTATACAAATGAATTTAATAATTCAGTATGTAATGTTAAATGTGATCAATTAAAAATATTTAATGTCATAAGAAAATTGTTCATGTGATATACATAATTATCACATAATAATTTCAATTAATTGGGTGTGCAAAATTGTTAGCATGATTGTACTATGTTTTAAGTTTATTTTAAAAAAAATTATACATTAATATTTATTATGAGGGAGCATGATAAAACATATTTGTAAAAAAATCCGTTTTATATCCACAATTATTACCATATTGTAAATTTAATTAAGTTTCCCAATATGCCTTCAGTATAATATATCATTTACCATGTCATTGGACTCAACATTATTTTAAGACATAAGCAAATTTTAATTTTATCAGGAAACCATTTTACCATCATATTTTACTGGAAACTTTTAATTTCAAATTTTTTTTTCTCGGTTTAATTGTAGATTACAGCAATTTTTTATAATAAGCTGAAGCATATATACCCAAATAATAAATTATATATAGTATATACCTTTACTCAAAAAGGGATAATTAAGGAAAAGTCATTTAATCAATTTTATATAAGTATATACTTTATATACATATATAATTTTTTTTCTTGATGAATGGTTCATCAACAAGAAATAAATTAAAGTAAAATATATAGAAATGTTTTAGACATTTTTTTTTTGTTTAATCAACTTTTACAATAATTAAGAGATTATTTATTAGATCCTTTTCATAGGATCTTATTTTTTGTACTTGTAAGATAGATGTTATTTCATTATAAATTCGGATATGCGGGTAAGAATAATTAAAATATTTTTTTTAAATATGGTGAATTTACATTTTGGAGAATATTTTTTTTTTAAGTTTAAGGTTGGAAATTAGTATAAATTTATAATAATCAGTTTTCTTATATTGACTCTAGACAAATTGATAAATTCGGCAAATTAGTATAATGATTTAGATTTAGACAATAAATATAAATATTATATTATAAGCTTGCATATATCCAGGAGAATCAAATATGTAAGTGTCAAACAGGTCTGATTGTTGGTTAATACAAAATTAATTATCGTATGTAATTATCATAACTTAATTATCATATCAAAATCAAAAATTCGGATTACTTATATTGTCATAAATAAAAATTTTCAGGACATCTTCCATTCCTTTTCTTAATTCAATTTCTCGATAACATAAATTTTTCATATAATAATTACATATTTCTGTTATATAATAAGGTTTTATTCAAGAAGTCATTTCACCTTTAAAGTAACAAAAAATTTCAATCATAGTATTCTTTATTATTTATTTATTCAAGGTCATTCAAATTTCACCTATAATATATAATAGTTTATATAATAAATTGTTATTTGGTATTTTTCCCATTATATATACCAAAAAACAACCCGTAACTTCTGTTAAAAGGTAAATTTTTGTATACAAATAAACCACATTAAAGGTACTATATAATTACAAAGTTTAGAAATGTACAAAAAGCATATAATATATATAGATTGGGTTCAACATATTATACTTAACGCACACTAGCACAAACTTAAATAGTTATCAATTTATGAACATGGTGTCCTATAATTCTAAATTCTAACTTTCTGTTTATATTAGAGGTTAGCAATCCATGTTAATTTAAAAGTTTTCTTATACTTTGATGTAAGAATTTTTTGATATGACACAAATTATCGTGTAATATTTAAGATTGAAATGATGTCGGAGCCATTTTATTAATATAATATTATACCAAAGAGGTCTGTTTATATCAGAGAAATATTCAATTTCTTTTAAATTAAAAAATAATTTTTTATTAAGAAGTTATATTTATTAAAATTTTTGTTAATTAAATTTTAATTATACTTGAAATTTCTTTGTAAATTAAATTCATTTTACATGCTGATCGAAAATTTTTAATTGACCAAAATTTGATAAATATTTAATTTTTTTTTTGTTTCGTAATTAATTTAATTGTATTCAAAATTAATTAACATTGTTTATTCATTGTGAATTTAAAGAATTTTCTATAAATTATTTGGATTTATAATAAAATTTACTAAACCATAAAAGATATAAAGATACAATAATATATATATTATTTTTAATATTCTTAATTAGCACGATGACAAGAGGAATTTACTGAAATGTAATTAATTATTAGTGATTATTTATTATGGTTATAAAGTAACAATAAATATTAAATATTATTTTGTATAAATACAATAATGGAAAATAATGGCGATTCATAATAATAATCATATAGGAAATAAATAAAAGTAAATATATAAAAAATTAAAAAAATTTAATAAATTATACTTAAATGAGTGAGCAGTTGGGGATATATTGCAATAATTTCATTCATGAAACACTCTTATATATGTATATGTAGTTAATTTTTATTAAATATTCGCAGAATTACATAATTTAAATTTAAAAAAATATTTTATATCTTGTTTAATAGTAAATTAAAAATGTTTTATACAAATGTGTTTAGAGGAATGGTGAACATTTACATTGTATTTATGTATCAGTAAATTTTTTGGGAAATAAATATCACCCATAGTTTTCAAGCTTGAACTACAATAATTATAAATTTTGAGAAATAAAATTGTTTTATAATTTATTTCTGCAAATTCTAAAATTAATAGTATATAATACGATTTTCTATCTATAGATATCAACAACACCCTGTAAAATTCGCTTATATATTTATACCTTCTATTCATTAATTTTTAATTTTCTATGAGAACCGATAAATATTTATATAATATTAGTTATATTTGTTCCTTTTATTTCCAAACTATTTTTTTGATCACAAAGTATAAAAAAAAACTTAATAAATTATTTGTTAATAATGTTGATTCGAATCGTGGCACTAAAAAATACCGAACAATTACTATAAACAATTTAATAATTTAATAATTATATCAGTTTTTGAGTTAAATTTGATGCTTATATTCCTTCTACCATGCCATTTACAGAATAATTGAACAAACCCTTTACTTTCATTCAATAAAGTTGAAGACTTGTTGCCATCATTTCTTATTAAAAAAAAATTGATAATAAAACTATTTTTTTTTTCTATAATTTGTTATGAAAACTTTTCTTACATATGTGTTAGGTAAAATTATCATTTCTCCTTACACAGATGTTACTTGGGTCAATAAAATTTTTTTTTTCTTTGGTATATAGTTTTTTTTATATGTAATCCTTAAAATATTGTTGAAAGTTTTTATTTTTTCTTTCTTGAATATATTATTTATATAGTATAATTTTTGAAAATAAAAATTCTTAAAATAAAAGTTTTTGATAATTTTTATGAATATAATTTTCCAATAATAAAAAATATATAAAAATTTAACCCTTAATTTGCCGTCACAACTGAATTATAAATTAATAAACTTTTTTTATGAAATGAAATTTTATTTTAATTCATTAGAATGAGTTTTATACTTCTTTGAAATTCTTCTCCCCATTCCGAAAAATTTAAATAAATTACAGAAGCGAAAGAATTAAATTTATCATACAGATTATGCAATACACTTAAGGCCATAAAAACTGCCTTTGTTAAATAAAATCAACGAAATTATGACTGAATAATATTGTTTTTATTTATGATGAAATAGTTGGAAGAGTTAGTACTCATACTCATAGACCTTACAAAAAGCTAATAACAGTTGGAGAATCATTAATGCAATAATTTCCAAGTACTAACTACTTAAAAATATATGCTGTGGATGTTCTATCGAAAACCATCACCAAGTATAATTAATACTAAGGTATACTAAGAATAATTAAACTGAAATGAAATATATAATTTTCACTTCGTTATTTTGTATTTCGATTAAATGTTGGTCGATCTAAAAAAATTTATTTGAATTTTGAATTTTGAAAGAAATTTTAAATTTTATCCGTTTTTTTTTTTTTTGCTGTTTGATATTGAAAAGGGATATCTCCCTTATGTGAAAAAAATAAATAAAAATAAAAAACCTTTGAGTTACTTTATCAATATTCATAATACGCATTGGGAATAGAATACTGAATTGACAGCTGGTGCTTTGAAACAAATATTCGACAAAAAAAAACAATTGGTATTTCATTTAAATTATATAACTTTAATATATTAGTTTATCAAAAAATATTATTTTTTGTTACTTAATAAATTTTTAATTTTATAAGAATTTTTAGATAAATTTTTATTTTATTAGAGTTGAAAGTGCTTGAAAGTTAATGAGTATTATGATATAAAATTTTGAAATAACAGAAACTTATTTTTCAAACATTTCAAGGTGAAATTATAGTCCTTGAAATTTTAGTGTTTTCTGGTTATGGATGAAAAATTAATTAAAAATTGAAGTTATAAACGAATTAATTACATTAGTTAAGAGTCAGATAACATCAACATTTTACATATAACAATTGAATAAACTATTTAAAATCTATAGATAATATTAATATTTAAAAGACCAGTTAAATAACAGGCAGATAACAGAACAGAGACAGATTTATATTACAATAAAATTTACAATAAATTTACAAACCATTTATTATTTATTATAATAAATTTTTCTATCAGCTTGTATTTAAGTAGCTAAATAATAATTGAAACAGTATTAAAATTTATCAAGGACAATTTTCTTAGAAGTTTACGGAAAAATTAACTTCAAGAAAAGCTTTTACATAAAATTCAAACTTAAAAAATTAGATAAATTAATCAATCAATTTAAAATAAATATATGAAACTAAAAATAAAATATGTATATAGATAATAACAATAATAAAATATTTACTATCTATTAGAAATTTGTTCAAATAAAATTTTATTGATTTTAATAATAATATATAAATAAAAAACGAAATTTCAATATCATATCGACTAGAAGAATATATAAATATATTCTTATATATACATAAGGTTGTCTAATAGTTTAACATCCTCTAGGTCTAGATGAATGATACTAAAATATTTTATTTACATACATGTACGTACTTAATACAAATTTGCTAAAAACTTTCAACGTTTTCTGTTGTCAGTTCAGTTGTTATGTTATTGGTATTATAAAGTATAAGCAAATTTTCAAATTATATTAATTTTAGAGTAATATTTTAGAGTATAGTAAATTTCAGTTACGTAAATATTATTGAACTATATACATTTCCATTCCATCTAATTACTTTGAAATTATTTTATCGATATGTGTCACGATATTGTCATAGGTTTAGCTTTTACGAAATTCTAGACAAAATCATTCCAAATTTGAAAAATTCTTAATGATTTAAATAGTTAGGCATAGCGCTATATTAAATATATTTTGTAAACTGCCCCATAAAATGCTATCAACATTTCCATCAAGTGACTTAAACAATCAACACTTGATTGAAAGAAATATTATATTGATTTTTTTATATATAGAAAACAAAAAGGATATATAAATAAACTTATATAGACAATATTACAAATTAACAGAGAATATAAACTAATTTGTTATATAGAAAAAAGAAGAATTAATTTTATAAGAGTTAAAATACAATAAAGAATGGAGAGCATATAGCTAACATTCATTGATTACAACAACTTTTTTTTGTATAATATTATTTTTTCTATGCAAGGGCATTCCAGAAAGCTGTTCAAAATAACAGAGAAAAACCTTGATGAAGACACAAGGTTTAAAAAATATTTAAATTATATATTTTCTTTATACTAAACGTATGGGTTTTTCTTATTAGTCATGTTTTATAATGAATGTATATATCATTTAGTTTTTAAAATTATGTACATATGCAAATTTTCAATAAATTTTAACCAAAAAATTTGAGTTTAAGTACAAATTAATTAATTTTTAATTTTTAGTTATTAATACTACTAAGGAAAGGAATGAGTTGCCTTAAAATTTTTATATAAAATGCGGCGAACATGGAATAAATTAATATTAAAAGAAGATACAAAATGAAAATTCGTGATATAATTATTATAATTGTATCATGATGAATAAACTGCAGAAATAACTAATAAGCAAGCAAAACCTTATCAGATATAATAGAAAGTCTTATATGTAACTATTTAATAGTATCTCTGACGGAGAATTAGTATTGTTCATTTGAATTTCTAGATCTTATACCATTAATTATACTTCTATATGTATGGTATGATATGTAAAATTTTCAAGTACCTAAAATAATTGCGGATGCTCATTAAATGAATTAAATGTTTTGCCAACTTAATTTAATTGGTAATTAGACCAAATTAATTATATTATTTATACCTTATTTGAATAACGCCATTATATTATTTTGAAAACTTTCCTTCAAGCTCAATTAAATATAATTGGACGAAAATTTATGATTTTGGCGCGTTTTAATTTCTTTCTCTAATAATCCATCCAAATTTATGACAATTTTTTCCACATAGAAAAAAAAAACGAGAAGAAAATTGAAAGAAAAATCTAAAAAAATTCAAATATCACAACAACAACAAACCATCTTTATGTTTGTCTCTACTTAAGTAAACACGGTAAATTAAATTTAACCCTGAACCCTTGGGGGGTCTTCAATAAAGTATTCAACTTGGAAATTGGTATAGTAAAAAAAATAGCCTCCATGCTGTTTTTTGGGGTTTGTTTTATATTTGTAGTAGAAAACCAAGAAAATGTTTTTATAGTTAAATATACCATAAAAAAATCATATTAGTGGGTAAACATAAAATTCATATTTTTGTCCATTTGATATTTTGATCCAGGCAAGGGTGAAAAAAAAACACTTATAAATTTAATAATTTCAAAAAAAAAATAAAAACGAAAAACAATGTAAAAGTTCGTTTACTTTGTTGTCTCCAAGCTTTATATATGCATTTTTTTTCTTATATATTTAGCACGACGTTTCAATCGTAGAATTTCAAATATTATTCTTATAAAACTTAAAATATATTAAATAATTTGAATAGGTTCTCTTCTGTCAAAATGAATAAAATAATTTATTGTCTTATGATAGTTAACCGGAATATGCAATAAGTTTTAAATTGATTATAAAAATCTGATAAAGAGTAATACACACAGTGTCCTTCTTCAAATACTTTTGAATTAGTACACTTTTAGTAAAGAATTAATTATTCTGTTTTCATTAACAATGATATGAAGGACGCCATAGCGAAATTTCTGTAAAAATTCAAATACTATTTTATTAATAAAACTAGAAGTTCATGTTGTATTTAGTCGCATGATTAAAAAACTTCAATTTAGGTGGAAAGGGAATGCCAGTAGTATTGAATGTAATTCAAACTTTAATTTATTGTAGCACATAAATATCAAAATTTCAAATCAAGTTTTTATATACCAAAAATTTATCAAACTTTTTACCCAATTTCTAGAATAAAATCTGAATAAATAATATATTTTACCCACATTTTCGACTTAAGGATTTAACTTAATTGAACTGAAAATGATTTTGTTAAACCCTTTAATTTGACCCTTATACAATTTTTTTTTTCGTTATCTTGTTAAGTTTATTATTTTCTTGATGTTTAGACGCCGAATACGAAAAAAAAAACCATTCAACAACAACAAAAAAAAAAAAGAATTTATTACTAAATATAAAACAACCTCTTAAGTTGAACTCAAGAAAATGAGAAAAATAGGTCATCTGAAACCAAAAAAGAAAAAAAAATACTTAAAAAAAATATATATTGATGAAATCAAAGCCCCAGAAGCATAAAGAAAATAAACTTGATAAGAAATTATTATATTTTTATTATTATTCTATATTATATAAAACCCTCATTACCAAAAACGTCATGATATGGAACAGACATAATATATTTTCTTCTCTGCTTATACTGTGTCATTTTTGTTTTAGGAACGAAATAAAAAGATTCGCAATTCGTTTTTATTTCTTATTATTTTTTTAGCCAAACTATTTTTATGGTCTATGGAATATAAATTAAGGATAACTTTCGATTAATTTATTTATATTAAATTGGCATGGTAATTGGTAATGGGCGTCAATCTTGATCATGATAAAATTAGCCATTTTTTATGTTAGAAGTTTTGGAAGAAATTATCTAGATTATATTAGGGTGTAAATAATTAATGTTATTTTTAGATTCGCAGGGGAAAAAATTACTAGTAATATGCAAAGTTTATAATTAATTTAAGTTTTTTTTTTATCAAATTTATTACTTATTCAAAAATAATATATGTACTTAATTACTAAATATATACTTTAAAATTTCTCTTAAAACAATCTTGTTTATTTTTTTTTCAAAAGGTTGTTTTTTGGAATATTATTAAAATCCTTAAAAAAAATTTAACAAAATCTGAATAAAAAAAAATATTAAAAACCATTAGTAAATCCCTAAAAGGTTATTCCAAAAATTATATAAAATTTATAAATCAATTTCATTTTACATAACCTAAAAACTCTATAAAGATATAAATTAGTTATTCTTATCAAAAAACCATAAAAACCTCCGGTATTAAAATAATAATATGAAATATAGGACATGTATTTACATTTATGTATTTTGTTATATTATATAAATATAGATTTTAATCAGGATTAAAAATCTAATTTTATGATGCAAAGTAAAATTTAATCTTTTCATAAATTACAAAAAGAAGCAAAAAATTTAATTTAAAATTAATATTTCGTTGATAATTTCCCAAATCCAAGAAATAAATATATTTTTAGCTTTTTTCATTCTTTTCTACGCAAATTTTCTTTTTCAAAAAAAAATCAACAAAAACAAAATTTAGAAGTTTACTCTAAAAGAAATTGTAAATTAAATTAACGAAAAAAAAAATGCTAATATGTTTTTTTTTTTTGAATTACCAAGAATTTGTGGTAATTTTTGTTATATTTATTTTATTAAAATTATATTTATGTGTCAAATTTGTTATCAATTGTAATTTTGTTTGTTCAGTTGGATAATGTTTTAAACTATATATAATATGTTATGAATGTATTATTGGTAAGATGGTAAGGAAGTATTTCGCAATTGATTTTAATTATATATTTAGTTAATTAGGGGGGTAGTTCATTATTAGCTCTTTTTATTCACTAATATTATGCAAATCTATATATGTAGAAAAGCAATTGATTGGGTAATGCATATGGGTAATATATAAACATCTACATTAAATACATTTTAAAAGTATTGTCGTTTACTAATTCAAAGGCAGCAGCTAACATACAAAAGGTATTCAAAAAAGATATCTCTATAAATAGTATATTACGTGGTAGAACTAACTACATATACCCACGATGTCTGTAACATATTTATGTCACCTTATAGATGTATCTTTATAAAAAGCTATTTGAATTATAACCCTAATAAGTTTGTTGCTAGGACACGCATGACAAAATTTGGATTACACGTATAAAACATATATATGAAGTCACCACTCTAAAGTATCCTTTTTGATTTACCCTTTTTTCAAAAAAATTAAAAAGGATGTTTTAGATTTCTGAAAAAACGAAAAATTAAAAAGGATATTTTAGAGTAGGTGGATCATTTTGAATAAATCAAACATACTAATAAAATTCATAAAATAAATTAATTATTTGAAAATTGATTTCATAAATTTAATAATAATTTTTGACAAAATATTAACAATCAACCAGATTTTGGTCAATAATAAAAAAATTGTGTACTTTTTTTTAAACTTTCTAAATTATGTTAATTATTATCGACATTCCAGTTTCGTTGTTTAAAAATTTAGACCTAAATCAACATTTTCAATTAAATTATTGGTACTACTGAATTATAGATTATGAATTATAGAACGATAAAAAAAATTATATAAAAAAAAATTTTCAAAAAGATTTTAACAATCTTAAAACAATCTAAAAGATTTTTTTTTTTTCAAAGAAATTTGAAAGAAACTTTTTTATGAATCTAAAAATACGATAGAAGGTCTGATCTGTTAAAATATAAATAAAACTTTAAATAAATTTAATAAAATTATTTTTGTTTTATTTTTGTTAAAATAACTTCAACAAAAAATTTTTAAATTTAATATAAAAAAAAATAAATAAAAGAAAAGATTAAATTTTGTAAACTTTACTGAAAGAATTTTCAGCAAAAAATCACACAAAAAGTTTAATATAAAAAAGTTTAATTGGCAATTCGTAAATTTAACCGTTCTGATACAATAATTTTCGTGTATAGATAGAAAATTATAGTCAAGGTACATTAGAAATTCAAGATCAAATGAATGTAAATTAATATAATGCAGCAAATGTGAAATTATTGGATTTTACAGTCAGACAAAACCAAAACAAATGGTTAAATCATTTAATGCCAAACAGATTGTGTATTTGTCTCAATTTAGGAAGAAATAAAATAATACATTTCTGTACACTTAAAATTACTTTTTAATTATCGTCAGACACTATTATAATGTCGGACTCTTGACACACTTTTATACCTACCCCAACAAAGAACTGTCAAACTCATTATGACACATAAAAAAGTTGTATTATAAAAAAATCATAACTAAAACGAAATTTTATATTTTTCATAATTTTAAAGTATTAACAAAAAAATATTACAAAAAAACGCATACATCAATGGGAAGTCCTTAAAACTAGACAACTTTCAAGAAAATCTTTTGCAGGAATAAAAAAAACATAAAGACTAACAATAACTTTTGACCTAGAAAAAAAAAATTTCCTTTTTTATTTTAAAAGGGAATTTCCATTATGATTTTTCTATAATTTTTTCTTCTTCTGTTGTTGTGATTAAACAAAAAAAAAAGTTATATCATTGTCGATTTTGTTTCTTCATTTTTTTCTGTTTTGTGAGAAAGGATGTGAATTTGATATTTTATTGTTGTGTATATGAGTTTGGTTTATAACTATATATTGTGTAATCATCAGTAGGATAAGATATCTTTACAGAATGAAGAAATTTTTATAATTTTACTTAAATAACTTTTCTATCTTTTGGACATATTTTTTTATATTTGCAATTTTTTTTTTTTTGTGTCCTCTAATGAAACAGGACAAAAGAAATACTGTGACGAGCATTAAATTATAGAAACATTGGTATAAGGATAAAAAATAATAATAATGTGATGAGGTCAAGTCAAATAAAAAAAAAATATAAGAAAATAATAACTAATAATATTTAAAAAAGTTTTGTGAAAATATAGAAACGTGACAGATGAAAATAACAACAAAGATGATATAAGAAAGAATTCTAGTAATGAATTTACAGAAAATTAATATTGAAATATTGATTAAGGTCATTTATGATGACGGAAAATTAATTAGACAGTGAAAAAGTTCATGGGGATAATTTCGTTTTATTATATTACATACAATATTTAGAAAAAGAACAAACAATTTATATTTTCTGTCATATTTAAACTCCAAGGATATAATAATGTCAAAACAAACAAAGGATTAACAAAATATTTGCAACCACGAATTATGAGCTGTATGAATTATTTAACTCATACTTGGTTATTACTGATGGTATAGATTGGTATGCAGAAATATATATGATAATAATACATCCAGGTAAATGTAGGCCTGCAATACTCACTCTGTCTCTCTGTCAAAACTGAGCATTTAAATTTAACTAACATTATCACAGTTTCTTAAGCAAACCGCTTTTAATTCCATATCTTAGAATTTAGTTCTTGAAACGGATCCTCCACTTCTGGATAACTCAGTCAGGGTAAATAATCTATAGTATTTATAACGTATATAACTATAAGATAGAAAATAAGATAGTTAAGGGTCAGCGCCAATAAATAGGTTCATTTTAACACAAGGAATAAATCATTCGGTCATAGATTATTTTCGCAATTTTCATTCGAATTTACTGTAATAACAATTATAACCTTCTAGTTATTTTTGTTTACAACTAAGTATGAGATGAGTATGGCAATACTCCTTACCATCTAAAGGTATACTATATCAAAAATGTAGGTATTTTAATTACCTTTAATTCAAGACAGTTTAAGTGTCAATGAGACACACGTAATCCATACCCAGTAGCTTTTAGCCACCACATATAGTATTTTTGTTAGCCAGAATATTAATTCGATTTAATTTATTCCAAGAGATATGAGATCAAAGAGGCAGCAAAACAAACTACAGCGTGTTAAACATTATGCTGGATGGAAAACAAATTTTTTTAATATAAAATAAATAAATTTGAAGTTAAAAAAAAAATTGTAAAACAAATTTTGACAAATCAGGTTGACAACCATCCAGGCTATATAATCTTTTCATGTTATTCCCTCATCTCAAAAAAATCGAAATTATATCTTTTAAAAAAAAATATTTTTTTTAATTTTGTCCTGTCTCTTTTTTTTTATATTTTTAACAAAAATATTTTTTTATTCTAATTGAATTGTTTATTTTATCGGAAAATTTATTTTTTTTTCTCATATATTCCCTAAGGCAAACAATAAGAAAAGTTTTTAAAAATCAATTTTTCCTTATCAATTTTCACGGTTCAAAAATTTGAAAAATAAATTTAACAACAAGAAAAATTTATTATTGATATCTTTTTAGTCGAATAAGAAAAAAAAATATTTCTTTTGCAAGACTGATTCAATGTTCTGAAAAATTGCTTATATGTGCATAAGTAAATGCGAAAAAGAAGATTTTCCACATTTTCTCTTTTGTATCAAAATGTAATCCCGCCACATGTCATATTTCTTCAATTGTCTTTGCATAATTTGGGATATTTGGGATCTTATATATTCAGACATTACCGTCAATGGCAAAATTTTTGAATATCTAAATATTGACAAAGAAATTTTATGAAATACTTCAAGTGAATGTTTTGTACATAACGTAACCAATAAAGTTGACACTATATCTAATAAATTGACCGTGTTTTGACATATTTTCTTTATTGTTTATCATATTTACACTGAGGTAAAATTCTACAGACTAAATATTAATAATCAATATTCTCTTATGAAATTAACACAAACCTGAATTGGTATGTTGGAATAATAATTAACAAACATCAAATTTTGTTCTTAGAAGTGAAGTAATTTCCCAAAACTTTTAAGCAATCTATTAGCTCCTATATTTATTATCTTATTCTTTTGAATTATTTTACTCCTCTCAGAGTTAGGCTTTAAATTAATTTATTTCTCATGTAATGATATTCATATACTACAAGGAAGATTAATTCTTATATCAGAAATTTTATCACAAGATGATATGAAAATATTAAATAAATTACCTCTAAATATCTTTTTAATATTTTCCTAATTATTTGACAATTGGATAATTTTTTGTAAGTTAGAGATTTGAATAAAATTTTCCACTGTAATTTGTTATTATACATTATGATATAAATGTTTAAATTGCCTCTCTATATACCATTTGTTTTTATTGATTTGAACAGAACGGAATAAAAGTATCATTTAAAAATTTATTTTTTAGTAATAAATCAAAATCAATTTGTTATTATTTTTCTTTACCCATAATTCAACAACAAAAAAAAAACAAATTTCAACTGGAAATTTTCTCTATTTTTTATCAATTTTCCAAAAATATTGATGTATAAGAAGATTAATATTTATTTTATGGAGTATTTTTTTTTAAAAAAAGGAAAAATCACGATTAATCATTTTTCCATACCATAAAATTTTTCAATAAGCATTTAAAAAACCATAGTGGCCGGAACTACTGCAGAGTAGTTTAATAATCATGAGCTTTTTTTTGTTGCTAAAAACGATCCTGCCACAATAAACTTGATATTTAGAATTTTTTTTTATTAGTTTACCAATATGAGATTAAGGATAAAGTTTGTATCAAGATTAATTATATTAAATTACAGTTTTGGTTGCTGAAATAGCGCGACATTTCATAAATTTCCAAAATGTTTCATAGTATGGTGTATTGGAAAACTATTTTACATTAATAAAAGGACATTTTATTGAACGGTTAAAAAAAAGGAAAATGCATCGTTTTTGATGGCTGATTCTTTTTCGTTGATCCATTCTAATTTTTCGTAATGTTTAAATGAATTTGAATGTTGCCAATTAATTAAAGTAGCGGGCAACTATTTTCTATCTCCTGTCAAAAAGATTATTGAAGGATTTTAAAATTTCCTGAACAACACAAATGTAGGTGTACAGTGCTTGACATTAGGATGGACAGAAAGACGTACAATGCACGGCAGAGACTCAAGGAATTTACAAAAATAATAAATAAATATTGGTTACATTATATTATATATATGTATTTGTATATATGTATACCTAAAATGATTAATTTCATTCAAAAATATAAAATGTTTTAATGTTTTTATCTATTCAATCATAAATTACCTTTCTGTAAATTTGTCTATACATATTATTTTGAATTATTACGCAATAATTAATCAAAAAAACATACCTGTAAATAAAAAAAGAAGAATTTTTGTTAAAAAATTATATAATTATTGTATCAAAATAAATAAATTTATAAAATAATTAATATTATTATTAATATATCTATGTATTATTATTATTATTTATATATGTAATGATAACATGAAAAAAAGTTAAATACATAATCGCATATTACTTTTTATGTATTTTGTATTTTACTAAGCTTATTTAGCTTAAAACTTATCAAAAATCATCCAATCTGAAAAAAATAATTGGTAACATCTTATTTAAAATTCTGTATATAGAACGTTCGTATATTCCAGGTAGGAATTATATAAAAAAAAATATGACATGAATATTAAAAACTTTTGGGATTTAAAAAATAAAAATTATTAAATATTAAAAATTATGTTGGATAAAATATTAAATAAATTAAATAAGGCAATTCGTTGTTATAAAAGTAAAAGTATAATTAGAGATTTTGAATTTAATTTCGTTTTTTTTACATTAATGTGAATTACAAGCTGTACGTACTGAAGCATGACAACGACCCTATAAGAAAAATAAGCGAATTCGCTTTTGGCGAACCGTATACGAACTGGATAAGTAACGCCTTTTTAATAAACTATAATTTATGTATCTTATAATAATATTGTGTTTAAATATAATAAAATAAATATTAATGAGTAATTTTGTGTTCTATATAATAAATTAAATAATAAAATTAATAAAAAATCTTATTAATAAGTAAGTGGTGAAATAATTATTTATAGTTGAATGTTAATGTTATTATTTATTGTTAAAAATTACATTTTTTATATGAAATAAATGCTAAAAGAATAAAAATATTACTTTTCCGTATTTTTTATATCTAGAAATAAAATCAGTTCGTAAACGGTCCGAATTTGGCGGTTCCAAAACGAATCGCTTCAGCGTTTCGTAAACGGACCGATTTTAGCGAACTCTTGGCGTTACGTTTTTTTTTCTACTGTTCTTATTCTAACATTTACGTTTCCGGTTCGCTTATGAACTGCCAAGGCGGTTCGTAAACGAACTCATATATGAACAAAAGACTTCGCCGGCGGTTCGTTTACGGTTCGCTTATCTTAAAGGGGACTCAGCTTTTTATGTCATATTTGCTACTAGAGGGCATGTTTAAGAGCAAGCCTATGTTGCTAGAGTCTATGTACATTATCTGGGATGAAAAAATAAATAAATAATTATGGTGTATTACTAAAATAGTCTAAATTTAAATGTTAGTAGTTCTATCTCAGTTCCAAAAATAAATATATAAAAATTATACATAGTAACCCAAAATTATATAATATTATATTTCGTAAATTACCAACCTCGTATAATTTCTAGATTTTAATAACAATAAAATTTAATTTTATATTATTTTATTTTCCGACATTTTAATAAAAAAATATAATAAAATTATATTAATTTTATTAATAGAATAATTTCTATTAAAAAAGAAAATTTTCTATATTTCAGGGAGGGAGAATTAAATTTAAATTCCTTTTTATAAAAATAGTCTATTATAAGTTTAAGGACGAACATTGTAAAATAAATATGATTTTCAGTATAGAAATATTTAGAAAAAAATACCAAAGACAAAAATTTTATTTTATACAATTTTTTTTTACATTCTTTCTTGTTCTTCGTAAAAATTAAGTTGTACATATTACAAGAAAAATCTATATATATAGTAATTTTAAACAAACATTATAAGGTAGCTTTAAAACGTGACAAATTTTCTATTTAATCCAATTTACAATAATTGTCAAATTAAAATTAAATAAATTTAATTTCTATAATTTATTAGTAAATGTCAATTAAACAATAAAGATAATTATAGTTTGGTTAAATTTTGTATTGTATTGAGAATTTGAAATTAAGAAGAACTGGATAAATTGTCAGGAAAGAAGTTTAATAAAAATGAACCAAAATAGATCAACTATTGATCGCGCACTCTACAATCTCTATCCCATCCCAAAATTGTAAAATTTTTCAATGTAATTTTACATATTTTATATAAATTTCTAATCCTTTTTGCTCTTAAGTCCACTTTTTAATCTAATCTGAACTTGATATATTTGGATGTAAGAATAATACACCAGAACTAAAAATAATTACACTTAATTTCATTTATATTTAATGACAATAACAGAATAGTTTGTGAATTGTTTTTAATAATGTTTATACATTTATATTTTAGTTATGAAAATTATCATGGTTGACGATGAAAGCTAAATGTCGTAATGTGGAAAACTTTACCTACATTTTAACTTTGAAAGTTTTTATTTTAAATAAATTTGGATTGATTGTCTAATAAATAAAGACACGATACTCTCTGCAACGTAAATTCATATTGTACTTAAGTACGTATATACACTACAATGTTATATACGAGATAGCTACATTAAATATATTTTTATTTCTCTGTTAAAACAGACCACATTTATAACAATCAAAATTAATGACATATTTTATATAATATAATTTCCTTTTACTATATATAGTACATATTTTTATATAAACTGAAATATTTTCCAATTATCCTTGTTAGTTAGAAGGAATTACTTTAATGTGTCAAATAAACAAAGACGAAAATAAAACTAAAAAAATTATATATTTTTTTTATTTTATGCAATTTTACGTCAAAAATAATTCCTTTTGCGTTTCTAGATTGGAAAACAAAACTGTCGTCAAATTCCCTGGGGTTTATAAAAGAACAAAATAAAAATCGTTGTGTTGTAAAAAATATAATATATCACACAATATATATATATATATATACATAAAGGATATAATGTGAAAATATCCTTTTGAAAAAATTAAATGGAATTTAGTATAGATAAAATGATATATAAGAAAAAACCAAAAGGTTTGTTGAAAGACAATCAATATAAACAACTTAAAATATAAAAAAAGAGAGTAAATTTTTCAGAATTTTTTAATTTAGCAAAACTTAATTAATAATTTTTAAAAGAATAAAGTATTTTTTAAAACTAACATTGTAATTACATGTCAAATATGACCTTCTTTCGATATTTTCAAAACTAAAATCTTCTGGGTCCAATAAAGTCAAGCTTGTAAGCAATATATAAAACTGACGATTCAACTTCCCAACCTAACATTTATCAACTGTGAAAACTAAAGTTGTTGTCAATTTTTAATGCAATCGTTGTTAACTTTTGGCCTAAGGTCTATAAATTCGAAACTAAGGACGAAAATGATTGAAAAAAATTAGTTTAAATAAAAAATTATGAAGTCTAAATAAATACAGAAGTTTTATTAGTATATAAAATCAAAGCAAACATTTTTATTTACGAAATGACCAATCTCTGTACCATCATAGTAAAATAAGTAAATCAATAAAAACTAATTTATATTTTGTGAAACATATTTCTATATTTTATGTCATTTTATATAATAAATACGTTTTTTTTCTCTCTTCGAATAATATGTATATACATACCTACATAAGTTTTCAAGTTAATTCAACAAAACAAAATAAATCTGAAATTATAATACATATATAAATAATACTGATAAGAATATTATTGTATCATAAAATAGGATTAAACGTACATATATAGTTTTTTCTTTTTGTTAGATTTTATGGTTATATATGGATATCTTTATATAATTTTTGTTGCGTATCCATATATCAATTTATAGTAATTAAATACCTTCTATGTTTCAACTAGATTTCTATACATTATTTATATGGATTATATTTGCTTTCATTATGAAATTGTTTAATTTCTGGTTTTATATGTTATAATGTGATGATCTGATGATAGTTTATTATAATTGGATCGGTTTATTGTAATTGGATATTAGGTCCTTAAGAATGGGGATATTTAGTTAAAATAGAAAAATAAAATGTCCAAAAATATAACAAAAAAAAAAAAAATTTTCTTGTGTCAACAAAACAAATCAAAAGGATATCATTATACTGAATATAAATTAAATTATTTATGAAAATAATAAGATAATTTTACTATGGGAAGAATATACTGATTCTATTTATTTAGATTTTCTTTCATGATTTTTGTAATCAAATTACGCACATAGATTAAATTCTAGTATGTATTTTGATATATTTTTGATTATAAAATTTAAATTTAAATTTAAATTATGATTTCTAGATGTAAATTGGATAAAATTTAGTTTTCTAGTTTTGTGCTTTAACACATAAAAGCTAAAAATTTAGGAAAAAATTTCAACATCATTTACTCATTTACTGTCTATAATGTTATTTAACTCAACACAATGTCGCTGAAATTTTTATATTAAGTTTATCGTTATTACATTATAGTCAAAATATCGTTGGAATCTCCCAAGAGTTTTGTCATTAATAATTTGAAAAAAAATAAAAAATTAATTAAAATTATTGTCATAGTCGACAATTTATAATTAATTTATTTTTTTTTGTCGTTATATTTTAATATTTAAATTATAAATATAATAAATAAATCTTATTACGTATATATTTTTTTGAAAATCCTTATTAAGGCTTTTACTTTTACAATTTGTTTTTATATTTATATAAAAAACATAACTAATTAACGTATAATTAAACGTAAAAAAGTTTTTCGTAAATTCAACATTTTTGCAAAAATTACTTTCTGTCTCCTAATGAAAATCGATTAACTTTCATTGTTTGTATTATATGTAAATTACCAGCAAAAAAATGTTATTAGAAATTTAGATAATAATATTCTGGTTACCTTTCCAAAAGACTCCTACTTAAGAACAGGTACGTACTATAGAGTATGAAATTTACGGAAGTATTATTTCGTAAAATAACACAAAAATATTATAGTAAATTTATTTTACATTCTTTTTTCATTAACATTTTTTTAGCCAAATCCAATCCTGTGTTAAATATAATTATTCTAACTCTTATAATATAATTATTTAGCATATTGGACTTTTATATTAATTTGAAATTATTCTTTTGGTATACAATATTATTATGCAATTCAGCATAAATTAAAAGTTATCCACATTCAAAAAATAATCTGTACACCTGGAAATAAAATCCAAATAATATAGAGAAAATTATACCAACAAAACTTTATATACATATGTGTATATGTGTTTTATTCACAAATTTAAATATGCAGAAATTTCCGTTTCTATGATTAAGATTTACAAGGATTAGATTTTATGGTTTATGGTTGAAATAATACTTATATGTATATCTATTTTAAAATAGGTCATATTTAAAATGTTGAACATAACGAAAATTATGTAATTACAATGTCAAGTCCTATAATAATATTAAGTTTTATAATGAAATTGTAACACAGAAAATAGAGCATTCGAAAATTCTACATTGTAGTGGTTAAACTTTTTTGTATTGTGGTTAATGATTCAGATGAAAAAGAATAAAAAAATTTTAATAGAATTTTAAATTGGTCGATTAAACATAATTATTATTTTATAAAAAACTAATAAAGATTCAAACAGTCCTTAATTTTCAATTTAGAATATATTTAACATGTAATTTTTTTACTGGTATCAATAACATTTTTTATAAATAAATGCAAATAAATAAAATATTAACAACTCTAAGCCTTATTTGTGATATTATACTGTTATACTGTTCATTTAAGTAACGTAACAATGAAGTGAATGAAATACAAACTATTATATATGTCTCTATCCCATATTTTGTATATGTTTCGAATTTCTTATACGATTGGACTAACAATATAATCCTTAAAAATGAAAACTACTTCATAACAAGGTCCATACTATATCAAAGTTTCTCTTAAAACTTAATATAATTCTACCCGAATTAATTTCGTATCTGATTTAAAAATAAATTTAATGTAAAATCAGCAAAAACAAAATTACCTGCGTTACAAAATTTTTCGAAATTTTCATTATAAAGACTTTTTTTTTTTTGGTAATTTGGTTTATTATAAAAAACCAAAATTTTAAATATTTATTTTAATAATATTCAAATTGTTTATACAAATATTTACTTAGTTTTTTTTTACGACAAATTTAATCTCACATCTCACATTATCAAATAATCTTTCAGAAATCCTTGAAAAGTATTTTTTTTTTTAATTTTCATAAAGTAAACAAATTATATTTTCATTTAAAATTGTATATAAAATAATGAAAAGCTATATAGCTAAAAACATGGGTTCTGATTTAATTTTATTTCCGTATCCGTAATAATTTTATAAGTCGCCAATGATAAATTGATTCCTGAGAAAAATTTTATCTTTATTGATATTTTTAATTTTTTGGAGATTTTTAAAACTAGTTGATCATCAATTTAAATCAATATTTTTCATTCACTATACAGAAAAGCAGTATAAATTGTAAGGACAGAAAAAAATATCTATACTTAGTATCTTGATGAATAATCTTTGGAACAACATATTCAGATACAAATAAACACTAACAATAATATGTCTGTTAATTTTATAGTACATACCATCTATAAATTGCAATATAGTTTTTAAGAGTCAATCATTAAATTAAATTGAAGTTTTATTTTACAAATGGTTTTTTTCTTACCCTTATTTTATTATCTCTTTATTTACTATTGATTATTGTAATTTAGCTCCATTCCATTGCACCTGAGTTAACATAGCTAAATGCAATTTATTTTCAAATACTTTATTAATATAATATATAATTATATACATATTTTCAGTATAATTATAATGTATGTAAATGTGAATTTAAGTTTTTATAATACATTGTAAATATTTAATATTTATCTAACAAATTATACTCAAAAACTTGTATCCACAAAAAAAAAAAATATCTATTTGAAGTATAAATACTAAAATAAAGGATCCAGCAATGGCTAAAAAAATTATAACTATTAATCGTTAAATTGCTTTTTGAACTGGAAATATGTTACCTTGTAACAAAAACTTCCATGATACAAATTATATATATTATAGAGAAAAAGTATATTTAATTTATATTTACAAAAAAAATTATTGGTTACAGGAAAATGATCACATTTACATTGCTATTGATATATATTTATTATTATTATGGATATTTTTTGTATATACATAATTATTGAGAAAATGTTATCCTTAAAATAGAAAATTTAATGAAATTTTCAATTATATGTAGGTCGATAGTTTATGTATGGTATATACAAAATTCCAAACCGATAGATACAACATAATTTTATACAATTTATATAAAATATAATATTATTAGTTAACAAGTTTTATAACATATTTTCCGGAATTCATCTTTTTTGGGTTTGCAAAATTGTATTCAAAAAATGGAATAAGCTATAATCGAAAGTTTTTTTATATTTATTATTAGATTTATTGACATATTTGATATTTGTATAGTTTTGTAACGTAACAAAAGCTAACACTTGTGAGATACAGATAATAAATATATATTCAGATTGTAGGTAAAAACAATGTTGTTATTATAAAATATAATCACGTAACATGTAGAATAAAGAAAAGCTAATTCTAATTTATCTGAAATGATGTATGTGTTTTAGTAATTTATAAACATAATTTTAATTTTAATATTCTGAAAATCGATTACGATGCTGTTGCATTATCTGTATCACTTAATCATGGAATATTATATATGTACTTAATCAACTATTGACGAATCATGTGACCATTTTCGTCTGTTGATACGTGTGTTGAAACTTTTCTGAAAGTGGAGATTGTAACTGTTTGTTGATCGTATAATCTTTGGTTTTGTGTTCATAAAAATTCTTATTAATTATGTATATATGAACACATCGAGAAAGAAAATTACATTTACCCACAAATTTCTATATAGCATGTAAATAGCTCAAAATTATATTTACTTAATATTTTTTTTTTATGTTAACATTCAGCATTAAATATTCCAATTTAATTTTTTATCGAATCAAAAATTGAATTTAAATTCTATTAATAATTGAAAAAAAAAACAAAAATTGATTATATATTTTATATTTCACCGGATTTTAAGGAAATTGAGAAAATTTATAGGAAAATTATGAGTTTGTGTAAAAAAAAATTAATTTTTTTTTTCATTTCTTCTCTATATAAATATTTTTAATATAATTTTCAAAATAAATATTGAAACATTTATTTTTATACTTAAGTTATTATATTATGATTTTGTTTTCTTAATATTAATAATAATTTATGGTGAAATAAATTTTAAGATTTATTATTATAGATACATTAAAAAAAATCATGCTACAAATAAAAAATTTCCATTCCGAAGTTTTAATGAAAATTATTTATATATAAAATATTATTATGAAATTTTCTTGAATGAAAAAATTTATCATTAAGGCTCGCGGAGCGCCATTTAGTGTTTTATAGAGGAATTGTTTTGCCCATTTTATACAAAACCAGTGAACATTTTCTTCCACGAAATTTTTATAACATATCAAGAATATATTAATTTCACGGATAGGTGTTTTACTTTTTTAATTTTCCCCCCCATATACCTGTCCCCGCACCTGAAAGTGGACCATTTTATTGCCCATTTTATGAGTAAACCCTTACATATTTCGATATTTTTTTTTCTACAGAATAAAGATTAAATATATTTTTCACGGATGTATGTTTTACATTTTTGATATTTGTTAGCATTTTTCTAATAATTAAATTTTTATATAAAAACCTCTTTTTTTCAAAAATTTTTTGGAAGAAAATGTGTGAAATTTAGTGTAGCTAGTGTCTGATAGGGAACTTTGAGCGCTGAAGTCAATTTTAAACAGTTTTATTGTCAATGAAAGCTCTTTTTTTGTTTGTGTGTGTTTCAAATTATTTTTTATTTGCAATTCTGATTTTTTTTATGAATAATACCTTGTTTGTACATAACATATGGATGGATGTATATAGAAAATATTTATTACCAATAACATAATTTTTAGTTTACATCTTTTCTTTATATTTTTTGTTTTTCAGATAAAATGTATGAGAAAAGGTGGATTTTTAGATTCAGGTGTAGTTTTTTTATTTGTTTCAAAAATTGGATCAGGCTTATAAAAGTGTAAAAATAATTACAAATTTATATACATACTCAATTTTTATAGGTAAATGAAGTTAAAAAAAAGTAGGTAAAATCTAAAAAAAAATTCAGGAAGGATATTATTTCATTTTTTTAATGAAATATCAATATAAGTACATATATTATCCTTAGTGTGACCATACGTCCCGTTTTAGCCGGGATTGTCCCGTTTTTCTGTGCGTGTCCCGGTGTCCCGGCCGGGACACGAAAAAGTCCCGAATTATCAACATAAATATAATTGATTGCATTTCTACTGGGAATTTGAAATATTTTTGAGAATTGGATATTTGGCATTTGGCAACACCGTTTTTTTATTTTGACAGTTAGTTTTTGTCTCCAAATGAACGTCAACAAAAAATTAATGTTTGTTTCTGTTATTTATTATTAATTTATTATATTATTTATTATATTAATTTATTTATAGTTAATATTTAAAAAAAAAATTTGTGCCATGATAAGATGCCTCCAAAACGAAAATGCACTTTTACGCCTTTATTACAAACAAAATATATTTTTATTAAAAAAACAAAATCTGACAGTGATGTACGTTGCACAAAATGCAATTCAGAATTTACACTACATCATGGTGGAGCTAACGATATTGAAAATCATATTAAATCTAAAAAACATAGAACTGTAGATTTAGCAACAGCTTCTAGTACCACGTTAACTAAACATTTTACCAGTTTCACCACAACTGCAAAAGATTTGGAAATAGCTGCAGCTGAAGGCGTATGGGCGTATCATACAATTAAAGAAAATCATAGTTTTCGATCAAACGACTGCGCGTCGAAAATTATCCAAAATTGTTTTGAGCCCAAATATAGATGCGCAAGAACAAAATCTGAAGCCATCATAAAAAGAATTTTTTTTACCTTTGTTCTCACAGAGCTGAAATCGGAATTACAAAATTGTCATTGCTTAACTATTTTAACAGACGCCTCAAATCATGGGAATTTAAAAATATTTCCAGTTCTAGTCAGATTTTTTAAACCTTATGAAGGCGTTAAAATAAAAGTTTTAGATATTCAAAGCCAACCTGGTGAAACTTCAGATATTATAGTTAAATATCTCTCTGAAGTATTAACTGAAAATAATATTTTAGACAAAGTATCAGGGTTTTCAGGAGATAACACTAACACAAATTTTGGAGGTGCAGAGAGACGTGGAACAAACAATATATTTTCAAAATTGCAAAAACTTCTTAACAGAAACTTAATTGGTATGGGATGTAACGCACATATTTCAAATAACACAATTAAAACTGCCACTGATTGCTTACCAATTGATGTGGAATGTATTTTAGTAAAAATATATTCATATTTTTACATATACACGGTAAGAACAGAATCGTTAAAGGAATTTTGCGATTTTGTTGAGATTGAATACAAAAAACTTCTTGGTTACAGTAACACCAGATGGTTGGCGCTACAACCTGCAATATATAGAATAATACAAATGTTTGACGGTTTAAAATCCTATTTTGTTAGTCAAAATAAATGTCCAAAAATTATAAAGGATTTTTTTAATAACCCATGTGCAAAACTTTGGCTACATTTCGTAAATTCACAAGCGGAAATTTTTAAAGAAACTGTGCTTAAAATTGAGGGTAATAATATTTCAGCTGTTGAAGTTATGCTAATAATTAATGGCCTCATAAAAAAGTTAAAGTCACGAAAAGATAATTTTTTTATTCCAATTGCAGTTAAGGATGAAATAGAAAGATTAAAAAAAGAGGGTTTATGTAATGAACAGAAAATTAAAGAAATTGTAACAATTTTTTATGACACTTGTTTGGAGTACTTAGCTAATTGGACGGATCAGTTTGAAGAAATTAAAATTTTTAAATGGTCTAATTTACAATCAAAAATAATTTGGCAAAATATTGAAGAAAATATGCAGTTGATGATAAAAAACAATTTTTTTAATCTAAATGATCACACTGCACTTTTTGATCAATTTTCTCTTTTAAATGAATATGTTTCGGATGAAAAAATTATGGAATGGAATAGCAAGAATATGTTGGCAGACCAACGTTGGGTTGAAATATTTAAATATTTCAAAATCAATAATTTAGACCACGATAAATTATGCCAACTTGTACAATATTCTTTGTGCTTACCTGGAACAAATGCAGTAGTGGAGAGACTTTTTTCATTGATTAACCGTTTGTGGACGTCGGAGAAAACGCAGTTGATGGTATCAACATTAAAAGCAATAATTATGACAAAATGGAATATTGAAAAAGACTGCTTAGATTTCTACGCTTTGCTTAAAAGTAGTCCAGATTTGCTAAAGCAAATCAGCTCTAGTGAAAAATATTTATAAAAAGAAAAAAAAAGTCCTATTATTTTAAGTTTTTTATTTTATTTAACAATTAGTATACGAATTATTTTCGTATTAAAGTGAGCTGTTATTTTTATTAATTGTTTTTGTTATTAAATAATAATAAATTTTATATTTTTTTTCATAACATGTAAAACTACAGATTATTTATTTGTGCTGTCCCGGTTTTCGCTAGCAAATAAATGGTCACCTTAATTATCCTGGATGAAATGCTGAATGGCCATATTTTCATCTGGGATTTTCTCTAGCACCCCTGGATGGATTGGGCTGATATTTGGTAAACACATTTAAATTAGTGGTCTGGATCAAATGATGAGTGGCCATATTTTCATCTGGGATTTTCTCTAGCACCCCTGGATGGATTGGGCTGATATTTGGTAAACACATTCATTATAGTGATCTATTGTTAAGTATGCTAGAACTCCTCCATTAGCTTTACTTGGAAGCTTATATGATTAAAACGTGATTTCTGATATTTTGTGGGAAATAATGGAGGAGCACTGGCATAGCTAATTATAGAACAATATAATGAATGTGTTTACCAAATATCAGCCCAATCCATCCAGGGGTGCCAGAGAAAATCCCAGATGAAAATATGGCCACCCATCATTTCATCCAGACCACAAATTTAAATGTGTTTACCAAATATGAGCCCATTCCATCCAGGGGTGCCAGAGAAAATCCCAGATGAAAATATGGGCATATATAATTTCATCCAGGATAATATACATACATATATTGATATTTCATTAAAAAAATTAAATACGACCGTTTTCATTCAAATACGCCCTTTGTAGAATAACCTCCAATACAATATATCTGATCAGATATTTATGGGTAACGAAATTAATTTTACTTTCCCTTTATAGAATTTACAATAATTTTATATAATACATATATATAATATTTTATATTATATAAATATATGGATATAGTATAACTATATTTAGTACATATATAATATTATAATATCTGATCAGATAATATTATACAAATACTATTTACATATTATATTATATAAAATAATTGTAAATTCAATAGAGGGAAAGTAAAATTAATTTCGTTACCCATAAATATCTGGTCAAGCAATAATAGACATATTAAATATACGGTATTGATATATTATATTATGAAATATGAACGCGTTTCCAAAAATCAAAATTTGTGGGATAATTTTATCATCACATATAATTATACATTATATGGCAACGCCGCATTCCTATAAAAACATCAAATAATGTATTACAAACGCATACACACAAAGAATATAAAAGCTCTTTTTCAGAAAAAAACATTGGTATGACGTGACGTCACGATTCGGGCTTTTTTCTGGCGCTCCTCGACCCTTAAGAATTTTTTTTTAAAGATTATCGGACAAATATGAAATTAATGTCATAAATTTTCTATTACATATTTATATTTTTAAATAGCTATATAATTTTTCAATAATATTTTTATATAGATCATTAAATATTCATTTTTATGAATTTCTAGATTATAATCATTATATTTTTCAAGAATGAATACTTCGTAATATCCACTATATATAGCAGCTAGTTTGATTATGACTTTTGAATAAGTGGTATATATATAATATTATTGCAATAACGAAGAAAATATTGTGGATATTTATCTTAATGATTTTATTAATCTAATTTGGCGTTGAAATGAAATAAACTATATAATATTTTTTATATTGTAATAAATTTTTATTGGAATAGGAAAAAATAAAATATAATTTTTAAACAAAAATTAAGATGGTTTCTTTTTATATATATATGTATATAAAAATAATAAGAAATCTTTAATATAAAATAATGAAATTTTAAACTTTCACGAACTCGTAAACAAATCTGACGAATAAAACCAAGTTAAAAAGTGTCAGATTTAACAATTTCTACAACAAAAAAAATTCAACATCTTGAAATGTTTACAAAATGTATTAAAAATCTTAAAATAATTCCATAAGATTTAAATTCTACATTGAAAAAGAAATTGAATAAAAAATTTTGAATCTAAAATTTTTTTATTTTAAGAAGTTTTACAAATATCTACAAGAACTTTTTATTTTAAATACCCTACTATATTACCGATACATATATATATAAAATATATATATATATATTCTTATTTTTTTCTAATACTATTAATAAATATTGATGACAACCCTTAAAAAAATTTCCGGATATTTTATTTTTATCATTTCTTAAAAAATTTATTTACCATAAAAACCTTAAATTTTAAATACCTATTAACTTTGAAATATTATCTTAAATAAACAAAATGTCAAATCTTATATGTAAAAAGATCTACAAAAAAAAAAGTTATGCTTGATTTATTGTCGGGGGAGCGTCAGAGTGTAAATAAAAATGTATGTAGACAACAATTTCGAATATAATTAATTATAACATAATATTAAGGATTTATAAAAATGTCAATAGACAATCATATAGACTAGCTTTAATCTATGAGTTTTTTTTACTCTAGACTATCGTGCAGAGCATCAGGATTTAATGTAAGTATTAATGCGCACTTCTCCTCTTTTTTCGTCAGTCTAAATTATTCTTTTTTTGAACATATTAAGCCTGCCCTCTAGAGTAGATCGTTATAGGTAGACATTTATCAATTTAATTTATCCCTGGATGTTTCAATTTCTTAAATATATAAAATGAAAATAATTGAAATATTTTTATTGAACTGGCTATTTTCTACATTTTTTAAAATTTGGAATGATGTTACGATTGCACAAAACTCTTCTGATATGATTTTTAAATTCAGCGATGCTCAGCGACCTAATACTCTTTTTTGTGCAGTTCAATTGCAATTTTAGTATTATTATTGTGACATAGAATACTTAAATTGAAAATGAAAATTTAGAATTTTTTATAAATCGTGAAAATTATCGACTGTTACACCCCTCATTTTATAGTTGATGATTTCAAAGAACTTTTATACAAATGAAATATTCACTTATCACAATCATTTCATGTATATATGTATAAATCTTGAAAAAATTTGTAATTTAAATAGTTTTTCAAAATATAAGTTTTAACATTTATCAATCATGTACTCAAAATAAAATTTTCAATGTTTTCTTCATTTTTATAATTATACCTAAATAGAAAGTAAATAAGAATTTCTCCAAAAAAAGAAAGTAAATATATTTTGTAATGAATTTACGTCAAAAAAATCAACTTTATTACGTCAAAAATTATATTTTGTCATTATATATTATTTTAATAATTAATTTTTTTTTTTATATTGAAAGCTTAACTTCTTATTGGGCAAAATAAAAAAAAAAAAAATATCATTGTTGCGTGACTTTTAATACTTTTACTTGTGTCAAATTAAATTTCATAGAGTATAATATAAAAAGCTACACAGTCTCACGTTTTCCTTTTTGCAAATACACATTACGTCTGTCTATAATTTAATTTATATTGCGTAACATTGGATTTTATTGGAAAATAAAATCTAAAAGCTATAAAAGAATTTTCAAAGGTTTCATTATTTAGTTCAAAGTGAACCTTTTTTTTCTTGTATTTTTTATTTTTTAAAGAAAACATTGAAAAGAAATTGAAAAACTTTATGTTATATTTGAATTTTTCATAATTTTTATTATATAATTTTGATAAAAGTTTTTACAATTAATAATGTTATTGACATTTATTTCACTTCATTTAATGAAGAATAATTTATGAATTCCGGTCATAATTATTAAATAATCATAAATTAATTTACGTATAGTTTACTCAGATTGACGTAATAACGAATAATTGAGGAGACATGGAAATGAATTGAGTTTAAAATGATATAGTAAGTAACTATGTATGAGTAAACTTGCTAATCACTTTTTTTTACCTGTACCACCAATTTCCTAGAAGAAAAATAATCACTTACGAAAATATACAAAGTAAGAACTACAAAATAGATATAAAGAGTATACTTAGAAACTAGAACTAGTATATGGTAAATGAGCCTCTTATGACCTTAATTCAGATTAGTGAATTAAACTAAAAGACCACACGTGCCATTAAATAAGTTTAAAAAAAATATAGTTAAATAATATTATAATTGAAAAAGGACAATTTAAGCGAACAGGTAACTTATAAGCTTAAATAACTTTTAAAAAAATTAGCTGCAAAATTATTACTATATTAGAAATATGAATATTTTTGGCACATCTAATATTCCACCCATATTTTACCCACATTTTACCCATAGTATTGAACTAAAAATACAAAAAATTCTCAATAAAAAAAAACAAATCGGAAAAATTTATATTTTTGCCTAAAAAACGAATCCTTAATTTACCACAATAAATGAATTTATAAAGGCACAAAAATAAAAAGAACTGCTTGTTTTTTTTTCTTTATCATTTTAATGTAAAACTCTTTAAACCCTTCAATTTATTGACTTTACGTGCTTGGAATTTAAATGAGTGCTCATTTTTTTTTTGTTTTCTTCTACTTGTCGTGTCTCATTTCAATTCAATAAAATAAAATGTCTAATATTATAACAAGATTTCGAAACGCTTTTTTTTTTTGAAGGATTCTTTCCAGAAATGATCAAAGAAGTATTCAAATAAAAAAACAGGAATTTATTTTTTTGTTTACAATTAACTTTTATGAATAATAAATTAAGTTTAAAAATTTGACGAAGTTATCTTGAAAAATTTCATTTATAAATTCAATTTATTTTATTGGGAATCTTTTATTTTAACACATAATAAAAATGACACGTTTTGTTTTTATGACAAATGTTTTTGTGTAATGTCATGGATTTATTAAAAAAAATAATAGTAAAATTTACGTAATATTATAAGCATTTGATTTTAGGACTGTATGTTAATGTTCGTTCAGTCACTAATAATTTTATTAACAGATAAATGTAATCTCAGAGAAAAGGTCAGTTAAAGATTAGAGAATGCTTTAAGAACCATATTCTATGTGGAGTGACGAAATCAAGACTACAACACATGGGTAATTGTATCTTCAAATTTGAGTGCACTAGAGCATCTAGCTAGAAGGTGGTACTTATCAAAAAAATCGAGTGAAGTGATAATACTATGTATTTCTATATATGTACAAAGATAATATATAATCTAATTTGAAAGGCGTACATTCTCTCAGGTTTGGCGCAATTATATTGAAATTTGTATAACGAATTTTATTATAATTTAAAATCATCTATCTTCAACTCTTGAAATTGACACTAACACTAATATTATCTCTGAAAGAATAAACTTAAGTGCCAGTCACAGTGATTTACTATCGAAAATTTCAAATTTTGACAGCCCCATATATTTTATATGGTATGCCGGATTGCAAGTCACAATGAACGTGTCGAAACGAATTCATTCGAAAAGAGTTAAAAATATTTTAACTTTGCCGGATGGGTCGAATGACATAACCTATAAATTATACATTTGAAATTTAAATTTTTTTGAATTATTATGGAGGAGTTTATTGAAAATGTTAAGAAGCATCCAGTATTGTATAATAAATGCAGAAAATATTTATTTTAATACATAAAATAGAGATTAAACATATTTTTTTTATATAAACGGAACGAATACATTGTGACTATAATTTCTTTTCGATGTTCGAATCGAAATCACTGTGACTGGCACTTTACTGTGACTCAAATGCGTCACATCGATATCATCGATATGCAATTATTGTAGAATAGAAAATATTTAAATATGGACTTAATATCGAATTTATTACTGAATGTGTGGGTATTACTTCTTTATAATAACTCATTTATATTTCTGAATGAATTAACATTAATTTAACACAAATTGAACAAGTGAATAGAATTAGAACTAATATAGAATTCCAATTAATAAAAAAAAAATCAAACATTTCTGTTTTTGGTATTCCTAACCAGAATATAAATTGCAAAACAAAAACAAAAAAAGAAAATTTTAAAATAAAATTAAAAAGCTTTTCGAATAAAAAACTTTTTAAAATAAAATTAAATTAAAACATTCTCAATTTGGTATATTTTCTATATGTCAGCAATAAACTCTTAATGTGTGATTCGATTATCTATAATACTTTTAGGTGTATAAAATAATATTTAGGTGCACTAGTTTTGCATGAAACCATAAAACTGAAAAAAAAAAGAAAATTTAATAATTCTATTTGGTATTATACATAGCTACCTACTATATAATATATATATTTCAACAAATTATGTACTCTACTATGCACATTTCGGTTATAGATTTATTTTAAACAAAAATTTGAAAATTTTTATTACCACAATATTTATTTATTTATTTTACTTATTGCAAAAAAAAATTGTGTTAATATTTTAATGAGAAAATGTGGTTAAATGATAATTTCATTATAACATATCGAAATATATAAAATAAATATACCAACTATTATTGTACATTTGCGTGAATTTTACTATGGCTTTAATTATAGAGAAATTCACATAGTGATCTAAATTTTTGGTTAGTTTATTTGAAAATGTATATAAATTTTTATAACAAACAAAATTTATTCTAAAAATTCAGTAGAAAATTAATTAAAGTAGAAAATTTATGTTTAAATATTGTAATATGTAAATAAATATATTTTTAAAATATAGTGCAATGAATTTTTCAACCTAAATAATATTTAAAAATTGAAATATATAAAACACAAATCGATTAAATATAAATTATTATATTACATAAATCTGAGTTGTTAAAATAACAAAATTTGAAATAAATTAGAAAAAATATTAGTTTTGTAAATGTTTTTGAGATATTCATTATTGAAAATTTATCTGAAATTATATCACATATCAATTTTTTCTTCAAAAATTACTTTTCAAGTTTGTCAACTTAATAATATATTTATATATTTTTATTTAGTGTGGTCGTAATGGACCATTCCAAGTTAAAGTACTTTTTCAATGTAAAAAAATTTAAGAAAATTGAACAGAAGGAAGTATCAGCTATACTTTATCTAATCTAATCAATCACAACGATACACAGTATTCATGTATCGACAAATATACCAGAATTAATTTACTCGAAAATTGTGAAACTAAAAACCAAACAGTCAATCAGTTACTCATTAAGGAAATATATTCCAACAACACAATTTAATATTAAAATCGACATTTACATATATTTAAGGATGAGATGAAATAATATGGTAAACATTGAGTAATGATTTATTAATTTCTTAATTATTTGTGAAATTGATTTCTTAGTATAAATTCCTTTTTTTATTAGCTTGTTACATTTATTTTTATTTTATTGATGTAATTAATTGTTCAGCAATAAATTTAATTATTGCTTAGTTGCTTGTGGTTAATTATATAATATCGTCACACTTGTAACTTGAATATTAACTTAAATCCAAAAATAGTTACAAATACAAAATAAAAAAACCGAATTCTTTTATAAATAAAATTTATACATGTATATTACAAACATTTAAAAAGAGTTTTTTTTTTTTGTGTAAAGGCAAAACCAACACTACTAAAAAGCCCTGATGTACGCATACATCGAAACCGCGAGAGTAGTCAGAAGTCAAAAATTTGCTAATATCAAATTTAATGGCGGCATAAATAGACGCGCGGAAAATAAATAATTAAAAGTGATATTTTTTGGTAATTAATAAGAGATTTTTATTAAAAAGTAGTGTAAATTATAGTTTAATAATTGTAGATTTGTTTTTATTAAAAAAAATTGTGCGATTATTTGATTTACATAGTTTATTTTTGTGATAAAAATTTAGTGCAAATTTCATAAACAAGAAATAAAATTTCTTATTGGAATATCTCAATATTTATAAATATTAAGTTGTTATATTTATTTGTTATTTAATTTATAGTTAATAATTAGTGTGCTAAAGGCAATTTAATATAAACTAAGTGCGCAAATTTCGTGCAATTTTTTGATTTTTGAAGTTAAATAATGCCGCGACATTGTGTGGTACCTTATTGCAAGTCCAATTATTTTTCGTCAGAACCATCGATTCCATCTTTTGGTTTTCCTAAAGATCAGGATTTAAAAGATAGGTAGACAGGTGCTATTTACAGAAGTGACTGGCAGCCAACAAAATGTTCTGCTGTTTGTGCGATTCATTTTCGAGAAGAAGATTATATTAAACAATAAAACAATGAAAATAATAAATTTAATTTTTCAATTTTTCCAAATTACTAAATACACCTATAGAAAACATTCAAAGACGGGATCCGTCAGAGAAAATTCAAAAAATTAAATAATTTATTAGAAAAAAGGTCAGATGATTTTTTTGCATCTAACATTACTAAAGATAACAGTATTTTTAAAAATAATTTTAAACAAAAAATCAATTTTCAAAATTATCTTCTTTTCGAAAATGAGGAAAAATGTGTATTTGTTTTACTCGAAAATAGCGACGATTTAAAATGCAATATTTCTGTCCGAATTAGTATTAATAAATATTTAGTAGTAAATGTTATTTTACATGGATCCGAAGTTCCATATAATGAATTGCAATGGATTTTACCAAATAATAGTAAAAAATTAACTTTATGGTCACAAATTAAAAATTTACTCGCGAGATACAGAAATATTGAGCAAACGAAATTTGAAAACCGCGAAATTTTATATTTAAAAAAGCACAAAACTGTCAAAACGATTTTTCTCACTAGATATTTAGATATTTTAAAAAATCAAGTAGAATTATTAAATATATTTACCCAAATTTTGTTTATTTTTTCATGTGAAACTGCTGGACGTATATGTTATGAAGTTGCAGTGTGTTCCAGGGGACGTATATGTTGTGCAGGAGTATTTTTTATAATTATATTATTTTGAATTTATTAATATTTAATTTCAGATACAGGTAACAATACGCATTTTTGTGCCAATTGGTGAATTTGTATCTTATCAATAGACATTATTGATGTAAAAACACTATCTGATGGTACAAAATTATTAGAAAAGCGTATTATTACATGTATCTTAAATAATAGAAATCACAAAATATATAAATTATATGTAATTAATTTTTTAAATAAAATAATTAATTATAAAAAATTATAAATTTCGTTTTATTATCACTAAAAACATAATTTTTATCAAAGAAAAAGTTATATGTCATATTGAATTCTCTGACTACCTTTTGGTATGTATGTGTTAGTGCACAGACTTTGTTCAGGGCTTTTTAGTAGTGTTGGTTTTGGTAAAGGTAATCGAATTATTATTATTTGAAATGTAATCCAAATTGATGGTCGAAAAAAAAAATATCTTGCTTACATAAATTTCGTAAATAAGATTATACCATACATACTGAAACCTTGACATTATTAAATAAAGAAATAGACGTAAAAATTTATGAGAAATGAAATAAATAAAATGGCATAAAGTCAATAAATGCAAGAAAAAAAAGAGGTTAAATGAAAAAAGCTTAATAAATTAAATTAAAACCAAATAAATATATTAAAATATTTCTAGTTCTACAATATGTATAAAATTAAGATTTCTATATGTTCATTCAAAAAAACCACTGCATATTTACCCCAGTAACATTTATTTATTCACATTATAAAAATTGAAATTTTATTACAATAAATTAGAAAAATGTACAAAATTAATTAAAATTTCCATTAAAAGCTAAATATTTCTATTTAATAAAAATTAAAATCAAATTTTTATAACCAAAGTTATTTCAAATGTATTTTATATTAAAATGTAGAAAACTTTAATTTTGAAATTTTATGATACATTCTTCGTTTCTGCAAAATTATGTCTAGTTTTTTTTATGTAAATAATGAATTTATTTTAAATATTTATAAAAGAATTTTCTTGACATTTCAAATTTCAAATCATTGAGTAAAATAACTATTATTCATTTACGATTATCTACTTCGTTTACGCAATAAACTATTTAGTATAATCAATTTTGAGATTTAACTATTTGGTTGAAATGAAAATTTGCTTATAACATTTTCTAATTCAATTAACAGTAGATTTTTAAATAAGCGAATTGAAGAATTTTTATAAAAATAAGATCACAAGAAAAAAAGCTTTGGTAATTACAAGTTTCCGATTGTTGTGGAGATTTGTTAAAATTGATCAACAATAGACCTAAATAACAAATTGAAATAGAAACTATTTATATAATAAAACCACAAAATAAATTTTAATTTTAATTTATTAATAAGTTGTCTGTCAGTTTGTTAGAAATTACTGTCTTGTATGATCGTCAATCTGTTGGATAATATAATAAAGGGATGTTAATTAAGGATTGTGACAAATAATTATTAATTATTCGTGTATAATTTAGTTTTAATATTATATAATATCAATAAGGAGATTAATAAATAAAATCAATATTTTAATATCAGTAATGATTTGAGGGACACAAGTTCTTGTAAACAATGTAAACAGCATTAATTAGCAATTAGTTTACCATTTGCCATAATATAATAAGCGATCTGTAAAAATAATAATAAAATTCCATTTGTATTAGAATATTTAAATATGATTCAAATATTATGCATCAGAGAATTTCGTGAAGAACAAGTAGTTACGATTTATACTTTCATTTCTGGCCGAGCCAATTATTAACTAAACTTTTATGTTTTTATATTAAAATTGACTTTTACATTAATAAAGACATTCAATAAGCAGAAATATATAAGTAAACGAATGTCACTCTAATAACAAATAGATATAAAAAATATATATATAAGTATTATATAAATAAATTTAATATAATTTACAATGATCACATAAAATATGTCCAACCAGTTTTAATGGCACAATTGAATTCACCTTGAGGTGATTTTAAAATTAAACTGTTCCTTTGTAGTGCGCATGTTTTTATGATGCCATTTTTGATAATGTATTTTTTTTTTGCTTAATTTGTTTTATTTTCAATCAAAATGTGCAAATGCAGTAAAAAAAAAATGAACAATTTTAATGACCAATTTATACATGACATATTATTATAAATTTTACATTAAATTTTATGACACTTACATTTTTCTCAATTGGCATTTTATTGCCAATTTAATAATATTATATCAAAAATTCTAAATGCGTATTTTCGTAATAATTGAGCTAATATATTATTTCAGTTCAATTAACAAAAATCTGTCAATCTGTCGTCTAATTATAATTATAAAGTCAGAGTTTTTGTGCATTTATATTATATTATTTATATTATGTATCATAAATTTCAAAGATATGTAAGCTATTTAAGTCAATGGAAAAAATTGAGAAATAATAAAAAATTAATTATTTGAAAAAAAGACTTCTTTTCGGCAGACAATTAAATTTTTTTATTTTTGAAATATAATTATTTTAAATCTCTTTAAATTTATTTAGAAATATGTTTAAGATAAAATAGGATTTTCTTTGAAATTTTTAAATACTATATATAGGTTTTAAAAATGAAGCCTTTCCGGCTTACATATTGAAGTACATATGTAGAATTCCAAATTGAAATAACTATTAGTTTTTCATTATTTATATTAATAAATTCACTTAAGTAACTAATAAAAATTTTTTATTCGAATAATTTAAGTTTCTACCATTAAAGGACCCAACATATATTTTTAAACTATAATTTAAATTACATTTTCAAGAATTATTATCATATTCTGAGCCATATTACTTTAAATTAAAATGTTAAAATATTTAAGTTCACTATTTTTACAATATACATAAAAACTCATCATTATGAAACTATTGCTTATTAATTCCGCTGAGTTAGATTTTTCTTGTCCTAAACTAAAATAATGAATTATTTATGTATATTTAAATCAAAATAAAATTACGATACAGTATTGATCCAAAGTTACCTTAAGAAGGGTGCAAGAAAAACGAATATTTTTTATGTTATATAAAAATAAATTTTATAATTTGATAATAAAAAATATTACAGAATCAAAACGAGAGAAAATATACTTAGTAAGTTTTAAAGCAAAAAAAAAAAAAATAAAATTTAATAAGGTTTCTTAGAAATAAGAAATATAAATACCTTAAATAAACTTTTAGAGCTTTACATTATTTTTCTTGCTTATGTTTTTCATTAAATCACAATAAAGAAAGGGAAAAAAAATTGATTTTGTAAAATTTTAATTTTCCATTTTCTGAAATTGTGAATTTTTTATATATAAAAGAAAAATCAATGTAATATTTATTTACCTAATACTCGTACAAACCCGGATAAAAATACATATAATACTTAAGTTACCAGAGAAATATTATATACCTATATAGTAGCTATATTATTTCCTAATACAATTTCCTAGTATAAATATAAGAACATGAAGAATTTTGCAACATGTGAATTTTATGTAATAACTTCTCTGTTTTTTACGATTTTAAAAATACATTCCTTTTTAATATCCTTTAAATTACTGTCACACACATTGTATTTTTTCATAAAATACTGAAAAATATATAAAACATTTCATTACTCTGTACAGTAAATTTAAAATTTTTATGATTACAGGGTGATTGATTTTTTTTTATATTGTTATGTTATGTAAAGGATCATAAAATTTAGAGCTGCTGGACTAATAAAATTAAGAAAATTTCATATTAAATTTTATTGGATTAATTTCTATTTCCTATATGGACGAAAAGGTATATAAATTTCTATTAGTGTTATTTCAATTTAAAAATTTATTAAGGAAATTCTTTAAATTTTCAGTTTTTTTATAAAATAATGATTTTTTTTTTATATATTTTTTTAAATGTCAATAATTTTTAATGATTATAGTTAAGCACTTGTTTAGATGAAGATGTAACCTGAGCGCTTGTTTAGCTGACACCTGAGACCAAATTTAATAGTACACAATAATATATGAATATATAGTTCATCATATTCTTTAATTTAAGTTCTAGACTTCATGAAGTTTGGGAAACATATATAATTAGGACAAAAAAAAATTATGATAAGCAAGCAATAGAAAACGCTGTCAAAATTATTTACACATTCAAAGGCAAATTATTTGAAATACTTTTTGATTGAATCGGTTTCCAACATAAATGTTTAAATATTAGTTACTGTACTAATATTTTGTATTCATATAATTAGGAATTTCACTTAATTTAAGAAAAATTTAGGTAATTAGACAGAAAAACATCATGTAATATCTCAATTAAGATTTAAAAATAATTTTTATAAATTCAATTTAATTTGGATGTAAAAAAATTGTACATATTAATTTGTCTTAATGATAAATTTTACAAAACCAATGTCAAATTACAGCACATCAAAATCGATCGCAATTCTAGTCCATTTGACAGATTGTTTAAAATTGATTCTTCTGGCTTAAAACCAACAAAAATGCCATATAACATAGGAAGGAACTACAGATACAAACGCAATGACAAATTAATGAATATGATACAAACTTAATTTTAATATAATTATTATGTATCTGTTTTCTATCCTCAAACTATGCTTATTTTAATCACTCATAAAAGTATAAAAAATCATACTTAAAATTTAAATAAGGTAAATAAATAATGAATTGATTTAAATGATTTATTATTTTGTAGGATATATAAATTTTAAATATGATTTAAATGTGAAGCCTGAAAATAGTATTTTATATGAAACAAATAATGACAAAATAAATTCAAAATTTCTTAATAAATAAATAAAATTTATTTATGCTATCATGGAAATCAACAAGAATAACAATAACAATAAAAATAGATATATAGATTTAAAGATATTTATTTTACTATATAGGATTTTTTATATCTCAAGAGAAACAACATTGACACTTAAAGATTAGTGAATAAGTAAATGTTGACAGCCTGTAAAGATTTATAATGTCACACAAGAAAATTTATACAGTTGTTAAAATTTAATTTGTTCAGTCAAAATCATATACAAATGGATTAAGAGGAACTGCAAAACTTTTTATTTCTGATAATAAACTTTATATAACATAAACATGTATTACGGTAATCTCTTTAATTTTATATGGATTTTATATACATGGGGAGGATGAAATATAATAGCATATAAATATTGATTACAAAAATAATTTTCCAATATTAAGATCTAGATTTATCTATTTATAAATAAATTTATTTTTCAATTTATTACTGCAAATATGAAAATAATATAGTTAGTATACATACTTATTTATTTTCATCAATTTAATTCAATTTTATTGAAATTTTCCAATAATTTACATTTTAATAAATAATTCTGTATACATAAATTCAAGGAAAATTTAAGAAATTTATTTTACCAAATCTAATTAAATTTATCATTTTACAATTAAATTTTTTCAATGTTTTATTTTCTGTCAACATTTTTCTATACCTCGATTTTCTTCTGGTCCATCGCCATATCTAAACTAATATTCAGATAGACGACAGACGAAAGTGATACACTAGGACTAGCCTACCTGGCTACTGTATCGGTCATGGTTTGGTCGACATTGCATTTTCTTGGCAACCATAGACAAATTTTATTTATAATTTTTTTTTTCTGATGCTGGTATTCATTGGTTTTGGAATAAATTTAATTGATATGGTAAATAATCATCAAAATGATGATGACAAATAAAGAGTATTTCCATAATATTCTTAAGTATAACAAATAATAGTCCATCTTTATAATATTATTGTACTTTAGTTCAGCTGTACGACAATTTTTTTAACCATTCTACCTTTTCTTATACCACTCAATTTTCATATAACTTAAGAAATCAAAAATTTACATTTTTTACACTTTCAATAGAAATATGTTTAGTTAACAAAAAAAAAAGGAAATATGTATACATGTATATTATTGATATATGCTAATAATGTATCTAAACAAACTATACATATATATCTTGCCAATTTTGGTGTTGTCGTTTACAATTTTTATGAAGTATGTTCATATTTTTTTTTTGTTCTGTTATCAAACATTATAAAAAATCTTAAAACTTTCTGAATATTTTGTAGAAAATGAAATATTTTATGACACCTAAAATTTCTATATTATAAAGGATATATATCCTATCGTAAAACTAACACATTTAAAGAATTTGTTTTACATGCCAAAAACATAAACACAACACTAACACAAATTATCAGAAAAACTTCATCAACACTTTTATTGCTTAAGCTTAAAAAATGCTCTGCATTTTGTATTTTCGTTTTCTTATGGTTAAATTTTATTTATTTTTTTTTTCTGTTGCCGCCCAAGAGGGAAATCAATAAAACCCCAAACGTTAACATGTATGTATTATATCTATAAGTAAACAGACATTTTTTATATACATTATATTTTCAAACAAAAAAGAAGAAGCCTTTTTGCTAAACGAAAGGATAAAATTATTGTGTTTTTTTTGTCTTGTATATAAAGGACGACAGCGTGGAAATTTTGTTGTTATATTTTTATCATGCTTTTAAAAAAGCAACAGTCTGAAACAAACATTTTTTTTTTTGCTGCTGCTGTTGTTGTTATTTTGTTATCTGACATCGTTTTATATTATTTTTTTATTTTTTTGAAAACAAAGTGAAACCTACATCGTTTTTCTTTGTGAACGTTGTTACACTAGTAGCATATATACATATATACGTTATGACTGGTGGTAAAAAAAAATTCTAATGGAATTTTGTGGTTTAAAATACAAAGAATTGAATAAAAAAAAAATCCTTTTTAAATAGAATTTTCTTTTATCGCTGATATACAGTCATGCAAAAATAATTTTCAATATATGTATACATATAGGTATATATACTCGTATATGAATATATACGGTTAAGTATGTATGATTTGTATATCAATGTGTTTTGACAAATATATGATTTGTATTAATATGTGTGTAAAATATTTATAATTGGAATATAGTTGGGTCGACACAAAAAGAACATTTTATTTTATATATAAAAAGAACATATAACATTTACATACATATGTATATTAAAAATATATAAATATTGTCAAGTAAAATTGAATTTAAATGAAAATATTGACATTTTACTCGTACTTATAAAATAATTTGTTATCCTACGACTGATAAATCGATCTTTCACCAGATAATCATTTTTAAATTGATCCCAGAAGTAAAAAGATAATTTGGTTAATTTGGATTTGAATATTTGTAGACAATTGAAACGGAATAATTTACATATTTGGCAACCAAAAATAGAATTTTACACTAAAAATGTTTTTTGTTTAAATGACTAAAAATTCGAAACTATTAACTAAAGAGGCTATGTTTTCATATAAATGATTGGTCCCAACATCTGACAGTGACGCTGGGGTAAAATGACAGTTGGCGGATATAAATTTAATAATTAAGCCATGTACTATTTGGTGTAATAATGGAAGTCGTGACGTCATTCAGGCTTGTCAAATTTTTTATTGCTTTCTAAGAACAAATTAAATATTATTTAAATTATAATTAATTATAAATTATAAATAAATAAATAAATTATGCAATAAAAATGATAAATTATACAATAAAAAATTTGAGAATAAGGAGTGACGTCACGACTTTCATTATTACACCAAATAGTACATGGCTTAATTATTAAATTTATATCCGCCAACTGTCATTTTACCCCAGCGTCACTGTCAGATGTTGGAACACGAATTCTAACCTATTAAGCCTTCTATATTATATAGTTCGTTGACTATAGGCTTAGTACAAATTAATGTACCTAAAATTTTGTATATACTATTTCAGAAAAAGTTTATATTTTGATTTTTTTGCAATTTTGTTCAATTATTTATGGAACACATAAATGTCAAAAATAGTATTGTAATTATAAATTATATTTAATGCTAAAATATTTAATTATTCAAGATTTAATGGAAAATGATATATATGTAAGAAAATTTTTTTTGTCAAGAACAAAAATTATTTATGTTTTATATTATACAAACAATATATGGAAAATGAAATCATTTATATATGCATAAGAATTTTTAAAGAGCTTTTCGTAATACTATACTCAACTAAAAAAAAACATAAAAGTTTTATATTTTATATGTATTTATAATTATTCCCAAAGTACCAACTAATTTTATATTCGTTTTTACACATACACGACATTATATTGTATGGATATATCCTTAAGAATATTTTTTTTTTAAATTTCATATTTGTATGTAAAAATTTTGAGTATAAAAAACCAAATTAGATAAAAAAACAAACAAAATTATATATTAAAATTTCGCAATACGAGATAATTAATTAAAGGTAGAAAAAAATAATGGTTTTTTTTCTGTATATTTTTTATTTTATTTTTGGAATATTATCCTGAATAGAATTTATAAATTTTTTTTCGGAGGCGACAATGACTTCACTTAATTAAGTTGCGGTTTTTTTTTTTTAAATAATTCCTTTGGGTAGGATTTCAAACCTCGCAGTTAATACACGCCCGTTCATTGCCATTTTTTTTTTGTTATGTTATGAAAACAAAATAATTTATTAAGTACAAATATTTACATCGAGTAATTGTAGTTGTTTTTTTTTTTCAAATAAACATTTTTTTAAATATATGTTGAAGTACGTATATATGTTAAATATAAATATTCTTAACGATTACATTGTTTGGATATAATGATTTTTTTTTCCTTTTTATCCTTTCAATCTGGGTACAAGAAAATAAAAAGGATATTATGCGTAGCTAAAATAAAAAGGATATATACTATCAGTTAATATCAACTAAATTTTTAAACTTGAATTATTATATACTTTCTCGTGCGATATTTCACTTGTCCTATCCTGCATGGATATATAATCAATTTTAATGTCAATAAATTAATTGTAGTTCATTTAAAATTGTGTTTTCTTCGATAATAGCGCTCTCTTGTGGATGATCTTCAAATGTTTTGTATCTGACACGACAAAATTTACCAATACTTATTGCTAATGAATTTGTTTACTTTTAATACTTAGAAACTTAGAAAGACACTTAAAAATTTCCATAAGCATAGAATGGCAATTTGTAATATTTTTAACTAATATAAACAGAAAGATGATCAAAACAGACAGAAAAGCGCGCTACTAAAATAAATTTTCTTTTTTCTTAAAGTAAAATATATGAAAAACCTTTTAGTATACTAAAATAGATTATGGGGCAAGTAAGGTCATTGCTATACAAATATAAAAAAAATATTTTCTGTTTTTTTTCCCTCATTTGGCTTGTAAATTTTTTATATCAGGATATTATTTCCTTTTATTCTGATTATTCTGGTAACCTGTGTAGAAGAGTTTTTTTTCATTTTCATACAAAAGTAAAAAAAAAATTGTTTCTCATCTATTTTAGTAAAAGAAATTTTTAAAGGACTAAAATTTAATATTTTCTTTTCTTTTTGAATTGATTTTTCTTTTATTGAATAATACATTTTCCTGAAAAAAGGATTTTTCGGTTATATGATTTATTTGAAAAGGACAACCAAAAAGTGTTATTTTTCAGGATTTTGAGTTTTCTTTATGAAAGTGCAAAGGTTTGGAAAATAGTTTTCCAAATACAACTGATTGATAAATGTCTCTCAAAACCAACATCTTTATTTTTTAAGTTTAACCTCAACAAAGGTAAAATGAAGAGAAGTAAAAGTTATAAGATTTTATAAGAGTTTAGAATGAGTATTTGCTTAAGGAGATTAAATAGTTAAGAAGATTTGCTTGTAAAAGCTTTTTTTATGCAAAAAAACAGTCCTATATTTATTTTTATAATTGATTTTTTTTTTCACGATTATTTGGATTTTATATATAGCAGAAATGATAAATATATTTGATTTGATATTATTTTAAAAAATTAAATTAAATGATTATGAAGTTAAAGAGTTGAAAATATTACAACAATTATTTGTAAACAATAAATTTTATAAGAAATATTCGTAATTACTATTTGTAATCTGAAATGTCTTAAACTCTACTTAAGAAAGAAAGCATGAAAACACCCGAAAATTTAATTAATTTTGGTTAAACCAAAATGTCAACTTAGAAAAGTATTGATTTAAGTGATTTATAGAGAAATTACTTACGGAATTAAACAAATAACAACATTCAAATTTAATTTAATTTATATGTGAGAAAAAGGTATGCAAAAATTGAAATAATGTAATATTAAAATGGAAAATTCTAAACATACTTAAATAATTCCATATAATAAATTCTTATTGATCCCATCAGTAAATCAGTACAACAATTTCTACTCCACAAATAAAAATTCATTATAATATACTTTAAACCAATTTCTAAATAAATTTTACCAAACTTTCTATAACTTCTATATAGCACAACACCATATTAAATTCTTATAGATAAGCTATACATAAAAAATAAATGAAAATATGTTACTGACAGTTAAACAATAATATTAAAGTTAATTTTCTAAACTTTATCTTTATTATTTGTATTTTATATAATTTCTTATATTGCCTTTATTAAAATAAACCCATCTAAAATACCCAATAATTGCCAATATGGTTGACATTTAAATAAGTTATTGATGTGAGTATAATATAAAAATTGAATGATACTCTACATACCCAACGTCTCACCACAATTTATCTACAGGTTTTGCACTCCAAATTCAACCTTTTGCAAACCAAATTCAACTTTTTGCAAATCAAATTCAACTTTTTGCAAATCAAATTCAACTTTTTGCAAATCAAATTCAACCTTTTGCAAATCAAATTCAACCTTTTGCAAATCAAATTCAACCTTTTGCAACAAACCGAATTAAATGGTTCTATGAAGATTATAAATAATTTTAATTTCAATTAACATCAAATAAATTCAAATTATAAAAATAAATTAATAATTAGAATTTTTTATTTTCTTTGAAATAAATAAATTAATTAAAAATTAAGTACATATAGATAAATCATGATTACAGTGATTCTACTGCAGCGGCTAATGGCAATTGCATATACATATGTGTATAATAATTATTGCAATTTTCGGGGGTAATAGTTGCCACAGCTTGTTCAATAACTTCTACTAAATTATAAGAATATACACATTCAGCTAATAAATTACGCACATAAAATTTGATTTTAGAAAAAACTTCTTCAATGGGATTCATCATTGGTGAATATGGTG